>CAJQZP010000049.1:0-653750 GCA_907164705.1 Parnassius apollo | reverse complement strand
GCCGACAGGAGGAACAGGCTCGCCGACAGGAGGAACAGGCTCGCCGACAGAAGGAGCAGGCCCGTTGGTTGAAAGAGCAGCAAGAGGAACAGGCTCGCCGACAGGATGAACAGGCTCGCCGACAGGAGGAACAGGCCCGCCGACAGGAGGAACAGGCCCGTCGGTTGGAAGAGCAGCTCAAGCGTGATAAGGAAGAGCAGATGCTCCTCGTGAAGGACATTCACGCTACCTTCGGGAAAGAGATAAGGGAGGTGAATGATAAGGTTGCTCAACATGACAACCGCCTGTCGGAAGCTGAAACGCAAATAGACCAAGTGAACAATCGGGTTGACAAGGTAATGGCTGACATGAAGAAATCACTGGACGAACTCAAACTTGGGAATGGAACTACAGCTCCCGTAGTAGCTACTACACCTTCGCTACGTGGGTTCAAGGTGCCGCCGTTCGACGGCACTTCTTCCTGGTCAGCCTACAAAATCCAGTTCGAGGCTGTTATGAAGGCGAACGGCTGGAATAAAAGTCAGGCAATGACTGCTCTCACACTAGGCCTGCGCGACCAGGCCTTAACAGTTCTGGAAGCTCTCGGTGAGGAAGTGACTTATGAGCAACTCCTTGAGGCATTGGAGGCGAGATATGGTGACGCTCACCTGGAACACGTCTTTCATGCGCAGCTTAAAGATCGCGTGCAGCGCATCAACGAAAACCTGCAGCAGTGGGCTCTAGAGGTAGAGAAGCTGGTGCGAAAAGCATACCGTTCTGTGCCTGCGCTCATTGAAGGGAACCTGGTGCAGACATTCATCGAAAGCATCCGCGACCTGGAAGTCAGAGCTGCTGTGAGGCTGGAGCACCACGAAACGCTTAGGGACGCCTTGGCCCATGCACTGGAGGTGGAAGCCGTGCGGCAGGATCATCGTTCCCATCGCGTCAGGGAGGTCAGGGCGGTCAGGTTGCAGCAGTTACAGTTCGCGATCCCAACAAAGGATTCAGCCCTAGGTGCTATGGCTGTGGGGAAAGGGGCCATCTTCGATCCAGCTGCCCTAAGCGAACCCTAGAAAGGGGAAGGTGAATGATCTCAGAAGCGAAGTGCGGCTAACATCATCGCCCAGCAGCATCCGGGATACGACTTTACTATCAGACATCACAGCGGGAAATCTCATGGCAACGCAGATGCATTGTCAAGAAGACCTTGTCCTGAAGATTGGAAACATTGTACTAGGCAAGAGAGTAAGGAAGTGGTATCCGTGAGGATGCTCAGGGCAGACCAACTCAGAGTGGAAGAACCGCTTACAACGTGCACAGCAGGAAAATCCGGACATCAAGCCCATTCTGGAATGGATGAAGGCCAGTGCTCCCAAGCCCAAGTGGAGCGACGTCTCAGCGATGAGTTCGACCACTAAAAGCTATACGGCCCAGTAGGACAGCTTGCTGCTTCAGGATGGAGTTCTATGCCGTAAATAAGAAAGTGTTCGGGGAGACAGCTGTCATTTGCAAATGGCTATCCCTAAAGCTAAAGTACCGGATGTTCTACAGCTGTACCATAATGATTGTTCAGTAGGCCATCTGGAAGTTAAACGAACTCTACTGAAGATCCGAGAACGGTTTTACTGGGTCCAATGTCGAAACGACGTCGAGGACTGGTGTCGCAAATGTACAAGTTGTGCGGCTGTAAAGGGACCTCAGACTCGTAGTAGAGGTGCGTTGAAGTTGTACAATGTTGGTGCACCATGGGAGAGAATAGCCATTGACGTGGCGGGGCCGTTTCCGGAGAGTGAAAGAGGTAACAAATATTTCATGGTTGTCATGGATTACTTCACTAAGTGGCCAGAAGTCTTCGCCATTCCAAATCAAGAAGCTTCAACAGTTGCAGATAAACTAGTTCATGAAGTCTTCTGTCGTTTTGGAGTACCTTTAGAGATTTACAGCGATCAAGGAAGAAATTTTGAGTCTCAAATATTCCAGGAAAGTTGCCGAGTTGTGGGTACTCATAAAACAAGAACGACTTCTTATCACCCGCAATCTGATGGAATGGTAGAACGATTTAATCAGACATTGGAGAGGTACCTAGCAAAAGTTGTAGACAATCGGCAACGAGATTGAGACAAGCACATACAACTGTTTTTGTTGTCATATAGAAGCGCTGTTCACGAAAGTACAGCAGTGACACCAGCTTTCGCAAACTTTGGAAGAGAATTACGGCTGCCTGCAGACCTGATCACCGGGATACCACCTGATGCCCCACGCAGTATAACCGATTATGCAAATGACTTGCGGAATAAAATGAAAGACATTTATGAGAAAGTCAGACAAACCGGCCAGCAAATATCTGAGAAGATGAAAACCCGGTATGACCGCAAAATGAACAATAAAGGGTTCGACGAAAATTCACTAGTGTGGTTGCACAATCCAGTCCGCAGCAAAGGGAAATCTCCTAAGCTTCAAGCTAAATGGGACGGCCCGTACCGGATTGTAACCAGGATCAACGATGTAACCTACCGGATACAGAAAGGCGCAAGAGGGACTCCTAAGATCGTCCATGTGGTTTGCTTGGCGCGTTATTATAGGGCCGATAATGCTCGGGACGAGAATGTATTAGGAGGGGGCAGTGTTGCGCGCCTTAGTTGACGTCATGTAGTGTCAGGGACGAGAGCGGGGGGAGCTTTCCAGAAAATGACATCACTAATCTTTCAACCGACAGCGCCATCTGGTGTCGAAACGAAGAACTAAGCTTCTAGAAGCCGACACTCGAACTTTCGACGCCTTGCGCGTATTTACTTGAATGTTCTGGATGTTTCGGATATATATATATATATATATATATATATATATATATATATATATATATATATATATATATATTTATAGGCACTGCAGGGTGCGATCGGGGGAAGTATTGAATTTGGCGAGATAAGCGAAGCTTCGGAGCGGAACCAGTGTGATTAATTATTAGTGTAAAGTGAATTAAAGAGTTAATTTAGGTAATTCTATCGGCAATTTTTATTGTCACGAACCATGAGCTCGTAAAAATATTATAAATAATACTTTTTAAAGTGACTTTTTTAATTTATCACTAGTTAAGAAAGGAACCTCTTACCTGGAAATAACCATGAAGAAACCCAGCGGGATCATAAATTCCTTAATATTACAATAACCCTTTTTATACAAATTTGTTTAATAAAGTTTTTAAACTTAGTGCAGGTCAAATTTGGTATATTTCTGAGATTTTGTTGTAAAAGCGTACACATCGCGCCAAGAATAAATTTATAAGTGGGTAGAGTCGAATAACAGGTACTACTAGCTTGTGTCTGTTCCTAGTATTTACAGAATGAATATCATTTATTTTCGTAAAACTACGTTTATTTTTGTGTACGTACACTACATTTTCATAAATGTATTGAGAGGCCAAAGTAAATATATTAATTTCTTTGAATTTTTGTCTCAGCGACTCTTTAGTTTTTAAACCATAGATTGCTCTGATAGCCCTCACCTATAAAAAAATATAATTTCAGTGTCAGTCGCGTGCCCGAATAGCTAATTACCGTATGACTTTATGCTATGAAAATAACTAAAGTAAACTAGTCTAGCTGTTTAAGCACCGGTTCTAATTTTTCTACAATATATGCTGAAGAACTAAGTCTACTTGCTAATTGTTACTTGCTACTTGATAATTATATGGGGGCCCCATTGAAGCTTTGCGTCGTGTGGTTCTAAAAAAAATGAAGGTATTAATACGACTAAGCTCCTCCCCATTTAAAATTACATAAATACTAACATGTTTAACATTCGGAGGTTTGAATTTTATACATTTAGTTTAAGTGCCATTTAAATGCATGTAATTAACATTAAATCGGTTAACTAATTCAGATATAGCATTATTTACTTCGTCATAATTTAGTAACTGTCGTTTTAATTTTAAAATTAATAAAGTGTCATTAACAAATAATACTATATGAGTAGCGTCTTGCTAATAACAACTTAAAATAAAAACAAGCATGGTTATCCCCTACTATGTGTAGTAGTGTGTACTATGTAGTAGTTATGGAATTCATGTTTCTTTTTATTTATTTATTTACACTTTCATGCACAAAGTACTACATACAATGCCTTATGCCTTATGGCATTAACTCCGAGTATATAATTCAATTTAAAAAGTAAAGGAAAGTCATATATACGTTCCTTTGATGTGCTTGAGTGTGTCTTTTGATGGGATTTGCCTCCTCTTATTTCTGAAAGGGTTGCAGTGCAAATAAATATCCGCTGCGTTGCCCTAATGCGCCTGCGTAGGGTGCACGTAGGTAACCTTTTCCTCTCTTTATCTTTCTCTCTGTCTCTTACTATTATACAAGGTTGCATGTGTGTACAATTTTTTAAATTTGTTAAACATGCAGGTTTCATCACGTTGTTTTTCTTCACCACCAAGCACGTAGTAAATTAGAACTTAATATTGCATTTAACAATTTCATTGGTGCCGGCGGGCATTGAACACGGGTTGCTCGAGTACTGTGAAACATATTACTCCTTTCTAAAAGGATGGCAACGCACCTGCGATTCCCCTGGTGTTGCAGTTGTTCATGCTTGTTTGCCCCGTCTCCTATAAACCAGCTCAAATAGAACTTATAGTTCTGTTAGAGGCGTATCCTTATAAGAGTGGTTTATGAGTTATTTTACAGCTCAAGCTGTATAAAATCTATATTATTTGATCTACGTAAGCTTAGCGTTCTTTATCGGAATACGAAAACTCTACCATAAAACTTTAAGTATTTTGTAACACTTTAATCTGATTTTATGATTAAAGCTGTGTAGAAGCTGTTATTTTGTACAGCTCTAAGTGTTATTATAGTATCATACAAACATTATTTCTGAATAATATGGTATGCAAACAACCTTCTAAAACTTATTTAGTTTTATGCCTTCTGTCTATGAGAGTGATATAAAACTAAAAAAAGACAGCTATAATACAGATTAACAATGACAGAATATCACCATTTTGCATGCGTAATTTCTTGTTTAATATATTGTGCTAGTGATTAAATGAAAAATTAATTTATTATCAATATGAGGAAAAAAAGAAAAATATTTGATATAGTTAGATGAAGGATTAAAAAGAAATATTTTATTATTACAAGTTATAAATGAAATAAAAATGATACTGAAGAATATAGAAATACTTTAATAAATCACACAATCTACAGTCAAACGTCAATCCCATTGACGTCTAACAAGAAGGGTTCCGTAGCAAAAATATTAAACATTGTTTTCATAGTTGGTGTTATTTGAAACTGTAGTGTTTTGTCTTTTTCTCTCATCATAATTTAGGTGTCGCTTCTGTTAAGCATACTAGCTAGTTCTCTTTCTGCTACTTCAAATGACGATCTTGATAGCCCTTTCATACGACAGTTTGATATGGTCCAACTGTCTAACAGCTATACAATTTTCATTCTTGACTAATTTGTTAGCATCTTATCGTACAAACTTGGTTTTAACGAAAAGGTAATTTTTCCCCTTCTCTATGGTTTCCACAATGTCAAATGGCATATTTTCTTAAAAAGTAAAATAAAAGAAGTTTAAGATACACAACATAGTAATAACACTTTGCAATAAATTTACTTAGGTATCAAATAAATTAGTTAACTCTTTTGGTTTTGCTGTACCTACGTGACGCACGAGTATGACGATGAGAGCGAATGTATGAATGTACGCGCTTGTCACAATAATAAAATAGACAGTACACTCGTCGTACGTTGTTCTAGATAAAATATTCTGTCATAAAATATACCTTTTATAATATTGCTTGTCAAAGAAAGAGATAGTTTCAATTCTTTACTCTACTTTTTACTTTCGAAACATGTATAGGCAATCTTTATTTGCTATATCATAGTCATTTTTTTCCTACAAAAGACACAAAATTAAGTTTTGGTTTGTGAATTCAACTAAATAAAAGGGGTAGTAAATTTATTGCCAATTAATACAATAATTTCGATTAAATCGATGGATTAAGAAAGGTACAAAAATGAAAATATATTTCTTTATTAATTTATTAACTTTGGTTGTCTGGCTTTATATAGTCTTCGTCTTAAACGAAGTGAAAGAAGAGAAACACTTTTCTGTCCATAAAAGAAAACAATAAAACTAATAAAATGCGGGTAAATCTTAAAATATTAGTAGACTTAAAATAATAGAGATAACATGAAGAAGGGTAAAAATTGTTGAACCTAAGATAAAGGTTTTTATCTGTTATACGTATCTTTAAATACAATTATATATGATGTTTTAAAATCTGCTATAGATCGTAAATAATAAAAATATTATATTATACAACTAATTAAATACTAATGGCTGTACGATAGAATCCATAACATACATAGTGCAGCTACTAAGACTGTAAGACCCTCGAAATATCGTTTAGGCTGTTTAGCGAACTGTCGCTATTCTTAAACCTATAAAAACAAAATTTAATTTGTAAATTTAAGAATATGAGACATTAGATTTAGCCAGTACCATTATTTTCAGTTTAACTAGTGATCACTGTGCCCCAATGTGCATTCATGTTTACTAATTGAATTATTTTTTATTCTAACCTATACAACCAATATTTACTAACCGTATTTAGTATTTAGTCATTATATTACATATTACGTTATTTTGCTGGTGCGGCAATTTTTTGATAGAAATCATATAGAAATTTACTGTAAATCTAATTTCGCACTTTCACCAATTATCACCGTCAAAACTCAACTCCAATCCGAGGAATGTTAATTTGTAATATAGTATTTCACTCACTAAATGTCTGATGTAAAGTATATAAATAAATCTAATAAGTTCTTTTCGTCAAAAATTAATTTGTGAGTCCGTTCAAACCCTAATTTAGAACATTTATCTTTAAAAGATACTTATAAGGTAATATCTGTAGTGAAATAGTTTCCTTGTATATCAAATAACTGCTATTACACAGCCTCTTTTATACTTGTACAGCTACTGTATAGCGCTACTAACGCATAAATCTGTATAATTTGTGCCAACTTTTTACTTATAAGAACCGCATAAGCGCTTATATAGCCTCTGTACAGCCAGAAAATGCAGCCTCTAGTATAAAAAGGAACTTTAATACAGCTCGTATACAGCTTGCATGCTGCTTGGGTTGTTATTAATTAAATGTTATTGCCTTTTCACAATGGCTTTTGTTTTCTAATACATTTAGGACGAAACATTTAAAAAAATAGAGTCAAATAAAGTCAATAGAGATTACAACGAAATAATATACGAATTAAACTAAATCTTACTTCTATAGGATATTTTATCAATTCTATTGATTCGTCTATTGAAATTTTAATGACTTTGTCTCCGAAGCTGGAGCTTATGGACTTTTTTGTTTCATTCAAAATAATTAGTTTGTTAAATATAATGAAAAATGACTCCTTGATGTTCATCTTTGATGTAAAATTATAATTGTCATTTGATAATACCACATTTTACTCGTGTTAGTTAGGTTATTACTTATTAATTTTTAATTAGTGTAAGTTAGTGGTAGACATTGTAAGTACGGGTGTGATATTACCTTCCAGCTAACTAACATAAATAAAATATTATCATGTCGCCGAGGCAATTCTGTTAATTCTGTACTTCAAAGTAAAGTAATTAGCATATATTAATACAGCTATTAGGTTTGGTAATTTTCTTTCATATGTGTTAGGTGAGTTACATTTCATTGAATTATTAGAGAAATATTGTTCTGTCTATCTCAAAAGAAATTCTCTGAGTTTGACGCCCGTGCCTCGGAAAGCACGCAAAATACATTGGTCCTGCGCCTGTTCCCTCTTTCGTTGTGTCAGATTGTAGTCCCATCAGACTAAAAGAGTGAGGGAATAGAAAATGTTCTCTTGCTTGCGTACACACAAATTTTTTTATAGAATAGGGTGACAAACGAGCACACAGTCCACCTGATGGTAAGTGGTTGCTACGGCCCATAGACATCTACATCTATCCTCCATTAAAAAATCAAAATGCGGATGCGTTGTCACCCGTGAGGACTGAGATGGAATGCCTCGTTTCCAGTAAAAAGGGTCTCCGGTTCTCTACACTCACCATACGAAATACAGCAGCATTAAGCTACTATTTCACGCTGGTATTCAATAAACATGTAATAAAATACGTGGTAGAGCCACGCTGCAGCCATATTATTGTTGTAGCATGATTGTGTCGGCTCGACCGGGGTAGGGCCAGGCTCTCACAGAATACCAGCGAAAAATAGCAACTACACGTTGCTGCTGTGTTTTGTATAGTGAATATAGAGAATTAAAGCCCTTTTTTACTTTAATCAAGGCATTTTTGTCTTGAAGGATGACGCGTCTGCGTTTTAATTCTTAATTTAGCATAAATGGAGATGTATACGGGCCACATCATCGACTCATCATCACTTGGATACTGTGTTCATTTGTCACTAATTTTATATGGAAAATCTATTCAGGAAAGAATTATTTCCATAAAATGAACATGACAAACAAGCTCACAGTTCAACTGGTGTTAATTCGATTAAGAATCAAAATGCAGATGCCAAGTTTGCGATAAGACTGGCCACCGCCGTGACCCAAATTCTGTCCGTTAATTTTATTTATTTATTTATTTATTTGTTTAAAACACAACTTACAACTATCATTACAGGTTACTACCTAATTCGATAGTGAAGCACACATCAGTACACATATATATACTTATAACAAATACCTACTTATAACAAATAACATATAATGCTATCCTTGTGAACTCATTTGGCGTACAAATAAAAATATCTGTCTCCTCTGCTACAAGGTTGAGAGTGCGAAGTGCCCGTGTCAGCGGCGCCTCGTTCAATAAATTAGTGCGACCACGAGGTACGGCCAGCAGGTGAGGCCGACGTCGTCGCCACACATATCTGTCCGGCACACACAAACACAGTAAACATAATATATCTGCGTGATGTACCTTACCCCTAATTAACTTAAATAAATATGACACAAGCGTGAGCTCCCGCCTGACTCGTAGTTCGTTGTATCCCACCATGCCCAACACAAACAAAGTTGGATACATAATAGGATAAAAAGGATACACTCCATATAGCCTAAAATATAAAAACCTAGTAAATTTGTTTTGTATCCGCTCCAACATGAGACTATATTTAGTCTCATGCGGAGCCAGATGACTGCGTTGCATTCCAATTGGCTTCTCACTAAAGCGTTGTATAAGGCGATAATGGCTGCTACATTTGTGAAAGTACGAACAGTTCGTAAAAGGAACCCTAAATTTCTGTAAGCCTTTTTACAGCACTTAGTAATGTGATCACGAAACGTTAGCCCCGCGTTGAGAGTAACTCCTAAATCCTTAACTTCTGTGACCCGGACCATTGGCATTCCATCAATGTTGTAACTATGTACAATAGGCCTATGTGCACGTGAAAACGTGATTGTAGCACATTTTTTGATGTTGAACTGTAAAAGATTCTCCTTGCTCCAATTAGCTACACTATTAATGGCATTCTGTAACCGTCCACAGTCACTTTCTTCCTTCACAGTCAGAGATAACTTAAGGTCATCTGCAAACATTAAACAATTTGCCTCTTTAACGACTTTGGGCAAATCGTTCATCATGATTATAAATTGCAGAGGACCGAGATTACTTCCCTGACTTACACCAGACCACGTAAAATACGGCTCCGATCTGTGTCCCGCGTATTCTACGTACTGCTGCCTATCCCTCATATAACTGGCAAAAAAATTAAGTAGATGTGGTGTGAAACCAACAGCTGCTAACTTCTTGAGCAACACGTCATTATCGACTAGGTCAAATGCTTTTTTGTAGTCGAAGTAAGCAGCGTCAGTCTGCCCTCCACTATCCACTGTCGGCAGCAAGTGAGCCATGTAACTGAGCAAGTTGCTGGTAGTGCTCCTCATTGGTCGAAACCCGTGTTGGGCATCTGAAAGTTGTGCTTTCACCTGCATAAAAAGGCTGTTATGAATAGCACACTCTAACACTTTAGCCGGTGACGACAGTACCGCAATGGGTCTGTACCCACTAACATTGTCGTTGCCTATTCCTCCTTTCTGTATCGGTACGACACGAGTAGTTTTCCATCTCTTGGGAAACACAGCCGCGCTCAGACATCTATTGAAGATATGGAGTAACGGCTCAGCCAGCACAGATCCACAGTCTTTGAGAATGTACGCCGGAATGCCATCCGGACCTGCGGACCTCTTCGGCTTAAGCTGTTTAAGCGCACTCCGCACATCCCCCAACTGTAAGTTATCTAGATGAACCCGCGCTACACCATTCTCATCGCCCGCTCCTTCTATCGCAGTATTAACGTTCAACTCGGGTCGTATCGTACTATACACCGAGTGAAAGTACTGGGCGAACTCTTTCACACATTGTTCATCAGACAACACTGCCCCGTTCTTTAATATCTTTTGTGTATTTCGACTACCTTTTCTGGAGTTCACGTAATTCCAGAAGGATTGTGGATCTTTTTGTAGCTGACTTTGAACCCTGCTAGTATGTTGCTCTTGTGCTAGTTTTATTAATCGTTTTACTTTACTCCTACACAGGGCGAACGCTTCGTAATCATTCTTGGTCCTACTTGCCTTATACAGCTTGTGGAGAATAGCCTTACGTCGTATGTTGCGAATTATTTCAATAGTGTAAAACTCGGGGTAAACATACTTCGAGCTTACCCGACATCGCTGTTTTCTGGGAACACAGTCATCTATTTTGGAATTGACTGTTTCATAAAAGTAATCTAAACTCATTTCTAAATCAAGGTTATAAATATCAGTCCAGTCTATAGTTCCTATTGACGCGTACATTGAAGCGAAATCAGCTTTATTGAAATTCCAACCTGGGGAAACAGTACTCGATTCGCACTGGAATGAACCTGCGACTCGGCGCGGCCACAGTTTCACCAACACATCCAGTGGCGGGTGGTATGCATCCACAGGTACGAGAGGCGCCCCTGCCTCGCGCACATTCACACTCTCTCCCTTTGTAAGCGTACTTAACACTAAATCTAAACACCGATCATTACAATTAACAATCGTGTTACACTGAGTAAATCTACAGTAAGATAAAAAATATTGAAAATAATTACATACGTTTATAGAACAGGAATGCATATTGAAGTCACCAATCACAACGATATCACTATATTTACTACACAGTTGTTCTATTATTCTAAACAGTATCATATAATCATTCTCACAACTATTCGGCGGAATGTAAACAACGCACAATAGAAATAAAAGTCTGTTATGCAGGTAGACGGTCGCACTGATCAGTTCAAACACTTCGTCATCGATGTTGACGTCACTCGGACTCGCCACTCGCCGCAGCTCTAAACGCGGTGTGGCCACGAGACACGCGCCTCCTTGCTTTCTTCCATCCGCGCGGTCGCAGCGAATTATTGTGTATCCCGGCGGAACAAGTTCTGCGTCGTGAATGGATTTGTTACAACCTGTCTCAGTAATGGCAAATAGATCTGCTCCTGAAGATGAGACGCCTACATAAAAGTCCTCTAATTTCGTACGTAAACCTCTCACGTTTTGGTAGTAAATTTCAATAGCTGTGCTATTTATTGAGTGTTTTTTTGGTTGTTCTACGAAACCATACCCATTCACTGAATTCGATGTTTACAGCCCAATTGTCCGATTGATATAAAATGTCATAACTGCTTTCAGGTACACCAATAATAAAGGAAGAATAATCCCTTTCCGTCTTATGCCTGATTCTTTCCACTGTGACTGGTACTTCCTCTCCGCATATATTCTTCACGTATTTTTCTAAGTTTTCAACCGTGGTTTCTTTATGGAGACGCCACACATGTAAAAATTTCTTCCGTTCAGTCCCCTTGATTTCTACTGCACTCGTGCTTCCGCCTTTTTTTACCTCAGTATTAGGGTATCTGCTTTTCTTCTTTTTATTTACTATTATCCAGTTTCCTTCCTTTTGAGATTCTATATCCTCAGTTTCGGTTATTTGCTCAGAATTATTTCTTACTTGCTTTGGTTCGGGTATCTCCTTCACAATTGAGCTAATTACGGAAGTCGATTTGTCTGATGGTTTCGTGGCCACACTCGCTTGCTTCGTTGGGAACTTATTTTTAAGTACCCGGTTTTGGTTTCGGTTCGCTGCCGCTGCAAATGATTGAGGAGTTCCTTTTTGTAAATAAGCTTCCTCATTTTTATCAGTTGTTGGACTTACCCTAATCATATTGCTCACTAATTTTTCATCATTTCTTACTATACTATCTACTTTCGCTTCCAATATTTGTACTTTATCTACTTTTTCTTGAAGTACCTTCATTTCTTTTCTTAATTCTTTTAATTCTGTCTCAGTATTTATAAATCTATTTCTTAGTATCTCATATTCCTTAAGCTGATTTTCCATGAGAGCTTTCATTTCTAAGCGAAGCTCCCCAATCACTTCCATAATCCTGTCTTCTTTAACAACCTTGTATGAGACATTTGGGTTTCGGCTACCGCGCTCGGTGTTGACGTAATCCGTGGATGTTGCTGTTTTATCCATTATCCCGTAGCTTAGAATCGGTGTTTCCCAACTATCCCTCTAGGTTTATACTCATTCAGGGTGACTTCCCTGATTTGTATTTCCAACTTATTTCGCCCGTCCAATAAAACACGTCCGTTCGCGTTGCGTTCGCGTAATTAATGTATGTACTATGCTGATAGTACAACAGATCTTTGAAAGCCTATAATTATCCACTGTTGGAGATAGATCTTGTTAAACGCAGAACGTATTGATTATAATAACCACACGAGGTAGATTGGCAATCGAAGTGTCTTATGAAAGACATGTGACAGTTTTGACATTGCCCACGTGGCCAGTTTGATTATGCACATCAATTATTATGATGTTTTATTGTTTATTGATGACAAACGAGCACAAATCCTACCTGATGGTAAGTTGGTTCTGTGACTCATAGATCTCTACACCTCCATCAATTAAATATATATATATATATATATATATATATATATATATATATATATATATATATATATATATATAATATTGTCGACTCATGTGGACTAAGATGGAATGCCTAGTTTCCAGAAAAAAGTGTCTCCAGTTTTCTATACTCAGCAAAAGCAAAGCTGCTAATTCACAATAGTATTCTGAGAGAGCTTGGTCCTTCCCCGCTAGAGCCTTACTACTAGTGGTTATGAGTGTTGTGCCAAAGTCAACCATAATTTAACTGCAGCATGGCTCTACCATTAACAATATAAATGTATATCACTAAGAATAATTAACTATATCCTGTATCTACCAAAGTAGAGATAATTAGTTAATAGCTATTAAGTTTCATTGACTTATTTATCGTTATCAATATCAAATTATTGGTTGATTTGTTAGTGGATTATAGGATACAAATAAATATTATCCGTTCAGAAATATTAATTACAACTTTCTTTTTAAATACTACTAAGCAATAAGAGAAAGTAAAAATTGACCAAATCATCAGCACAACATGGACTTCTGTAAGGTATTATTGATTAAAGGATTTCATCATCAAATTAAAAGCTTGTTTTTGACCATGTATTTGGGCTACTAATTTTAGGTTATTTTTTTGAACTTTCTTCTTCTGTGATTGAAGATGATATCGTTGGTGGATTTATTCTTGTTGCTTGCATCATCATCGTCATCACCATTTAAACCCTTCACATGTCCACTCTTGAAAGTAGGCCTTCCCCAAGGAATGTCATAAAACAAGGTCCTGAGCCACCTGCATCCATCGCCTTCCTGCATGTCTTATCATGTTGTCATTCCATGTAGTAAGAAGCTGCCCCAATTCGTCTAGCGGTATAAGGCTGCCACTTCCTTATGACATTGATATTCTTATCATGAACTTAGAAGGGTGAATCGTAGCTGCCGCTTACCTCGTTTTTATCATTTCAGTAGTAGGAGGAATATTTTTTTATAATTTTAATCCCCATTAATCTGTAAGCTGTTCTATTACGCTACTATTCCGTGAGGGCATGGTCCTTCCCCCGGTCGAGCTATAGCAGCAGGTAATCAAGAATATAATATCGAGAGGTCGATATATTCTTGATTACCTGCTGCTATAGCAGCTCCTACACCTGTTTCAGCTTAAGTGCATTCTTCTACATTAGTAACTGCTGGAGTTTATTTATTAATTCGATTTAATATATTATTAATTGATATATTTTTTTAAAATTATTATTATTATTATCTGGATTAACAATATTTATAGCTGGAATTTCTGCTAATTATGAATTTGATTTGAAAAAAATTATTGCATTATCTACTTTAAGACAATTAGGTTTAATAATAAGAATTTTAAGAATGGGATTACCAGAATTAGCTTTTTTTCATTTATTAACTCATGCTATATTTAAAGCTTTATTATTTATATGTGCTGGAGTAATTATTCATATAATAAATGATAATCAAGATATTCGTTATATAGGGGGAATTAGTTTATATATTCCTATAACTTCTTTATGTATAAATATTTCTAATTTAGCTTTATGTGGAATTCCTTTTTTTAGCTGGATTTTATTCTAAGGATTTAATTTTAGAAATAGTAAGAATGAGAAATTTAAATATGTTAATTTTTTTTTATATTATTTTTCTACAGGTTTAACAATATTTTATACAATTCGTTTATTAATATATTTAATAATTAATGATTATAATTTATTTTCTATTTATAATTTATATGACGAAGATTATGTTATATTAAAAAGTATATTTTTATTGTTATTTATAAGTTTAGTTACTGGAAGATTTTTAATATGAATAATTTTTAATTATCCTTATATAATTTACTTATCTTTTAATATGAAAATAATAGTTATTTATGTTAGATTAATAGGTTTATTTATAGGTTATTTAATTAGAAATATAAAAATTTATTCATTAAATAAGTTTTTAATAACTTATAATTTAAGAAATTTTTTATCTTTAATATGATTTATACCAAATTTATCTACATATGGATTTAATTTTTATGTTTTAAATTATAGTCAAAATTTAATAAAAAATATTGATATAGGTTGAATAGAATTATATAGAGGTCAAGGCATGTTTAAAATTATTAAAAATTATTCAATTTTTTATTATTTATATCAAATAAATAATTTTAAAATTTATTTATTTAGATTTATTTTATGAATAATAATTTTTTATTTTATATTATTAATTTAAAATTTAAATAGCTTATATATAGAGCGTAATATTTAAGATATTAAGGAGATTATATAATCTTTAAATATTTATAAAAAAATTTTTTTATTTTTACAATGAAAATGTAATGTTTTATTTTAAACTATATAAATTATAAAAATTTAAGAAGAAAAGAGAAAGAAGAAGAAATATTAATGATTTTAATCACTATGAATTAAGTTAACAGCTTAATTATAATATATTTCAGGTTTAATTGGAATATTTTAATTCAATAGTATCATTAACAGTGATATACCTCTATTTGGTTTCAATTAATAAATAAGGAGTTGAATAACTCATTCTTTTAAGTCGAAATTAAATGCAATTTATTGCTTCTTATTTAAGATAAATTGATAAATCAATATTTTTTGAATGCAAATCAAATGTTTTATTTAAACTATAATCCTTAATTAGTTCAATTAAGTATATTTTGGTTTCATTCATGATATAATCCTAATAGTAAAATAATTAAAAAAAAAATCTAATTTTTATTAATATAATAAAATTGACTAAATTAAATGATATAATAATTGGGAAAAGGAGGGCAATTTCAATATCAAAAATTAAAAAAATTACTGTAATTAGAAAAAAATGTAAGGAAAATGGAATTCGTGCTGAGGATTTGGGATCAAATCCACATTCAAATGGGGAACATTTTTCTCGATCTATATATGATTTTTTTGATAAAATTATGGATAGTATTATTATAATATTAGAAATAATGATGATTAAAATTGATATAGTTAATAATAAAATAATTATTTATATTAAAAATTAATTAAACTTTTTGATTGGAAATCAAATATACTAAATATATTATATAAATAAATTAATTTCCTCATCAATAAATAGAAGATATAAAGGAATAATCATACTACATCAACAAAATGTCAATATCATGCTGCTGCTTCAAATCCAAAATGATGTTTATTTGAGAAATGATTATTTAAATGACGGATAAAACATGTTATTAGAAAAATTGTTCCAATAATTACATGTAGTCCATGAAATTCTGTTGCTATAAAAAAAGTTGATCCATAAATACTATCAGCAGTAGTAAAAGGTGCTTCAAAATATTCATATGCTTGAAGAATAGTAAAATAAACTCCTAATATAATAGTAATAAATAATCTTTGTGTAGTTTGGGAATGATTATTTTCTATTAATGCATGATGTGCTCAAGTTACTGTTACTCCTGATCTAATTAAAATAATAGTATTTAATAAAGGAATTTGAAATGGGTTAAATGGAGTAATATTTAATGGGGGTCATATTGCTCCAATTTCAATATTAGGGGATAAACTTCTATGAAAAAAAGCTCAAAAAAAAAGATAAAAAAAAAAATACTTCAGAAATAATAAAAAGGATTATTCCTCATCGTAATCCTTTTGAAACTAAAATAGTATGTTTACCTTGTAAAGTTCCTTCACGGCAAATATCTCGTCATCATTGATATATAGTTAAAATAATAATAATATAACCTACAATTATTAGGTTTAAATTAAAATTATGAAATCATTTAATTATACCAGTAACTAAAGTTATTACTCCAATAGCTCCAGTTAATGGTCATGGTCTATAGTCTACTAAATGATATGGATGATTATGATTTATTGTCATTAATTTACTTCTCTAGAATAAAGAGTTCTAAGAATAGAAATTACATAAGATTGAATAATAGCAACAGCGGATTCTAAAATTAAAAGTAAAATTTGTACAAAAATTAAAATAAATAATATAAAAAATGATAAATTAGAACTAGTTCTTCTTAATAAAGTTAATAATAAATGTCCTGCAATTATATTAGCAGTTAAACGAACAGCTAAAGTCCCAGGTCGAATAATATTACTAATAGTTTCAATTAATACTATAAATGGTATTAAAATAGTTGGAGTTCCTTGAGGAATTATATGAATAAATATATGTTGATAATTATTAATTCATCCATATAATATAAATCTAATTCATAATGATAATGAAATTGATAATGAAATAGTTAAATGACTTGTTCTAGTAAAGATATAAGGGAATAATCCTAAAAAATTATTAAATAAAATAAAAGTAAATAATGAAATAAAAATAAAAGTTGATCCATTAAATCTATTAATACCTAATAATATTTTAAATTCATTATGAAGTTTATTAGTGATAAAGTTTCGTAAAATATAATGTCGATTAGGAATTAATCAAAAAGAATATGGAATAAATATTAAACCAATGAAAGTTCTAATTCAATTTAATGATAAATTGAATAAATTTGTTGTGGGATCAAAAATTGAAAATAAATTACTTATCATTTTCAGTTTATATTTTTAAAGTTTTTTTTATTAAAATAAAATAATTTTTTGAAATTATTAATATTAAAAATATAATAATTTATAATATTAAATAAAATAAAAATTATTAAAAAAAAAAGATAACAATCAATTAATAGGTATTATTTGAGGAATAAAAGAATATTACTAATGTAATAATTTAAATTTGACATATTTATGTTATGTGTTTAACTAATTCTTTCATTAGAAGTAATTGCTAATTTACTATTAAATGGTTTAAGAGACCAGTACTTGCTTTCAGTCATCTAATGATGAATAATTATTAATTCAATTAATAAAATTTTTAATAGAAATTCTTTCAATTACAATAGGTATAAAACTATGATTAGCCCCACAAATTTCTGAGCATTGACCAAAAAAAATTCCTGGACGATTAATGAAAAATCTAGTTTGATTTAGTCGACCAGGATTAGCATCTACTTTTACTCCTAAAGATGGAATAGTTCATGAATGAATTACATCAGTAGCAGTTACTATAATTCGAATTTGATTATTTATAGGTAAAATAATTCGATTATCAACATCTAATAAACGAAAATTTTCAGGAATACTTTTATTATATTGAATTATATATGAATCAAATTCAATATTATTAAAATCTGAATATTCATAACTTCAATATCATTGGTGTCCAATAGATTTTAAAGTAATTAAAGGATTATTAAGTTCATCTAATAAATATAATAAACGTAATGAAGGTAGAGCAATGAAGATTAATGTAATTGCAGGAATAATAGTTCAAATTAATTCAATTATTTGTCCTTCTAATAAAAATCGATTAATAAATTTATTAAAGAATAAAATAAATATTAAATAACCTACTAATATAGTAATTATAATTAAAATAATTAAAGTATGATCATGAAAAAAAATAATTTGTTCTATTAAAGGTGAAGCACTATTTTGAAGATTAAAATTAGATCAAGTTGGCATTTCTAAAAAAAGGATATTCCTTTATAAATGGGGTTTAAATCCATTACATATTATCTGCCATATTAGAAGTTTCTTAAAATAGGTAATTCATTATAAGAATGTTCTGAAGGAGGTAAATTTTGTAATCATTCAATTGAGGAAGATATATTTAAAGAAAATAAAATTATAATAACATAACATAACATAAACACTCACGCCTGTCACCCAGAGGGGTAGGCAGAGACTACAGACTTCCATTTGGCACGATCCTGACACACCTCTCTCGCCTCCTTCACATCCATATATCTACGCATGCATGCTCGTCGGTTAAGGGTACTCCTAATTTGGCCCGTTTTCAATAAATCGCCAATTTGGTCGATAAATTTTCGCCTAGAACGTCCCTTTACGACTCTGCCATTTACTTCTGCAACATACATTTTCTTTGTCACTCTTTCCTCATTCACTCTTTCCACATGACCAAACCACCGAAGTATTCCTTTCTTAATCCTGGTCAATACATCATCTTGCAAACCACACTCTTCTCACACTCTTACACAATTTCTTACCTTGTCGTTTAGATTCAGCCCTAACATACTCCATAAGGACCGCATTTCTACTGCGTTGAATCTACTCTCGTGCTACTTCTGCCACACCCAACTTTCACTACCATACGTTAAAGTAGGGACCAACACAGCATTGTGAATTGCCATACGTGCCTTTTTTGACACATTTGACTCTTCACAATAGAGTACAGGGCCCCATTTACTCTATTTCCCGCATTCACTCGTCATTCTATATCCTTATCATATCTCCCATCCCTGCTAAATAAGCAGCCTAAATATACAAACTCATCTACTTGCTCGATCGACTCCCCTTCTATTCTTATTTCACAAATCGTTTTACTTTCTTCTCTTTCAAAAACCAAACCCTTCGTCTTACTTGCATTTCATACCCCTTTCTTTTATTGATCTGTTCATTATTGAAATCATCATTTGCAACTCGGCCGCTAACGACGCAAGGATAACTTGATCATCGGCGTATAAAAGGTATTTGACGGTTAACTCTTTCTTAATCCGCATTCTTCAACTTTCAAATTTTGCAAACAACTGTCCATAAATAGGTTGAACAGCCACGGGAAAGCCACACAGCCCTGTCTGACACTTTTATGGATGTCAAACCAGTCCGAGTAGACCCCGTTGATCCTAACACAAGCACTAGAGTCCCTATAAAGAGACTCCAATGCCTGTATCAAGCCAACGCTCAACCCAAATGAGTTCAGTGTTTGCCATAGCACATCCCTATCCACTCTGTCATAGGCCTTTTCCAAGTCCATGAACGCACAAAAAACCTTTTGGTTTTTGGCCAAAAACTTCTCCGCGATCATGCGCGTGGAAAAGACTTGACTTGTATATCCTATTTCCCTTTCTGAATCCCGCTCGCACATCCCAAATTTTTCCATCAGTTTCTTTAATAACCCTTTCAATCAGTACCTTAGCATACAGTTTTCCCACAATGCTAAGAAGGCTGATGCCACGGTAGTTTTTACAGTCTTGCTGCGACCCTTTTCTTTTATATACTGGGACTATCACGGCTTTGCACCAGTCTACCGGTATCCGCTTCAGTTCCCAGCATAAATTAAACAAGGTGTGCAGCAGGCCTGCCACGACTTCCTCTCCAGCCCCTAGCATTTCGAGTGAAACTCTATCATATCCGGCAGCCTTACCTGCTTTCATGCTTTTCATTGCTTTCATTATTTCATCTATACTTATCTCGCTACCTCTTTCCTCTTCTTTCGGAGTTTCTACTTCACTTAGTACATACGTTGTCTCCTCACTCATAAACACGCTTTCAAAATATTCCTTCCATCTCTTTAAACTCAAAACTTCATCTTTCAGAATATAGCCATTCTCGTCTCTTATAACATTCATCATAGGCTGTTTTGAGTTGATGTCCCCTGGCAGTTCTTACAAGTTTCCAGAATATTTTAATATTTGCCTGGAAGTTATCCGATATTCTTCTATCATTCTTATCCGTTCTTTCTTGCTTTTTTCTTTCAACTACTTCTTTTACTCTCTTATTAAGATGTTTAAAGACTGCCTTTTTTCTTTTAATATCATCATTCGTACCGCTAGAATTACCAGCCTTAATTGCTAGTAAATCTAGCCGTGCTCTCTTCTTTGCTTCAACTTCCATACGTATCTCATCATCCCACCATAACGTATTATTTTTCTTTCATTCTTCCTCTTACTAACACCACATACTTCGGTAGCTGCATCCACTAAACCCTTCTTTACGTTTTGCCATACATTCTCCAAGTCTAACTCCTTCATACATAATTCATCCAAACCACTTATATTTTCTTTCAGTCTAAATTTGAACTTGTTTTTCTCACCTTCATCTTGTAACCTTTCTGTTCTAATACACTGTAACGCAGTGGTAGACACAGATGATCGATGGCGCCAACGCCTGAATAGACCATTAATTCGGCATAAAACCAAATAATGATCCGTTCCTACGTTAGAACCCCGGTAAACCCTTGTATCTACCACTGCGCCCCTCAATTTTTCATCCACAATTATGAAATCTGTCATGCTTCTATCGTCACCTCTTTCCCAAGTATACATGTGAATCCTCTTGTGGCGAAAGCAAGTGTTCGTCACAAAAAGGTTCTTTTCCATACATACGGTGACGAGACTTTCACCATTCTCATTTATACTTTCATCACTAAACGTTCCCAATATCCTTTCATAACCAAGCCTCTTCACCCCAACCCTTCCATTAAAATCTCCTAGCATAATAATATTTTCATTTCCCTTACTTCCTCCTGAAGTATGCGATATGATGTATGGTAGAGGAATAGATTTGTTATGTGTAAATGAGACGAAAAGAAGGGGAAGGATGTCACTACGCATGGCATGTATACCGCATACTGGTCTGATGTAGACGAGATCGAGTGGGCATGCCAGGGGGTAGGTATCATCCTTTCAGAAAGAATGGGCCAATGTGTGAAAGAGTATGAATGTGTAAGCCCAAGACTGCTATGTATACAAATGAAAGTGGACTTAAAGAAGTTGTTTGTGTTAGTAGTCTACGCCCCACAAACAAACACCAAACAAATCAATCTCAAAATGTGTAAGGTACCCTTGGTAAATACTTGGCCAAAATCATGGCGGATGTCCATTATTTTTAAATGTTAATAAATCTATCAACTAAAATCCACGTAAAAAAGTAAAACTATTTGTCTTACCTAGTATGAAGAGCTGGTGCCACAATCCCTCAATGGCCAGCACTATCCTCTTCACCACTCATCCCGCACACTATACATGTAATTTATGTATTTTAAGTTATACTAAAAATATTTATTTCACATCGTACTCTAGTAGGTCTCATGATTAGCGTAGCATAAAATTTTAGGTATGTGCTTATGACATAAAATCGTAAATTAATCTTATTTGCACTTATATAGACAATTATTCATGTAGTTTAGTGTATTGTAGAACATCTTATATTTAAATTTAAAATGAAGTATTTAACTTTCTGGCATATATTCGGAAAATTCTGATAGAATTTAATTTCGCAACGTTCAACAGTAAATCACTCTCTGAGACGGGAGTTTCAAGTCATGTGATACGAGAATAAACTTTTTTGGAAGATAAGTTTATTCTGTATTGTTAAATGTACATATTATTAAAGTAAGGGAGAAATGTAAAGGGAATTTTTCTCTAAAATAATAACTATAATAATGATTGACTTTCTTGTTAAATAACACTATTCACTTTTTTAATTAGGATAAGGTGGCCCATAAAAATATTTGACACAACCACCTATTTCCTTAGTCTTGATAATTAAACTAGTAGATTAAGAAGCGAGTAACACAGTTAGCACAGGATGCACTAGTCGAAAGTTCATCAACTAAATTGGCGATATATTGAAGATGAGCGAGGTATAAAATAACCCCACCAATAACATAAATGTAAAAGGAGGCCAAGTTCTGCACAAACAAAGATCGGGGTTATCGACTTCGCGAAAAAGGTTTGGGTTGACATCTGATCCATAAGAATGAAAAAAAATCTCAAGAAGCTGTAAGGTACAAGTCCTAAATAGACTTTGTAGAGTCCAAATCTTCAGACTTCTATCGAAAAAGTCATAAATGATTTTCCGTCGGCATGACAGAAATGAAAAAGACAATAAGGATAAATACTTCGACTAAATAAATATATTATTTCATAGAAGAAAAGGCGTTTGAATTTTAAATATGAAATAACAACTTCATACTTAACCAACGTATAGGTTTGTTTGTCACTTAAATTTTTACGTCACATATACGTCACACTCCTGGGCACAGGCCTCCTCTCATTTCTGAGAAGGTTTTATACAAAGGAGTGTCCACCACTATACCCCAATAGGCGTTGACGGGTTTCAAAATGTTTTCAAAATATTAGTTTTTAAATTTCAGAATTTGCTGGTTTCCTCACGATGTTTTCTTTTACCGCCGAGCAATTTGTAAATCAGCACCTAAAATTGCAATTAACAATTTAGCTGTGCTTATTGCGCTAAGCCTTAGCTATCGCAGCTCCTAAGCTAACATGATAAATTGAGTTCCACATTATATTTTATAAACAGTTCAGATACATTTTGTATAGTTTCCCTCTAGAAGTAAGTATTTGCAATTACCGTAACTCCTGACTTGGGAACTGGCGACCACAGCAAAAAACAATTCGCATCGTAGACGCTATTGTTTTATAAATTTGGCATGAGGCAGGCAATTGCAAGGCGCTAGTTCCGAGCGGGGAACGGTTAGTGTTGCGCGGGAAAGGGGCGCTCGTTATGCGCATACGGCACTGCCAGCGAGCGCAGTGGGCAGGAATCTTTGGAGCGCTGAGGCCGCGCCGGTGGCAAGATTAGCCTAAAACATTCTTAGTGAGCGTGCTGTGTCGATTAGAGGTCCCGAGTTTTGATAAGATTTGCCGCGTCAAATAATGACGACCTCCATGGTGTTGTATTTTGTCGTTAATATACGTGACAACGAGGCTTTTTGGGGATTTAGGAGCTGACTCCATATGGGTGCCTATTGGTGACCATAATGAAAGATGAAATCTTTTACTAATATATTTATTATAGCGGAACGTGCCATACAGTTGGCGGGCAACTAGTGACTGGTTGAAAAATCTTATTCACTACATAATATAGTTACAATACAACATTGCGAAGTTTACATGTGTGTGCGCAGCACACCTACAATACTTCCCCCTTTACAAAAAATGAATACAAAAAACTTAAAACTATACAATGAATATAAACTTAAAACTAACAACAAAAACTTGCTAATGCGCTTGTGCGCAGGGCTGTACGGAGACCCCCGCGAAAGGGGTGGCGGCCGCGGCGGGCGCGGGCACATGCTGCAGACTGGTGCTAGAAGCACCTATCATCTGACCCATATTCTGGCCCGATATCGGAACGCCTGTCATTAACACTTGATGACGAAGCCAGCTTTTGAACTTCTTATTAAACTTTACCCAAATAGTGTACAGGATTATCGCCCCCATAAAACTGGCTATCACATATAACCATGTTTGAAAACTATCCACTTTATTCTCTACAGTATTTTGAGCCTGAGAAACAATAACTGGTTTTTCTTGAAAATTACCCATAGTAAAAATCGTAAAACTTATCGCGCTAATGCTATCGCAAAGGAAGTATTTCGAATGAAATTATATTAAATACATTATAACTAAACTAGCTACCTGGAACCTATATGAAAGTGCAGTATACGCAAAATACTGAACACGATACCTCTACAATTACATTCAACTTAAATAATGTAACTTGAATGAAAATATTATGCACTTGACAATGCAAATAATACTTTCGCATCCATAGTAACTAAACCTGATTATCATTTAGACATGTAATTGTATAATATATATTTTATATTAACACTAGCTTATAAATCGTGAAGGTAACTTAACAATCCGACCACTTCGCGTTGTTTTCACGGTTATCGGGTTGCTCGGGCCGGGTAACAACGACGTCAGCGGTGTGGACGGTGGTAACGGAAACCGTACATGCGCAGGTGCCACATCCGCTGCGTTGTCAGCGTTACTTTGGCGTGGCGTTGCTTCGTTACCATCACATTCCTTTAATACATATGCAGGCTTTAATCTGTCGATAGAAATATGTACCTGTCTATCGGGTAATTGAATTAGGTAAACTTTTGAGCCCCTTTTTATCACGCGGTATGGACCGTCGTAGGGTGGTTTCAAAGGTTTACGTATTGAATCGTCCCTAACAAAGACATATTCACAGTTACGTAAGTCCTTGTGCACAAAAAAACTATGACAGTTACGTGAATCGTCGGATGTAGGCTTATAACTACGAATAGTATCTCTAATCTTATCCACTAAACAATAATCATTGACGTTACGGTTGTTCGAAGAGCTGTCATAAAAGTCTCCCGGTAGACGTAAGTTTCGTCCGAACGTTAACTCGGCGGCGCTAACCCCTGAGTCACTGCGGGCGGCCGCGCGAAGCCCAAGTAATACTGTGGGTAGCTCTTCCACCCAGGACCCATGTGACAGGCGAGCTGAAAGTGCTGTTTTTAAAGAACGATGCCAACGTTCAACTGCGCCATTGCTTTGCGGATGATAAGGAGTAGTTCGAATTCTATTAACCCCCAACATTTTTAACAGCTGGTTAAAAAGACTACTCTCAAACTGGCGACCTTGGTCGCTAGTTAACTTTATCGGGCAACCGTAACGACAAATCCAACCTTCATATAAATGTTTGGCAACAGTTTCTGCCGTAATGTCTCGTAACGGAAAAGCTTCAGGCCACCTGGTCCTCCTATCAATTATCGTGAGTAAGTATCTATAACCATCTGGTGAGATCTCAAGAGGGCCAACGATATCGACGTGCACATGCTCAAAACGCTCTACTTCCGGAAACTTAGTCAGATTCGATACCGTATGTCTGTTAACTTTAGAACGTTGACATTGTATGCACGTTTTTGTCCACAAAGAAACATCACGATTCATACTAGGCCAGAAATACTTTTTGGCTAACATCTTTCGCGTAGAACGAATTCCAGGATGGCTCAAATTATGTAAACTATCAAAAGCTAGGCGTCGAAACTTTTCCGGTAGGTACGGACGAGCTGTATCAGTAGACATCTCACAAAAAATAGACTTATTTAACATAGGTATAACTAGTTCCTTTAACAAAATATTATCGGTATTTAAACCAGACATAACATTCATGATATAACTGTCGCTACGCTGCTCATTTGCAATGTCATCGAAATTCAACGCAGTTGGCATAGTCACGGCTTCGATGCGCGATAAGGTGTCAGCTACGATGTTATTCGTACCGGTTATATGTCTTATATTTGTAGTGAACTCACTTATGAAAGCTAAATGTCTCGTTCTCCGAGGCGTTTCGCTTTCATCGCGTCCTACCTTTTGAAATGCAAAAGTTAAAGGTTTATGGTCCGTATACAATGTTATTTCTTGCCCTTAAAATAATTTACTAAAATGTTTTATAGCTAAGTATATAGCGAGCAACTCGCGATCGTATGTGCTATATCGCTGTTGGGTGGTGGTCAATTTTTTTGAGAAATAGCCCAATGGTTTCCAGCTATCTCCTTCCTTTTGTTGCAAGACTGCTCCCACGCATGTATTAGATGCATCAGTCATTAAAGCGAGTGCGGAACCCACTCTAGGGTACGTCAATGTAGCGGCCTGTGTGAGACCTGCCTTACATTGCGTAAATGCTTCGTTCGCACTATCCGTCCAGACGATGGGAGTCTTATCATTTTTCTTTGAGCTTTTAAGATATTTATTTAATTCTGTTAGATATAAAGTTGCGTTGGGAAGATGAGCTCGATAAAAATTGACCATACCGAGAAAACGTCTTAGTTCTGCAACAGTTTTCGGCTTCGAAAATTCCACAATTGCCTGAACCTTATCTTGCAACGGCCTGACGCCGTCGGTACTAATCTCGTGTCCTAAAAATTCTAGTTTAGTTTGTCCGAAACGACATTTTGCCAAATTAATTGAAATTCCATATTTATTAAGCCTTTTAAAAATAATTTCTAAATGTTGCCTGTGTTGAACTTCGTTGTCACTAGCTATAAGTAAGTCGTCTAAATAACAAAAAACAAAATCAAGACCTTGTAAAATGGAGTTCATAAAGCGCTGGAAGGTTTGTGCTGCTCCGCGCAAACCGAAGGTCATTCGAGGAAACTCGAAAAGTCCGAATGGTGTTATGATAGCGGTTTTCTCCACGTCACCTGGTGCGACAGGTATAAAATGATAACTTCTATTGATGTCTAATTTTGAAAATATCTTTTTATCCGGAAGAATAAAAGTAAAATCGTTCAAGCGAGGAATCGGGTATCTGTCGGGCTTTGTTATCGCATTCAGCTGGCGATAGTCCCCACAAGGTCTTATATCTCCATTCTTTTTAGGAACTACATGGAGCGGACTAGCCCACGCGCTCTTTGAAGGACGACAGATGCCCAGTTCTTGCATGATGCGAAATTCTTCTTTAACTTTTTTATACCTGTCAGGTGGCAACGGGCGCGCTTTCGCGTGCACGGGCGGGCCAGAGGTCTCGATATAGTGGACGACATCGTGTTTCGCAGTTTCTCGGAATGACGCTGGTTTAGTGATGTCCGGATACTTTAACAATAAATCCTGATATGGATGATTTACATCAATAGTTTTAACACTAGGTTGAGATACATTGACAACAGATGCCGAAACATATAATTCTGTAGTTTTATCTATTAATTTACGCGCGTTTAAATCAACTAATAGTTTGTGGTACGCTAAAAAATCGGCGCCCAAAATTGGTTGTTTGACATCTGCTACAACGAATTCCCAACGATAAGGTCGGCGTAAGTTTAAGTTTAACACTATTGTCTTGGTACCGTAAGTTGCGATTTCATTGCCGTTAGCTGCGTATAATTTATATTCACTACACTGATTTAGACGATCTTTTCTCACGGCTGGTAAAACAGACACATTGGCACCGGTGTCAACTAAAAATCTAAGTCCGGAGTTACTGTCTGACACACACAAACGATTGAATGGAAAAACGGTACAGACCTGAAGACCCTCGGACTGTACCTCGCTGCTCAGTTTTCCGGCTGTGTTGTTTTCCACGCGCAAGGCTTCGTACACCTGTTGGCCTTTTCTCGGAACCTGTAATGGTAAAAGCATAAGTAGTTCTCCTTCCGGGGACGGCAGGGACTGCTACGGCGCCTGGACTGTGAACGACGCCGGTTGCGATCAGGGGCGCGGGACCGCGACCTCTGCTGATCGATCCGGTCCACGGTAGCCTTTATTTTAGCCACCTCAGCTCTCAACAGGGCCAAGTCATAGGCGGTAGTAGATGCTGGCGCTGGCGCGGTGTAAGTAGCGGTGGCGGCATAGGAAGGCCGCACAGCCTCCATGACGTTATCTGCAACTGCTGCTAGGTTGTCCAGGTCCTTGGAGTCGGACACAGTTAGCACGGCTCGGACTTGTGTCGGAAGACGACCCTGCCACAAGACGCGAAGGGTTTCATCAGGAACCTTGTCAGTAGCGAGCTCACGCATCCGCCGAAGCAGCTGAGATGGTTTCTGGTCGCCCAGCTCTAGCTCGCTCATAAGCTTCTCGATCTGCCTCGACATTGACTCCTCATAGATGTGGAGTAGCCGAGCTTTGAGTGCGTCGTACTTGTAGGTAGGAGGCGGGTTGAGTAATATGTCCGTCACTTGCGCGATAACCTCCTTACTTAGCTTAGACACGACCAGGTCAAACTTCGCCCCATCACTCAACCTCTGAGGTGCGAGGATAGCTTCCGTGCGTACGAACCATACGCGTGGCTGGTCCGTCCAAAAGTCTGCGAAGCGAGACTGTAGGGACACTGCATCTACACCTGGCGCCATAATGGGCGGTTGCACGGGTGGCTGGATGTCTTGAACGGGTGGCACGTTAACAGGCGGCACGTTCTGTGACGTAGGCGGAAACGGCGCACTCATGTTACTATATCTATTGTCCACCGATCACAACCACGCGAATATTGCCCACTACTGCATTAACATCACATAGACCACTTCGGTCATCTTGATCACGTCGGGGTCACCAGTTTAGGAGCTGACTCCATATGGGTG
Source organism: Parnassius apollo (assembly GCA_907164705.1). NCBI lineage: Eukaryota > Metazoa > Arthropoda > Insecta > Lepidoptera > Papilionidae > Parnassius > Parnassius apollo. Next base: position 625,124 of record CAJQZP010000049.1, on the reverse strand, counting down.
CCTATTGGTGACCATAATGAAAGATGAAATCTTTTACTAATATATTTATTATAGCGGAACGTGCCATACAGTTGGCGGGCAACTAGTGACTGGTTGAAAAATCTTATTCACTACATAATATAGTTACAATACAACATTGCGAAGTTTACATGTGTGTGCGCAGCACACCTACAGGGAATTTTTTATTTCCTGTGGAACGCTAAAGTTTGTGATCTGGGTGTAGATCGCGTTCCCTCCGATTATATTTGTGCTAAGTGACGTTGGACTTGAGCTCAGATAGCGGTTACCGCCCTCTGGAGTGATTGTACAAGAGGAGCCGGGCAGCGCATGTGGTTGTGCTATCTGATTATATCGGTGACGTCAGGTTACATTACACACTTCTCACACACTACTCACACATATAATTTACTTGCCGCTGACGACGCCTTGTGGTCGACCCTACACTCCGGAATTCGGTAAGTTTGTGTTTGACTATAGCAGCCGTTATAAATTAATTATCCATAGGCCATTTGTGGCCCGACCCTCGGTTACTCGTCGAGTTGGACTACTATGGGCCCTAGTCCGATCGATTTTTAGCCCGAACCGAACCGAACTGGGGGCCGTAACATTTCTGTGGTAGCAGAGCATTTTTTTTTATAGGATAGGGTAACAATCGAGCACACAGTCCACCTGATGGTAAGTGGTTGCTGTGGCCCATAGACATCTACATCTATCCTCGATTACGAATCAAAATGCAGATGTGTTGTCACCCGTGAGGACTAAGATGGAATGCCTCGTTTCCAGTAAAATGGGTCGCCGGTTCTCTACACTCACCATACGAAATACAGCAGCATTAAGCTACTATTTCACGCTGGTATTCTGTGAGAGCGTGGTCCTTCCCCGGTCGAGCCGACCCATTCGTGCAACAACTATACATCTAATATAACTGCAGCATGGCTCTACCACGTATAGAGCATGATTGATTGTTTCGACAATCACGCCCGGCCGTAATATAATAATTTTTTTTGTTGTTCTATGGGCCCTAATCCAACTCGAAGGGTAACTAAGGGCCGTAACAAGATGGTTATTGAATGCAATTTATTGCCACCTACGAAGGTTAAGTACAAATAGTTTTAAGCGTTTTCCATGGTCGCTTATTACAACACGCTCGGATACGTGATTATTGATAGATTATTTTGCACCTCTGCCGCCACTCTTTATTTATTACTGTTACATTTTTAACGTATAACGTCATTATGTCCTTTACTTACAAGCTTTTGCGAGACATTTGCGTAGAAAATAAAATAGAACTGTTTATTTCATTCGTTTAGAATATTATAAGATAAAAATACGTAAAATGAAAAATAAAATAAAAATTAAATATTCATTTTTATTGAAACTTTCCGATCTTATGCTATAGCATGGGAAATACTTCCGACTTCCCAGTCGATTTTCCAAGTTGCTTATTGACAAAGAGTATTGAACTGGACACTGGTGACGAAACAATCGCGCTTAACGCTTCACCTTAAGTGATTCTTTTGCGTCATACTTGTTTAAAATATAATCGGTTTCAATGAAGAATCTCATATGATGATGTAATGTCCTTATTTTATTGTATAAGGTGGGTTATATATTTTTTGATACATGACGTATTAACTACGAGCAATTCTGCATGTAAAAATAGGTTATTTACATCGTACAGCTGAAGCGCTTAAGCAACTATAATAGAAAACAGGCTTAATTTATACATTTCTTAAGTATCTGAATCAAAAATAAAAATCTCAGTTGCAGTAATTCATTATAAGGAAATTAAAATAATGATGCGTTCGTCAAAAAACACCTTATTAGGGTTCTCTAGCGTTTTCCTGCTAATAATGTCATAAAATGTAGCGCAATGAACGCTTTTTGAATAAAAACAAATCTACTGATACCTTGCACTTAAAAATCTGTCAAGCTACATTTATCAAGCTACATACATACATGCATACATTATTACATACATACACATTTCTTGGTGCACTCTTTATACCCTCACTCTCATAATCCGATGAGACGGTAAACCGACACGACCGGAGAGAGATCAGGTGCAGGACTAACGGCTTTACGTGCTTTCCGAGGCATGAGGGTAAGACAACGCCAGCTTTATGACTGCGGGCAGCTACTGAGAAAATATTGACGGAAAACCTCAATAATTGATTTTTGGCCCGACCCGGGATTCGAACCCAGGACCATGAGATCAGCACCCGCACTACTACAACCACTAGACCAACGAGGCAGTCACATAAATACATACATACAACCATAACATAAATACGTAACGCTCCTTGAGTAGTTGGGTGAAGAAATGTATACATATAATATACTTTCCTTTTTATTAACACGTTTTTATTGCTTCGCTTTATTGATTGTAACTGGGCGACAGATTTGAAACCACGTCGACTACTATATACTGTTGATTCCCAACTGGATTAGGGTAGGGAATGGTAAGTAATTATACCAGATTTTTGGAGATAAAAATAAACGTTTGAGATAATTTGGCACATAATGTCAACCCTACGGCGACCGAGTTTGTAATTTTTAACTGTCACCTCGTTTCGGATGCCGGCTGACACCCTCTTATAAATTCAGAGTTGTTGCTTCATAATTCTCTCCTTTCTTATTTGCATTATAAAAACATCAGGCGCGTTAAAATTAAACACGGCGGAACTATTTTAACATACAATAATTTTGCTTTTTAACTAAGAATTAAATCATTTTGTTGGAAACGTAGTGATGACAAAATTTCAAGCTTATTTTAAGCCGGCGCTCAAAAAAAAGTCACGTGAAATAGAATTGAATTTCAATGTAGTTAATTAAGTTCAGACTGAACATAAACATAACTAAGGATAATTTGTTTTCATTCTAAATGCTGTGATATATTTAAATAAGTGAATACACAAAATAATATTGTTATATGAATATATAATAATATGAACATACAACTTGTTCGTATGTATTCATGTTATTACTTGATCTTGAATAAAGAAGTAAGAAATACTTAGCAATAAATAAATAGCAATATCTTAAACATATAAACATATTAAGAACAATAGGTTCTTTTATTATTGTTTGGATTGCTTTGAGCCTCTCGGATTCTTAGAGAAGTTGAATTCCAAAATGCTATTTATGGCTTTATCACAAAAATAAAAATAAGAACCGCCCAGGAACGCGGGTGTACGGTGTGTACGCGGTGTGAGCTGGAACGCGTCGTGCCCTTCTGCGGGTGCGACGCGCCCCATTCGTAATCCTAGCAATGTTTGTCCCATTTAGTGTGGGTGTAGTAGTGTCATAGTGTGATGTGCGTGCGACGTTTGGGTCGATTGGATCAAGCGGTTGAGGTGGTTCTATTAACACATTTCGCGGTCTACGGAGGTAGGGCGCGACGTTTGTTATCGGAACGTAGTTAGCTGCGTTTGTTACTAGCGGGTTTGGGTGGGTTTCTACTCTATCAAAGTAGCGTTGAGACATCTCCTTGAAGTATTCGGAGATAGAGGGTAATTCACAATCATTGTGCAAATCCGAGTTCCGTTGATACCACCGCGCACCGGTGGCTTTTCGGATGAAAAAGTTTTGGACTCTTTGGAGTTTTAAAATGTGGGTCTTATACGTGTGGGCGAAAGCTACACTAGCGTAGGACATAATTGGTCTAACGCAGGTTTTATACAGTCGGAGTACCTATGTCTCTTAGCGACAGCTTACTCCTACTGTTAACGAGAGGGTGTAGACGGCCAATGACCGACTTGGCTCTGTTGCGTACTACACTTATGTGTGTCGCGAAACTCATGCGGGAGTCGAACGTGACGCCTAGGTATTTGGCCGATTTTTCCCAAGGGATTGGGCGGTCGTATAGGGAAATCGTTTTTGGTTTAGAACCTGCTGTTGAATTCACGTCTATTCTCCAAAGGCGAAACCATTCACCTAGGCGATTTGTGGATTTTTGGAGCTTTAACGAAAGTCTATTTTTGTTGTAGTCTGACACATAGAGTGCCGTATCGTCGGCAAAGAGTGCGGTGTTCACCACAGGGTCTTCAGGGATATCACTCGTGAATAGTGTGAAGAGGAGTGGAGATATGACGGAGCCCTGTGAGACCTCGGCCTTGAGGAAGCGTTTCGAAGAACGGGTTCCCTCCACTCGATATCGAAAAGTGCGGTTCGAAAGGAAGGCTCGTATGATGTGCACGAGCCTATCAGGCACGTTTAGTTTGTAAAGCTTGTAAATCAAGCCGTCGTGCCAGACCTTGTCAAACGCCTTCGTGACATGCAAGAAGAGGGCTCCTGTGTTTCGAGCCTTTTTCCTTATCGGATTTTGGTTGAAGTCAGACAGAATGTATTCTGTTAGGCGATGAATCTGGTGGGTGCATGAGTGATTGGCTCTAAAGCCAAACTGCTTGTCTGGGAGGAGTCTGTTGGATTCGGTGTAATGACGGAGCCGCTTGTGAATAATGCGCTCGTATAGCTTACGCTAAGTGTTGAGCAGACTCATGGGTCTGTAGCTAGAGGGACGATTACGCGGTTTACCCGGTTTTGGGATCCCTATTACGTCTGCTTCTTTCCAGATGTCCGGGAAGGAGCAGTTCGTGAGAAGAGTGTTAAGTATTCCTACAAGGAGGTAAATAAGTGGCGCCGAAAGGGATTTGATCACCTTGTTGCTGATGCCGTCTGGCCCAGGGGCTGATCTATTCTTAAGGCTTTTGATAGTTGCGGTGACTTCATCTACTGTCACAAGATCGAGTGGTTCGCCCACTGGTGGCAGCGCAGCCCTACGTTCTACTTCCGTTTCTACCTCTAGTAGGTGAGCGGGATCTGTTAGTGCGGTGGATGGCATACAATGGTACTCCAGACTGTCGGCTAGGCATTCGGCTTTTTCGAGATCATCTAGGGCGAGATCAGGGTGGTCCGGCCTCAGGAGAGGCGGCATCGGTGAGGATTTATCGGCTTTAAGAGCTCTCGTTAATTTCCAGAAGGCGTCTTGAGATGGTTCGATACCTTCGAAGAGGTTATCCCAGCTGTCGTTTCTAAACTCGGCTACTCGTTGCTTAATCTCGTTTTGTAGAGAACGTACCCGAAGTTTATTGGCTCCGTGCGGTAGCGGTCATATGTTTTGAGCGCGGAATTCTTCGCTCTAATTAGCTGTCGAACGTCCGCCGGAAGTTTCGTGTATTGATCGCTCGACACACGAACCTTACGGGAGCATTCTTCGACCGCTGATGTAAGGTGAGTCGAAAGGGTGCTAATCGCCCTGTCAGCCTCCTCTAGCGAGTCTATCTTGTCAGATATAGTGTCCAAATACTGGGAGTTCTTAGACTTAAGTTTGACCTCAAGTTTACGCCAGTCGACAATAGTTTTGGTCTGAGGGACCTCACCTGCCGGCCGGGCCAGTTGTAAAACGACCGGCCTGTGTTCTGAGACTAGTTCGATAATAGCCTCTATCGAATTAATAGTCATTCGGATGTCTTTTAGCAGTGCTATATCAAGGACGTCCGGATGTTGGTTATTTGCAAAAGGATAGCGTGTTGGACTCTCGGGAGCGATAACATCGAAGTTAAGTCTCTCCGTGAGGTCTCTTAGAATAATTCCGTTAGGATTGTTAACGTTAGAATTCCAGCTAACGTGTTTACTATTTAGGTCTCCCGCGATTAATACGCTAGGGCCAAAGTTTAATAGAGCCGATATGTCGGAGTTTAGTATACTTTTTAAGGGAGACAGGTATGCTGATGCAGTTATTATTGGCGGATGGCCCGTAAGTGCTATCCTACAGACCGACGCTTCTAAGTTAGTAAGCGGCGGAGTATCTATCGGTACACATTGCAAGGACCTTTTGTAGTAGATCAAGGTGCCACCTTTAGGTCTCTTGCACTAGCATGATGTCCATATCATGGTCTCGTAAAAAATACATGATCTCTTCCTTTTGATCTCTGATACCGTTTGCATTAATGTACGCGACATTTAGAGATCTAGGCTTGGTTCTACCTATAGGTCGTATTTCCATTTTGGTTATAAAAATAAAAAATTGGCTTAGGCGCACTGGAACGAACCTATCGCTTGGATAAGACTGATATGCTCAATGGTAGCATTGAGTCTATCTTGAATGGACTTGGCTTCGCGAAGATTGCGGGCTAAGTTTGTGACTTCGGCCACATTAATATTGCTGGCGAAGTTGAACGCTAACGAAAGGTCAGTGTCGATGTTTGACGGTGCCTGAGGGACGCGTTTGAGCTTCTGGGCCTGGCGAGGAGGCACTGGCCGTGAGGCGGCAGCGCTGACGATCGCCGGGAGCCTAACCCATGCGTTGGGTATAGGTGCTGACGGCACCGGAGGGCTTGGGCCTTGCCCGGAAGTCCCTTTAACGGGGGCGCGCTTGGCTGTAGCCTGAGCGGGCGCGGCACCGAGGTTAGTGCGACTGATGAGGCGGAAGGCCGTGGGTGCGACCTACTGGAGTAGCCCGCCCGCCCATGTCGGATTTCTCCTCCGTTCGGCTTCCTACGCGGCGCTTTGGTACACCCGCGATAGCTCGCTGGGTGTCCCTCTTCGCCGCACAGAACACAGGACGGAGGGCCCTCCGACTCGGGCGTTCGGGGGCAGTCGGGTGTGCCATGATCGCCTAGGCACTTAACGCACCTAGGCCGGGCAAAACAATTTCTGGCCGAGTGGCCGTATAATTGGCATCGGTGGCATTGGCCAACGATGCCCCTATTGCGCGGGGACTCTACTAAAATCCCCGTGAGATTGCAGATCCAGGTGATATTGAATATCTCTTTGCCCTCCGGAGACAGGTCCAATATTACAAGGCAAAATTCTAGGTACCGTTTTTTATCGGTCGCGTGTTGCATCCTGTACACTTCTCTAACAGGGAGATTTTGCGATTTAATATCGCTCAAGATGTGCTCTGTTTCGAGCTCTTTAGGAAGTCCGCGAGCTACAACACGGAGGTTACGGTCCTCCGCGAGGGAATATGTGTGAAAGCTTAGATTTTGAGCTTTTAAATGCGCAGTTAAAGCGCGGAAATCGTCCGTCGTTGCGACGTGGATACGAATGCCCTGCGGTCCATTGTGGACTTTGGGGCAGAAGATCTTTTTTGAGTCTATCCACTTCGATAGGTTGCTCCAACGGGATTTATCTTGCAAGATTATTGGAGGCGGCGGCTTCTCCTTCCTTACTTCGGCCGGAGTCGGGTTCGCGGCTTTGTTCGCGGTCCTATTGCGCGCGGAAGGCGTGATTTTTTTAGCCGGAGTGGCGTTGGGCGACGTAGGGGCCGAGTGAGGCTTATCTCCTTTTTTCACGGCGGTGCGCCTACGCTTTTTACCCGAGAATAGGGTGAAGCCTTCGTCGTAGGGTTTTTCGGGTCGGTGGTTGTCTGTTTTCATCTCGGAGCCTGATTCGGCGTCCGAAAACAACGAAGAGGGACCGCGGGTGGAGAGCGCAGAAGGCGCGGGGGACGCGGCGTCGTAAACTGTGTCTATGGACACAGGAGTCAAAGGCCCGGTGCTCGGCGACATAGGGTCGTCGATCCATACTACGGTACGTTCAGCAGCGGGCTTGTTGCGCTGGGCTAGAAAAGCTACCCAAGCGTCGGGGCACACTTGACCGAAGAAGTCGGCGAGTTTGGCTATAGTGATAGCCGCCATCTTGTCAGTGGTTGAAAAACACTTGTGTATCAAGCCCCCCTACCTTTCGCCGGGGGAGGTGTTTTTTTTTTTTTTTTTTGCGCCCGAAGCAATTAAAGGGCTACCCTATACGTAGGGAGGCGGAAAATGCATTACGCATACCACGATAGCCGGTCTATCGTGGTTATGAGGGGCTCACTGTCCTACCGGGGACCCTAAGTGATACCCTCTAAAAACCGCCTTTGGGGACAGGCAACCGGCTGATTAAGCTCTATTGTGCCTTATCATGAGCGACCCTCTTTTGGGAAAAGAGGGCGCAGGCGGCTAAGTGCCGCTGAGGGAGTGCCTACGAAGGCAAATTAATGTTAGATATTACAATAATTTTATTTAATTAGAGTTGGCCTGAGCTGCCAGGAGACAGTTCAGGTCGTTTGAAAGTTTATTAGGCGGGTCCGAGAGAGAGTTTCTCGGCCTGCGGACACGATAGCGAGAGGGGGGGTGGGGCTGCATAAGAAGCTGCCTCACGAATTAAATGGTTTGGGTGCGACTCTGAGGCTTTGAAGAAGTTCTCAGAGAGTTTTTTAAGAAATTGTTGAATTGTTGGGAGCTCTAAGTCCCGATGAAGGTCGGCATTGCGGACGTACCACGGTGCGTTCGCAGCTCGACGACAGAAGAGGTTCTGAACTATTTGGAGTTCATTTAAAATGTTAGGGTTTGCGTGGGCAAAGACGGGGCCCGCGTAAGTCATGACTGGTCGTATACATACCTTGTAGAGGGTACGCTTGTTTCGAAGGGACATTTTACTGTGTCGGCCCAACATACTGTTGAGCCTACTCAGATAAAATCGTGCGTGACGGGTTACTCTTTTGACGTGGGGCTTGAAAGTGAGCCCTGTGTCTAGAGTGACACCTAAATATTTGGCGGACGTATGCCAGGGGACAGGGGTCCCTAGCATACGTATTGGTGGAGTGTTTTTGAGACGGCGTCGTTTATAATCGAAGTGGACGGCGGAGCTCTTCTCCGGGTTCACATCGATGCGCCATTTTTTGAACCAAGCTCCTAGGTCATCAACTGACTTTTGGATCTTGTTCCGTATAAGGGGTAGTGAGACACCTTTGCAGTAGATGGCAGTGTCATCTGCAAAGAGGGAGAGTTGAACACCTTTCGACGGGATGGGAATGTCGTTGGTGAACAGGATGTACAGCAGAGGAGCAAGTACTGAGCCCTGAGGGACACCAGCCTTGATAGTTCGCTGTGAAGAGAGCGTGCCTTCGTGTCTGAAACGAAAGGTACGATGTTTTAAATAGGAGGCCACGAGACGAACTAGACGATCGGGGGAGACCTATTTTATAGAGCTTGTAGATAAGGCCTGTGTGCCAGACTCTATCGAAAGCTTTGGCTATATCGAAAAAGACCGCGATGGTCTTATGACGACGAGGATAGAAACCGCTGAGGATATATTCCACAATGCGGTGAACTTGTTGGGGACATGAGTGTTTGGCTCGGAAGCCGAATTGATGGGGAATGATAAGAGGGTCGCCGTCTGTGGGAAACAGATAGCGCCTCATACGGATTTGGATGACTCTTTCGAAGAGCTTGCCCATTGCCTTGAGGAGGCTAATGGGGCGATGGCTGGAGGGGAAGGTTGAGAGGCTTGCCTGGCTTGGGAATTCCAATCACAGTAGCCTCTTTCCACGTAGTGGGAAAATAACTAAGGTTGAAGCAGGCGTTGAAGATAATAGATAAAAAGGTTAACACCTGCTCGGGAAAGTGTTTTAGGGCTTGGTTGGAGATGCCATCCGCGCCCGGAGCCTTTTTAGGCTTAAGTCCTTTGATGAGGGATGAGATCTCATCATTGGACACAGAGATAGGTTCGGAGGCCGTGGGGGCGTGAGTTCCGGCGGCGGACCTCATCCTCCACTGCCTGGACGTGTGAGGGGTCGACGGGTTGAGAACTGGGAGAGCATTGAGCGGCAATGCTATCTGCAAAGCACTCAGCCTTTTCCTCGTCCTCGAAGGCAAACGTGCCGTCGGGACGGGAGAGAGGGGGAGTGTGGGTGATAGCGTCTATGCGGAGGGCTCTAGCCATCTGATAGTACGCTGTGTGAGATGGAGAGATATTCTCCATGAGCTTACTCTTTTCGAGGTCTCGAAATACAGAGAGGCGGAAGCGGAGTTCTCGTTGAAGACGATTGGTCGCGCGCCTATATTCGGGGGTGGGATATTTTGCTGCTCTCCGGAAAGCAGCTTTTTTGGCTTTTAATAGGTTGCTAATATGTAGGGGAAGCCCACTATTGTTAGCAACCGGGACGACCCTTTCGTTCTCCTTAAGGGAGGATTTAATAAGGGTGGAGAGTGAGTCGACCGCGGTGTCGATTTTTTCGGGACTATCTAAGTCCGACGGTAGGGAGATGGTAGAGTCCTGTGAGTCCAAAGCTTTAGCTAGGGACTCCTTGAATCCCTTCCAGTTAGTGAAGGTTTTCGTGTGTGTTGAGGGAGGTGGCTGATGGCCAAGAATGAGGGAGACCGGTCGGTGATCTGATCCTAGATCGTCTAGTGTCTCGATTGCTCCGAGGTTGAGAGAAACTCCTTGGAGTAACGCAAAATCTAACACATCGGGGGCGTGATCGGTGTTATCGGGAAAGTGAGTAACACCGAGAGGACTATGGACGGTAATATCAAGAGACTGCGTGATATCGAGCAGTATCTTGCCACTAGGGGACGTAGTGCGGCATGTCCATTCAGTATGCTTGGAGTTAAAATCTCCAAACATAATGACTGAATTGCCTAGAGATAAAATGGCCTCAAAATCTTTTTTGAGGGGATAGGTTCCTGAAGGGATGTAACAGGAGGCTATGAGGATGGACTGATGTCCAGTCATAGCTAGCCTGCATACCGTGGCTTCCATGTTGGTAAGCTGCGGAGTAGAAATGGGCGAGCAATGAAGTGTCTTCTTGTAATAGATGGCCGTTCCGCCGCCTCGGCGGTCGGGTCTGTCGTTACGAAGAAGAGAGAAGTTTTTAATAGAAAGGCCTCTAGTGTCCTTAGCTTTGAGATTAGTTTCCTGTAGGAGGAGGAAATCGACTTCACGATTCCGAAGAAAGAGCTTGAGCTCTGGGAGGTTATTTCGCAAGCCGCGAATATTAAATGATACAAGCGATAAACCCTTAGGTTTGATACGACCGTGAGATCTAGGTAGGTTAATTCGCTCAGTCATTGAAGTTAAGTTAATTAAGTTAACCTAACTTACAACGCTAACAAAAGGTTATTGTGCTCCGCAAGAACGAGGAGACGTTCTTGGGGGGACTTGGCCGCGCGCAGTTTGCGTGATACTACTGTTATTTCCCTAACATCGATATTCCTAATAGCGGAATATAGCGTGTTGTAGTCGTCGATTGTGGGCTCTGCTTCATGAGCGTACGAGGTTGTCCGCGGTGGGTCTGCCTTTTTGGGCCCCCAGGGAAAGACTGGAGGCTGCATTGGCTTGGAGAAGCCCGGAGGGGGGCCGAATTATGCCCTGAGGGGGCCTAGGGGGACCCTGAGGGGGCCTAGGGGGACCCTGGGGGGGGGGGGACCCTGAGAGGGTCGAAGGAAGCCCTGGATAGGCTGAGAAGGGCCCTGACGGGGCCGTTGTTGGAGGGCCGGAAAAGATCGGTCATTCACCGGCGGTGGAGCTTTCCTACTGGGGCGAGGTTGAGGTGCGCGTGGGCAACCCTTGTAGTTCGCCGGGTGTCCTGTCTGGTTGCACAGGACACAGGCGGGCGGGGATTCGGCGTCTTTGGGCCGGGGACACTCTTTTGTGTTGTGAGGTTCCAGGCACTTCACGCACCTGGGTGGGGCGGAGCAGTTGGCCGCCGCGTGACCATAAAGTTGGCAGCGGTGGCACTGCGCCGGGAAGCCGGGCCTATGTGGGGGCTCTATCTTCACCCTTGACAGGCCGCACACTGTGCGCACCTGCCGGAAGATGGCTTTAGCCTCCGGCACGTTTGACAGGATTACTAGGGCAAGGTTGTATCTCTTGCCCGTTCTATTGTGCATTTTGTGCACTGCTTCTATGGGTAAACCTTGGGACTTAAGGTCCTCGAGGATTTCCTCGTTAGAGAATTCGAATGGGACGCCTCTGATGACGGCCCTAACTTTACGCTCTTCAGGGAGAGCGTACGTGTGGTATGAGACCCTTTCGGCTGTGAATAGCCGGGTGATCTGACGGAAGTCCTCGATCGAGGCAGGGATGATTTTGATCGCCTCCCCGAGGTTGATGGCATGATCATACTTGATACCTGCGTCGTAGCAGGTTTTGAATAATTGGGTGAATTTTGCCTTGTCTCTTAGGAAGACAGGGGGCGGGACTTGCTTCTTCGCTAGTACTGGAGCACAACGAGAGGCTGGTTTGGATGGTGTGGGGATGTCTAGTGACATCAGTGGGACGGGGGCAGCGTCGAGGGCTGCGGAGGTTGAAGGAGCGGCAGGGGCCGCTGAAGTGGGGGGGGGGGGTGCGTTTTATCGCGGCGCGCTTTCCGTTGCGCTTGGAGGTGACTGTGGTGAAGTTGGACTCCCCGGTTCCGTCGGAGTCAGAGGACTCCGATGAACCGGAGCCTGAGGTAGTGGCGCGCCTCTTCCGGGAGGACGGCGCCGAGGACTCGGAGCATGCGTACTCCACGTCTCGGGGGGCAGAGGCGAGCGGGGCAAAAGAGTTCCTCGTTTCGAGGTAAGATGCGATTACCGGCGGCGGATGGTGTGCCTGAGGGGCAGGGAGGGAAGCCTGGGCGGCGATGGTGGCGATGGCGGCGAGGACCGTCTCATTGCCATTTAAACCGAATTGGTTAATGAGGGCGGCGAGGGACTCAGTGAAACTGGGTGTGGCCATTTTGGGTCAGTAAGCAAGCTGAGCTATGTATAAATAAAGATGAGGACGGGTCCCTGCTCTCGGTAGAACAGGGACTAGATCGCGAGACGTACTACGACACACTATACACGTAATACAAGAATAACAAGAACACAGAAAATAAAAGGAGACAGTAAAAAAAAATGAAATGACAAGTGAAATGAAAATGAAAGCGGAAGTCAGTCAGACCTCCCTGCCCGAAGACAGAGGGGCAAGAGCTGTAGCGAAAAAGTGACTCACCGGCAGCCTCGACGCTGTTCCGCGTGAGCAGGACAGCGGAGGCGCGTGAGAGCGTGGCGCGACAGCACTACCGTACTGTACGGGAGCGCGGACCACCAGGAGGCGACCGTCCGAGAGCGGTGCCGCCGGCGGACTGAGCACTGCGTCGGCGCTGTACAGCGCGAGCGGGACAGCGGGGGCGCGAGAGCGGGGAGCACTACCGTACAGGAACGAAAGCGCGGACTACCTGGATGCAACCGCTCGGAAGCGGGGGGAGGTGTGTGCCTAAACGAACACTTATACAACTAGCGCGTTGGTACGCTAGGGTGTGTACCTAGCTGTCGCCTAATGCGACAAGCAACACAGAAATTAAAACAATAGAAATGCTGCCTCTGAAGCAGCGGGTGTGCAATAAACTACTTACAGTTTACTGAAATCGGCAGAACGTGGAGCACTAACTAGCACTACACAATAGAACAATGGGCTGGCTGCCCGATGCACCCGGCGGCCGTAAAGGCAATGGCAACCTAAGCGTCACTCAACTAGTAAACAGTTTCACCCATCACTCAGTATCTAAAGCAGCCATATCCTTCACAAATAACGTTCAAAAACTCAGCTTAGAATCAAAATCATCTATATCCTCGCTCGTGAGAATCAAACACAGCTAAATTTGCAATCGACCAATCAGAGAGCTTCGACCATCTGTCAGTTGTAATTTGTACACTGTGGATGTTGTTTACGTTACGTTATTTTTAGCGAAAATATTAGATTTTTGAACAGTTGGAACGTTTAAAAGTGATTTAATACTTAATCCAATGTGTAATAAATACCCGACTAGATCCGACCTACTCGGACGGCGGGATAAAGAAATCTACACATTAAATCACGTTGTTGAAATAAATGATGTAAGTACTTTCGTTCCTGAGGGGGTCCCCTGACTGCACAACATTTTTTTAAATTTCTCAGACATGCAGGTTTTCTCACGATGTTTCCCTTCACTGCCAAGCACGAAGTATTAATTTATAATTGCATTTAATAGTTTCATTGGTGCCGGCGGGCATCGAAACCGGGTTGGTCAAGTACTGTGAAACAAAAAGCGATCGCTTAGCCCCTGAGCAACCACGACATCGTTTTAAATTTAAGATTATTAAAGTAATAATATAATATCATAACTAATAGTCTTTACTTTGTAAATTATGGTGAACATTCAAGCGAGAATTTTGATGATAAAAATATTTTCCATAACATTTAGGATGGAACATTAAAAAAAAAAAGAATCAATAGAGATTACAAGGAAACGCATATATTAATTTGACTAATATTTACTTCTATAAGCTTTATCAATTCAACTGATTCGTCTATTGAAATTTCAATAACTTTGTCTCTGATGTTAAAGCTTATTGACTCTAGTTTCATTCAAAAGAATTAGTTCATTGAATATTAATTAAAAATGACTCTTTGATGTTCATCGGTGAAAAATTATGATTGTCGTTTGATAATTTACGCATTTTATGTACGGTAGGCAATTACTTATAAGTTTTTAATTAATATACGTTAGTGGTGGTGGTGGTAGATTGTTCGTTAATTAATTTTACAGTACGTGAGCAAACTGGGTTCGATCCCCGCCGGCACTAATGAAATTTTTTATCGCAATTTTAAGTGCTGATTTAACACTAATGATGTATATCTTTAAAGTATGAATAGGAATGAAATGATCAATCTATGGTAATCTGTCATGAGATTCCCTGTAGCAGGCCCGAATCAGGAAATTGGCAGAGTTTGACATCCGTGCCGTGATAAGCACGCATAATACTTTGGTCCTGCACCAGATCTCTTTTCCGTTGTGAAGTCCCATCAGACTAAAAGAGTGAAGGAATAGTAAGCGTTCTCTTGCTTGTATGCAAATTTTATTACATACATGTAAAAAAATACGGGGCTCTACCACGTTGCAGCTATATTATGGTCACAATCATGTGTCGGCTCGACTGAGGTAGTGCCAGGCTCTCACAGAATTCCAGCGTAAAATAGCAACTTAATGCCGCTACTGTGTTTTGTATGGTGAGTGTAGAGAAATGTAGCCCCATTTTACTGAATTTGACATGATGATTCTTAATCGAAGATCCATTTATCATCACTTAGACTGTGTGCTTATTTCTCATTATTATTTTATAGAAAATCTACGCAAGGAAGAATTGTTTTTATAGAATAAATATGATAATAAGCTCTCAGTCCAATTGGTGATTAGTGGATTAAGAATCATAATGCAGATAGCAACTTTGCGTTGAGGCTGGCCGCCTCTGTGACCCAAATTCTGTCTGGAAGACATAATTATTAAACGATGTACTATGCTAATAAATCAACAGATATTTGAAAGCCTGTAATTATTCACTGTTAGGAATGGATTTCATGGATAGTATTAGCTATTATCGCCACACGACGTTGATTGGCGAACAAAATATCACATGTAAGATATGTGACACTTTTGATATTACCCACGTGGCCAGTTTTATTATGTACATCATGTATTCTACGAGTAAGTACTTATGTTTTTTTTTATTGTTTATGGATGACAAAAGAGCATAAATTCTATCTGATGATAAGTGGGTGCTGTGGCTCATAGACCTCTACATCTACCATCAATTAAATATAAAAATGTAGATATATTGTCGACTCCTGAGGACTAAGATGGAATGCCTCGGATCCAGTAAAATGGTTTCGGGTTTTCTATATTCAGAATATAAAATACAGCAGAACAGCTGCTAAATCACACTAGTATACTGTGAGAGCGTAGTACTTCCCCGCTAGAGTCGACTTATTCTTACCACAACTATAAATGGCTCTACCACGTATATAAATACTGCGTATAAATTTACATCGCTAAGAATAATAACTATATCATGTATCTACAAAAGTGGAGATACCTAATTAATTAAAAGCTTTGTCGACTTATGTATCGTTATCAACATCAAATTAATGGTTGATTTGATTGGTAGTTATAAAATACAAATGAGCAATCAAATATCTTATAAAATTCAATGTCAAGCTGACGACGGAATCAATTTTCACTTTCTCGTGTAGATTTTCATGTACCATCTTAAAATGTACCTTCTACATATACAGGCTATTTCACTATTATACGAACTGAGTTATAACTATTTTCTAATTTCTATTATTCTGATTGATTTTATAAGGCAAAATTCTTTATATTATCGTAATAATATTTTGTGACTTTTTGTTTATAGTTTTTTGTGTTTAAATCTTTTTGAATGTTTTGCGGGATGTTGTTTATAAGAGTTGGGATTAAAAATTCAATTGTTCGCCTAACCTGAGATCCTAGGCACAATCAATTTTTGTTTGGTAATATTTCTTGTAATTACTTTATAGGATACCGGCACTTTGATGCTTTTATTATTGAATTGTTCAATTAATAGGGAAGTTTCATCCGCATAGGTAAAATTTTACAGCATTTGAAAATGTCTAGTAAGTTTTCTTTGTATTGTTGTAATATTTTTTGGGTACAATAAGTTTCAGTAATCTTAGCTGCAGTTTATATAATTTTTCAATATATGAAATAAAGGTTCGTCCATAACTTGAGATTCCGTATGATATGATTGACTCAGCTAAGGCTTTATATATATTCAGTAGGATTTTATACGGTACTTTAGGTTTTAAAATATAGAATGTAGTGCAGGGCCACCAAAACGTCGCCTACCGTTACGAAACCGCTACTCAAGAGTGTCGCTTCTATATGGCATTGATGTTATTAATATCAAATTAGGTGTATTAACCACTTTCGTTATTTCCGTTAAAAAAGGATTATTTGTCATATAATTTTAATTCTTATAAATCTTTAAGCTGCTATGTAATGCCAGTATGCTGTTAGAGTATGGTCCTTGTGCGGGTCGAGCAGACTCATTCGTGTTACGAGTGAAAATTTCGGGAATCAAGGAAGTGACACAACATCACTATTTAAAAATGTATTTATTGCTTTTCGAAGTATTCTCCGCGAAATTTGACACACTTTTGCATACGATGGAACCAATCATTGAAGCAACTATTCCATTCGGAAGTTGGGGTCTCCAAAATGGCCGTTTTGTAGGCGTCCACAGCTTCTTCAGGTGATGAAAATCTCTGTCCACGCAATTTATTCTTTATTTTAGGGAAAGTATAGAAATCATTAGGGCTTAGGTCGGGGCTGTACGGTGGATGGTCTAATAATTCTATGTTTTCTTGCTCTAAAAACTCTTTTGTTCTGTGTGCGGTGTGAGAACTCGCATTGTCGTGATGGAGGATGATGCGGCGGTTGCAGTTCTCTTTACGAAGTTCAGAAACGACCTGTGCAAACAAATACTAGAATAACATTTTGCATTAATCGTTCTTTGTCCTTCAATAGGAATAGTCGTAACATGGCCGGTTATGGAGACAAACGTGGCCACCATTTTTTTGCAACACTCCGTAAACGAACAATTTTTGTTGGCTTTAACTCATTTTCGAACACCCAAACTCGTGATTGGTTTTTTGTTTCGGGTTCGTACGCGTATATCCAGAATTCGTCACCTGATAAGATGTTGTGTACAGAATTTGAGGGCCCTGCGTGGAATCTTTCGAGAGTTCTGACGCACCAAGTAACGCGAGCCGCTTTTTGCTCTTCACAGAGCGAATGCGGTATCCATCGGGAAAACAACTTTTTTACACCTAATTGTTCATGCAACATTATTTGCATTTAACTCATGCCAATGTCTAAAGTTGCCTGAATTGCGCGGTATGTCATATGTCTATCTTCCTCAATCAGCTTACGCACAGCATCAACGTTTTCTTGGGTGACTGCAGTTTTTGGACGACCTTGACCGGGATCATCACTGAGCTTGACACGTCCACGTTGAAATTCAGCAAACTAGCGATAAATTGTGGTTTTGGAGTGGCTTCATCACCAAATGCAGAAATAACACTGTTTTTGTGTTAAACCACTTCGAAAATCATAATAAATTATCGCTCTTGAATTTTCTCGAGTCAATTCCATTTTCTCAACGACTAATCAAGTTTGACAAAACCTTGTGACAAGACCAAGAATCTTTTTTTTAAATAAATAAATGACGATTTTTAAAACCAAGGAGTTTTCAATTAAAAAGATTTTAATATGACAGGAACAGTGGAAATATTCCATTCCCGATACTTTAAGTGCAGCCTAGTACATCCATAATATGGCTTCAACATGGCCCTATCATGTACGAGGACACTTGACGCTGGTGATGGTCGCCAGTTTGAATATTTTAAGTCTGGTGTAAAGGAAATAGTTATACTGCCGTCACTCAGAAGCCATTCGATTTTTCCTACATTTTCATAGTTACCTCTTATGACACCCACAAAATGTTGCGATTTAACGCTAGTATAGCGGTTATTTAAAGCTACAGTTAACTTATTAGTGTAATATTTTTAACGTATTACGTCATAACGTCCTTTACTTACACGTTTTTGCAAACAAGTGACATAAAAAATAAAATACAACTGTTATTTTTTTCATTCGCTTTGAAAATTTTAAGATAAAAATATGTATATTGAAAAAGAAAATAAAAATGAAATATTCTTTTCTTATTAAAACTTCCCGATCTTACGCTACAGCAAAGAAAATACCTCCGACTTCCCCAGTCGATTCTCCATGTTGTTTTAATACTGACAAAGAGTAGAACTGGACTCTGGCGCCGAGACAAAGGTACTTAAGTGATTCTTAAGCGTCACTCCTGTTTAAAATATAATCGGTTTCAATGATAAATCTCATATTTCGAGATTACATTTTCGTTTTATTGTAAAAATGGATTGTATTTTCTTGATACGTGATGCATAATTTACGAGTTATTCTGAAAAAAAAAAGTGTTATTAATATCGTAGAGCTGAAGCTCCTAAGCAACCATCATAGAAAACAGCATTTGCTCAATTCATAAATCTCTTAAGTATCTGAATCAAAAATAAAATTCTCGGTTGCAGTAATTCATTATAAAGAAATAAATATAATGATGCGTTCACAAAAAGCACCAAATTTTCGGGTTCTCTAGCGTTTTACTGCTAATATACATAAAATGCAGCGCAATGAACTCCTTTTGAATAAAAACAAATCTACTGATACCTTGCACTGAAAAATCTGTCAAAAAAAATCTCTAAATTTATTTCACAAACACATACATATACATACACACGAACATACATACATTCATACATGCATATTTATTCACAAACGAAGTTGAGCCATCGGCGCAGGATAGGATTATAGTGACAAGTGTATGCGCAAGCACAGGTGCACTTTCTATTCCCTCACTGTCATAATCCGATTGGACGGTAAACCGACACGACCGGAGAGAGATCAGGCGCAGGACTTATATTTTGTTAGAGAGGGGAGATATGTGTTATTTTGTTCTTAGGGAGACTTTTTGAAGAGGTACTGAGATTGTGAGGATGATTTGTATGGGCCAAGAACTGTGAGGTTTACCCTGTCCTATAAAAAAAAGGACAACGGCGTTACGTGCTTTCCGAGGCACGAGGGTGAGACAACACCACCTTCCTGACTCCGGCAGCTACTGAGATTTTCATGACAGAAAAACTCAATAATTGATTTTTTGACCTGACCCGGGATTTGAATCCCGGACCTCATGATCAGCAGTCGCACTACTACAATCACCTGACCAAGCAGGGAGTTACATACATACAAACGTACATACGTAACGATCCTGGAGTAGTTCGGTGAAGAAATGTATTTCATAGACTTTTCCTGTTATTAACACGTTTTTATTGCTGCGCTTTATTGAACGTAATTGGACGACGGATTCGAACCCACGACTTTATGAGCTCGCGGTCCGCACTCAATTATTAGTCTACTGTCGATGCTCAACTTGATTATGATAGCGAATAATAAGTAATTATACCGGATTCCTGGAGATAAAAATAAATGTTTGCGATAATTTGGCATAGAATGTCGACTCTATGGCGGCCGAGCTTGTAATTTTTAACTGTCACCTCGTTTCGGATGCCGGCTGACACCCTGCTTCTTTTAAATTCAAAGTTGTTGCTTCATAACTCTTTTCTTTCTTATTTGCATCATAAAACATCAGGCGCGTTAAAATTAAACATGGCGGAATTCTTTTAACATAAAATAACTTTGCTTTTTAACTAAAAATTAAAGCCTTTTGTTGGAAACGTAGTCATGACATTTCGAGTTTATTTTAAGCCGGCACAAAAAGCAAAGTCACGCAAAGTAGAATTGAATTTTACTGTAGTTAATTAAGTTCACACTGAACATAAGTATATCTAAGGATAATTCGTTTTCACTACTACATAAAATAATTTAAATACATACGATTTGCTCGTACGTGTTCGTATTATTACTAGAACTTGAATAAGTAAAATTAGTATATCTATTAAATATATATTAAAACAGAAGTAAGAAATACTAATAAAGATTCTAAATAGATTATATAAGGCAGAGCAGTAGCTAAGATATATAAAAAATTTTAAAAATATATATTAGAATAATTCTTTGGAAGACTCAACCTTTCTGATTCTTAGGGAAATGGAATTCCAAAATGATATTTATGGCTAATATTTTGAGTTCTAAGCTTTTACTCACAGAATATTAGCGTAAAATAGCAACTTAATGCTGCTGCTGTGCTTTGTATGGTGAGTGTGGAGAAGTATAGACAACTGGAGCCCCTTTTTACTGGATTCAAGGCATTCCATCATAGTCTTTTAAGTTGACAAAGCATCTGCATTTTGAATCTTAATTGAGGATAAATGTAGACCTCTACAGGCCACAGAATCCATTTATCACCCCTTCGACTTTGTACTCATTTATCACTATTATTTTATAAAAAATCTGCGCAGGAAAGAATTATTTTATTAGAATAAAGATGACAAGCAAGCTCACAATCCAACTGTTGGTAAGTCGATTAAGAACAGAAACGCAGATGGCCAGTCTGCAACATACTTATTAATCGATGTACTTTGCTAATAGTACTAGATCTTTGAAAGCCTGTAATTATAAACTGTTGAACATGGACCTTGTTTAATGCTGAAAGTATTTGCCATAATCGTCACACGGGATAGATTGGTGACCAAAGTATCACATGTTATAATTTTAACATTGCCTGCATGGCCATTTTGAATACTTACATCCTTTATTCTCGGTACTTATGATTTTTTAATTGTTTGTGGATGACAAACGAGCGAAATTTCTACTTGATGGTAAGTGGATGCAGTGGCTAATAGACATCTATCATCATCATCATCATCATTACAGCCCTTCACAAGTCCACTGCTGAACATAGGCCTCCCCCAAGTAATGTCGCAAAGCACAGTCCTGAGCCACCTGAATCCATCGACTTCCTGCATGTCTTACCAGGTCGTCACTCCATCTAGAGGGGGATCGCCCTGCACTACGCCTACCGGTACGAGGCTGCCACTCGAGAACCTTTCTTCCACATCGGTTATCAGTTCTACGAGCAATATGGCCGGCCCATTGCCACTTCAGCTTACTAATACGTTGGACTATGTCGGTCACTCTGGTTTTACTGTGGATAACCTCATTTCTGAGTCTATCAATCAGAGAAACTCCGAGCATAGCCCTCTCTAAAGCTCGCTGAGCGACCTTGAGCGTCCTCATACGGCCAGCAGTGAAGGACCACGTCTCAGATCCGTAAGTCATCACTGGCAACACGCACTGGTTGTACACTTTAGTTTTCAGAGATTGAGGTATACCTGACGAGAAAATGTGTCGTAATTTCCCGAACGCTGCTCAGCCGAGTTGAATCCGTCGATTGAAATCTATATTTACCATCATATAAATATAAAAATGTGGATAAATTGTGGACTCCTGAGGACTTAGATGGAATGTCCAGTTTCCAGTAAAGAGCGTATCCGGTATCTGTCAATACAAACACAGAAGCAAAGCTGCTAATTCACACTAGTAATCTGTGAGCTTAGTCCTTCCCCTCTAGAGCCAACCCACTTGTGGTTATGGGTGTAATGGCATGACAACCATTATTCATTTTCAGCATGGCCCTTATTCGTACATAAATACTGCGGATATCAATGTACATCGCTAAGAATAATTAAATATATCCTGTATCTAGAAATGTAGAGATAATTAGTAAAAAAATAATAAGCTTCGTCGACTTATTTATCGTTATCAACATCAGTTTTAACAATGGTGCACGTCGCCGGTCTATTAAACATATTTTCTTACACTTTCGAGATTAAGCGAGACTAATGTATAGCAATTGACCTTTAAATATAGGGATTTGGCTTTGTACGTCGAACGCATCTCAAAAAGAGTCACTACTCAGCATGAGTGGCGAAACCGCAACGTTGATTTTCAGTAACTACCAAGAAAACCTGGGAGAATACAGCTAGATCCCAGTTGCCATGAGATGTGTCTGTTCTTTCCTAAAGTTCTTTTCTCTACCTCTTAAGTCTCTCGCAGAATGAAACGGAAAATAAGAATGTCTAACACAATACGATTCGTTTCCACTTTATCAAAACAAATCAGATATCAGATAATGTGTAATCTGGGTTGCGTATTTAGCAGGGATGGGAGATGTGATAAGGATATAGAACGACGAGTGAATGCAGGAAATAGAATAAATAGGGCCCTACACTCTATTGTGAAGAGTCAAAATGTGTCGAAAAAGGCACGTATGGTAATTCACAATGCTGTGTTGGTCCCTACTTTAACGTATGGTAGTGAAAGTTGGGTGTGGCAGAAGAAGCACGAGAGTAGAATGAACGCAGTAGAAATGCGGTCGTTAAGGAGTATGTTAGCGCTGAATCTGAATGACAGAGTAAGAAATTGTGTAATAAGAGAAGAGTGTTTTGCAAGATGATGTTGTAACCAGGATTAAGAAAGGAATGCTTCGGTGGTTTGTTCATGTGGAAAGAATGAGGAAAGAGTGACAAAGAAAATTTATGTTGCAAAAGTTAATGGCAGAGTCGGAAAGGGACGTCTTAGGCGAAAATTTATCGACCAAATTGGCGATTTATTGAAAACGGGCCAAATTACGAGTACCCTTAACCGATGAGCATGTATGCGTAGGTGTAAGGATGTGAAGGAGGCGAGAGAGGTGTGTCAGGATCGTGCCAAATGGTAGTCTGTAGTCTCTGCCTACCCCTCTTGGTGACAGGCGTGAGTGTTTATGTATGTATGTAAGGTAGACTGGTGGAAAATACATTAGGTAATTACTTCGTCGTTCGTTCGTTTTTTACTAAAGAGCAAAAATAAGAAACAGTTATAGATATAATATTAAATTTAAGTAAACGATAATAGGGCCTCATGTTTCTGGTATCATAGAATATTTTTCTGAATTATCTTAGATCTACTTAATAATGATAATTTTGTTAATATTAATTTTTTATTACACAGAGAGAAGTAAATCTTCAAAAAGACAACCGTCAAGTTGTTGTAAGACCGGAAGTGTGGGATTTTTACCCACTAAAACCTCCTAATAATATTACAATATAGAAACTCAACAATGTAGTAAGCCTTCAATAGCTGACAATATTAACTTGTTCAACTTCAAGCCAAGTGACTTCACAAGTGACAACAACCAACACAGGAAAATTGATTTTGAGTTTCTTACTAAGTGCGGATGGAACAAATAATGCAATCACTTACTATCTAAATATCTAAGTAGCTACTACCTTAATTATAGTACCAATTATAGTTCAATATTTTTGTAACGATATGTTAGTTTTTCAAACGTTAAAAATATTTTATTTTAATTACTGGTGCCTTATGTAATAAATAAAAGCTGTAAACATAACTATTATAACCAAAGATTTACTTTTTTATCAAAATATGAAGTAAAATACGAATTTAAAGTTCAACTGATAGTACCTCGTAATATTACATCGACGCCTGCAGCCAATTTAATACAAAAAAGGCTAAAGGTGCTTCCTCACCTCGTAGGATTAAGATAGTATGTATGTGAGACATGTAATTATACCGGTTCTCTATACCCTTCAGAGCAGAACACTGCAATGCAAGCACTGTTATTTGGCAGAGCTAGGTGAGAGGTTGAACCTAGACAGAAAACGAGTACTTCATTATATACATACTTGAAAACTGCAACTTTTTTTGCACAATAAAAAAAGTATTAATATGATTTCAATACTTGCAAAACTCCCAGAGGGAAGATGTACAGATACTCTGCAACGAGAAGACAAAAAAGGCATTGCGTAGTCTACCAAAAAAAATTAAGACTGACATGGAATAGCACATTCGCTTCCAAACAAACCAAAATATAGAAATTTAATGCGCCCAATTTAATCAAGCAATGTGCTTCCCATGTTTCAATGAACAACATTTCGTTTAATTTTTCAATAAATTATCTCATTAACAACGAATTTTTTAGTCTATACTTATCACTAGGCGTAAAAAGAACTACTCTATTTTTTTCTGCGGCTAAAGGTGTAATCGGTACTCTAATATCTTTTCTTCTTTCTTTCTTTTCTTCTTACAATCTTTTTCATTTTATCGTCATAATTATATATATATATATATATATATATATATATATATATAAACAACGCTATACAAAGCTATAGTATTTGATTAGCTATAACTCACAATATATATATATATATATGTATATGTTCACGTGGTAGAGCCATGCAGCAACTATATTAGTAGTATAGTTGTAGCACGAATGGATCGGCTCGACCAGGGAAGTACCACGCTCTCACAGGATACCGGCGTGAAACAGTAGCTTAATGCTGCTGTGTTTCGTATGGTGAGTGTAGAGAACCGGACACCCTATTTTAGTGAAAACAAGGCATTCCAACATAGTCCTGACGGGTGACAACGCATCTGCATTTTGATTCGTTATCGAGGATAGATATAGATGTCTATGGGCCACAGTAACCACTTATCATCAGGTGGACTGTGTGCTCGTTTGTCACCTTATCCTATATTATATATATTATGATTGATGTACATATTTCAAAAAAAACTTTATTTTTGGGAAGCCGAAAAGGTCCCATACGCACAGTAGTAAAGTTGGCATATGAGTTTACCAACGCACTGGTTGAAATTTCTTTGAAAACGGCCCCGCAGCTTACGTATTAAGGTACCAAAGAGAAAAGTGATTAAACTTGGTATCTGTGTTTCTGTGTCCGTATGTGTTTTTTTTATTTCTAACACGTTTTTATTTATTCGCTTTATTGGCTGTAACTGGACGACAAATTCAAACTAACGACTTAATGAGCTATTGCCGATTACAAATATGATAAGTAGAAGGAATAGCAAGGAATTATGACACAGATTTTTGAAGATAAAAATAAATGTTTTCAATATTTTGGCATAGAATGTCGACGCTACAGCCACCGAGTTGAAAAATTTTCACTGTCACCTCGTTTCGGATGCCGGCTGACACCAAACTTCTTATAAATTTGGTGTAGTTTCTTCTTAATTCTTTTCTTTCTTATTTGCATCATAAAACATCAGGCGCGATAAATCAAACATGGCGGAATTCTTTGATTATTCAAGTTAAACCTGAAAGTAAACATATCTGATGATAATTCGTTTTCATTCCTAATGCTGTTATTCTTCAAATATAAAAAAAAATATTAATATTTTCGATATAAAAAACCATAAAGTTGCCGTTGTTTTTCGATTATTTTAAGTCTATTCTCAATAAAATTGGTTTAAGCAACAAAATTTAATATAATTTATAATCACTAACAACTGTCTGTGGGCTGCTATTAGTTTTTTATGCTATTAATTTTTATTTGTGAAAAGATTTTAAAGTAAAATAGCATCGGTGCATAATACATTTTTATTGTGCCTATAACATAGGCGTCTTCCACCATAGTCGGACTCAGACATGTAGAGCATGTTACATGCATGCATTTGGAAATTAGTTATAATCGGTTCTTTTTAACGCAGGCTTTGTACGAACTCTTACATGAAAAGAACAGTGAAAATCAATTTATAACTTAGAAGTATTCAAAAAGTTGGGTTCGGTAAGACCTTTAAAGAGACGGCGTGACGACGAAGAACAAATCCAGGTCTCAGGAGCGTGTTTCGTGGTATTTCTTGGCAAGGTCTAAGTTCGGCAGTAGACTAGTGAAGGACTGCAATAATGATGTTTATGAAATAATGAATGGGATAGGAAATTTTTAATGAATGTGGCCTAATAGTCTAGTAATCTTTTATGTCATCAATATAAGACCGTATACACTGCTTGAAATGTGCCACCTCCGTTAAATTTTCCATAATTTTCATGATTAGCAGGCTGATAAGCATTCATAATACCAAACGTCACAGAGAAACCGGTTCTCCAGCCGATCCGGTAAATAATTTATTTTTAATAATTAATAAATTAGCCGTGTTGTTGTGTTATTAGAATCTTGCCACCCCTCTCTACCCGTGGGTGACGTACGAGGCGACTATGGGCGAAAAGCCAAAAAAATTAATAACGAACAAGCTTTGGCTTCCAATAGATAGCGGAATAACCACTAACTGCAGGTAGTAGAATAGTAGTAGTAGGTAGTAGAATGACTTAGTTCTTTGGTCAGGCCAAAAATATCCAGATCTGTGAAGGACAGCAGCGTCACAGGTACGACGCGTCTGATACTGCGATCACCAACCCACTTGTAAACACCAGTAAAATACGGCCATCAATTCCCGGTCGTCCCTATGCACCTGACCGTGGTGGCGGTCATGGCAGCATTGGGACAGGATTTGCATTTTTATATAATAAGGATGACACATGAGCACACAGTCCACTTGATGGCAAGTGGTTGCTGTAGCCCGTAGATACCTACATCTATCCTCGATTACGAATCAAAATGCAGATGCGTTATTACCCGAGAGGACTAGGATGGAATTCCTCTTTTCCAGTAAAACGGGTTTTTGGTTCTCTACACTTACTATAGAATACACAGCAGCGTTTAGCTGCTATTTTACGCTGGTATTCTGTGAGAGCGTGGTCCTGCCCCGGTCGAGCCGACCCATTCGTGCTGCAGCTATACTACTAATATAGTTGCCACATGGCTCTACCACGCAAAAAATAAGAATCTCCGGGAGAAGGCAGGATACCATCACAAACTGGACCAGGTGTCGTACAATGGAAGAGTTCTGCGACACGATGTGATTTTTCCTAGGGTTCAGTGGACTTCCTCGTCAATAGAGTTCTCTGTAACAACATTATTTTAGAAATTTACAGTGTGTCGACGAGAGTAGCAAATCTTGTTTTAAAACTAACCAAAAAATATACTGTAAAGATTGTACAAGTTTACACACCAACTTTGACACACTCGGACAATGAAGTTGAAGCTATGTATGAAGACATAACGAAGGCTTTACACAACACCACTAAAGCCTACTTTAATGTCGTCACGGGGGTTCTAAACCCCAAAGGTGGGAAACATACAGGTATTAAATTGATGAAATCGCACGGATTCGGAAGCAGAAACCACAGGGGGCAAATGCTGCTCAACTTCTTCAAAAAGGAGAGGCCACATCTAATGAACTCCTATTTAAAAAAGCCCCAAAAGAAATGGACTGGCATAGCCCCCACAACCTGACCCCAAATACTACGATTCCAGAGTCATACTAACTCGCTACATTACCGATATCTGTCTAGAGGACATCGATTTGGCCCTCGAGTAACTTAAAAATAGAAGAGCCCCTGGAGAGAACGGTGTTACAACAAAGCTCTTGAAAGCGGGGGACAACCGTTACTTAAAGAGCTCTGTCGAATTTTTACTGCGTTTCATGGAGATGGAAGAATTCCAATGACGTGGAGCAGAAGCAACCTTTCTTTCAAAACAAGACTGTGAGTCTTGTTTTAAAAGAAAGGTGACAAGAAAATGTTAAAGAATTATTGGCCCATCTTGCTTCTGAGCCACGGCTATAAGTTGTTTGCGAGGGTCATCACCAATCGACTCGCGCGGTGATTTGACGAATTTCCCCCACACGAGCAGGCTGCGTTTCGAGGAGGCTATGGCATCATAGACTGCATTCACACAGTAAGGCAAATTATACAGAAGATAAATGAGTATAATCAGCTTCTATATCTGGTCTTTGTGGACCGTGAGAAATCCTTTAACTCCATCAAAACTTGGGCTGTTATAAATTCGTTGCAACGTTGCCAGATTGTCTGGCAATATATAAATGTCTTGAGACATTTAAACACTACAAGTTCGATGTATGTCCAAGTACAGGGTGGTTTTGTACAAAACCTATCCAGTTGCATCGTGGAGTGAGACAGGGGGATACCATATCCCCGAAACTATTCACAAATGCACTGGAAGATGTTTTTAAGGCGCTAAACTGGAATGGACGCGGCATTAATATAAATGGCGAACACATCTTACACTTACGCTTTGCCGATGATATCGTCGTCATGACAGAATCGCAGCAGGAACTATAAGACATGCTGAGCAGCCTAAATGAATCCTCCCAACGTGTTGGTCTGCGAAATAAGACGAAGTCATGTTTAACAGTTATTTCATACCAGATCCAATTATTGTTGATGGTGAAATTCTTGAAGTTATTCAGGAGTGTATCTATCTCGGCCAGATAATGCAGATAGATATAAACAAATTCGAGAAAGAAACCGATAGGCGGTTTCAGTTAGGCTGGGCAGCGTATGGGAAGCTTCGTCAGGTCTCCTCGTCACCAATACCGCAAACCTTGAAGACGAAAGTCTTCGAAGAGTGCATTCTGCCAGTACCCACATATGGTGCCGAAACGTGAACAATAACGGAACGACTACTCCACAAATTCAAATTCACCCAGCGGGCGATGGAAAGAGCTATGCTCGGAGTTTCTCTGGTGGATAAGATTCGTAACGAAGAAATCCGCCGGAGAACTAAGTTCACTGACGTAGCCCTCCGTATTTGCAGGCTGAAGTGGCAGTGAGCTGGTCACATTTGTCGCAGAAGCAATAACCGTTGGAGTAGGCGTGTCATAGAGTGGAGACCGCATTAAGGTAAACGTAGTGTGGGACGCGTGAAACTGAAGTTCGGGCTAAATGGTGCGGCTTGTTAGAGGCCCATGTCCAGCAGTGGACTGCCGCAGACTGATGATTATGAATTTATAATTAAATTTTTAAAAATATCTTTAAAAAATCTTTATATAACTTTTCTTTTAATGTTTTTTGTGGTAATGATACAGAAGTTTTTATAGGGATGGGCGAATATGGATGTGGTTCGGTAAAATTTTTACCGAACCGAATATTCGGCCGAACATTATTCGGCAGTATTACCGAGGTACCGAACCAATTTATGTCGAATCTTGTTACCGTAAAGCGCGCAGAATTACCGCCAGAGCCTTCCCCTTGCTCCCCCGCCACACCTGACATGTTATTGCATCATCTAGTACTGAGCAAATAGCCGTTGCATCATGCTTATGTTTTTACTATTTTTGTGAGAAAAAAGTATTCTTAGTGAAAATTGATAAGTATGTGATGAAAATGAGTGGTAGGAGATCTAGTATTTGGATCAATATTAGAGAAACTGACGACTGTAATGTAATGTTTATTTGATTCCAAACAAAATTTTATCAAGCTTTCTATTTGCTATAACTTGAAATAAATCTACAGTGCTTGAATAACATACCGTCGTACTTTCAACAGTAAAATGATGAAAGACATGGCATTACTTAATTCGTACATTTCCATACAGTAAATACTTTGAGTATCACTTTAACGAAATTCGGTGATTTAGCCGAATATTCGGCCAAATACGAATATTCGGTAGGCCTGCCGAATATGCCGAATACCGAATATGAAACTAATATTTGGCCCATCTCTGGTTTTTATTGTCTTATTATTCACATTTTTTTATATTTTTCTTAACAATTCTTTCTTTTCCATGAACAAACTGAAAATGATGAATAATATCGAATAATTTCAAAAATTTAAATAATTTAAAAAATTATATAGAAAAAGTTCAATTTTTATAATGCATTAATGATACGATCGCAAGTGATAAAGGTGATACACGAGTTTCTTAAGCCGTTAGATAGCCAGCCAGCTAATGTGATAATTATCTCGAAACACTCAAAACAAAAGGTTTTTGCTTAAATCTTCTAATTTAATGATATGAGTCTTCTCGTTTTCGATGTAGTAAATGTACTATAGGTCGATTAGTAATTATTTAAGAGTATAAGAGCGGGTTAAATACCTAAATTCTTGAATATTTAAGAAAGAAAATAACAATAACTATTAACTAAATCCATTACATTTTATTTTGTTGACCTCTTATGAGAAAATTAAATCTCCAAAATAAATCATTAACAAAATAGGTACATTTTAGTCATATTTTGCAAAATATCTTCAAAATTGCACAAGCTGCTGAAGTGGACTTTATACTAAAAAGACTTTAAAATATTAGTATTATTAATTGAGAGTTTATATGCTTTTACAATAAAATCCCAGAATACGCGTATATACCATAATATAGTAAATTAAAAAAATGACTTTCAATAGGTATTATGTAATAATCCATAGTGAACAAAAATTATTCTATTCTATTCTATACGTTATTCCTCAGAAATTTCAGACGAAAGTGTAATACTAGTGGGAATTTTAAAATAAAGAAGTTTACAGTATTTAAACATTTTAAAAGGGTGAAGTAAATAAAATAAAAAGTAACTTTAAACTAACGATGTAAGCTGATTTGCACGCTAGAATCTCATCAAAAAAACTAACTCAAAATCTGTTGATAGCTGGTCTCAGTTAAGACTAGCCACCGTTCCCGCAATTCGGTCTGGAGAACATTGAAAGAGTTATAATATACCAGTAAAAAGAACATTGAAAGAGTTATAATATTACCAGTAATACGTTCGAAGTAATATTTTTTAAACTAGCTTCAAAAAATGTTACTTCGAATGTATTTTTTGAAGCTAGTTGCGGATGATGAAAGCCTGATGCTACCGTTATTTTAACATGAATTACCACTAGTTAGGTCGATTATTATGATCATTTGTCATTATAATAACATGTGTTGCTGTTTAAATTTTTAAACCCCAACGAAAAAGAGGGGTGTTATCAGTTTGAACGCTATGTGTGTGTCTGTGGCACCGTAGCTCTTAAAAGGGTGAACCGATTTTGGTGCGGTTCTTTTTATTTTAAAATCAGGATTTTTAGTGGTGGTTTTAGCTTTTTGTTTCTAGAATTTTTATAATTTTCAATTTTTAATACATATTTTACGGTTCTCCAAATATCAAATGCTACTCTTTTTATACAAAGTGGATGGATATTATGGATGTGGATGTGGATGGAGACTATGGCCAAGATAGATATTAATTCAGATTATTATACAGTAAGCTCATAATTAAATGATATCATCATGACTTCATCATAATCTTTAATAAAAAGTTGAGGCTAAGCTAAGATAATTTAAGAAGAATAAAACCCACGACTTCAGAAGTCACGATGAAATTATTTTATTGGTTTTAGTTATTTGAAATTGGTTTTTACTTATACTGACAGTTAAAATTTTATTTCCTTTTACTGCTCTGAGGAATATCACAAGCTCAAGGTAACAAATAGAATATTTAATTTTTTATAAAATAAGAATGACAAACAAACATATAGTCCACGTGTTGGAAAGTGGATTATGTAACCCATAGACAACTACATTAAGACACAGCAGCATTAAGCTGCTATTTTACGCTGGTATTCTGTGAAACCCCTTAGGACTCTTAATCCTGCACACATCAAGCAGCACATTTGCACTGCTCTACTCTCACCATACGAAACACAATAGCATTGAGCTACTATTTTACGCTATATTTTAGGCTATACCGAATTTTTGGATAGGTCATTTACTATTCAATCCGTCTATCTACGGAATGCCCAACATCGCAGGCAACGGAGCATTCTATATGTGGTCCAGACCTTTTGATTTTTGATCAGTGATGTATTTTGTAGTTTACAGGGGCATTCAATTTGTAGCAGTTTTTGTAAACCAGTTTGTATAAAAAGTCTGATTGTTCATTTCGTCTTTCATTCTTTGTAGTTGGTATCGGCAATAAAGGAAAGACAAAATAAACCGGAGAAAGGAAAAGCAAATGATGCAAAGTGATTGAAGATGAATTTTATGGGTAAGTTACACACCACTGACACAGAAGAAGTGGAACACAGGGAGCCGAAGTCACGGCTGATGATGATGGTAATTTAATCGTTAATTTTTATTTGGAATGTCTACCTGCTTCTTTCATGGAAATAAGTCTACTCATACTCGTGTCGCGGGGCTACGTACGGGTTGTGTCAGACTAACACCAACTAAAATACCACGGTGATCCCTTTCCATTTATAACAAATGTTAGCGCTAGCTATACCTTAGTGGTTCCTACTCGAAGCTTACGAACTTATTTCCATACAATTGCAATATCTATCTATCTCTATATCCAATCTATATTTAAAAAAATATATTATAAAGTATTCTAGAATAATTTTATTTAGACTGACTGTAGAAAACATTTTAATATAAATGATGTAATGTTTTAACTACACGTGATGATGTGTAATAAAGTTATTCACCATAATTATATTAATTCTACACGAGAAACTATTTATATTCTACATCGGTTTTCAGTTACAGGAAAATGATTAAACGCATTGCAACTTAGGAAGTCAAAAAAAAAAGTATTTTTTTTATTTATTATTCTTGTACATACACTAATATACAGGTTGTCGGTAAAGCGACAGAGGGAAACTGAAACATAAGATGGGCAGCAAAACCTTTTTCATAATAACATAAAATTTTATAAAACTGAGCTCTTAACACGCCTACGAAACGTGGCAACTAATGACCAAGTCCCCCTTCAAAAGAGCAAATCTATGTCATGTTCAAACTATATATATATATATATATATATATATATATATATATATATATATATATGTATAACCTATGTTCAACAGTGCACTTTTAAGAGGCTGTTATGGTGATGGTAACCTAATATAATACAACAGTGTAACATGTAGTTGGAAACATAGCTTACATATCTGATAACAAACTATACACAATAGTATCCTTGTGAATTCCGATTACCACAAAATGTGGTTAACTCCTAGGGAGGAGTGCACGCGTCCACGACGCCTCGTTCAACAATTTTGTGTTATTTTTTAAACTTTTTGATTTCTGCGTAATATATTATAAATAATTTACTATTAATTTATATTTTTATAAAGTTATTCTGTAGCAGGTTATAGAAGTCCACTGCTGAACATAGACTTCTCCCATAGATATCCTTATAAGGGGGATTTTGCCGTAGTTGCTACGCTTGGCAGGTAGGTTGGTAACCGTAGATTTTTATTGCTTGGAGTTGCTTTCAGGAAGTTACTGCCGCCAATCACCCGTTTCAATTTCCCTCTGACGCCTCTTACGACGCCGACGTGACGCAAAGATGTAGTGGATATTCTTATACCGCCACTTCACGGTTATTAATACATAATATAAAAAAGATTACATAATATTCATGATAATATTACTTATTCGCAATAACCAAAAACAATTGCTACTCTCAAAATTTGTTTCTAAACTTGAGCTGCAAGTTAACAGCAAATAAATGCGAATTAATACAAAAAAGAAATATTTGTCAACTATAAGAAATGTTGAAGAAGCAAAGAATTAGCTACAGTTGGTGATTCTTTGCTTCTTCAACCTTTGCCACCACTGCCAACTGCAAATATAGGGCATTTGTATATATCACTTTTTCTTTCCTTAGAGCGGAAATTAAAACGTCAAGCTATCTTTCTACATAGGACACCCGTTTTATTTGGTATTATTATCTCAATTCACCACAAATCTTATCTAATTATTATATAATAATATAATTATTATATTAATATAATTGTTCAGTTATCTAATTTTGATTAGATAACTGAACAATTCTCTACTAGATACATAACGATAGATAGTAGATACATCTCTTGATCTTATTTTCAAATTTGTCTAGATGTTAATTATACTTCTAGATGGTAGGTCTCCTTTACTGTCTAGGAGTACGTTTGGGTAGATTCGTACATTTTTCTGTCGCTAAATAGTAGCCACTATGTTCCGGTGTGAAGTGCATAGAGACCCAGTAGGTTTGATGCATACCATCTAAGTCCTCTACGATGACAGCACATCTGTAGACCTTTAGACTCAGAAGGGCTAGAACCCAGAGCCGTAAAGCCAGTTAATAAAAAATGTGGACTTCTTTGTTTAAAACTAGCTGCAGGTGAACCTGTACTGCAGTAGTCACTACCATTTGGCATGTTAGTTCGTGTCACTTCAGATAATTTATGTTTACTTTTTTTACACATTTTTAACCAGAGCTTGACTACAATCCCAACTGGTGGTAAATAATGAAGTAAATCGTACTTTATTAGCTTACCAAACAATGAAAGATAAACATAATATAATATTTGCAGTCTATTATGTAGATCATTATCTATTTAATATATTTATTATCTTAATTCTAAATAACATGAGCCTATCTACCATTAAAAGTTATAAGCTCCTCAATAAAAATAGTTTTCTTGGAATATATTCCGAGTATGTTATGAATGTAAATTTATCTGAGAAGAGGCAAAGCAAATCCGATTATATTAGGAAACTTTTACAAAACAGGATTTTATAGCACTGCAAACAGCTTTTGTACTACGCGTGACTTTTAGAAACGAATGAAATAGCAGTTTTAAGTGTTTCCTCACCGAATACCAGTACGTAAAGTACCATATTGATGCTGCAGTGTTTTGAATGGTGAGTGTAGAGAACCGAGGACCCATTTACTTATAATGTGGCATGCCATCTTAGCCCTCAGGGATAACAATTCATTTGCATTTTGGTTCTTAATGGAAAAAATACCCATATGCATTTGGGGCACATCATCCACTTACGATCAGGTGGACTGTGTTCTTGTTTATCACCTAAATATATGTACTTTAAACACATAATACTAGGATTTATGGACGGATCCTCAAATTAGATCTTTCTCCTATATCATGAAGACAGTTTCATACATAAATTTCACAAGAACAAACATCCAGATCCGGATCAATTATTTGTAGGCGGAAAATTCTTGTACCGTGCGGGATACAAACCCACAGCTATCAGCGCTGCAACTCGTTGCTAATGCACTACGTCGTGGAGCTATAAAAACATAAGCAAAGAACTTTGTATCCCTTTTTATACATATTGCGCGTACGGAGGAGGGTGAGATTTCACAAAGTTTATATATGTAAATATATAGAACAAATATCTTTATAAGGAGTTGAAAAAGCTAAAATTTATAATATGTGTAATAAATACATTAAACTACGCGACATCAAAAAAAAAACTAACAACATAGAAACGGAAGTAACAACCTACTATGCATATGCGCAGGCTTGGCTGACTTACGGCATCATTTTGTGGGGCAACAGCACATACGCAGCCTCTCTATTCACCCTCCAAAATAAATTAATCCAGATTATAGCAAATATAGATCAGAATAATAGCTGCAGACCGTTCTTTCTTAAATATAAAATATTAACCTTACCCAGCTTATATATATTGGAAATGTGTAAATTTGTTCGAAAAAATAAGCAATTATATATAAAACGTGAAGATTTACCATGCAAATACACGCTACGACATAAAAATAAATTAGTATTACCAACTTCCAGATTAAAACTAAATACTTCTAGTACATTTATTTATTCCAAAAAATTATATAATAAACTACCTGACATATTGAAGAATGAAAATAGTGACATCATATTTACAAAAAAAATTTAAAGAGTTCCTAACTACATGAGTTTGAGTTTAAATAAAATAACATATAAGATGTATTGTTTAAGATTATAATGCCGAAGTTTCAGAGTAAGTATAAGTGTACATACGCTTATACTTACGCTCGTATGTTATTACTCCAAGACCAATACCAAATACTTAAATACGTGAAATAAAACTTGTCATTAATATTTGGAAAAATAATGAATTACGGTTGAACTTCAACCACTGAGCGACCCTGGTAGATACATTCAAATAAGTCACAGCTAAAAGCCGAATTGCAGTTACACCTAGATTTAGCCGGATAAAAAGCCTAGGTGCAGCCGATTGTGGCCGGTTGCTTTTGGAAGTAACTAGATACATCAAATTCAGAATATTAGTGGAAATTACTAAATACGAAAACTTTTATCAAGCAATATCAGTGATAGCAAGGTGCCTTTACACTATTTCTAATGCCATTTGTTGAAAACTCATCTTCACAATCTTACTGGTGCAGATTGGACTCGGATTACTCATGTACTAAGGAATTTATGGCAGAGCGTTTATACACGAAGGTACCACGGCTTTTGCATTAAGTTTGTTGCAAGATTCAACTTAATTGAATTATATTTCAAGATAAGCTTACATGCGAAGCTTGTGTCAATTACATATATAAATGTTACTATCATCAGACATAAGTGTCTGTTCAGGTGTCAATCGATTAACACCAGTTAACTCAACACTTCGTAAGTGTAAAGAGGATTTCGGTATCAATTAGTTCCAGTGCTCTCCATATAACAGGGTATACATTCCGTTTCTTGTGTATTATGTTGTAAAATTTATACGTATGGTAAAGCAATTATTTCTTATTGATGATAATTGTATAAATATTGTATATCAATTCATATCAATGTGACTACGATTTAACGGCTTAATTCTAGTAAAAAGGTCTCAGATTTTTGTCATTTATCACACGGAACGAATACTGCTATTTAATATTAGTTAGTATAAGTCTTAATTTTTGTAGTAGCCAACGCAACGCTATTTTAGTCACCTCTTTGCAAAGTGTGATCTGAACATTTTCCCTCAGAGAGATTTGTAAGTAACAAAATCAAATTAATACCTTCATCGTTTTTAATTGTTAAAAAAGTACTAGTTTTCGAAAGTGTATGTGATAAAAGACTCGTTTTCTGTCTACGTCCACCCTTTTACCTAGTTTTGCCAAATAACGGTGCTTACCATAGAAATAGAATATTATAATACATACTTAATAGAACGTGGGAGTAGGCGGAGCCCGTGTATACACTAACATGTCAATTCACACCTATGAATATTAACACAATCAATCGTTTCCAATTTTCGTGGCAAGCGTCACTGCATGCAAATCATTTAAAAAATTGCAAATTGCAATAATTACGCGTCGAAAGAACAGAAGGAAATGGAATTTAAATAAAAGAGACATATCCTACAACCAGTAAGTCGAAACTTACTGGTTGTAGGATATTCATAAAATATTAATATTTTGTGAATATTAGTAACAAAAATAAAGAAATATTTATGTGTCAAAGACATTAATTAAAAGTCTAAAATGTTTTTGTAGTAGTGATAACTGATAATACGACGTAATTGCTTGTATGTGTGCTCCGCGCGAAGCCGATCTTCGTATAAAATAAGGTTGACAACCATTATATTGGGTATTTTAATATTCTATGGTGCTTCAATTGCAGTGTTGTGCTCTGAAGGGATTATAACAATTACAGGTTGTGAGGCATACTATCTTAATCCTACGAGGTGAGAACTCATCTGTTGCTTTCTTTGTATAAAATTGGTTGCAGATGTCGATGTACTATCACGATGTGAACTGTGAGTTCGTTTGCCACTTTAATTTTTTTATAAAACTTAAATTTTTGATTTGAAATGTTAGTTATGAGTGAGTCTTATTAAATCCTTTCTGAGGGAAATTAAGATAATTGTATTAACTTAGAGTCATGTATACATATCAATCGGCTACGTATTGCGAAATAAATATTAAAATATTTTCATTTATTTTTTATTAATTAATGTTTATAATCACTAATACGACGTATAAATCATAAGTAAATTAAGCAAGAATTAATGCTAGAATAGAATATTGTATGTGTCTGACCGGGACAAGCATAAATATTAGAGAAATGGCAAGCCCTTCTATTTTGATAACGAGGGTCGTGTAGAAATGAGTTTGTTAACTCGCGCAGGTATTAATTAATTAAAATAATATTTTTACTAAAGTATAAAAATGCATGTAACAACGATTTATTAACATATATTTATTAACGAGATAGATTTTGTATAATGATAAGATGAGAAAAATGTTTAAAGAATTCTGTTTTAGAAATAAAATAACGAAATAACAAGAAACATTTGTAATAAAATTAAAGGTTTCAATTTTGCTTAAAAGTTTTAATGTATGCATTAAAATGTTGTATTTTCTTATAGGATAAGGTGACAAACGAGCATAAAGTCCACTTGATGGTAAGTGGTTGCTGCGACCCATAGACATCTACATCTATCCTCGATTACAAATCAAAATGCAGATGCGTTGTCACCCGTGAGTACTAAGGTAACCCTTTTTACTGGAAACGAGCGGAATGGCTCGTTAGTAGGGTTTCCGGTTCTCTACACTCGCCATATGAAACACAGCACTATTAAGCTACTATTTTAGGGGTTTTTAAGTAAAAAATTTTTTTATTTTTTTTTTTTTTTTTTTTTTTTTTTTTTTTTTTTTTTTTTTTTTTTTTTTTCGCTGGTAATCTGTAAGAGCGTGGTCCTTACCCGGTCGAGTCGACCCATTCGTGATACAACTATACTACTCATATAACTGCAGTATGGCTCTATCACGTATTAAATTATTTAAGATAAGTGAAGTTAATAATAAGAATTGTTGTAATAAAGTTTATATTCGACATTGTAAGGTTTATATATGACTAAAATAAATTTATTTTAAAATTGTGATATTTCGTTTAAGATTTTATTAATGCTTTATGTAATGTGAATGTTTTATTTTTTTATAGTGTTTTCTTTGCACTCAATGTGAAATATAATTGTTTTGTGATGTTTGTCACGGGAAATACAGAAATAGGATTATATGTGGAAATATGATAGTGAAAATTGTTGATTAATTTAATTCAATATGAATTTGCGCGTGCGTTTCTCTTTTGTTTAGTTTTGGGGTAGGTTCAACAGACAGCTACCAGTTATAAATCATGAAGAAAAAAAACGGGAAAAATTAGGGAAAGTACAGTGAAAGTAGTGAAAGTTCAATATCACATTTTCAAGGAGCATTTACGAATAATCACTATTTTATTTAACGACCTCTTCAGTGTCCACCGTAAAAGTAGGGAAGTAAACGGATACAGTCCATGAAGTACACGCCGTTTCCCCTTTTAGCGTTTCGAGTCAAACAAAGAAGATGCCCGAATACCGTTTCCTTTTGGTTGTTCCGAGCTAAGTCTTGGTCAGTATAAGATCCCAGCCGAATCTGATGCAGAGATGGCGAAGACACTGGAGAATTGACCTGGAACTATATATCTACCGGGAGTTTAAGTTGCTGTCGGGAGAGAGCGCCTAGGCAAGGCGTCACCAGCAACGGGACAGCAAAGCACCATTATATCAGTCACCGACACCTAACAGTGCCAAAATCGAGGCTTGGACTTAACGACTTTCAAGGTGGTGCAGACTAACGAGCGGGTCTGCCTTCGAATAGCTTGACTGCGGCGTTACGTTGTCCGTGTAGCAGGGCCTGTGAGTAGGCTCGCCGAGGTTTTCCTCCAGTACTATGAACAAACTGTGAAGCGTGCGTCCACGGACGGGCAGTACCTACCTTATCCTTCCCACACGATTTCCATCCTTGGGTGGTTCATCGCATTAGGCTCCATCCCAAGATTAACCCCTCAACCCCCAAGCGGTCTCATGAGACCGCGGCCATATTCCGTCAAATCCCTAGCGGTCTCATGAGGTCGCACTCACTTACAGCACTTTAACCCATAAAAACTTATATATAGAGACTATTTTTCTATGAAGAAGTTTGGCATCATATAATCAACTAGTTTGCCAGGAAGACGCTGTTCTGCCCTTTTCGATGACCTTTGTCATGTCCTATTAAAAATACTTAAATTTAAAAAAAAATGTGGGTCACTTATGGGCAAAAAAAACTATCCTATCTCTCAAGTTGGACCAAACTGCACACGGTGTGCAAATTTGATTAAAATCGGTCAAGTAGTTTAGGAGTCCACCGCGGACAAACAACGTGACACGTAATTTATATATATATATATTAAGATATAAAGTACTCTACCGTCTAGTGCAATAAAAAACTGTTATCTTATGAATATTTATTTATAATCTAAACGTTTATTTCGTACGCCATTTTCGCGTAATTGTTATTGTGTTGATTTTTAGATTTTTCTAGTGTTTTAGTATAGTGTTTTTTTATAAAATTGTAATGAAAATTTTTGTGTGAATATAATTTATCTATTTATGTAAATAATTTCGAGTAATATATATTGAAATAATTGTGATTTTCACGCTGCCGACATTCACTTGGAATATTTTCTTTTTGTTATCAAAATACAATAAAATCTTTTCGTAATGAAGTGGTGACTGACTTTCGTTTAGAATAAAAGATAGAAAATTTTGTATAGATTTTATAATGCTAAACATATTAATAGAAAAGTCGTCTTTAAATATAAGTTTTTATGGATTTAAGTGTTGTGGGTAGGTGTGGTCGCTTGCGAGCGCTCGGGATTTGCCGGGCGCATGCGACTGCACGAGATTCTTATGGCGCTTGAGGGGTTAATAGGTACCGATAGGAAGTTATAGTCATAGTCATTTATTCCATAGAACAATATTGCATAGTATTGGAAATTAATAACACGATGAAGACAAATGAAGACTTACGTTTGCATGCAATATACATAAATAAAACTAAAATCGAATAAAATTTAAATACCATTTTACAATCATTTTTAATACTTTTCATGTCATAATTAAATAGTTTTACGTGACGAATGATGAATTTGACGTGGAGTATAATTAACAGTGAAACGGGCAAAGTTAAACCACGCAACTCTGATCTTCAAATTCAAGAAGTTGCTATGGCTTTTGTGAAACATTTTACTGATGTTCCTTTTTTGATAACAAAATCATTAAATTCTTCGCCTACTATCGCCGAATCATTTCTTAAAAAAAAGGTAAAGGCTTGTCCAAATATTTTTGAATTGCGTAGAGTGTTGCCAAAAGATATCACTAAATATTTTAAAACTATTGATGTTAAGAAAACGGCAGACTTATGGGGGTTTTCTATTAAAGTTATTGCATCCGTAATAGATACAATTGCACCTCATATAGCCACTATTGTTAATACAAGCGTCGAAACTGGTGTGTTTCCTGATTTAATGAAATATAGTAAAGTTATACCTTTATTAAAATCTGGTAGTGCATTAGACCCCGCCAAATTTAGACCAATTTCTCTACTATCAACTATGAGTAAAATTTTTGAAAAATTTATTTTACATCACATGATAACTTTTTTTTTTAATAAAAATAAATTGCTCCATATAAGTCAATTTGGTTTTACAAGCGGTCGCTCGACAACCGATGCCAAAGTTGAACTTATAAAACATATTTTTATGCATGGGAGAATTCAGAGAATGCTTTGGGTATATTTTGTAACCTTTCCAAGGCCTTCGACTGTGTTTACCATGAGACATTAATCAGGAAGCTACAGTACTATGGTGTCAAGAACACAGCGCTTAAACTAGTTATTTCACATTTATGTAATAGAGTGCAGAAAGTCGATATCAATGGTAAAAGTTCTTCCAGATGGCCCATACAGATGCGTGTCCCTCATGGCTCAATTCTTGGCCCATTCCTATTTTAGTGTATATTAATGTCTTACCCTCCCTTGGTATTATTTGTTGATTATACTTCCTTGATTTTTAAACTTAAACGTCAAACATTTAAATGTGACGAAGTGAATAATGCTATATCGAAATTAGTGCATTGGTTTAACGTTAATAATCTACATTTAAACGGATATAAAACTAAATGTATTAAATTTACAACAACAAGTGTTAATAATCCGAGAACCAATGTGTTTTTAAATGGGAAAGAACTGAGTCCTGTTGAGTCTCTGTTTTTCTTGGCATTACTCTCGACGCTAAGCTTCAGTGGGCCCCCCATATATCTAAACTAGCAAGCAGACTAAGTTCTGCAGCCTATGATGTAAAAAAAGATTAGAGGTCTCACTTATGTCGAGACAGCTAGATTAGTTTATTTCAGTTATTTCCATAGCATAATGTCATATGGAATTTTGCTATAGGGGAATGCGACAGACTTAGAAACTATTTTTGTTTTGCAGAAGAGGTCCATTAGAGCTATTTACAATCTCAAACTGAGAGTCTTTTGTAGAAAAATTTGAAGAAATAAATATATTAACTTTGGCCTCTCGGTATATCTATGAAAATTTGAAGTATGTTCACAAAAATAAAGATTTTAAGAATTTTAGTAAATAAAGTGACACACACTCTGTGAACACTAGGAACAAACACAAGCTGGTGCTACCAGTTTCTCGACTCCACAGAGTCAGTAATTGATTCTTGGGGCAATGTATACGCTATTAGAACAAAGTCCCAGGTCCATACAAGGTCTCTCTATTACCAAGTTTAAATATTTAATTCAAAAAAAAACTGTATAAAAAGGGTTATTATGATATAAATGAATACATGGTTGATAATAACCCCTGGCAGTGAGGCGGACCCTTGAAATTGTAAAATTTTTTAAAAAAAAAAGTCCCGCTGGGTTTCTTGCTGGTTCTTACCAGGACAGAGGTTTTT
Organism: Parnassius apollo; assembly: GCA_907164705.1. NCBI lineage: Eukaryota > Metazoa > Arthropoda > Insecta > Lepidoptera > Papilionidae > Parnassius > Parnassius apollo. Next base: position 582,792 of record CAJQZP010000049.1, on the reverse strand, counting down.
TTTCGAACCAGTGATAACTTAAAATAATGACTCAATAAGGATTACTTTTAATCTATATTGAATAAAAATATTTTATTTTATTATTTATTATTAATAATCTTGATAGGTATTTCATTATAACCATGTGATCTTTTATTTCTACAACTTTCTGCACAATTCGTTCTATAATTAATTGTGCGGAGTTTGAATCACTAGCGTTGTTACTTAATAAATTAGTTGTACCAAAATAACTTGAGAAAACATTTACTACATCCTGTTCATGACTTACCATGTTATTGTTTACCTTTAGTAGTATATTTTTTTTACAAAACAAATTTTTCCTACTTTCATTTACAATATTCCACATTTAGTAGTAATGTTAGGAATTGTTAGGGAGGTAATGCTTAAGAGACATTGTAGGCCAACAGTTTCCCTTTTGCAAGATGAAGAGGTCACAGGAACAAAACGAGAGGGTCGAGGCACGAATGTAACACAGGATACGAACAAGGGTGTCAAGGATGGCGAAAGAAACTGAATCATCTGAAGTGACCACAGCTACTACATTGACTGGCTGCAGGCTGAAAGTTGCCTGATCAATATCGAGAAGAAGCTCTATCAAACGGATAAAATACGGATTTAAAGAAAGAGTACGAGAAGCAGATTGTTAATCTCATCGTTAATGGTTATGCAGAAAAGGTGGACCATATTTATATTTCCCCTCGAACGTGCTACCTTCCCTACTTTGCAGTGACTCATCCGCAGAAGAAGAGAATAAGAATTGTATTAAACGCGACCGCCAGAACGGGCCTACGGTGTCTTAACGATGCTTTTTTAGCCTGACCTGATTTGCTAAAGTCGTTATTCGGTGTTTTGTCACGATTCAGAGAAGGGAGCGTGGTAGTCATGGCAGACATTAAAGAGATGTTCCTTCAGGTGGAAATTCACGAAGTGAACAGAGACAATATTCAATTTCTGTTACGGCACAATCGTGTCGCACCACCAGAAGAGTATAGAATGACGTCACTTATTTTCGAAACTGTATCATTATCATGTACGGAAATTTATGTTGAAAATAAAAATGCGCAAGACGACGCAAATTTCTATCCTTCTGGATGCTTCTGAATCTTCTGCAACGATAAACAATTTCTTTATACATGATTATCTACAGGCATTTCGCGACGTGACGACGGCCGAAAAGATAGTATTAGTTACATAAACATGTTTTTTTTCTCCTGAGGGAATGGGCTAGTAACTACAGTTATTATATATTTTCAATTTTACTTAAAATTTCGGTACACCGAAGTTTTAAGTAAAACTGAAAATAAACTTTTTGCAACTGATTTTTCACGTACAATGTTGGCATAGATAAGATCATATTCGTGCACTTTCAAACCATTTTTTGCTCATTGACTGGCAGAGATTAAAGAACACAGCAAGCCGTGTGAATGGCGATGGGTACCGACGTCGCAAATGTGGCAGTCGACGCCACTATAAATTTTCTTTCCACCCCCGATTAAAAACATCTTTGGTTTTAAGGACCTTATTTACTCAGATTAAGTCCCGATTTATGGTACACATGACATAAAAGAAAATTTAGTAAACAGGTGAAGAAAAATCGCCGAAAAGCGTAAATACGCTAAAAATAAAAGAATTTAGTCGACTACGAACGATTTAGTAATTTTGGAAGATGTCTTAGGACTACTGCGTGAACGTTGCAAGCCGTAAGAAAATTCAAATGTTTAATTTCCAATTTGTAAATTCGAAAAAGTTTGTTATGTTAAAGTTTAATTAGTTTAGTTTTTAGCCAATTTGGTTAAAGGACCCGACGACGTATAAGAAATAGCACTTTTAAAGAAGGCAGAATTTCTAATCTGGAAGAGTGTTCAGGATGAGTGTTTCCATTCTGAAATAAGCTGTTTAAAGGAAAGAAGAAATATCGAAAGCTAGGAGAGGATAACCACCTTAGATTAAACGGTTATTTACCTTTCAAATCCAATTTAACAGAAGAAAGTCGAAAACCTGTTATTTTGGAAGGTAAACACGACACAGTGGAAATGATGATTAGAGAAGTTCATCATTTTGATCACGCTAATCATCTGACGGTGATGAATAAGGTAAACCAAAAATGTTATGTTTTCAATTTACGTAATACAGTTCTACGAACTGTTTTGACACAATTGTCAATGGTGTAAGACTTATAAGTCGAAGCCAAAAATAGTGTCGCAAGGCAGTCAATTATTGGTTGTTTTACTCATATGTCTGACTACCAAAATAGTGTATCTGGAATTAGCAGCATTATTGACACCAACGTTAATAATAATGGCGCTAAGGCGATTTATCGTCAAAAGAGGAAAACCGTTCGTTATTTACAACGGTAACGGAACGAATTTCAAAACCGCAAATAAATAGTTAATACAAGCCTGAGAAGAGTGTTATGTGAGTATGAAAAATGAGTCCAATAAGAAAATAAATATATTAATTGGTAATTTATACCACCCGGAGCAGCACATATGGGGCCTCAGGAAAGTTGATAAGATCGATAAACATTGCGTTGATCAATATAGTTGGAAGACTGCTCAGAAATTAGCTGATAATTTTTTGTTTAGATGGTTCAAAGAATATATACCAATTTTGATACTTCGAACGGGCGACAAAGATAGGTTTACAGAATCGAAGGAGGGCGATATCGTTTTCATAATACATATATAGATAAAATTTACATAGAACCACGTTAGTAGTACTTTCTTTCAAATTAAGTTAAATATTTAGATAGAAATCATCAAACTAGGGACACCTAAAAAAAAAAGATCTGAGGTAACACACATTAAAAATACACTTGAATTTCGAACTTTCTCTTTGTTTGAAGTCGGTTGAAAATGGTTTTCAGTAAGAATAACATGTTATCTAAATTAAATAAAAAATATTTTATTCCATTCTATGGTTCTATCAACATCATATAAAGTGTCATTTGTTGTTGAGTTTAGAGTTACTACGATAAGAATACATGTTAGAGCGTAGCTAATCCTCGCAATTTACTACTTACGTGTTAACTAACCGGAAATATTATGTGACAGGAACGGGCAATGAGCCAAAGCTGCAAGCTGATATAATAATACCAATTTCTCACAACGCGATCCACTACTAAGTATTATCAATGTGGTGTCCGTTGAAATAAATTGACACACTATGTCAACAAGTTATTATCAACAACTACGATGTGTATATATCGTAATTTAATATTATTTAACAGCTAATAATTATAAAAAATGAGTGAAATTATTAATTTGCTACAGCTTTAGTAGAGTATATAGTCTATAGTTTGTCATTACGCAGTTATCATAAAAATACAATTTAGATTAAGAATAGGTTAAGGAATTGTTATAGGTACTAAGCTATATAAAACATTTGGTTTACTTTTAAAGAATGTCTAAAAGCTTTAAGTTTGCCCCTTTATTCATTCATTCCGGTCAAATTTCTTAAAGAGGACGTATTATAGCTACAAAAAACCAAATTATAAAATGTTAAGTTTTTCAAAATATATCAATTTATACAATGTGTTCGCTTGCTCCCCGCAACTTCCCGCTCACTCCCCATCCCGGCAGCCCCTGCCACCTTTCGCGCCTCCACAGCCCCTGCGCTACCCACACTCCTGTAGCCCCCGTTGTAGCCTCTACCCTTGCAGCGCCCACTGCTGCCGCTGCCCCCCTCAAAGTCACTAGAAATTCCCTCCTCTTCCAATGCAGCATTGCTGCGCTATTACCCTAGCCAAAAATAGGTCCCACCCCCTGTCTTCTTCAGAGACAAGGCGCAATTTACCAGAATCTCCAAAACCTATTACGACAAAGGTATCAAGTACGATCAAGCCACCAACCTCGGTGAAGACATAAAGATCATCCCCCAGTCCAACGTAGACTTCCATCGCCTCACTAGGCTTTTACCTGCCTGCCTGACTGTACGCTCTTCTGGAAGAGCGTAAGATCAGGGCTGTCTTCCATGGAGTTCTCTTAGAACTCGCCAACAAGGACATCCTGGGGGACCTTAAGTCTCAAAGTCCCAGGGCTCCCCAGTCGAGGCTGTGCACAGGATGCGCCGCAATAAAGGTAAGAGGTTCCGTCTTGCTCTGTTCGTGCTCGTAAAATGTGCCGGAGGCTAAGAACATATCCCGGCAGGTACGCACCGCGTGCGACCTGTCGAGAGTTAAAGTCGATTTTCTCCTTAAGCGCGGTCATCCAGCACAGTGCCACTGCTGCCAACTTTATGAACACTCGACGATGAATTGCTCTCCCCCCCCCCCCCCAGGTGCATTAAGTGCTTTAACTCGCACAACACACGCGCGTGTATCCAGTGTGGACAGTCTGACCAGCCGGTCAACTGCAGAGGCTATCCTCACACTCCTCACCCCCATCTAAACAAAGTTGCCAAACCACCAACGGTCAATGACCGTTCATTACCCGGCTCTTCCACACATTGTTTGGACATCATTCCATCAGTCTATCATCCTAGCCTCCAGTTATATCCCTAGTGGAACCCTCCCCCTTAAGAGCGATTTCAAGGCCATCCTCGCATTAGGCAGTTCAGTCATTATGTTGGGAGATTTTAACTTCAAGCATACTGAATGGACCTGCCTCACTACTACTCGCAGTGGTAAGGTAATGCTTGATATCGCTACGTCTCTCGACCTTACCGTATACAGTTCCCTCGTTGTCATCCACTATCTCGATAACACCGACAATGCTACTGATATGCTAGACTTTGCTTAGCAAAAGGAGTTTCCCTCTACCTTAGAGCAATCGAGACTCTCGATGATCTAGGATCCGACCATCATCCTGTATTCCTCATCCGTGGCCATCAGTCACTTCCTCCAACTCCCTCCTTTAAAACCTACGCTAACTGAAAGGGCTTCAGAGAGTCCCAAGCCTCAGATATGGACTCTCCGGACTCTCCTAATCACCCTCTCTTCCGAACATCATGGATAGCACCGAAAAAATCGGCACCGCGATCGATACTCTCACCACACTTATAAAATCCTTTCTTAGGGAGAATGAAATGGTTGTCCCTGTTTCTAATAATATTAGTCTTCCCCTAGATATTAGCAACCTCATTAAAGCTACCCCTGAATATAGGCGTACGGCCAATCGTCTTCAACGAAAAGACCATGCACGCCTTTCCGAATTAAGAGATCTCGAAAAGAGCAATCTCATGGAGAATATCTCCCCTCTCATACAGCGTACTACCAGATGGCGAGAGCACCCCGTATAGACACTATCACACATATTCCCCCTCTCTCTCTCTCGTCCCGACGGCTTTATTGTCTTCGAGGACGATGAAAAGGCTGAATGCTTTGCAGACAACGTCGCCACGCAATGCTTTCCTAGCTCACAGTTCAACGACCTCTACCACATACAGGCAGTAGAGGATGAGTTCTGCAGCCTACACTCATCACCCACAGGCTTTGAAACCATCACTGTGTCCAAAGACGAGGAAAGAGGAGGATTCATCTATCATCAAGGGACTGATGCCCAAAAAGGCAAGTGGCATCTCCAACCAAGCCCTCATACAATTTCCTGAGCAGGTAGTTCATCACACTGGCCATATTCTTTAACGCCTTCTTCGACTTCAGCTACTTTCTCACCTCTTGGAAAGAGGCAACAGTTATTGGCATTCCCAAGTCAGGCAAGCCTCACCACCTCACCTCCAGTCACCATCCCATCAGCCTCCTCAAGGCCATGGGCAAACTTTTCGAACGCATCATCCTCACTGGCATGATGAGCCATCTGTTTCCCACAGACGGAGACCCTCTTGTCATCCTCCACCAATTTGTTTTCCGAGCGAAACACTCATGCCCCCAACAAGTTCACCGTATAGTGGAATACACGCTCAGCGGTTTTAATTCTCGTCTTCATAAGAACTTCGCGGTCTTTTTCGATACAGTTAAAGCATTTGATAGAGTCTGGCATGAATGACTTATCTACAAACTATACAACTTAGGCCTCCCTGATCGTTTTGTCCGTCTCCGGGCCTCCTACTTGAAGGATCGTTTTTTACCTTTCGTTTCAGACACAAAGGTACGCTATCCTCTCTGTGAAATATCAAAGTCGGTGTCCCTCAAGGCTTCGTTCTTGCCCCGTCTTATACATACTCTTCACCAACGACATTCCCACCCCTTCATCATCATCATCATCATCATCACAGCCCTTCACAAGTCCACTGCTGAACATAGGCCTCCCCCAAGTAATGCCACAAAGCACGGTCCTGAGCCACCTGCATCCATTGAATTCCTGCATATCTTACCAGGTCGTCACTCCATCTAGTGGGGGGTCGCTCTACACTACGCCTACCGGTACGAGGCTGCCACTCGAGAACCTTTCTTTCCCATCGGTTATCGGTCTTCGAGCTATATGGCCGGCCCATTGCCACTTCAGCTTACTAATCCGTTGGGCTATGTCGGTCACTCTGGTTTTACTGCGGATATCCTCATTTCTGAGTCTATCACGCAGAGAAACTCCGAGAATAGCCCTCTCCATAGCTCTCTGAGCGACCTTGAGCGTCCTCATACGGCCAGCAGTGAAGGACCACGTCTCAGATCCGTAAGTCATCACTGGCAACACGCACTGGTTGTACACTTTAGTTTTCAGAGATTGAGGTATACCTGACGAGAAGATGTGTCGTAATTTCCCGAACGCTGCCCAGCCGAGTAGAATCCGTCGATTGACCTCTCGGTCGAAGTTGGACTTACCTAGTCGGACTATTTGTCCCAGGTAAACGTACTCGTCAACAACTTCGAGCATAATGTTCCCAAAAACTACCGGCATAGGTGTGACATGGACATTAAACATGATCTTTGTTTTGTCCATGTTCATCTTAAGACCTATCCGTTGGGAGGCACTATTGAGGTCATTGAGCATAGTGCTTAAGTCCTCCAGCGATTCTGCCATAAGGACTATATCGTCGGCAAATCGAAGGTGAGTGATGTACTCGCCATTGATGTTAATACCGTATCCTTTCCAGTCCAGTAGCTTGAAAACGTCTTCCAAAGCAGCGGTGAAGAGTTTCGGGGATATAACGTCACCCTGTCTTACACCTCTCTGCAATTGGATAGGTTTCGAGCTCTGGTTCTGTACTCGGATAGCCATCGTAGCCCTACTGTACAAACAATTCAGTACTTCGATATACCGACAGTCAACTTGGCACCGCTGAAGGGACTGCAGCACCGCCCAAATTTCGACGGAATCAAAGGCTTTTTCTAGTCCTCATACTTTGCAGGCAAAGTGGCAAATTGTACTCTTCAGTCTTCTGTACAATCTGCCGCAGGGTATGTATGTGGTCTATGGTACTGAAGCCTTTTCGGAAACCGGCTTGTTCGGGAGGCTGGAAGTCGTCGAGTCTGCGTGCGAGACGATTCATAATGACTCTCGAAAACAGCACGTAGACGCGGCTCAGAAGGGAAATCGGTCTGTAGTTCTTCAAGAGAACGTTGTCGCCTTTCTTAAAGAACAAGACCACCGCACTTCTGCTCCACGCCTCCGGAGTAGTGCCACCATGGAGGACGGAATTGAAGAGCTTCTGAAGGACTTCAAGTACCGGTGTTCCACCCGCTTTCAGAAGCTCCGCTGTAATTCCATCTTCGCCTGGGGCCCTGCCGTTTTTAAGGTGCTGGAGAGCCATTCTAATCTCGCTTAGACTGACAACCCGGGATATCATCGGAATAGTGTCGGATAAGACTTGCTCTTGGATCGTTACTCACACTTGCGTGTGGCTCCAACGATGATGTGTACAGCTGCCCATAGAACCTCTCAATCTCACTCAAAATCTCAGGTGTCCCGGAAACGATGCTGCCACACTCAGTCTTCAGCCTTGACAGTTGGCTCTTACGGGCAGACAGATCTCTGGCAAAGACTTTGGAGCCCTGGTTCCGCTCGATCGCTTCTTTAATACGAGCAGTATTAAAGTTGCGTAAGTCTCGCCGCATGCATTTGGAGATCTGTCTGTTCAGTTGCCTGTATGCTGTCAAATCTGTTGACGATTGCAGCCTCATCTCCCGTCTAACAGCCATGAGATTAAGAGTGTGATCGGAGAGTTTTTTGTTCTTCTGCGGCGGTTCTTGCAGAACTTAGCTCCGACCGCATGGACAGTTTCCACGAGCTTGTCATTCATATCGTCCACTGCATTGCAATCTTGTAGGCACTGAAAGCGGTTGTGTAACTCGAGCTGAAAGTTTTCGGGATTTTGGATTAGAGGACGAGGGGGACGGAGCGTTGACTTCATTAGACGAGACCTCTCCAACTTAACGTTTAGGTTCAGTGTGCCTCTAACCATTCGGTGATCGCTGCCAGTTTTCACCCTTGCGATCACTGAGACATCACTGAACAGTTGGCGTCTGATCGTCATAATGAAGTCAATCTCATTTTTTGTCGAACCGTCGGGGCTCGACCAGGTCCACTTCCTGTGGGGCCCCTTCTGGAAGAAAGAGTTCATCATAAAGAGTCCCTCTTTCTCCATAAAGTCGGCCAGCTGCTGGCCCCTTCGGTTCCGTTGCCCTACTCCAAATTTCCCTAACTTCAGCTCACCGTTTTCTCTTGTGCCTAGTTTTGCGTTGAAGTCTCCCATCAACACCGTGTAGTGGGTTTTGGAGGAATGCATGGCTTTGGAAATATCCTCATACATTTCCTCCACCTCCTCATCGGAATGTGCCGAGGTTGGTGCGTAAACCTGTATGACCTTCAGCGAATACCGTTTGGTGATTCTGAGTATCAGGTACGCGACCCTCGTCGACACACTCCCAATCTTTACAACGTTGTTGACGAGGGACTTGTGGACGATAAATCCGACACCTTCTTGGGACAGATGGTCGCCCTCCCGGTGATAGAACAAGTTGCCGGATTTGAGAATCACCGTGTCCTCCCCCTCTCTTCGGACCTCGGATAATCCTATAATACTCCAGCGCAACTTGTCTATCTCTTCTTCCAGCTCCAGGATCTTCTCGTCAGTCCTCAGGGTGCGTGCGTTATATGTTGCCAGGTCGAGTCGTCGTAGGTGGCAACCGAACCTCCACCGGAGATTCTTAGCACCCCCTGCCCCGCCGTTACCATGGTCGCCACCGTAGCCAGATATAGCGGGGCCGCCGGGGACTGGGGGCCGTCTATTTGTGTAATTGTTCATGGGGGGTATATTGCCATAGTTGCCACGCTTGGCGAGCGGGTTGGCAACCGCAGTTTTTTTTTGTCGTACAGTTGCTGTTATCAGGAAGATGCTGCTGCCCATCTCCTGCCTGTCTCCCTCTGTCGCCTTCGAATGGTGTTAAATTCTCCCTCTTTGCTGATGACACAGCCCTTTACTCTAAAGGAAATTCACTACTACAGATACGGAACAAGATTCAAAAGTCAATTAATGACTTAGGAGCTTGTTTCCGAAAATGGCGTATCAATATGAACCTGAAAAAAAGCTTCGCCGTTAGCTTCGAACATAAACGAGGCCGCTCCACTACATTCCGCCAATCTGGATGTTAGGAAGTCCTGTCCCCTGGCAAAAGACCGCCAAATACTTAGGCGTCACCCTTGAAACAAGGCTCACTTTCGAGCTCATGTCACGGAAGTAACTCTCACCGCGCGATTCTACCTGGGTAGGCTCAACAGCATGCTGGGCTGACGCAGTAAAATGTTTCTCCGTTACAAGCGAAGTCTATATAAGATCTGTATATGACCAGTCACGACATACGCAGCCCCCATTTTTGCACTTCAAATAGTTTCAAACATTTTCTGTTATCAGGCTAGGAACGCATTTTAGTTCGTCCGTAACGCCAACCTTCATCGAGACTTAGAGCTCCCCACAATTCAACAATTCTTAAAATCACTCTCTGAGAACTTCTTCGAAGCCTCAGAGTCTCACTCAAACAACCTCATCCGAGAGGCAGCATCCTATGCAGCCCCACTTTCCTCTCGCTACCGAGTTCGCAGGCCAAGAAACTGTCTCTCTGACCCCCCCCCCCCACAACAAGCTTTCGGCCGACCCGAACTGCCTCGTGGCGGCTCAGGCCGTGTCTCCCCCCATCTCATCTAGTAACCTGGCTTAGTTAGGCACAATTCTCAGCGGATACTCGCCGCCTGCGCCCCTTTTTCCCCAAAGGGTTCCGATACGGCAAAAATGCCTTACCAGGTCAAAGACAGTCTCAGGTGGTGTTTAGTGGGTAGGCACTTAGGCTTCTCAGTGAGTCCAACATAACCACTGCTACTACTAAGTTAGTTTAACTATGCTCTAAGCATACCACGCAACCGGCTGCGTGGTGTGCTTAGAGCATTCACCACCTCCCTCTTCGCTCCTGGAGGGTAGCTCTTTACTTTTACTTCTGAGCGCAAATCAGTATTAACTCATTCTACTTACCAAAATTCAACCGCAAGATAGTTTGTCCTCCTCTCACATCTCGATAGCGGCCTAAATCGTCGCCGAACAAGTCTTTTCGTTAAGCTAAATCCACTGGCCTTGCGAAGAGACGTTTTATCTCTGTACATCGTGTATTGCCCGGAGGTATTGGTGTGGATTAATTCAAGCTTAATTTCAACATCGTACACTGCGATAGAACGCGAAATTCCATCCTCATCATCTTAAAAGTAAGCGGTCCACTAAATTGTGATTACGCGGAAGTTTTCACACCACTCGACCACAATGTGGAATTAAATGTCGTCAGCAATTTTTTTCAGAGCGATACAACTAAGGGACATTCAAAAGAATAGCTTACTCATTTCCTAAAGGTCGGCAACGCACCTACAATTACCCTGTTGTTGCAAATATTCATGAGCGATGGTTTTCATTTCCCGTCAGGTGAACCGTATGCTCATTTGTCTCCTCTTCCATAAAAAATACAATCTCTGATTAGAGACTCTATTTTCTGCATTCTTCTGTTATAATTAAAATATTTTTGAATACTTCTTTTATCTATCAATTTATTATCGTATTAAATTCGTAAAACCAACAAAGTTCAAGGGTCTATAGTACATTATATCAGATAATGTATTATCTAAGACGACTGAGAAACTTTTTTGACCGGTCGACACGAGACTCCTTAACCATTATTGTATTCAACTTGGAGCAAAATCGTAACGAGTATTTTATATGAAAGTAATTATATGATGTTATTTGACACTTTATCTTTCACGTTCCTATAATAAATCAGTAGACAAAATCTTGATTTTATATCCCGATAATGATGTAAGCGTGAAGTAAAGTCACAGCCTATATGTCCCACTGCTGGGCACAGGCCTCCCGACTCCCTCAGAAATGAGTCTGAGAGAGTTTTAGGGGAAGGAAGTGTCCGCCGCGCTGCCCCAATGCGTGTTAGCGAAGTTCACTTGCATTTGTTCTTGAAATATATTTTTTTCCCATTCCTCAGACATGCAGGTTTCCTCACGATGTTTTCCTTCACCGCCGAGCACGTGGTAAATCAGCACTTAAAATTGCAATTAACAATTTCATTAGTGCCGGCGGGGATCGTACCCAGATTACTCGCGTTCTGTTATTTTTACCGCGAGCGTTAACCATCTGAGCTACCACGGCTCTTAAAAGAATGCGTGAAGTGGTGGTGTAATAATATTCACTAGCATATGTCGTCCCGTGGGTGTCGTTAGAGGCGTCACAGGGAGATAAACAAGAAGATGAACAGTAGCGTTTTCTTAAAAACAACTAAAAATAAAAGTAAACACCTGATTGCAAATTCGCCTGCGAAACGTAACAGCTATGTCAAGTAATCCCCTTGGGACAATTTGAGGGGTGGTTTAAGTTCTACGGTGGTCTTTAATGACCCTTTAATGGAATGCATGCTATAAACGATTTATATCTTGCCAGTGTTCATCTTAACACCTATTCATTTGGGAGACACAATTGAAGTTATTGAGTATTGTGCTAAGATTCTGCCATAATGACTTTTCGTAGATGACTAATGTACTCACCATTAGTGGCTACGTCGCATCGTCTAGTAGGTTGAAATTTAAAGAAGTTTCCAGGATCGTTTTTTAGAGTTTATTTGGGTAGCACTGTATAAACACTTCAGCTCTTCATATAGCGACTTATATCCTGAAACTTTTAAAGGGACTTAGCACCGCCCTAATTTCGACAGAATCAAATGCCTTCTCATATTCCACATGCACCAGATATAATATTTTAGTCTTTTTAACCTACCGAAGGAGCTTACGTGATCTATGGAACTTAAGCCTTTTCAGAAATCGGTTCGTTCGTCTGTGGGTAGTTATAGCGCGATTTCATTTAGTCATGTTTTCTTTTTTAATGGACGTATTTTTTAACAATAGCTCTTTATAATTTTCGAATAGATCTAACGACAATACAAGTCAGTTTTCATTTGTTATATTGACTTCGATATTTGATTTTTTCTTATTTTCAATGGGTTACCGAGTCATTGTTGTATGCATGTATGACTATTTTACGAGACTGCCCATAATATGAGAATGAAATAATAATATGTTATTTGGTCCATTTTATTTTTTTAACTTGATAATCATATTGTGTACAATATAAGGGTACATATTTCATTATTGTATATATATATATATATATATATATATATTGATTAAAGTGGTCCATGTACGAATGTAACGAAAAAATGTAAATAAACCCTGCATTATGTACATTAATGTATTGATTAAATATCCATAAAATTTAGTTACAAGAGGAGAGGGGTTTATGTCGCTGACTAATTCCAGAGTTTAGCTTTTTGTGACATTCTATCAGTTATACTGCTGATTATCGTTTAAATATTTGATTGCTTATTGTTTATGTATAAATATAAGGGCTAAAAAAGAGAGTGGGTATTATTACTCCACGGTTTTACCTGGTAAGGATTCATTGTGACATTACATGGATTTAAGATAATCATCAAAGGCCATTTATTTTATCGAGTTTGTTATTTCTCAAATAAAAACTTTAACCTCTCAAACGGCAAGTATCTAAATTTGACCGCTTCGATATTCCGTCAAAATTCAAGAGGTCAAATATGACTGCACCCACCCACAGCACTTTAATCCATCAATACTTTTGTGTAACAAGACATACATATTAGAGTAGTAGCTTACATCACTCCATCAATACTTAAGAGTCTATGGTCAAATCATAATATATCTGATAAAATAATTGTTTAAGTTTTGATTTGATTGTGTTAAGGTTGTGGTTTAAGTTTTATAGATTACAAAGCAAAATTTTGGTATATGATTTTTGATTATATGACCTTGGATTGCATAAAAGGAAAACACGATATCATGTAATTTTCTCGATAGAAAAAAATTGCAAAGTAAGCATTAATTATTTACATTTCTCGATGACACCACAATATTCTTACGAATAATTTCATAGAATTATATTTAAGGTATAGTAAATAATCATATCTAAGTTCTCATAAACCAGTTTTTTAATCCATAACGAAGTTTTGACAAAATAAATAAAAATGTTGTTTGGCACTTACTTAGTTTTTTTACCGAGCGCTTGCTCGGTGTAGCTATCTCATAATTTGCGTACTATGAAGTCATTGCATCACTTTCATTTTGACACTCATTTACTTTAAATAAATATGGTTATTGCATTGATTAATTCCTTTTATTTAGAATTCTAAGATTCACGTTTGAGGTACCTCTTAGATATCAGAAGTGGGATCTACAACAAAATTTGTTTTGTGCCAAACTATGGGGTAATTACCAGCTCGACCGTTAAATATTGATACTAATTTTTATTTATTTCTCACTTTAATAAAAATATCAATGCAATTACAAGTACATTGACAAGTTATGTACCTACTAAATGCAATAAGACACTAAAATGAGCCACGATTCGCCCAATTTAACTAGATTAGGTAGAAAAAATGTTTTCACTTGTTTATTCTCTGACTAAATGTCTCATAATGTGATTGAAAATATTAATTTCCATTGGTGATATAGAGAAACTAATATTCAATAGCACCAAAATAAATTCGATATGATCGCTAATTTTCGTGATTAAAGTAGATTAAAAAAATCTTCTACGGTAAAAAATACTTGTACGGTTAAAATTAACGTATTCTTTACAAAGTACGAAGAAGTAAAATCAACTCATAAAAGTGATAGAATGGGCTGTGTATGATCAGCAGATTTTGTGATGTAAGCAGATAAAAAAAATAATAATTGGAAAATCCAAAGTGTACACCTCGAAAGCTCATGTAGTGTTTTGAATAATCAATTCACTTTTATAAATTACCGAAACCCGTTTTTATTTAAAAGAGAAAAAAATAATCAAAGTGATAAGTTCAGTTTTTCGAAAGATAACTTGTTCACATCCAAACCGACCCACTGGTAAATTATTTTTAATTAGTTCCATTTAATAAATAATCTTATAATTACGTCTTTTTTAATTTTTTTTTTTTTTTTTTTAAGTTTTTTTTAAAAAAATAATTTTATTTTTTTTTTTTTTTTTTTTAAAATTTTATTTTAAAAAACCTTTTTATTTTTTTTGGTACCTCCCGTCATTGAATGAATGAAAATTAAGATTCATTCTTTTTTTTAATTATATACATAAAAATTGTTTCGAGTTCCAGGAAAATGAGTGACAAAGGAGCCGAGGCGAATAATCGACGTGCTAGTCGTGTACCATACCAGTTACCGACAGCGGTCCCCAGGCCGAGTTCGACATCTGCGGGGAATCGAGAGGCGCAGTCTAAGTCGCAGCCATAATGAGGTGGATTGAGGTGAGCGTCAGCTACGATTGCAGCGGTCTCGAGAACGCAGTTCAGAGCGCGATCAATGCCGCAGTGTTGCACATTATCATCGTAGAATTTCTCGTCGAAGTCGAAGCGCAAGCAGCACGCGTACGCTACACGAGCAGGAACACAAGCTGTCACGAGAGAGGGAGAAGTCAAAGACGTATGAAAGGGAAGTACGTAATGAGAGTGAGAGATGAAATGAAAGAAACAGATGAGCATTTCCTAAAATTTTTGCACGGGAGCTTTTTTTTTACTTGTCCATGTTTTTAAGTTAACATTATTCCGTGTTTAAATGTACCAAGTGTTAAAAAATACATAATTATGTAATACTTCAAAAATTATTCGTGTAAATATTCAAAATACGTCAAAACTGAAAATAAAAACAAATGAAAAAATAAAATCAGAATCCAAAAAAAATCGAATGTATGGAAATGCGGCTGACCCATTGTTGTTCTAGCCACTTCGAGAGCAAAGAAAAATGCCCATTTTTCACCTGACGATGTATATAAATGAAATAAATCTTAAAATTCAGCTAATTGGATTGTAAGTTAATAACGCTTATCAAAATTTTAAAAGAAACGCAGGAAAAAAATATTTTTTTAATATTTCTTTAAGCTTATTCTACGTCAAGCGTAAAGGTATTAGCTTATTTTGAACGCATCTCAACTACCCTTTTTTAGGACGTTCCATTTTACACTTGTTACTTTACTTTACTCAACTTTGTTTCTGAGTTTTATACATTATTTTAGCTTTCATTTAATTAGTAAGCATTTTTATTAGTTTTTGTGTAGTACAGATTATTTAAAAATAATAAAATAATTTCTTGAGTACCTATTTGGTAACGCCATACCTAACCTAAAAAGTGACTTTAATATTTTTTGGGCTTCGTAGCGTTTAAATCGTAAAAAAGGCTATATGACATTATTTTCTAAACTTACATGTAGTTTTTCTACTATACCTTACAACTATACATAAACTTTCATTATCAGGTTTTTATATGTATGGAAAGTGGGCATGATTCTTTTCTAATCGTTTCTTTGAACATGACGAACATTATAGATTTCAAACGATATGATAAATGATTGAAATTCATTTTACTTAGCGTGATTGGTCAAATTCAATATAGTTTTATGAAATTGAATTTAAATAATATTGTCCAGTAAAAAGTTCCCTAATGAAACCAATTTCTTTGTAACCAATTTTTACCCATTTTATTTTATAAATCTACTAAAAGAAATATGTATTTTAGTTTTGACATCATTGTAGAATGACATTAGATGTCAGTGTTTTGTAAAACATCAGTACACTTGGAACAACTTGAAATGGAGATGAGATCGGCCTTCAGGTTTGAAAAAAATTACTCGTATTTTGATACCAAGTACTGTATATACTTAAGTGAAAACAATAGTGTATAATTGATTAGTAGTATTATAATAGAAGACACATTTAAAATATCACCGAAGATTATGTGTCGTATATGCTTATCAAAAAAAATATTTTTCAGACTGCAACCCATCAATTCGTGGCTTCAGTTTTGGTTACTTTCGTATAGTAACGTATGTGTGGAGGATAAAGTAACAAAAAAATAAGAATTTGTGAAACTGGGTGTATACTATGTATTTAACCGACTTCAAAAAAAGGATGAGGTTCTCAATTCGTTAAGTTACGTATACAATACGTTGAAGTTGCATTTCTCGTCCGTTTTGTTGTTTTTTTATGCTCACTCGACTTTAACATACGAGAACAAACAAAAAAAAATAATATTTTGTAGTGGCGTTGGAAGTCGAGTTTTTGAAAATAATTTTTATAACGTTTCAAGATTGGATGAAAGATTGGATGAAAATTGAAATTAGAGTAGAACGAGGAGCGAACGTAGAAAATGAGTAAATGGAGCTTTATCTATATTATCCCTATCGTAATGTATTGTATTGAAAGCTGCGTTTGAATCAGCAGAATAAAATATGCTGTACTTAAGGAGTATGTTAGGACCTGATTAATCTGAATGACAGGGTGAGAAATAGTGTGATAAGAGAAAAGTGTGGTTTGTAAGATGTTGTGACCATAATACTTCAGTGGTTAGGTCATGTAGAAAGAATGAACGAGGAGAGAGTGACAAAGACGCCCTAAACGAAAGTTTGCAAAGTAAATTGGTGATATATTGAAAATAGCCCAGATTAAGAGTAACCTTAATCTACAAGCACGTAGGTACATAAATGTAAAGGGGGCGAGAGAGGTGTGTTAACATCATGCCAAATGGAAGTATGTAGTCTCTTTCTACTTCTCTGGGTGACATATGCGTGTGTTTATGTATTCTGATAATAAAGAGGGCGATGTCGTTAGGATAGAAAGGGCGCCAGTGTTGTCACTGAGTCAGTCAAAACAAAGAGTTGGAGCCCTGACACTTCAGGGCTCGCATGGGATCTTAAAAAAATATCCTTATAAATTACAGGTTTCTTGAAGAAGACACTCATTTTACGAGTAAAGGGGCAAAATATTTATAATGATTTTTACCATTGTAAAATATTCCCATAGTTGACTTTCAACGTCTCTGCTTGCTCTTCCAGTGAAGTCCATCACCACCGTCCACCAGTGAAGGAATTCTAATGAAAACTAATTGAAACTAAATATTATTGCTGTGATTCGATTGAGAACTATTAACTGTCTAATAAAGTTGTATAATCTTGTCTTAACTGAATTGTATAAAAATTGCTGATTCAAAGTTAGTGAATGTAGAAGAGATAAAATTATGTATAAATAGAACAAAAATTAGAACACTAATTAAATCTTAGTTTAATTAAATGTTAGGCATAACTAAAATATGATTTTTTTTTGTTTGTAAATTGTATTTTGTTCTTTGAGGGGGGCCGGCATAAGAACTTGCCAGGCATAAAAACAGATACATACCATGGAGACAAGTGAGGATGTTTGAGCCGGGTAGGACTGCTGTACAAACTCACCGCATATGAGTGGCTCGAAACATCGCAGCCGATGATGGTGTGTTGGTGATGGAAGTAACTCTCACACCACACGGCTATAGATATTGATTAAGTGAGGGGTATTAAAATCGGGCAGGATTGGCGTATGAACTGGTCGCCCATGATTGACTTGAAGTACCGCAGCCGATGACGGAGTGACGGTGAAGGAAGTAACCCTCACACCGCTAGGCTATAGTTAAGATTTCAGTGAGAATGTTGTGCATGTTGTATTGTATACCATGATTGGCTTATAAACTAGCCACCCATGTGTAAACCAACTATTATAAGTGATGCGTTGAGAGAGTGAAGGAAGTAGCTCCCACTTTGCACAGCTGCAGAATTAAACAACACATTGTACTATGGTTACCACTAGAAATTAAAGTTGTGTGAAAATTTATGTATTGACTTGAATTACCGCAGCCGATGATGGTGTGTCGGTAAAGGAAGTAACTCTCACACCACACGGGTATAGATATTGATTGAGTGAGGGGTATTAGTCAGGCAGGATTGGTGTATAAACTCGTCGCCTATGACTGACTTGAAGTACCGCAGCCGATGACGGAGTGACGGTGAAGGAAGTAACCCTCACACCGCTAGGCTATAGTTAAGATTTCAGTGAGAATGTTGTGCATGTTGTATTGTATACCATGATTGGCTTATAAACTACCCACCCATGTGTAAACCAACTATTATAAGTGATGCGTTGAGAGAGTGAAGGAAGTAGCTCCCACTTTGCACAGCTGCAGAATTAAACAACACATTGTACTATGGTTACCACTAGTAATTAAAATTGTGTGAAAATTTATGTAAATTTAGTAAATATGAATTATTGTACAATATATCAAAAAATTAAAACAGTATCGCTATATTAACTTATAAGTTAAGAAGAAACAAAGGGACTCGTTTTTGAAGGATGGACGACTGTAACAAGACTTATATATTAGAAGAGTAATTTACATCACTCCATCAATACTAAAGAATCTACGGTCAATTCATAATATATCTGATAAAATAATCGTTTAAGTTTTGATTCGATTGTGTTAAAAGTGACGTCAAATATTGTCTATGGATTAGCAATTAGTGCTTAGCAACACGGGCAGTCGGGATTCATTCAGAGACGAGCCGCCGGAGTGACAGGAAGTTTTGAGAAATATTATGTTATCCATACTAATATTATAAACGCGAAAGTGTGTTTGTTTGTTTGTCCTTCTTTCACGTCGCGGGGGGGGGGGGGGGGGTGGGTTTCTACAACAGAGCGTCGGCATGGCATGATTTTTTGTATGGGGATAGTTCGGTGGCTGTAGAGTGACATAGGCTACTTTTTTCAGCGGAAAATCGAATATGTTGCAAAATTAAATTCAGGTATGTTGCGCCACCGTGATTCTACAAGACGGACGACGGTACGATGGACGAACACAGAAGGTCAGAATATCTGGATTATTATATCTTTTTACCAAAATTAAGATAAAAAATGTAGATCTGTATTTTTCCACGCAGAACCGGGAAGAGAGCGATAAAAAACATAAAATTCACCAGCTGATTTTCTTCAAACGTTTTGGTGCATTATAATTCACAGAATAGGCGATAACCTCGCAGACGATACTAAGTAATCCGTTAATGCTCTGCCTACCCCGCAAGGGTTACAGGCATGATTATAAGTATGGATCAGAAATACTATCACCACCTGTCACGCTTTCACCCTTAACTATTACTTAACTGTGGTAGAAACAGTTCTTAGTAAGCCTTATTAATAAGCCTTAGTAATATTTATTGAACTGAAATGAATACAGTTCTTACATGTGGTTATCAATGGATCGGTATTACAATAAGAAAAAATTGTGCAAAATTGTAAGTAAGATATTTTTTGAGACTTCTTATTAACTAACGTATACATAGTTTAAATTGATTCCACTAGATGTCGTTACTAAGTTTTTAAAAAGCGGTAACGAAGTGTTTCCTGACATGTACTTAACTCCCGCCGTTGAGCCACGCGTCGACTTTACGCTTAAATTGTTTCTATATCGTAGCTTATTCGACTACCTGCTTTCGATTTCGGTTGTTTTTTATTTGCTTTGTGATTTGGTTAAGGTTGAATGGATTTATATTGGCTTTCATTTTCGGATTTGTCTATTTTCTTGGATCGGTTTTGTTGATTTAGTTGGTATTCCTTTATACATATTTAGACTCTGGCTTTGATTTTGGATTTTGCTTATTTAGAATCGTGAATTGGTTTTAGTTGTTTTACCTTGTTTAACAATATTTCAAAGGAATATTTAACAGTATAGATAGTGTATACGGTACCTATACACTTACTTCTTTTTTCGTTGGTTATATTTATATTGACTACTGCTTTCGATTTCGGTTTTCTGCGATTTGTTTTGTGATTTGGTCTAAGTTGATTCGATTTTTTTTTGGCTATCGTTTTCGGATTCGTGTTGTGTCTTGAATTGGTTTTGTTGTTTTGATTTAAAAAATATTTAAAAGGAATATTTATTCCCTTTAGATATTTTGGATTTGCTTTAGAAAAATATTTAAAAGGAAATTTAATTCCTTTTAGGTATTTTAACGTTTTTTTTTATAAATAGGTTTTTTGTTACTTCATAGTGCCTCGAAAACGTAAATCCAGCCTTTCAAGAGTATCTTCACAAAGACAAGCGAAAAGATTAGGTCGATCGCTAGAATCTTTAGAAGATGCTGAACTGAAAAGGCATGAACAAGCAGAGCGTCAGGTTGCTTTTAGAGCATCTGAGACACCTTCTCAACGTCAGCAGAGGCGTCTAGAGCAGACAGAGCGTCAGGCTGCTTTTAGAGCTTCTGAAACATCTTCTCAAAGTCAGCGAAGGCGTCTTGAACAGGCAGAGCGTCAAGCTACTTTAAGAGCTACTGAAATACCTGATCAAATTCAGCAAAGGTGTCTTGAACAGGCAGAGTGTCAATCTACTTTAAGAGCTACTGAAACACCTGCTCAAAGTCAGCAAAGGCTATTCGAACAAGCGGAACGTCAGGCCGCCTTAAGAGCCGCGGAAACACCTGATGAAACTCAACACAGACTCATTGAGCAAGCTGAACGTCAATCTACTATAGGGACATCTGAAACATCAGAACAGACACAGGCGCGAAGAGATGCAAATGCACAGCTCCAAGCTGAACGTCGACAAAATTTTCAAAGAAACAATTGGTCGGTTTTTAATGACGCAGCAATCAATTATGACAAGGCATGTCGATTTTGCAGCGCTTTAAAATGGAAAGATGAGACCGCAGGCATGTACTACTCCAATGGCAAAGTGTCTCTTCCGTTACTTGGGGAACCAGAAGAACCTTTGAAAACGTGTCTCTTTTATGATGATGCCTTAATGAGTCACGGCGCTTTTCGTTAAACAGGATCCGGAAATATTAACTCATGCTTTCAAATGACGTACCCTTCGGAGTTGACCGGGAAATAATAATGACCGGGATTATTTGCCTCCACAGTTATTTACGCTGTGCATGGGCTTTTCAAATTTATCATAGAATAGGTTCACTTTTTCCAGTTGAAAACGAACAGCATAAATTTTATTCCAGCCGTATTCAAGGCGCGCCTGTTATGTAGTTGTTGTTGTAAAGTCATCAGATGCCCTTGGTCGTGTGTATACCGTCCATGTAACTAATTTTGAATGTTTCTGTTTACGATTGCTGCTGCACCATGTTCGGGGTCCTACAGGATATAAAGACCTTAAAACTGTCAACGGTCACGAATGCGCAACTTATAGAGAAGCATGTGAAGCTCTGCATCTTTTAGAAAACGATAATCACTGGAATGAAACCATGGAGGAAGCTGTGCAGTGCCAGTCACCAGCCAAAATTAGGGATCTTTATGCAACTCTCATGTCATCTTGCGGGCTATCTAATGCACATGAATTGTGGGACAAATATAAAGAGTAGGTGGCGGAAGATATTTTGCGAAGGTTATAGCAGACACACGCGATCATGACATACAATGAACACATTTATAATGAAGCACTTGGAAAAATTGAAGATAAAGTAATGGCAATGGTAGGCAAAAAATTAAGCGACTTTGGAATGATAAGCCCTCTCAGCGAACAACCGAAAATGAACTAAGTGATGAAATTATACGTGAAACAAATTAACTAAAACGAGTTTTTGACAAATTATTAGGACAAATGGAATCTGGAAATGGTGCACTTTTCTTTTTAGATGTCCCTGGAGGAACTGGGAAGATATTTTGTTAAATTTATTATTAGCGCAAGTACGGAAAGATAAAAACATTGCTGTGGCCATAGCTTCCTCCGGTATAGCCGCCACACTGCTAAGCGGGGGCTGCACTGCACATTCTGTTTTAAAACTATTTCTAAATCTAGCCCAGGAAGAATCAGCGGTCTGCAACTTTAGCGAAAATAGTGCATGAGGTATAATACTACGACAATGCAAACTTTTGGTGTGGGACGAAAGTACAATGTCGCATAAAAAAGCTGTAGAAACACTAAATCGAACGATCCATGATTTGCGTAGCAATACCGATGTAATGGGAGGAATGGTGGTTTTACTGGCTGGTGACTTTCGCCAAACTTTACTTATCATTCAAAAGGGCACATCTGCAGATTAAATTAAAGCATGCCTCAAGTTGTCTTTTTTATGAAACAAGGTGACTAAATTTAGTTTAACTACGAATATGAGAGTGCATTTGTATAATGATGTCAATGCTGGAAACTATCCTGACACGCTATTAAAATTGGCGATGGGCGGTTGGAAACGAATGCTGAGGGCTGCGTTAAATTGACGAGAGATTTTTGTAATTTAGTACAGAGTCATTCAGAATTAATTGCGAGCGTTTATTCAGATTTAACGAACAACATGCATGAAGACAAATGGTTATGTGAAATGGCGATTCTTGCACCAAAAATGAGAGCATTAACAAAATGAATTCAGATATATTAAGCAAAGTAGCAGGAGAAATAATAGAGTATTTGTCAGTAGACACAGTTATGGACACAGAACAGAGCACTTCATATCCCGTAGAGTTTCTGAATTCTCCAGATTGTCAGGTGGTCAGTGATTTGTCAGGTGTGCCCTCACATAAGCTTCAATTAAAATTAGGCGTCCCAGTCATGCTAATGCGAAATTTAGATGCTCCTCGGTTATGTAACGGGACAAGGCTGCGTGTGACACATCTTGGATGGAACATAATCGGTGCTACAATTTTGTCAGGCGTAGGAAAAGGTGAAAATGTTATTATACCACGGATCCCTATAATTCCCACAGATCTTCCTTTTTAATTCAAAAGGTTGCAGTTCCCTATTAAGCTCAGTTTTGCAATGACAATTAATAAAGCGCAAGGGCAAACGTTACAGGTAGCGGGGGTCAACTTAGAAAAACCGTGCTTCTCTCATGGTCAGCTGTATGTAGCATGTTCGCGTGTGTTAAATGCCCAGAATCTTCACATTTTTTCCCCGAATTGAAAAACATATAACATTGTGTGTATGTGTGTGTGTCTTAAAATAGTGTTCAGTTAGTTTTTTTTTTCAAAATTCCCACAATAAATTAATCAGAATTCCCACAGATCTCCTCTTTCAATTCAAATTTTTTCTATTTAGCTCAGTTTCTTTTCAATTCCAAATGCTGCACCTCTGACGGACCTATTAAGCTCAGTTTCCTTTCAACTCAAAAGGCTGCATCTCTGACGGATCTTTTATTTGGCTCAGTTTCCTTTCAATTCAGAAAACTGCATCTCTGACGAATCAATTTAGCTCAGTTTCTTTTCAAAAGTCTGCATCCCTAACGGGTAATTATGCTCAGTTTCTTTTAATTAAAAAAAATATCCCATTTCCATTTGGAATAAACAGGCTATTTTCATGCTTTCTTATACGCTGAGTTTCAAAACATATAAATAGGCTGACGAATCAATTTTGCTCAGTTTTCTTTTAATGGCTGCATCTCTGACAAATCTATAAAAAACCCAGTTTTCTTTCAATTCAAAAAGGGTAACAGCTAGTTTCTTTATACTGTGCCATTGATTTAGTTTATTTGAAATAAATATTGTTATTGCATTGATTAATTCCCTTTATTTAGAATTCTAAGATTCACCTTTGAGGTACCTCTTACATATGTTTAGAGACTACTTTACTATGAAGAAGTTTGGCATTATAGAATCAATATGAAATTTTCTATCCTCTAATGGAATAAAAAGTCACTTAGTTTACGGATATTTATTTATAATCTACGTTCATTTCAATATAAGTTTTAATGGTTTTAAAGTGCTGTGGGTGGGTGCAGTCGCATGCGACCACTCGGGATATGCCGGACGCATGCGACTGCATGGGATTTTTATGGGAATTGAAGGGTTAAAAACATAACCAGGTTGACCCTAGCATTACTCTCTATCTGTTTGTGAAGTTTATTACAATCGGTTGAGCTTTTCTGAAGATAAGCCCGAACAGACAGATACATAAAATAAATTTAAAAGAATGCACATTCATTGGTTAATAGCATGCAAATAATCCTCTCAGCTCAAATGAAATAGTTATTTCGATTTTATAGACATACTCTTCAATTTTATTTCTATGTTTTAATAGATTAATTTAAAGTTTTATCGTATAAATTTTGTAGGCTTGTTTATAGATATTGTGGCGGCGCTGTCGTCGCGCCGCAAGCGAAAACACACCGAAGCCTAAATCACGCTATCAACGTTCCGAATCCTAAACAGCATATATAGAACATCTCCGAACTATCACATGGAGCATTGGCCGCTCCCCGGGCAGAACACCTTACCCGGCGGGAGATCTCCCCTTTTCCTACCACGGCCACAGTGGTGACCATCCGACGTGATCTGAACACGCAACCAACAACCTTCGGAAACTACAACTTTCAAGCCTTCGTCATTATCCTCAAGACCCCTACCATTCACTATTGAGAATCGTCTTCTGCAGTCTTCAGTTCCTGCAAGCCAGTCCAACTTGTCTTCATCTCGACTCACCGCAGATTTATAAGGCAGAATTCTGGCACTTGCTCCGGCACATCGTTCTCACCGGCATCACTTACCAGTGCGTAGTACGGCATGCATTACACATCGGCATATCATTCGCACCGGTGTCACTTGCCCTTACGCACACAGCATGCATTCCCCACCGGCATTAAAAGGACACACCGGCAATCGGACTGCACTATCGACCTCCGGTCTGAGCAGGGGTGATGTGGCGGCGCTGTCGTCGCGCCGCAAGCGAAAACACACCGAAGCCTAAATCACGCTATCAACGTTCCGAATCATAAACAGCATATATAGAACATCTCCGAACTATCACATGGAGTGTTGGCCGCTCCCCGGGCAGAACACCTTGCCCGGCGGGAGATCTCCCCTTTTCCTTTCACGGTCACAATATTTTATACTGAACTTGACTCATTTTAGAGTAAAATTAAAACACGAAACAACAAAGAAGGATAAACTTCACTACGTACATTTCAAGTGACCCAGTGTTCAAGTCGAAACCAGATAAGCTCATTGAAAGAAAGAAGAACACGCATTTGCGTACACATGGACATGTAAAATCATTTTCAACCATTATCATGCTGAGGTACGTATCTAAATTAGTAGGCAGACTTAGTTTTGCAGCATATGCTGTAGGAAAGATTAGAAGTCTAACCAATGTTGATACAGCTAGAATAGTTTATACTTCCATAGCGTATAACGTCTTATGGAACCTTACTATTGGTTAATGCGACTGACATTGAAGTCATATTTCTTTTGCAAAAGAGAGCCGTTAGAGAAAAATTTTAGAAAATATACTTATTAACTTTGGCACCGCAATATATTTATGAAAATATAATGTATGTACATAAAACAAATAGCTTTCATAAGAATAAATATGTTCATACTTTAAACACTAGGAACAAACATAAGCTTATAATATCTGTTACTACTCGTAGACTCAACAGAATTAGTAATTCGTTTATGGGTCAATATACACGCTTTATAATTTTTTACAAAATTCTAGAAAATATACAAAATTTGTCATTAAATAAGTTTAAATGCTTTATCACAGAAGAATTGTATAAAAAGGGTTACTAAATTATAAGGGAATACATAAATGGCAATAACCCCTAGGAATGAGGTGATCGCCACCCTGCTAGTTCTATTAAAATTCATGCAAAAATTGTACAAAGCAAATTTATTGTAAATTGAAATATGTTTAAAAAAAAGTCCCGCCGGGTTTCTTGCTAGTTCTTCTCAGAACAGAGGACTTTTTGCTAACCAGTGGTAAATAATTTTTTTTTCAATAAGTATCTATTATACAATAATCTTTATTGAATAAAAATCATTCATTTCATTTCATTCATTTTATGTTATGTTTGCATCCAGCAGTTAAAATTTATGGGCTGATAAGGATAGAAGGAAGTAGGATGTGTGCGTGAGTGAAACATTTGAAATGTACAAATTGCTTTCCCTGTATTTCTTCGATGGTCTTAAAAGTAAAGTAAAGTTATATACGTCCCACTGCTGGACACAGACCTCCCCACATTTCTGAGAGGGTTTTAGGGCAACGAAGTGTCAGCCGCGCTGCCCCAATGCGTGTTGGCGAACTTCACATGTCTTCGAAATGTTTTTTTTTTCTTATTCCTCAGACATGTAGGTTTCGTCACGATGTTTTACTTCACCGCCGAGCACGTGGTAGATCAGCACTTAAAATTGCAAATAACAATTTCATTGGTACCGGCTGGGATCGAACCCGGGTTACTCGCGTTCTGTTATATTTACAGAGAGCGTTAATTGTCTTAAGTTGATCAGAATTATATAAAAAGCATTTTCCTTAATTTGGAACAGTATTTGTAGTTTGTTTTCAAAAACGAAGCAAAGTCCTATTTGTAGTTGAATGCAGCACATGCAAAACTAGACATGGTCAACACAGACAGGCTTTTAGAGTGGCTTTTGGATAAGAGTAGTGACTTTTAAACATCGTATATTTTGTAATCCTGTGCATATGCATTGAAAGAAATATGAAATGACATATCACATTTTTTATACTCAACATCATATTTAGCTAACTAACATTGTGACTGGCAACCGACAAATACTGATTTGTATACTAATTGGGGATATGATTAAGATAAATAAAAAGGTACTATAAAGTATGTAACAGTTAACACTTTCTTAAAATGACCGATATCCAAAAGTTAAAATAAAATGTTTGTAAAGGAGATCTAGTGTTTATAAAATGAAATGAAAATGTATATAAATACAATCACTGAATTTTTTTATAGAATGGTCGTAACAAACGATCACACAGTCCACCAGATGGTAAGGGGATGCTGTGCTGTGACATATATCTACATTTATCTTTGATTAAGAATCAAAATTCAGATACGTTGTCAACCCTTAGGACTACGCTGGAATACCCAGTTACAAACACAACAGCATTAAACTGCTATTTTACGCTGGTATTCTGTGAGAAAGTGGTCTTTACCCGGTCGAGCCGAACCATTCGTGATACAACCATAATAAAGCTGCACAGTGGATCTATCTCGTAAAAAAATTTAATACTTTAATACTTTTTGACGTCACAACGTCTAATTAATCGATAAACGCCGGCCGCACACACGTAAAAGAATGACTATTGTAACGTTACAATCGGGGTGAGAGCGCTGCACGAGCGAGCGAAAGGCACGATCGGCTTGAGCGTTCGGCCTGCGCCTCATCTATCTCTTCCACAAACTATGCTATTATTTCATCAGTGTTTTGTTATGACGTTGTCATGTAAAATTATCGTCCGTAAACCGACTTTAAAGACAACAAATTTATTTTTATTCAAAGGCGTTACATTCAATATTTACCTTTGCGCATAAATAACCACTGGTTTATACTCACTCTTATTAAATTTGTCGCGACAATACGCCTCTTACGATAATTATGGGCTGATATATTGTAGGGAATCATTTCTTTATATAAGAGAGGCCAACGATCATGCGACTCACTTGCCTGCTGTCTCGCACTGTAATTATACGGTCCAAGAGGAGTGTCCTAAATTGTTAACAAATTCTATATTCACTCGTACAATAGATTATGTTGGTCAAGTTATTAAATGAAATTTATATTTATACTATAATGGTTCCGGAAAGAATACGAAGTAAAACTCATCTTGCCACCTACCAGAAAGGGCAGAACAACGTCTGCCAGGCCAAATAGTTTTAAAATTATCGTTTTCATACAAAAAATAGCTAACGGCCCACCTGATGTGAAGTGAGTACTACAGGCGTCCATCCGCAACCAACTTCCAAAAATGAAGATCTCATTGCGTTTTCACCGTACCTTGACGTAACAAAAATATCTTCAACTATTTAAGTAGCAGCTATTTACTCGATAGAATCAGGCGTTACTTTGCGGAAATTCATTAAAATAAAAATATTAATTAATTTGCAACCTTCCGCTAACTAAATGCGATGATGTGTCTTACCTGGATTGAAGAGCACCTACCGCCCTCCCTCAATTGCGTGCACCAATCCCGTCACCATTAATTTCAGCATTTACCCAGCATCCAGCTAAGCAGTCAGCCGCCTTAGAGTCTACATCACCTGAGGATGCCTCGTGTAGAGGCGAAGCACGTGTCGTGTTATCGTCGATCGTGTGTCTTTCCTGGAATATTGGTGTTTGGGAGTAGTGGTGCCAGGAGTAGTGGTGTTGGGAGTAGTGGTGCTGAGATTAGTGGTGACGGGATTGGTGCACGCAGATGAGGGGGGGGGGGGGGAGATGCTCTTCAATCCAGGTAAGACACTATCTACACTATTGTATTTAGTTAGCGGAAGGTTGCAAATTAATTAATATTTTTATTAGCTATTTACTCTTTAAACTAGCATATCAGCTTTAGATAAGAATATAAAAATAAGTAAAATAAGCCGTATCACCTAGCAATATTAAATTATATAGTATTTATAGCGTTTAAATTTTGTGTATCGCTCTTTCTGTACAACAAAAGGGTGTTAGGTCTTTTTGTAGTGTGATATTAAATTTGAGGTCAATATTGTTATCTTAAGGAACCCTTGTCAAAGTCATGTCAGCTTAAACACTTTGGAACAGATTCATATTTCAAATTCATGCATAGTAAGGGTAATTTTTTATGAAATTCTCTATTCATAATAAATTTCTCTATCGTTTTTAAAGCTTGAGGTTAAAACACTTTCCTTTTATGAAAATTGTTACGTATTATTGTCAGTCTTTTACTCAAACGCTACTCAATTTAAAGGTACCGTTAAGTCTCGTGTTGTCTGTATCATTTTAAGGTGCGTGTTTGAGCAAAATGCGGCACTAGTCGTTATTTGTGAGGTTTTTAGAAACTTAGGAAGAGAAATAAATTAATATGGCCTAAAACCACATTATATACACAGTTCGGGGCTATATTTCATGGTAGTTAAACAATATAATACAGTACACACACAGAGAAAAAATATAAATTAATTAGTATTAGAATTAAGACATTAGAGCTAGCTAGCTTTTTTCTCTCTCTATTATATCTTTTATTATATCTTTTCTTCTATCTCTATTATATCTTTGGGTACTGTATTATATTGTTTAACTACCATGAAATATGGCCCAGAACTGTGTATATAATGTGGGTTTAGGCAATATTAATTTATTTCTCTTCCTAAGTCGTATATTATGTTCATTTATAATCACAAGATTTTTGAAATATATCTTCATATATTTTTACTAATTTACATGATTCTAATATGTATGAAGATGTACCTGTTAATAATCTTGTATTGTATGAAATATGGCTCTACAGGTTTCGCTAGAGTCAATATTTGCTAGAACTCTTATACAGTTTTTTGAGCGATAGTATATATAAATAATTTTGGATGTCTGTGCAGTTTCCCCACAACAGTATACGGTTAATGCTTGCCGTGAAAAGGGCATTACTCTTAAATGTTGCTAACACTGGGATACTCATGAGGTGGTTTATACTAACAACAAAGAACCCTTTTCTCTGGGCAACGGTTTTCTGTAAGGTGAAAGCAACCAGTAATTGTATCTCAAGAACCATTCTCCAGCATTGGTTGCTCAAATTCAATCAGGAATCTCGCTGTGTCCTACCCTTTATCTTGTTTGTGTTTCTTTCATGTTTGAAAATTTTGGGCACAACTTATGTCTTTCGAACTTAATGTTTAATTTGTTCAATCAGTGTTATTTTTCATCAATGCTATTTTTATATCTATGGCTATCTCATGAAATAAATTATTTACCGATGTCGTCCATGAATGAAGTTTGTGGAATTTGCTGGGACAAAGTTTGAGATTTGAGCTACATGTACCAGAAGGACCACAAGAAATACCCCAGCATATTGTGTTGCCCAATATACTAATTTCCGCTTTCATAGAATATATATACTAGTGGTATCCAGAGAGTAGATGGTTTAGAGAGAATAAGCCCAATGTTGCTTCGTACTAAAGTAAAGTCCCGCTATTTTTCTGAAAAAACTTATTTCGTATTTATAGTTGCAGAAACAAACATGAATGGGCGGGACGCAATCAGAAGTTATTTCTGCAACTGCATTGTAGGTTTAAAAACAGTGGGATGCTGCTCACATGTTAAAATTGCATTTAACAATTTCATTGGTGCCAGCGGGCATTGAACCCGAGTTGTTCGATTACTGTAAAAAGTAAAGCGACCGCTTAGCCCCTGAGCTAAAACGACTTCAGTATCAATTAAGTAAAGTGAAAGTAATTAAAAATCAATAAAAGTCACATATTACACAACGAAAAGTTTTTTTAATATATGAATACTGGTCACTATCCAAGCGACAATATTTTGATGAGAAAGCCTATTATTTATTAAATACTGTAATATTTTTCAAAATGGCTTGTTGATAAAATAAGGACGTAATATTGAAAAAAATAATCAATAGGGAATAATATATGATGTTAATTAACCACAGAACTAATAAATACATATAACTTAATTTTACTTGTATAAGTTTTATTAATTCGTCTGAATAGATTATTGAAATTTGAATAACTTTTTATTTCATTCAAAAGAATTTAGTTGATTAAATATTAATTAAAAATGGCTCTTTGATGTTTATCTTTGGTGTAAAATTATTACTGTCGTTTGATTATTACACATTTTCCTTCTATGTATATTGTAGATAATTACTTATTAGTTTCTAATTAGTATACCTTAGTGGTAAACATTGTAATGACGGGTGTGATATTACCTTTCAGCGAACTAACATCATATTAAATACAATATAATCACTTCGAAGAGGCCATTGTGTTGTACTTCAAAGTAAAATAATTAGCATGTATTAATACAGCTATTACATGTTTGGCAACTTCCCTCCACAATTGTTAGGTGAAGAACATTTTATCGAAATATTATAGAAACATGCTCTTACCTACCTCAAATGAAATTCTCTTACGCATATTAATAGACACATTAAAAAACTTTTGGTAAATTTTTTAATAAAAAAATTGAGTAAATCAAATTTCAAACCTAATGTAGTTGTAACAGAAATTTGATGGAATTAAAAATATTTTTTAACCCAACTTATACAAAAATTTATTAATAGAAATATTTATCATAATTCATAAATATTTATTTAAAGATAATACGTTTACGCAAATCAAAGATGAGTTGGACTCTATGTATGGTGACTCTGTACCGTCATTTAATATAGTGAAATTTTGGGCATAAGAATTCAAATGTGGCCGTGAGAACTTGGGAGAAGATGAACGTTCGGGATGTCCTAAAACAGACTACAGACAATCACGTCGCTAAAGTTCACCAAGTGGTGCTAGAATACAGCCAAATTAGAGTGAGAGAGAGAGCAGAGGCTATGAAAATGTCCAAAAAACGTGTTTGGTGCTAATTAAATCAAGATTTAGGCATGAGAATGACGTCAGCGCGTTGAGTGCCGCGTTTACCCGTGCTAGAAAAACGTGTTTGAAAGAATATTTTCAACGCTCTGTGGGCGCAGTTTAGACGCAATGAATTTGAGTTTTGGCGCCAATTATGTACTGTGTATGAAATTTAGATACACCATTATACGCCCGAAACAAATATACAGTTAAAACAGTGGACTACAAATGGGGAATCGGTTCCAAAAAAGAACCGCTAAGATTAGCGGTCAGCCGCCGTAGAATCTACATCACCTGAGAATGCCTCGTGTAGAGGCGAAACACGTGTCGTATTCGCTATGCGTTATCGTCGATAGTGTGTCTTTTCTGGAATATTGGTGTTGGGAGTAGTGGTACCGGGAGTAGTGGTGCTGGGAGTAGTGGTGCTGGGATTAGTGGTGACGGGATTGGTGCACGCAATTGAGGGAGGGCGGGAGGTGCTCTTCAATCCAGGCAAAACACATCATTGTATTTAGTTGGCGGAAGGTTGGAAATTAATTAATATTTTTATTGCTTGTCTTTTTATTAAATAAGTTATACCAATAAAGACTGGTTCGATATAAATTTTAAGAAAAAGCTAACCTTCTTAGGGTAAATTTAATTTTTTTTAATTTATTTATATCATTATATTAAATACATGAGTTAAATGTAATTAACTTGCAAAAACCGTGAGGTTTGTCCGCAAGTTACAGTCTCACACAATTAAAGGTATAGTACAATCACATACATTATACAAACTATTAATACAATCATCTAATTGATGGCTGCTTATAAACAGTAACAATAATATTAAGTATATACGTACATATTTTTAAGTGATAAATGTAAATGTAAATGTAACTATATAGACGACATTTTAGTTATGGTATTAAGGTTGTGGTATTCTTCAGCCCAGACTTTCTTATACCTAGTACCCCTATTAAATCTGTCTTAGAAAAAGGCGGTCTCCTGACTATCAAGAGACAAAATAAGTTTATTGTTATTTTTATTTAAATACAGGGTGTCTGGTAATGAATGGATAACCATGAAATATCTTATAGTACAACTTATGGCCGTCCTGAAAAAAATACGAAAAATAATATATCACAAGTAGTACCTTTGATATATTTTTTTAAAGAAAAGTCGATTCTTTTCTATCTTATTTTACTGTCTTGAACACTATGACCAAAAATGAATGATTTCTATTGGTTTTTTGTTATATTATTATTATACACTAACTGTGCTTATAGGTAAAATGTAAACAATATGAATAGCTTTTGCAGTTTTTATTTAAAAAAATTCGCAAATCAATTTATTTCTGAAAAACATGCAAAAAATATTATTTAAGCGAAGTTCAAACCTCTTGGGTATGAAAAAAATGTATGAATGTATGGGTGACCAATAATTTTACAATAATATCGGTTTCGTGTAGATTTTATAATGGTGTAATTCATAAATGTATCTTCCATAAATAGTGATTTATTGCCATTAATGTAGAAAAGGAGAAAATTTGACTAAGTAACAAAATTTGTAATATGGGAACATTTTTTAAATTGAATTGTCTCTGATCATTGGGAATTAATAAAAACACATCAGGAGTTGATCATACATGAAAACAGCTATTTTTAAACAAATTGAAACCAAATTAAGTATTAGAAATTAACTTACTTAAATGTAATAAAATAACCAATTTAAATCTTGAAATGGTTACTTTACTAGCGTGAAATGGGTCGTGTGACCTTCATATTTGCTACCTGCTGCCTTTTGTGTTAGACAAAGAGAGGTCTGAATTGGGTAAGTGGGAGAGAGAAGAGCTAAATGTAAAAGAGAACTTAGTGCGTCACACGACCTGCTCGACTTCGCATGTATTTATTTTGTCTCCTTTGCAATTATTTAAATCAGTGTTAAAACGACCACTTGGCTATTTTACCGGACTATTTGTTTTTCTTATTGATTTGGACTTGTTTTGCATTTGGTGATATTTTCGACGATTTGGCTTGTTTCTGGACTAAACTGGACTTTTGTGTACCTATTAAAATGCCACGTCATCAATACACGGCACAAGAATATGCAAACATGCATTTTATTTATGGAGAATGCAGAGGCAACGCAAATGCAGCCGCAGCTCTTTATAGGGAGAGGTATCCTAATGCTCGCCACCCAGACTGGCGTGTATTTATAAGAGTCCACGGTTGTTACTCTGAAGGAAGAATGCCGGGTAGTGGTGTCGGTGGTGCTAGCGCTGGAAGAATCGCTCGTCCTGATGTAGAAGACGTGGTGCTTGAGGATATTGAAAACGATCCTTCAACCTCTACGCGAGCAATAGCTCGACGCACAGGTTTGGAAAATCGACCGTACACGATATTTTAATGAAAAACGAATTCCACCCTTACCACGTAACACGCGTGCAAACTCTCCAACCAAGAGATTATCTCTCAAGAGTGCGTTTTTGCCGGCAAATGCTGGCAAAGATGGAAGAAGACCCGCAATTTTTTAATAAAATTTTGTGGAGCGATGAGTCAACGCTTAAAAGAGACGGTTACTTAAATTTACACAATTTACATAGTTGGGAACTAGAAAATCCCCATCTTCTGCGTGAAGACAGGTCACAATACCAATTTAAAATAAATTATTGGACCGGAATATTAAATGGTATGATAATTGGCCCATTTGAATTACCGGGGAATTTAACGGGGCAAAGTTTTTTGGAGTTTCTTCAAAATGATCTCTCCAATTTATTACAAGAGGTTCCCGAGGAGCTGAGGGAATCGTATTGGCTGCAAAATGACGGTTGTCCTGCGCATTATGCTGTTCCGGTTCGTGCATATTTAAATAGCAGATACCCAAATAGATGGATCGGACGTCTAGGGCCAATTTTGTGGCCTCCACGTTCACCAGATCTAAATCCATTGGATTTTTTTTACTGGGGCTGTCTGAAAGAGGAAGTATACTGTAAGCCCGTGCGGTCTTTGGACGAACTACGCAGTCGTGTCAGAGAAGCCGCATCAAAAATATGCGAGCGACGGTACACTAGACTGCTCAGAAGATCATTTATCCGAAGATGTAGGGCATGCATAAGAGTGCCAGGCAAACAATTTGAACATTTACTGTAAATTAACGAAAAATAAAATATTTTAATTTTAAATGTTGTTTTTTAGTAATCCCCAATAATCAGACACAATTCAATTTAATAAATGTTCCCATATTACAAATTTTGTTACTTAGTCAAATTTTCTCCTTTTCTACATTAATGGCAATAAGTCACTATTTATGGAAGATATATTTATGAATTATACCATTATAAAATCTACACGAAACCGATATTATTGTAAAATTATTAGTCACTCATACATTCATACATTTTTTTCATACCCAAGAGGTTTGAACTTCGCTTAAATAATATTTTTTGCATGTTTTTCAGAAATAAATTGATTTGCGAATTTTTTAAATAAAAACTACAAAAGCTATTCATATTGTTTACATTTTGCCTATAAGCACAGTTAGTGTATAATAATAATATAACAAAAAACCAATAGAAATCATTCATTTTTGGTCATAGTGTTCAAGACAGTAAAATAAGATAGAAAAGAATCGACTTTTCTTTAAAAAAAATATATCAAAGGTACTACTTGTGATATATTATTTTTCGTATTTTTTCAGGACGGCCATAAGTTGTACTATAAGACATTTCAAGGTTATCCATTCATTACTGGACACCCGATATATACAGTCACAGCGAGCAACTTCATGACCTTTCGATTAATATGGTAACAAATTATATATAACAAGTAATACAACAAACAAAATCTACGGGGTTCAGTAGTGAACTTGTGATGGGCTGTAGTATGTGCTACTGAGATAAAATTATTCAAAATTAAAATATTTAAATAAATATTTTTTGTTTTCCATTGTGTGATTCAAACATAAATTTGAAAAAGCTAAGAAATATTTATTGAAGTTTATCGTTAAATAAAACCCTAGCCATTCAGCTATACCGTGTAATGACGTGTAGAATATCCACGAACCCATATCATCCAATGTCGTAAGAGGCGACAGAGGTGAACAAAGAAGCAGATGGGCAGCAGCGTCTTCCTAATAACAAACTTAAATAAAATAAAATAAAATCTTTAGTTGCTTCTTGCCA
This sequence comes from Parnassius apollo, assembly GCA_907164705.1. Taxonomy (NCBI): domain Eukaryota; kingdom Metazoa; phylum Arthropoda; class Insecta; order Lepidoptera; family Papilionidae; genus Parnassius; species Parnassius apollo. The sequence continues at coordinate 547,112 of CAJQZP010000049.1, read as the reverse complement.
AGCGTGGCAACTATGGCAAATATATATCTATAAAAAATCTATAGGAGAGGCCTATGTTCAGCAGTGGACTTAAATAGGCTAAAGGTAACATATTCGGTTATATTTTTTTAAACTTACTAGTAGAAAGAAATACATACATACATAAACACTCACGCCTGTCACCCAGAGAGCTAGGCAGAGACTACAGTCCTGACACATCTCTCTCGCCTCCTTCACGTCCATATACCTACGCTTACATGCTCGTCGATTAATGCTCCTAATTTGGCCCGATTTCAATAAATCGTTAATTTGGTCGACAAATTTTCGCCTAGGACGTCCCTTTCCGACTCTGCCATTCACTTTTGCAACATAAATTTCTTTGTCACTCTTTCTTCATTCATTCTTTCCACATGACCAAACCACCGAAGCATTCCTTTCTTAATCCTGGTCACAACATCATCTTACAATCCACACTCAGAAAGCAATTGGAAGCAGTTTTTAAAGTGAAAACTTCTTTATAATCATTGCAATTAGAAATTCAATGAACCGAAAAAATTACACTAAAAAGAGACAAACATATACATCTATAGGGTTAATCCAGAGAGAGAGAGAGAGAGAGAGAGAGAGAGAGAGAATACACTATACAGTATTTGTAATAAATTTATTTATATTTTAATTACATAAACCTAACAATCAACCTACTCCAGATATTCTGCGTTCGTGTAATTCTCTCGAAGTTTAGTTTTCTGAAGTTTCACTTTTACCGCGTGTGAACTGCACACATGTCTATTTTATTAAACTTTGTTTTCTACCAAACCTCCAGGTGAAATTAATTATTATTATGATAACTATGTACGCTTTAAAATACAAATAAATTAAATGGTATTTTTAAATGAAGATATTTTAATATTATTTTCATATATTTAAAAAATATATTATATTCAAATATTGAAACATAAAAGATGGTTGTGTTATACTTCAATGAAAACACTTTTATTTTATTAACTGATGAAATTTGAAAACGTTCTACTGATAAATTTGTATATTTCATTAATACACTTTATTTTAGAGAAATCGTTAAACTACTTTGAACATAGTTATCGAGAAAATAACAAGTCGTACAAAAACAGTCCAATGTGAATAATCAAACCCCAGTTAATATAACTAAAGAGCTATAATGTTCATTTTCATTTAGGAATCGTTTCGAAAAGAATGAATTAAATCAATGATTGTTCTACGTTGGCTTATTGACAGCGACAGAGAGGCTGCAGACTAAAGATAGGGGTAAAAATACGGGTTCATTTTAACAATAGGAATGAAATTAAAATGCGGTTTCATAAAGCTTAAATGAAGAAGAGTCATGAAAAACAAATGACTTATTTTAACTTTTAAAGAATATTTTAAAAAGTTTACACTAGCTATTTTTTATATAATACTTTTCTAGTGAGTCAAAGATAACAAGATAAAATGCATGATAAATTATAGTTTTAGAAATCAATAATAAGGTATAAAAGCAAATTCAGCTTCAGATATTTTACAGGCTAAGATTAATGAAGAAATGGGAGCAAAACAATAATACTTACTTGTCCTAAGTGGAGAATAGTAAAGTGATACTAAGTAGTAGTAAGTAGCATATTATGCCGTCTCTATTTTCCGTTCATAGAAGGAGGCAGTTTCTTCACCGCGCCACTCTAGTGTGTATTGGCAAACTTCACATAATCCCAAAATGTTTTAATTCTCAGACATGCAACCTCTGGATAGGAGGAAAATTTTTGTGAAATGTTGGTCGCATTGATCACTTTGTAATATCAAAAGAGCATAACGGCACAAAACCATGCAAGCATGGTAACTTTTTTAATCAAATTATTTACTCATTACCTCTTTACACTAGGATTTTCTTCTGTATCTTATGGGCAGCTTACATATATACATTTCACAAGGACAAACCTCCAGACCAGGAACAATTATTTGCAGGCCAACAAATACTTGTTCCGTGCGGGAATCGAATTCGCGGCTCTTAGCGCTTTAGCTTATTAATTCTAAAAATGGGGGATATTTGTCATGAGGTGTAGCCAATCTTGTCTGTGACACCATTGACATATGGTAGTACAGCAGACATACGCTCGACTGTGGCCGGCTTCACTCGGTCACTTTGACGTAAGAGCCGGAACCGAAGCTTGTTGTCATGCAGAACCTGCTTGACGTGCTGAAGATCAGCGGTCAGCTGCTTGCTTTCACAGATGTCTTCTGCTCTATGTAACAAAGATTTGCTCACGGTAGCCAACTATGAAGGGTGATGGTGAGATTCACCGTTTAAATATCGATTTGTATGGGCCTTTTTTCTATAAACAGTATCACCTATGGTGTTGTTAAGATTTCGGATGAATAATAATACATCTAGGAAAGCTAAGGAATTATTTAGGTCTAACTCCATAGTAAATGGAATTTAAATTGAATTTGAATTTAAAATTCAATTTAAAAGTTTCTAAAGGAACTGTATCCACGACTGGTCATCGCTGCTGGTGATAAGAGGAAACGCAGTCAGCGTTCTTGGCACTATACCACGGGGAGCAGGTCTTTTTGACGAATTAAATTTTTAGTTTTAGATTTTCTACATTATAGTTTCTTCTTTTATATTACTATTTATATTAGTAGATAATTAGTTTTAATCGTTAATATTACAATTTTAATTATTATTTTAGTTAAGTTCTTTATTATAATTTTTGTAATATAAATTAAACGTTGTAACTTCAATATAAATAATAATAAAAAATTTAAAATTTCAAAAAAGAAATTAAATTGATTTAATTGAATATTATTATCTCTACAAACTTGATTGTGAATGTAGTCTCTCGCACACATGGCAAACAAAAAGATCAATTAAAACCCGTGTAAAAGAATACACAGCTGACGTGAAGCATCAAAATTCCGAGAAGTCTGCAGTTTGTGTTCATGTCCTAGACGGTCCCAACCGTTACATCAGATTTGATAGACCATAAATCCTCGCCAAAGAATACCTATTCCACCCAAGGATGATTCGCGAGGCTAATGAAATCAAAAACATCTTAATTTCAATAGAGAAGATGGCTGGATCCCATCTGGTCACATCTGCTTGGGATACTATAATAAATAAAATTAAATCCCAACCCAAGCATACAACTGCAAGAATTCAAGATACTATTAGTTCATACTGCGTCGATCGGTACAAATATTAATAATTTTAATCTATGGTAACCGCGGTTAACTATGACATCTGGACGTTGAACATCTCAGTCCCCCCAGTGACAATGGGTATATAAAAATGTTATTATACGCGATAAAATCCGTAAAAAATAGTATTATTTACATATTTATTTATATGCTAAATAATGCTAATAAAACTAAGGTTCTGGTATTTGAAAAGGACGAAGAGAGAACGAAATGTGAAATATGGGTAAATCAGGAACGTCTAGAACAGGTAAATGAAATTGTATACTTCGGGAGTGCTTTCAGGCAGGATGGAAGATGTGATTTAGATGTGGATAGGCGTCGCGCCGGAAACAAAGTCAATGGTGCCCTGAATCCGTTAGTCAAAAGGCAAGGCGTGGTGAAGAGTGCACGCCTTGCAATACATAACGCAGTGTTGGTACCGACTTTGTTATATGGCAGCGAAACCTGGGTATGCCAGAAGAAGCATAAAAGCAAGTTGAATGCAGTGGAGATGCGATCTCTTCGTAAAATGTGTGGTGTTACCATAGCCGATCGAAAGCGAAACGAAGAGATTCGCAATATGGCAGGATTGAAAGATGACCTTATCACAAAAATTGATAGGGGCGTACTCCAATGGTTTGGGCACGTTGAGGGAATGAGTGAAGACCGAATCTTGAAGAAAATATATAGAATGAAAGTAAATATTAAAAGGTGTCGAGGTAGACCGAGACTAACTTTCGAAGACCATGTGAGCAAATTGCTCGAAGAGGGGAGGGTCAAGAGTACTCGGATACCTAGACGTGCATGTATGAAGAAGTTAATGAACCTGAAAGAAGCGAAAGAGGTATGTAAGGATCGTGACACTTGGCGATCTGTTCTCTCTGGCTACCCCGTTAGGGATTGTGCGTGAAGATAAATCTAAAAAAAAAAATATTTATAGGGGAGGCTTATGTTCAGCTGTTGACTTTTATGGGCTGTAACGAAATGGATCAGGTAATTTGATGTTTGTTTTTATGTCTAATATTATAAAAGAAAAGCAATAATTCATACATTGAAGAAGAAAATACGGATAATATATTATATACTCGAAAACTGGACTACGTGCATTATGTAACAGAATAGAGAATATAAAAACAAAAGAAACAAGACACAACTCTGATCGTAGTTTGTTTCTCAACTAAAAAATATCTATAGTTTGAAATGCTATGAAAAGTGACTTTGATTGACTTTATTTTGAGCAGTAAAGCATTGCGATGATTATTTATTTATCCTTAGTTTTTTTTTCAGAACAGCATAAGTGTATATGGAAAAATAGTACATATTACAACAAAGTGATAGTGCAGCGGTTAGACGTAGTTTTTGTGGTTTATTTTTGTTATTTACTTTGCCTTTTTATAGTAAAGAATAGTAGCTAAATGCAGTTGTGTTTCCTATGATGAGTGTAGATAACTGGAGATCCTTTTAACTGGAAATGAGGCATTCTATCTCAGTTCTCAGGTGACAACGAATATATATTGATTTTTAATCTCAAATAGATACTGATATCTAGAGGCTACAGTTTCACTTAATAACAGGCAAACTGTTTGCTCATTTGTCACCCTATTTCTGTAAAAAATATTCATATAATGACTTTTATCAAAAATTGTTTAATAATATTAAAGTGTAAAACAAAAGCTTACGATTTCAATATTTCTTTATTGTAGTTCCTGTTTACAATGGAACAACACATTGTCTTTTTTTTAAATTAGATAATATTTCAGAGCTCCGAGTTTAGATATTTTTTAACTTTATAAGCCAGTGTTTATTAATTATCCCATCCGATGGTAAGTGATGATGCAGCTACAAATAGTGAAGCGTGACTTACATTGCCTTGAAGACAATTAAAATGTAATCAGTTGGAAAACTAATCTTGCTGTTTTAATCGTCAACGAAGAAGTGAAGTAAAGAATTTGGTTTGAATACATAGTATGTTGAAAATAAAAGGGTGTTGTCAATACTACGCAGTGACGAAATTATCGAGGGTCTGTTTGTCTGAACAGAGAGGGAGAAATTAATGGCCAAAATACGCAAACGCTACTCAATTTTAAGATGTTGTTAAGTCTTGTAGCGTCACAGTCGTTTAGTCTTAATATGACAGAGACAGCACGAGATTTAACGACATCTCAAAATTGAGTAGTCTTTGAGTATTGGACATAAGTCACGCGCGAGAAACTGAAAAATCATTACACCAGTAGATATCTTGTTTTGAGACAAAAATAACAGATTTCTGCAATAGATTAAACAGTGTATTGATTGATTTGATAAATAAGAAAAAGATATTTCGAAGACGTAGTCCGCGCCCAGCAGCGGGCCGTATATATATAGACTGTGACTTTAAATTAACTTTTTAAATTGTATTAGGAAATCACTCAACTACTTTATAAGCATTTACTTATATCCTTTTTTTCAAAAACCACCCGTTATTTTTGTTTTTAATATTAATTTTTTCGTACCACGGTATGTTTTCAGTTACATGAAATAAGATTACAGCAATGTTTGAAATAGTGCTTTAGAATATACTTCATCGCGATCATCGAAATCCAAAATAGAATTTGCCACAGTTTGGATTATAAAGAAGATAACACCTAACGTGAAAAGGGTTTAGCTTTGTTAAGAGACATAGGAACGTTTCAATTTCCGTTCCTAAAAGGAAAAAATGGTAAAATGAAAATACGAAATGGCGATATAAATTCACAAAACCAATTGAACAAACGAAAGAAATATATTTCCTCTTTCAAATTTCATTGTGTGTTTGTAAATTTTGAAGTGTCCTCCCTAATAAATAGATATCATAAATGAACAGAATATCCATAATATCCATAAATGTTAAAAGATTACCGTGAAAACAAAGGGCTAAAGGAACAAATTGCTCTTATGTGGTAAAAAAGATGTTTAAAAATACTATAATACGATGTAAATTCGTAAGATAGGTAGCGAATTTCTATGTGCACATAAGACTCTCTGGCTTCTGTAGTAGAATAGGTGTCCACGGTAATAGGTATTTTTTGACTGTATAGTACAATAAACTAAAAAAAAACCATACGCCTATGCCACATCTATGCCTGTTTTAAAATAGTTAGTTTAGAAGACTACTTATGTAACAGTCACGAAAATTACTATTGACTACTACGTGAATACCCTTAATATAAGCATTTAAGTAAAACTACAGAATATGTGTCCCACTATTGGGTACAAGCTTCCTTTTATTTTTGAGAGGGCTGTGGAACAATTAGTCTACCGCACCGCGCTGCTTCAAGCGTATTAGCGCAACAAGCATTTAATTAATAGAAATGAATTTCCTATACTTTTACTTAAAAGTTTCCAAATAAAAACTACAATTATTTTAGTTTGATTTAAATAAAATAGAAAAAAAAACAGTTTGCACTTCGCCAAATTGAAATGGTTCTCAGTCATCTGAAAATGTCAATAAGTTTACTTAATCCACTGAACGAAAAGGGTTGAATTTTCTTACAGCCCACCACGTATCTTCTAAATTATTTGCCTGTAAATACTCGTAGATTTATCGATAAAAATGGAAGTCAAAAAATTATATTGGCATACATAAATACATACATAAACACTCACGCCTGTCACCCAGAGGGGTAGGCAGATACTACAGACTTCCATTTGGCACGATCCTGACACACCTCTCTTGCCTCCTTCACATCCATACACCTACGCATACATGCTCGTCGGTTAAGGGTACTCCTAATTTGGCCTGTTTTCAATAAATCGCCAATTCGGTCGATAAATTTTCGCCTAGGACGTCCATGTCCGACTCTGCCATTCACTTCTGTACCATAAATTTTCTTTGTCACTCTTTCCTCATTCATTCTTTCCACATGACCAAACCACCGAAGCATTCCTTTCTTAATCCTGGTCACAACATCATCTTGCAAACCACACGCTTCTCTTATTACACAATTTCTTACCCTGTCATTCAGATTCAGCCCTAACATACTCCTTAACGACCGCATTTCTACTGCGTTTATTCTACTCTCGTGCTTCCTCTGCCACACCCAACTTTCAATACCATACGTTAAAGTAGGGACCAGCACAGCATTGTGAATTGCCATACGTGCCTTTTTCGACAAATTTTGACTCTTCACAATAGGGTGCAAGGCCCCATTTACTCTATTTCCCGCATTCACTCGTCGTTCTATATCCTTATCATATCTCCCATCCCTGCTAAATACGCAGCCCAAATATACAAACTCATCTAGTTGCTCAATCAACTCCCCTTCTATTCTTATTTCACAAATCGTTTTACTTTCTTCTCTTTCAAAAACCAGACCCTTCGTCTTACTTGCATTTCATACCCCTTTCTTTTAATGATCTGTTCATTAATGAAATCATCATTTGCAACTCGGCCGCTAACGACGCAAGGATAACTTGATCATCGGCGTATAAAAGGTATTTGACGGTTAACTCTTTCTTAATCCGCATTCTTCAACTTTCAAATTTTGCAAACAACTGTCCATAAATAGGTTGAACAGCCACTGAGAAGCCACACAGCCTTGTCTGATACCTTTATGGATGTCAAACCAGTCCGAATAGACCCCGTTGATCCTAACACAAGCACTAGATTCCCTATAAAGAGACTCCAATGCCTGTATCAAGCCAGCTCTCATCCCAAATGAGTTCAGTGTTTGCCATAGCAAATCCCTATCCACTCTGTCATAGGCCTTTTCCAAGTCCATGAACGCACAAAAAACCTTTTGGTTTTTGGCCAGAAACTTCTCCAGGATCATGCGCATGGAAAAGACTTGATCTGTGCATCCCATTCCCTTTCTAAATTCCGCTTGCTCATCCCAAATTTTCCCATCAATTTCTTTCACAACCCTTTCAATCAGTACCTTAGCATACAGTTTTCTCACAATGCTAAGAAGGCTGATGCCACGGTAGTTTTTACAGTCCTGCTGCGACCCTCTTCTTTTACATACTGGGACTATCACGGCTTTGCACCAGTCTACCGGTACCCGCTTCAGTTCCCAGCATAAATTAAATAAGGTGTGCAGCAGGCCTGCCACCACTTCCTCTCCAGCCCTTAGCATTTCGAGTGAAACTCTATCATATTCGGCAGCCTTACCTGCTTTCATGCTTTTTATTGCTTTCTTTATTTCATCTATACTTATCTTGCTACCTCTTTCCTCTTCTTTCGGTGTTTCTACTTCACTTAGTACACACGTTGTCTCCTCACTCATAAATACGCTTTCAAAATATTCCTTCCATCTCTTTAAACTTAAAACTTCATCATTCAGAATATAGCCATTCTCGTCTCTTATAGCATTCATCATAGGCTGTTTTGAATGTCCCCTGGCAGTTCTTACAAGTTTCCAGAACATTTTAATATTTGCCTGGAAGTTATCCGATATTCTTCTATCATTCTTATCCGTTCTTTCTTGCTTTTTTCTTTCAACTACTTCTTTTACTCTCTTATTAAGATGTCTAAAGACTGCTTTTTTTCTTTTAATATCACCATTTGTACCACTAGAATTAGCAGCCTTTGTTGCTAGTAAATCTAGCCATGCTCTCTTCTTTGCTTCAACTTCCATACGTATCTCATCATCCCACCATAACGTATTATTTTTCCTTTCATTCTTTCTCTTACTAACACCACATACTTCGGTAGCTGCATCCACTAAACCTTTCTTTACATTTTGCCATATATTCTCCAAGTCTAACTCCTTCATACATAATTCATCCAAACTACTTATATTTTCTTTCAGTCTACATTTGAACTTCTTTTTTATCACTTTCATCTTGTAACCTTTCTGTTCTAATATGCTATAACGCAGTGGTAGACACAGACGATCGATGGCGCCAACGCCTGAATAGACCATTAATTCGGCATAAAACTAAATAATGATCCGTTCTTATGTTAGAACCTCGGTAAACTCTCGTATCTACCACTGCGCCCCTCAACCTTTCATCCACTATTATGAAATCTATCATGCTTCTATCGTCACCTCTTTTCCAAGTATACATGTGAATCCTCTTGTGGTGAAAGCAAGTGTTCGTCACAAAAAGATTCTTTTCCATACATACGGTGAGGAGACTTTCACCATTCTCATTTATACTTTCATCACCAAACGTTCCCAATATCCTTTCATATCCAAGCCTCCTGACCCCAACTCTTCCATAAAAATCTCCTGGCATAATAATATTTTCATTCATTATATTGGCATCTGATTGATAAATCTTTTTTGTGTGAAACTAAAGTGACAAACCAACTTACAGCACAGGTGATGGAAAGTGGCTATTATCTAAGCACCCCTGCAGCCAACATCAAACAAAGAAGGTTGCATATGCGTAGTCACCTTAGAGTACTAAGATGAAGTTAATGCTTCACAGCCTTCAATTATACTGTCTCTATATATATTTAAGCCCGCTACGCAGCAGGTACGTACATAGATGGACTCCCAGGCAGAAAACTATTCATGTCACCTTGTAAACAAATCATTCTTACAAGTTTTAATGTCACTGACAAGAAGTGATCAAACTCATTTTTGACTATTTGCTGAAAATTTATTAAAAAGGAAGAGTTTCTAGAAATTTACGCATAACTTATTTTTAACTTCGTCAAACTAATTTCCCTCGTTATGATGCGATAGCCCCTGGTTTTATAGGCCTTCAGAAATCTTTAATAACTTGTGTAGGCGGCTATGATAACAGAAAAATAAAATGGGAAATGTTTATATTTTTAGTGATATGTATAATATTCTACTGATGCAAATGTATTTGAGTATTAAATAATGTAAATGTAATTGAGTATTAATATTAAGCTTATTGATATTTAGTTTAAAAAAAATAAAAGCCCGAACCGCATTGGCGAGGCTGATTTAATCTATATTTGTTTCTGTCACTATATAAATATCAGGGCCTGCTGTGTTCCTGTCCGAAAGGTAAAGAGTACCAGTGTAATTACAGGCTGTGAGGATAAGTGATACTCGTAGTGCATCGATGTAATAAAGAGGGCTACTTATATAAGATATATATATATATATATATATATATATATATATATATATATATATATATATCAAAAAATTAAATTCTTAATAAAAAATAATAGCAGAAACACATACGGCACAAGTACTTTAAATACTTGTGCCATAAAGCCGAATAGATGAGATGAAACTACGATGAATTGAATGTTGTATATGGCTTTTGCTTTGAAAAAGCAAAAAGAAGGAGAAATGGTCAGCCGTGAAGTGGGCTATAGCCTAACTTTTATACAAAATCTCACACGATGATGCAAAAATAATATAGCTTTTATTAAACTTAGTTAAAAGTATTTACTTATTCACAGTTCAGTGAATTCTTAGGTGACAAAACATTTTTATAAACAATTGATTTATCAAATAAATACTTAATTAATAAATAAAAGATTTCCAAATAGATGAATATTTATTTCATGAATTTTTCAATGAAATATTAATACAATTCTACAGCAAAGTTGTTCAACAGTGGAATCTGGCTTAGTTGGCTGCAAATTGATTGATAGTCTAATATTAACAATTTGTATAATAATTGCTGTGTTTGTTCTAAGAGTTTACAATTCTGGTATTATCTTGAATACATTTTACACTGATGCTTACGGTACGCTTTCTTAAAGGTTTTTGCTTGCGGCGCTGTCCATATCACTTTAACCTCTCAGTCCCCAAGCGTTCGAATCCGACCGCGGTGCTATTCCGTCAAAATCCAAGCGGTCGGATTAGACCGCGCACACCCACAGCACTTTAAACCATTAAAACTTATATTTAGAGACTACTTTTCCATGAAGAAGTTTGACATTATAAAATCAATATAAAATTTTCTATCGTCTAGTGCAATAAAAAGTTAAGTTATCTTATGGAAATTATTTATGATCTACGTTCATTTCGTACGCCATTTTAGCGTAAATGTTACCGTGATGATTTTTGGAATTTTCTAGTGTTTTATTAGTGTTTTAGTACAGCATTTTAATATAAAATTGTAATGAAAAATTTTGTTTCAATATAATTTATCTTTGTACATAAATAATTTCGAGTAATATATATTGAAATAATTGTGATTTTCACGCTGCCGACATTCGCTTGGTATGTTGTGATTATGTTATCAAAATACAATAGTCTTTTTGTAATGAAGTAAAATCTGACTTCTATATAGATAATTTTGTATAGATTTTATAATGCTAAACTTCTTCATAGAAAATTAGTCTCTAAATATAAGTTTTAATGGTTTTATATGCTACTGGTGCGCATGCGACCGCTCAGGATTTGCAGGGCGCATGCGGGTGCACGGGTTTTTTTAGGGATTGAGGGGTTAAAATGGTCAAGAAGGGTGATGACTGCCACATGTGCCACACTTGTGAACAAGTGATGCTTGTGAGGTTTGTCTGGGCTGTTCCGGTCGAGTTAGCAATACATTTATGGGTTATACAGAATATAATTTATTCATCTTCATCCGTTTTATTTTTAATGAGAAATATTGCATCATAGGCTGTTAAATATAAAAACACAGGAAATAACCCCGAAGTTAAAAATTTCTGAAATAAAAAACATGTTGTGGTTTCGCACGGGAAGTTATAATTTCTTACGGTCATTTAATTACCGTGTACTTATGCCATTGTTTCTGAAGTAATACACCCGATTCTCTATTTTAAATCTATAAAAAATCGCGACTACTTTCACAGTATTCAAGTAATGCGCTTGCGGATAACGAAGAGAAAAATAAAAGGGTAACAATCGAGCATACCAGTCGACCTGATTTTAAGTGGATGCTTTGGCTCTGCATATGCGACTCCTAAGGATGATGTATTGCCTCATTTCTAGTTAAAAGTGTCTCTGTTTCTTTACACTCACCATATAAAACACAATATTATGGTACACTAGTATTCTGTTAGAGCGTGGTCCTTCCCTGATTGAGCCGACTTATTTGTGCGACAACATTATTTATGCCATGTAATAAAACTCAACAAAATTTTCAAAATAAATTAAATATACAAACTTAGTCCCTTTTATTGCTTTATTATTAATATTAAGTATATATAATGATTATAAACATCCCTTTAGATAAAATTAAATACTGATCAAATTTAAGTAAGCAATAAAGTTTAAGAAGCTAAGAAACTGTGAAAAAGCGTAAATAGATAGTGATAAATTATTTAAACCTAAGACTACGAAATTTGTTTTACCAACAAAAATTAAGAACATAAAATTATTTGCTTCTAGAGAGCCTGTGAAACTTATGATAGCATAATGTGTCTCAATTGACTTTTCATTAAAAGTTAAATTAAAAAACAATTAAACAAAAAAAAAAAAGTAAAAACACTGACTTCAAAGAACTAAAAAGTATAAAATAATCTTAAATTCAAAAGTCAGTTTTACGACATAATGTATAGAGGAATTGAAACCTTAACTTCAGAATGGGATATTATTTTATTATTTTTACTAATGTGAAGGCGGCTTTTGCTGTTTGTTAAAAGTTTACTTTTCTACTGTAACATCTAAACATACACATTACATTAAAACACTTCATCCGCTATTTTCTCATCCTTAAGGGGAGATTTTTTATTGGGTAACATACATAAAAAATATACATTTGAATTGTACACTTCCTAAATTTGAAGTCAATTAAAAACTATGTTTGTGCCATTGTTTCTATATTAAACATGAGGACACCGACTAAGTTGCCATGAGAATAGTTTTACGCGCTATAATGGATCGTGCTTGCAAGATAAGGTCCATTTACGCAGTATATCATCATCATCATCATCATTTCAGGCCGTCACAAGTCCACTGCTGAACATAGGCCTCCCCCTAGTAATGCCACAAAGCACGGTCCTGAGCCACCTGCATCCATCGACTTGCTGCATGTCTTATCAGGTCGTCATTTCATCTAGTGGGGGGTCGCCCTACACTACACCTACCGGTACGAGGCTGCCACTCGAGAACATTTCTTCCCCATCGGTTATCGGTTCTTCGAGCTATATGGCCGGCCCATTGCCACTTCAGCTTACTAATCCGTTGGGCTATGTCGGTCACTCTGGTTTTACTGCGGATATCCTCATTTCTGAGTCTATCATGCAGAGAAACTCCGAGCATAGCCCTCTCCATAGCTCGTTAAGCGACCTTAAGCATCCTCATACGGCCAGCAGTGAAGGACCATGTCTCAGATCCGTAAGTCATCACTGGCAACACACACTGGTTTTACACTTTAGTTTTCAGAGATTGAGGTATACTTGTACCTGACAAAAACATGTGTCGTAATTTCCCGAACGCTGCCCAGCCGAGTTGAATCCGTCGATTGACCTCTCGGTCGAAGTTGGACTTACCGAGTCGGACTATTTGTCCCAGGTAAACGTACTCGTCAACAACTTCGAGCATAGTGCTCCCAATAACTACCGGCATATGTGTGACATGGACATTAAACATGATCTTTGTTTTGTCCATGTTCATCTTAAGATCTATCCGTTGGGAGACACCATTGAAATTATTAAGCATAGTGCTAAGGTCCTCCAGCAATTCTGCCATAAGGACTATATCGTCGGCAAATCGAAGGTGAATGATGTACTTGCCATTGATGTTAATACCGTATCCTTTCCAGTCCAGTAGCTTGAAAACGTCTTCCAACGCAGCGGTGAAGAGTTTCTGGGATATAACATCACCCTGTCTTACACCTCTCTGCAGTTGGATAAGTTTCGAACTCTGGTTCTGTCTTGGATAGCCATCGTAGCCCTACTGTACAAACACTTCAGCACTTCGATATACCGACAGTCAACTTCGCACCGCTGAAGGGACTGTAGCACCGCTCAAATTTTGACGGAATCAAAGGCTTTCTCATAGTCCACATATGCCAAGCAAATTGGCAGATTGTACTCTTCGGTCTTCTGTACAATCTGTCGCAGGGCATGGCAGTGGAATGCTATGGTACTGAAGCCTTACGAAACCGGCTTGTTCGGGAGGCTGGAAGTCGTCGAGTCGGCGTGCGAGACGATTCGTAACGACTCTCGAAAACAGCACGTAGACGCGGCTCAGAAGGGAAATCGGTCTGTACTTCTTCAAGAGAGCGTTGTCGCTTTTCTTAAAGAACAAGACTACCGCACTTCTGCACGCCTTCGGAGTAGTGCCATCATGGAGGACGGAATTGAAGAGCTTCTGAAGGACTTCAAGTACCGGTGTTCCACCCGCTTTCAGAAGATCCGCTGAAATGCTATTCTCGCTTAGGGCCCTGCCGTTTTTTTAGGTGCTGGAGAGCCATTCTAATCTCGCTCAGACTGACGTCCGGGATATCATCGGAATAGTGTCGGATAAGACTTGCTCTTGGATCGTTACTCACACTTGCGTGTGGCTCCAACGATGATGTGTACAGCTGCCCATAGAACCTCTCAATCTCACTCAAAGTCTCAGGTGTCCCGGAAACGATACTGCCACACTCAGTCTTCATCTTTGACAGTTGGCTCTTTCTGGCAGATAGATCTCTGGCAAAGACTTTGGAGCCCTGGTTCCGCTCGATCGCTTCTTTAATACGAGCAGTATTAAAGTTGCGTAAGTCTCGCCGCATGCATTTGAGGTCTGTCTGTTCAGTTGCCTGTATGCTGTCAAATCTGTTGACGATTGCAGCCTCATCTCCCGTCTAACAGCCACGAGATTAAGAGTGTGATCGGAGAGTTTTTGTCATCTTATGCAGCGGTTCTTGCAGAATTAGCTCCGACCGCATGGACAGTTTCCACGAGCTTGTCATTCATATCGTCCATTGCATTGCAATCTTCTAGGCACTGAAAGAGGTTACTTAATTCGAGCTGAAATGTTTCGGGATTCTGGATTAGAGCACGAGGGGAACGGAGCGTTGATTTCGTTAGACGAGACTTATTCGGTGATCGCTGCCAGTTTTCACCCTTGCGATCACTGAGACATCACTGAACAGCTGGCGTTTGGTCATCATAATGAAGTCAATCTCATTTTTTGTCGAACCGTCGGGACTCGACCAGGCCCAATTCCCGTGGGGCTGCTTCTGGAAGAAAGAGTTATTTTTTATTTTATTTTTTATTATTCACAAAATCCACAGCTTGTAACAATCTATTTATACACAAATCTTATAAAACAGGTCTTGAAGATAATTACGGATTTTTAATATACTTATTAAGCTAAAAAGAACGTCACAGAGTATTCACCACCTTACTTAAAAATAGATGTATGAAATATAATCATATTTAAAGGGATTGTGTATGTTTGCACACGTATGTGAAAGTGAGTGAAAGTGTGTGTGTAAATAACGATATTTTAACATAAATAAATATATGTTATAAATATAGATATGTGGCCTATGTTCAGCAGTGGACTTGTGAAGGGCTGTAATGATGATGATAATGATAGACATGATGTATGTAAACTATAGCGTATATTAATGTATCGAATTAATACCTGCTACAAAACTTTCTTGTATTTTATTGTTAATACTATTTGCTATTTAAATTTATAGATTAGTTTATAATTTGACCTTGGCAACTTCACGTTTGAATGAAGGTTTACTAGAGTGAAAGATATAATTTTATTAAGGGTATTACATTGCCCAATGACCTTGAGGATTTCGAGAGACTTATGTATTGCGTCCCGAGTATCCGTCACAGGTCTTTGCGGGGGTGCTTGTCGCGGGGTGCTAGTGTAATTTTGGGTATTACTTTATTATTCAAAAATGATAAATAAAATTAAAAAAATAAACAATAGAAATTGTTAAATGCGTCATTGCGGTGATTTTGGTATAAAATACATGCCGAACTATTAAGCCGTTATTGAGACAATTTACAATTTATCTTAAAAAAGGGCCTATTTACTTCAATTATTTTCCAAAGTTTGGACATTTTTATTAAAATTTTAAACAATACAATTTATTTGTGATTATCTTAAGTTAAACATATATTTTTATGGGGCACAGGCACAAAGAGATTCACATACAAACTTCTTTAAACATAGGATGTTTTTGGAATTTGAGCGATGTAATCCCCTTAAATGTTTTATTATAAATTCTGTGAAACCTATTGACAATCGAATTTTGAGCATAGTTAATTCTTTTAAGAGCAGTAGCAAAAAGTGTCGTGTGTCTAGTTAGTTTATTTGGAACACAAAAACTTAAAATTTGTAACGCTAATTCACAACAGTCTATGTAGTTAATATATGTATTAATGAACTATGTAGTTAATACATAGACTGTTGTGAATTAGCGTTACAAATTTTAAGTTTTTGTGTTCCAAATAAACCAACTAGACATACGACACTTTTTGCTACTGCCCTTAAAAGAATTAACTTTAACGGCATATGTGCCGTGTAGGAAGGACATATCCGTTAAGGTTCGTCTACTTTGAAGAGGCATGAAATTATAGCGGAGACTAGATTCGCTATCATCTGAAAAGTGACAAGAAAAACGAAAATGTAGGTGCTTTAAAAATTTTAACTGAATATTCTCTAGCTTTTGAATAAACGTCACATATTGAGAATTCCATATTATACTATTATACTCGAGAATACTTCTGACATATGCAACGTAACAAAGTACTCGTAAATATCCAATGTCTGAAAATGGCTTACTAACTCGTAAAACAAAACCCAAATTTTTGTATGCTTTCGCGACTATTGTATCGATATGTTCGGAAAATGTTAATTTTGAATCCATTTTTACCAGTAGATCAAGTACACTATTCACCTCTGATAAAGTAAAATTACTTATTTCATAATTGTATTTAATTGGATTAATTTTTCTAGTGAATGATACAAAACAACATTTCATCAAATTAATACCAATACGATATTCAATATAATAAGAGTTTAATCTATCTAGATCGGCTTGAAGTTTACTGCAATCAGCATACATTAAAAATTTTGCATGCTTAAAGCATCTACGAACATCATATAAGTACGTGGCATATAACAAAGGTTTCAGGATGGAACCCTGCGGTACGCCAGATGGTACCTCCAAAAAGTCGGAGCGTGAACTACCTACCACTACAGCTTGAGAACGATTGCGCAGATAAGACTCGAACCATCTAAACAAATTACCATGGATACCCAGTTCAGATAGTTTACGCAGAAGGATACTGTGGTCAACACGGTCAAATGCCTTCTCAAAATCCGTATATACATCTACTTGTGACCCACCATCCATACTATTCGATACATAGTCTACAAAAACTCCAAGGTTTGTAGTAGTTGACCGGACTTTTATAAATCCATGTTGTTCAGATGGCATAAGTGTGCACACCAGAGTGGTAAGCCTGAGGAACATATGTTTCTATGCAGTTATTTATAATTGCATAAAAACCAGCTATTATAGTCTCAATATTTGTGTTAATGTCTAATATAAACGACCAATCCTGTTGATTTAACATTTCATTAATGATATTAAAGTCAGCACGCTCATAAATATACTTTGATTGCGACTGTGTCTTCAAGGGAGATATGAGTATATCTGACGCAGTGATAATGAGTGAAGGGTGGTGACAGTCTTTTTTAACATGGTGGAAGTTGAATCTACTAACAGTGACGGACGAGTCTGAAAAACTTAGGTCTAGTATTTTATTACTATTATTTAAGATGATATTATATTGCATAAGACCTGAAAAGCCTTATGCAATATAATATCATCTGAAATGCAAGCCGTATGGTCAATGAGCTGTGATGCAGAATTCTTCAGGACTTCAGCAGGGCCTTTCCTGAGTATGACAGGTCCATCTTGTGTTCAGTCTATACACGGTAGGTTAAAGTCACCTACAAGTAGAAACTGATCATTGGGATGATTATTACGTATTTGTGAAATAAGATTTACAAACAGTCTGGTTTTCTCTGAGAGTGAGAGTGATGAGTTAGGGGGTATGTAAACCACTGCTATGTGGAGGTCGTGCTCTAATCCCACAGCACTAGAAGGAACCGTCACCCAAACGCACTCAAGGTTATCATAATGCCATTCGGATCTCATACAGGCCTGCAAGTATGGTGCACACATTAACATGAACCCACCTCCCAACGACCCATGGTCACGACGAAACACTATTATATTTATCATTACATAGTTCTGAATCCAGGATTCCGTCAAAAAGCCAAGTTTCGTTTATCATAACTACACCATAATCAAGCAATAGTAAATTATTATAAAATTCATTATTCTTAGTCCTCAAACCCCGTACGTTCTGATAATACAGTTTTAATTCTTTCAGTGTAGTATCCATTGAAAAAACAGTTGACGATGCCAGTACTTTAGTTATAGTGAACAATTACATAATCAATCTACTTAAAATATAGCAAGGTATAGGTGTAAGATATGAATAATTATAGTTAATAATAGTTTTTAATAAGAATAAGTAATAAATGATTAATAAATATGTAAATTTTACTTGTAAATATGTTATTATTAATCGATAATAAATCACATTATATCTTTTAAAGAATATTCTATATTTATATTTGAGAATGTAATAAATATATGTATTTAAGTAAAGCGTTAGATGAGTGCAGGTATATGTGATTTTGATTTTGTTTATTAATGTATGTGAGAATAATGTATGATACGTGTGTGAGTTTTTGATAGCGTACAGTGTATCTAGTTGTGTTAACAGATAAAAACGTATAGAATTTGTAACAAGTGTTTACCTTTTCACAAGTTATTTACGCAAACACTTCAAAGTACACAGAATAAACAGGTAAGTAGATTTTAAATAATTTTCACAAAATCTGCCGAAGAAGATATGGAGATTGGAGGTGAAGCCTCGTTTTTTCGAACGAAAATACGGCAGTTTTTTGTCCAAATGAATTTGTAATTTAGTTCCTTTACCTTTCATTTGCACTGTGAAAGAAGAATTTTATTTTCTTTTGTTAGATGCTCATTTATAAAAATCATATTAGTTACACATCCAAATCCCATATTACTGGCTTTTAAATTATGATGTTTACATGTAGCGGCCATTATTTTGTCTTTAGTAAAACGATGCCTTAACCGAGCGACAATAGGGCGCGCACGCACGGTGCTTGTGGCACGCCGCGGCTGCACGCGATGTTCAAACTCCACTTCAGAGGGTTCGATTGAGACTCCAATATGCTTCGAAATCTTTTGTGTAATAGTTAATGTGTTCTTATCCTTATCTATATCTGGCATGCCAGCGATTTCGATATTTCGCAATCTGGACCACTGGCTTCATGTTATCGTCTTCCAGAGTCTTCACATGAGTTGTGAGGTGATTTAATTGCTCTTTGAGGAATTTGTTCTCATCCTTTAGTCACTGCATATCCGATGTGGAAATCCGTGTGTGTCCAGAAATATAAGTCATAGACTCTTGAAGTTCGACAAAGCGACTATTTATATCCTTCAGCTGATTTGATACCATTCGAGTGAGTATTTTTTCAAGGCCTCAATTTCCGTTATCGGTTCTTTTTTTAGGATTTCTTTGAATTTTTTTGAGAAAGTTGTGAGTCCACTGAACGATTTCTTCGCACAGTTACATTAAAATCTTGAGATAGATACTCGGGTTTAACTTTTATCTTGGAGTGAGTAATAGAGCGAATTGGTATATCTAAGTTGCCTGTTTTTGGTTGCTTGCTTTTGCACTCTGAGCATTTCCACTGAGTTTTAGCTTCTAGACTAGACAAGTTTGCACACAACACATCGTACTTTCATTTACAACCATGACAACGTATAAATTCATTACATGCTATATCACTTTTACAACCGGCGCAGCTATATGAATCCATCTTGTAGACTTGATAACTGTGTGGACGGCCTAACGATGCAATGAGCCCGTCTACGTCACAGCGAGTAAGCGGCGAGTTGTCGTAGGTCACGGGTTTATACAAATCACCACGTGTTAGACAATGTTTTGGTTAAAAACTCAATAATTACTGCACCGATCGTTTTCAAGTAAATTTATACTAATTAGTCACACAATAGACTACAATTAGGTGAGAGATTTTAGTAGTGCACTTCACTTTAAACACTGAATAATCATTAATTTCAACGGACGAAACGCATTGGATGTTTACTAAGGGACGGTATATGGACGGAATCCTCAGTCAGTTCACTCAGTTCATCATAAAGTGTCCCTCTTTCTCCATAAAGTCGGTCAGCTGCTAGCCCCTTCGGTTCCGTTGCCCTACTCCAAATTTCCCTAACTTCAGTTCACCGTTTTCTCTTGTGCCTGGTTTTGCGTTGAAGTCTTTCATCAATACCGTGTAGTGGATTTTGAAGGAATGCATGGCTCTGGAAATATCCTCATACATTTCCTCTACCTCCTCATCTGGATGTGCCGAGGTTGGTGCGTAAACCTGTATGACCTTCAGCGAATACCGTTTGGAGATTCTGAGTATCAGATACGCGACCCTCGTCGACACACTCCTAATCTTTACAATGTTGTTGACGAGAGACTTGTGGACGATAAATCCGACACCTCCTTGGGACGGATGGTCGCCCTCCCGGTGATAGAACAAGTTGCTGGACTCGAGGATTACCGTGTCCTCCCCCTCTCTTCGGACTTCGGATAATCCAATAATATGCCAGCGCAACTTGTCTACCTCTTCTTCCAACTCCAGTATCTTCTCATCAGTCCTCAGGGTGCGTGCGTTATAAGTTGCCAGGTCAAGTCGTCGTAGGTGGCAACCGAACCTCCACCGGAGATTCTTAGCACCGCCTGCCCCCCCAATACCATGGTCGCCACCGTAGCCAGGAATAGCGGGGCCGCCGGGGACTGGGGGCGTTTGTTTGTCCGTTTGTTTGGGTCGTTATTCATGGGGGGATACTTGCCATAGCTGCCACGCTAGGCGAGTGGGTTGGCAACCGCATTTTTTGATTATATCATATAATATTTTTTATATATATGATATATATATATCATATTTATGTTATCAGGAAGATACTGCTGCCCCTCTCCTGCTTGACTCACCCACGGGAAGATATGGGGTAATGTATATTCTCAACCGCCACTACACGGCAGTACGCAGTATAGAAGCGCTGTAATTACTTTTCCGAAAGTGGTTCAGGTTTGGTCTGTAAATAATAAGCGTAAAGTTTAGTTATTCCACATTATAAAGTCCATTATTGAATATAAGCCTTCCCTAAACATTTTCTTTTAGGGGGAAATTCCACAACAGATGCCACGATGAACAGTTTTATGTGCTTTATTTGTTATCGGGAAGAGGCAACCTATCTCCTGTTAGTTTTCCTCTGTCTCCTCTTACGACACACGAACGATAGTTTTAATGGATTACATCATCAGTACGCGGTAATCATTATTAATTCTTACATCATTGGTGAAGAACCTAAGTTTCCTTTATTTAATATTACTGTCAAACTATTATTGTATAATGCTGCGTTTAATAGTTGTAAACATATATACCTAGAGCGAAGTTGTTCAGTTACTACTTGTTATTGTTAAATACATTTTCGTCCGTTATAAACTCAATTTGTTGCATACTGAAAACATACTATCAAATTAGGAAGTGAGCCAACCTCGTGTTACACGGTAATGAAAGCTATTTGTCATGCGAACATTGAAATCTTATTTTGAAAATATTTTACACAGTGATAGTGGTGGCGTTAGAAAATCCATCACTCTAGGTAATTCAAGCTATTTTTCTAGCCATGGCTAGATAAATATATAGCTGGATATATATATATATATATATATATATATATATATATATATATATATATATATATATATATTTCTATTATGTATTAATTGAGAATACTGGCCTTTAAAATGGTGAAACGGCGGATGTGAAGTGAAGTTGCTTTCGTCGTTTATTCTTTGGAAGAGGCACCCGTTGTAAACAAACATAGATTTAAAAATATGTTGATATTTTGATTAACTTAGTTTTAATTCCTAACGTCGAAAAATAAGGTGCTTGTACTACTACCACATTTTCATTTTATACCGAAAAGTCCGGTCATAGAGCTTGCAGTACTAACAATTAATGGCGAAGAAATTATTCGAGTGGCAGAAGTAAGTGAAGTTTACTTGATTTGTTGGCAGCCTGGTTAGACATGCAGGAAGTAAGTTGTTCCAGGTGGCTTAGGGACTGTGGTTAGTGGCATTGTTTGGAGAGATCTCTGTTCAGCAGAGGATTTGTTAAGTGCTGTATTGATAATGATGATTGTATGACATTTAAAAGAATTTTATTTAAATTTACTACATAAGAATTTTATTTAAATATACTACATAAAAATTTACGCCATAACTTAAAAGTGAAAATAACCTAAGATATTTCCTTGTCGTAATTAATGTTAAAAACTTAGTTAAGTCGAGTTCTAACATAAATTATAATAAATTTCATTAAGACTTAAAACCTGTCTTATCTGAATATTTTAATAGGTTCTCGAAAATCAGTTTAGATAATCTGAAACTCACATAAATTTTAAAAGTTATGCTGCGCTGTGATTACGGTTGGAGCATGAAGTAGATGCATGCAAGTGACTCAGCACCATGATTTTCGACATTAATTGGAGGAGATTTATATACCTATGTTTTATGCCAGCAGTAACTGTCAGAATGCATTTTTTTATTCTTATATGTTTACGTGCATTGCTAAAAAGAAGAATTCATCATATCTGAGAGATTTAAAGATATATTATTATTTATTTAAAATGTTATTTGACCTTATCAACATAATTCTGTATTAGTAAGCTTCACTCGGGATGATTATAGTCAATACGGTGGTTTGTAGTTTGTATATATTTGAGTACATATAATAACTGATCTTTAACGTTCGTTCGAAAAATTTTTAGGCGGAGTAACAAATTTATTTAGAATAAGTAGGTTACCCCACTTAGTACTGCAAAAACAATACCGATATTTTGTAAAGTTTTAACGGTACGTTCATAATAAATATATAACATTTTTCGGTGACTTATAAGTGTTATATCTTTCGCTGCATTTTAGGCCAAGTTTATATCAAATTGTGTCAATCTTTTGGCATCTTTTACTGTTCTTATCTGTTTCGCGGGAGCTCTCTCGACTCTAGAAAATCATATTAATTATTGTTAAAATATATGCCAACTTCGTAGTGCAGTAGTTAAGCGTTCCGATGTAGTGTT
This sequence comes from Parnassius apollo, assembly GCA_907164705.1. NCBI lineage: Eukaryota > Metazoa > Arthropoda > Insecta > Lepidoptera > Papilionidae > Parnassius > Parnassius apollo. The sequence goes on along the minus strand of CAJQZP010000049.1, from coordinate 523,850 downwards.
TCAGGACATGAGTGGACTCCCATCCGGAAGAAATATTGGCATTGCCTATAATTATTTATTTCTGTTCGGGTTACGGAGCTTATTGCAATTTAAGTATGTAAAGCACCTTCACGATGCAGGAGAAAGGGTTTAAAGGTTTTTTGTGTACACTAATCCATTTCAGTACTATATTGGACAACATAATATGTACTTTAGGCCTCCAAGCACATCTGTTTGAATTTAATTACCTATCGTATGCTCAGTAACAGTCTTTAATATTTCTTTACTAGCATTCTATTTTTTTCCTTACGTGATTCAACGTATATATAGACTTCGTTTGTAGATTTGTAGTAATGTTACTGCGATAAAAAATTAAAACATTTTTATTTTCACTGAAGAGAGACAATTGTCCGCATGATGAAAGTAGCTACCTGTAATCGACAGCTGCAACTCATTCAGACAAGTAAGTGCACTGTATAGCTGCGAAAGTGGCTAAGAGCGTGATCTGTCAATAATCGCTGTTTTGAACGTTGCTTTTACTGCCAAATAGACTATGTCACTTCCATGATTGACTCAATATTGACAGGATTTTATTAAGCGAAGCCATGAAGTAAAGAAGAAGAAGAAGTAGTAGACTATAGGTGTTTTAATTACTGTCAAAGAACGTCCCACTGCGGGGCACAGCATTCTCATCCGTACATTCTCCTTAGGGTACAGTATTTCCTCATGATGTTTTCCTTCATCACACATGGCGAATCAGCTGTTGCATTTAACAATTTTAATGGTGGCGACAAGGATCGAACCCAGGTTGCTCGCGTACCATGTTATTTACGACAAACGCTGTGCAGTTAGCTACCAGAAGCTAAGAGCGCGTTTAGCGCTGGGCCTGCTTCCAGAAGTAATTGTGACTATAGATGTATTAAACAAGATTTTAAAGAAACATTTATAATATTTTCTGTAAAATACCAATTACGATTACAACCTACTTAAGCCGAACACAGATTTTATAGGATTTTTTTATGAATGATAATGGTATATATATTTCATAAATACGTTTTCTATAGATAATCAAAACTTAGTTTATTTTACTAAATACGTTTGCATTTGGAGGTTTCACAGCTCGAAAAGAAAAAATAGATAATATTCCATATTTAAAAACAAGCTTTTGTGTTACTATGTGCGTGCGTGTGCGTGCGTGTGTGTGTGTGTGTGTGTGTGTGTGTGTGTGTGTGTGTGTGTGTGTGTGTGTGTGTGTGTGTGTGTGTGTGTGTGTGTGTGTGTGGGCGTGCGTGTGCGTGTGTGCGTGTGTATGTGTGCTTGTGCGTGTGTGTATGCGTGTGCGTGTGTGTGTGCGTGTGGTGTGCGTGTGCGTGTGCGTGTGCGTGTGCGTGTGCGTGTGCGTGTGCGTGTGCGTGCGTGCGTGCGTGTGTGTGTGTGTGTGTGTGTGTGTGTGTGTGTGTGTGTGTGCGTGTGTGCATATATAAAATTGGCTTGCAAAACTATATAAGAATAGTTTGGAAAAACGGTATGCTTATAGAATGACTTTATTTTCAGTGTGTCCTCATTTTTTCAGGAGTAGGTTGAGTTATCGAGTGCTATCTTATGCTGGTATACTGTGCGAGTGTGGTCCTTTCCCGGCCTAACCGATCCATTCATACTGCAGGACTAACAAGTTGTGTCGTGGCTCTACCACGTATATCAGCAGTTTAAAAATATAGTTTATTGAAAACTTAAATAACAGCTACAATGGTAAATAAAATCTGCAGAAGTTTTTTTGATTGATGTTTTTCAATATTGTTGACTTATAATAGTCTTAAACAACAGGCTACATTGCCTTGCTCATGTCATAAGACTAACGGAAGGATAATGAAAGAAAAATGTGAAATATATTAGGCACTTGTCGTCACTGATGTTTTGAACGAGGTAGTATTAAAATTCTAAATATCAATGTGTATTTACTTCAAATTTGAAGTAAAATAAGATATTTTTTTGCTAACATTAAGACTGTTGCTTGTTCTTAATATCATCTCAAAAAATTAAAATTCAGTTTTCACTCACAGTCAGTAAAAATAAAATTTTTAATTGTATTTTTATTGCATTCAATCAATAAATAATAATAATGTATCCTGTGCATTAATGAAAGTCAGAGTTGTGGTGAAATCACAACTGACTAGGTAGAAGGACTCCATTCCTACCTACTAGGAGTCCGTCTGTAATAGCACTGTGAGCATGCTGAGGGCAATTAGTACTAAAATCGGGACATGCTTTCAAAGAAAAGCAAGAGTGGGGCTCCGGTTGCGATCCAAATTGAGATCCCATTACCTCTATACATGCTAATAGTGACCACTACACTAATAGTGACCATAGAGTTTTAGTTGGTCATATTCCAGCATAACCTTTCTCATAGGATTATAAAGGATTTGCTCACGATAAGAAAAAGAGTCTGTTTGTGTAGGTACGAGTACAATCTTCTTACCTATTCCTGCCGTTAAGTAGCAACGCCTGCATCTGTAGCCAGGAAGTTGGCTGCAGATGTTCATGCACTGCAGTGTCAACTTTCTATCAGGTGAACTGGAAGTTCGATTGTCATTTAAATTTTTATAAAAAAAATTGTACTAACTTGCAAATTTAGACGCAAAAATCGTACTTAAAATTATTAATTAAAATTATTAGTATATTTTTGTGTATATCAACGTTTTATATAAATTTAATGATCCATTGATCTCTCACAAGGCCATATTTTTTTGATTTGTTTAACTTCAATAACAAACATAATAAAGCGAAATAAGATACACCGAACGCTTTACAAAGGGAAAAATTTAAACTTAAACAAGATACTGCTAGTAGACTGCAATTGCTACAGCATGTTACAGTAAAAGACGTGGTAAACGTAATGATGACTAACTGCAAATTAGCACTGTGATGTAGTGTAGCCCCACGATAGTTAATATTAGTATTAGTTTAGAATAAAGTAGAATAATTAAAGTAAAAATATCCAAGAAAAACACGTCTTCTATTCTATTAACACCTTCCAATATTTCATGGTGACCCTGTAAGATGGTACGCTGCTATAATGCATATAGCGCACCGCCGCGTGACACGAAAACAAATTTATAAAAACGAAAAGAAATTCATGTCAAATAAGAGAAAAGGCCACTAGTACAATAATCTTTTTAGAAGTTGACTGAAAATTTAATAAAATAATATGTAGTACTATAAAGACAATTAAACTACGAACATAACTAATATATTAATTAATAAACGAAAAAATGAGAAAAACAAAATGTGGATTTCGAGATTCGGCATTTTAATTTAAACAGGAAAGAAACATTTGCCCTCTACCAAGCTTTGACCAGAAGAATATGAAAATGGATCCAAAGAGAACAAAGAAAAAATTAAGAGGTATCGTCGCACCAGTGTTATTTAATTACATTTAACTTTGAGATTTTTTATGTTGTTTTTGCCATCAAATTTTTTAAAGTTATATATTAAATGTTCTATATTTAATATATGATTAAGTTGAAAGTATTTATATAGATACTTCACGATTCACTAGCTTTTTTAATAGTTTTTATTACTTTTACTGTACCCAAATCAAATCGTAACGCAATATGGAAGGTACGTAAGCACTTATGTGAGGCATGTTTTTACTAAGGCACAAGACGATTCTATATTCTCATTAATTCAGTTATTGTTTTATATAAATTTTACTACTTTACTGAAAAAATTAACTAATATGATATATTACATTTTTACATACTTAAATTTACTATGTCAATAAATTTTTCATATTTTGTAGTTGTAGCACATCAGTAACAGATTCCGTTGTTTTTTTTTTCGGTAGCAAATTTCATGTAAATGAACACAATGTTGACAAATAATTCGCTATTTTTATAAGTTTTCTTTCATTTCAAAAGACAATGTACCTTAAAGTTATATAAAATAAATTACTTTAATTAATTAAACTTGATAGCTGTTACAGTAATTTTCCAATTATTATTTATAAACGATATAATTACTTACTTACTTACTTATCTTCACGCACAATCCCTAACGGGGTAGCCAGAGAGAACAGATCGCCAAGTGTCACGATCCTTACATACCTCTTTCGCTTCTTTCAGGTTCATTAACTTCTTCATACATGCACGTCTAGGTATCCGAGTACTCTTGACCTTCCCCTCTTCGAGCAATTTGCTCACATGGTCTTCGAAAGTCAGTCTCGGTCTACCTCGACACCTTTTAATATTTACTTTCGCTCTATATATTTCCTTCACCATTCGGTCTTCACTCATTCGCTCAACGTGCCCAAACCATTGGAGTACGCCCCTATCAATTTTTGTGATAAGGTCATCTTTCAATCCTGCCATATTGCGAATCTCTTCGTTTCGCTTTCGACCGGCTATGGTAACGCCACACATTTTACGAAGAGATCGCATCTCCACTGCATTCAACTTGCTTTTATGCTTCTTCTGGCATACCCAGGTTTCGCTGCCATATAACAAAGTCGGTACCAACACTGCGTTATGTATTGCAAGGCGTGCACTCTTCACCACGCCTTGCCTTTTTGACTAATGCATTCAGGGCACCATTGACTTTGTTTCCGGCAGCGACGCGCCTATCCACATCTAAATCACATCCTCCATCCCGGCTGAAAGCACTCCCCAAGTATACAATTTCATTTACCTGTTCTAGACGTTCCTGATTTACCCATATTTCACATTTCGTTCTCTCTTCGTCCTTTTCAAATACCAGATATAATTAACTTCATAATATTTCTAACGACGTAAAATTTTTAAGAGATAATGCGTTTTTGGATATATGTAATACAAATAAACTATCTAAACATCTAAGTGTTTTTAAATTTACACAATTTAAAATACTTAAAACTATCATTTTTACATACAAAATGGTAAAGTTTTAATACCTAACTTACTGTAGTGGATTATGAATTACGAAAATATTTTCTTCGCTTAATAAGATTTTGAAAATCATATATACAAATAATTTAATTAAATTTTGTTGTACTGATATTGTGAGCCTCATTCCCTGACTACATATACATAAATACTACAAGAACTTTATAATGTAAATTTGTAAAAGATGTTAGGAAAGCTTAGGACTAAGTTAAGGATGCGTAATTATGAACGAAAAATATTGGTAGATATCATATATAGGTAAAAGGTGTGATAGGTAGAGAAAATTATCGGAGATTATCAAATCCACATACAATCAGCCTGATCAGCTGAGGGTTTAGAAAACTAAAAACAGATAAAATTTTCAAATTTGTTCGGATTTGATAGAACTGGAATGAGTTCTAACTATTGTTATTGAGTGAATTGAGAATTACACACATTGTCTATTATCTTGATCATGTATTCACTCAAGCCGTGTGCGTGAAAGTGTATGGTACAATTAAATAATGAATAATATGAGCTGAAATGGTATAAATGTAAAGAAGTGAATGAAATGATATTGGCCAAGCGAGCCATGTACGTGAGAGAAATGACATAAATATTTAATAAATAGCATAGTGATATGGAGTTAAATGAAAAATAAGTAATGGTTAATTAAGAATAAAGTAAATATACGAGGTTTAAAATAATTAAATAATATTTTGAAATGTGAAAATATATGAAAGTAAAAGAGAATTGTCTGGACTAGATAAGATGATTTAAGTGATTAAAGAGACTAAATGACTTAATAACTCAGTGTTTAAGTAAAATGCACTACAATTATCATGTTGATTTTTAAATGGAAATATTTCAGCATATGTAGACGTTTATCGTTAATAAACTATGACGAGACTATTAACGTATACAAGATTCTGACTTCGAAATTAATATGGGACGGGGGGATCTGGGCAACCGTTCTACCCATAGAATATAAAATACGTAATAATTTTTTTTATAGTTTTTATGCCGGTGGGAGGTGTGATGTAGTAATGCGCCACTACAATTTATATTGGTGTTTAGAATGAAGCAGTGTAATAATAATAATAATAATGATCTCTAAGTTGATTTTCGGTCACGGAGGCCTGCCTCAATCGAGACTAGACATTGGCACAGGACAGGATTATAGTGCCAAAGGGTATGCGCAAGCACAGTTGCACTCTCTATTCTTCACTCTCATAATCCGATGGGAGGGTAAACTGACACGACCGGATAGAGAACAGGTGAAGGACCATACGTGGTAGAGCAACGCTGCAGTTATATTATGGTTGTAGCACGAATGGGCTGGCTCGACCGGGGAAGTACCACTCTCTCACAGAATACTAGCCTAAAATACGGCTGAATATTACTGCTGTGTTTCATATGGTGAGTGTAGTGATCCGGAGACCCTTTTCTACCGGAAACGAGGCATTCTATCTTAGTCCTCAGGGGTGACAATGTATCTGCGAATTGATTCTTAATCGAGGATAAATGTAGATGTCTATATGCCACAGTATCCACTTACCATCAGATGGATTGTGTTTTCGTTTGTCAATATTATTCTATACAATAAAACAATGGCTTTACATGATTTCTGAGGCACGAAGGTGATACACCGCTAACTTCCAGACTCATCTATTTATAATTTCTTGAAGGAAAAAGTCAATCATTAATTTTGGTCCGACCAGGGATTCGAACCCAGGACCTCATGATCGGCAGTTGCACTACTACAACCACTAGAAAAATGAGGCACTCATTAGAGTTATAGCAATAATAACACGTCTCCTATTCATTTAACTCCTCCCAACATTATAGCCCTGTGAATAAAAAATTAAGACCCAAAGCCGTAAAATATACACGACTACTTTGAATCCATCGTAATAAACTTACACCTCAAAATAATTGTCGCACCAATAATTTAAATGATTCGGCTAAAAATATTGTTGTATCCAACATACTGACCCTTTATTCAAATCCTTTTTCATAGAGAAATGCCGACGCATATCTGCTTCACAAAGACAGATACAAGCTAGGTATATAAGACAGTAGGACTCTCACAGATTAAAAATTATTGGTGTTTTCCGCCTTCATACATATCCATGTCTCCCGCAACAACAGTTCAGTTTCAACACATCTTTCAGAGTGTAAATTCTGTGGCCCATAGACACCCATATTCAAAATCTTTTAGGAATCAAATACGTTGTCAACTTTGATATTTTTTGACATTCGATTAAACTTGATATTGTAAACATCCTATGTGATTAATATATTATTTGATTACATACATCATTGTATAATAAATTACAATACAATAAATTTTGTCATTCTAATATCTCTAATATTAATTATAAGTACCCGGTTGACCGAGCTTTGCTCGGTATTTTTCGCTCGGTTTTTTTAATTCGTGTGTTTTGGAAATTATATTTAGATACAAATTACTTACTGATGAAATACGAATAATATTTTTTGATCTTAGCGACATAATAGAAAAAATTGAACTGGTTAGGTATGTGAATAAAAAATAATACGCGCAATTAGTTTAATTTAAATTTTCGTGTTTATAAAAAAAATACTAAAAAAGACGAAATAATAGATTTTCTCAAAAAAAGGAAGGAACTTGAAAAAAAAAATAAAAAAAAAGTCATTCGGTCGGTCTGGGCTCGAACCGCGGTAATACGATTTCGTGACCGCCCAATATACCAATTAAGCTATTTGTAATAATTAATATTAGTCAAAATTTACCTTCTTATTCTAACGATATTGTAACACTTTTTCATTGCCTAAAAACACGGACAAAAAGATATTTTCTAAAAATAAATCCTAGCTAGATCGATTTATTGCCCCCCGAAACACACACACACACACACACACACACACACACACACACACACACACACACACACACACAACATGCACACAAAATTTTATGAAAATCGTTAGAGCCGTTTCCGAGATTCCGATTATATATATACAAGAATTGCTCGTTTAAAGGTATAGGATATAAAGAATATTAAGATATAATATAATTGTAAAAATACAATTAAAAAAATTGTAAATTTACAATTATATTATACATATCTTAATATTCTTTATATCCTCGCAGCAGCTTTAGCAGCGTCTTCTTAATAAGGACTATATAAATAGCTTGAGCGGCGGTGACATAGTATACACTTTTGTTAAAAGAATATTAGAACCCTGAGGGATTAGTTACAACCTTGTTAATCAATCATGGCGTAAGAAAGAAATGGATTACTGTGAAATTTACTAAAATGATGATAGCAGTGTGATAATATTGTAAAGAATTAAGCTTTTGTGTTAGCTTTATATTTTTTTCATAATTTTGATCTTTAATTTTTGAACCTTTATTCATTTAATATATTGTCTACACTTCAAGGAAAAAAACTATCGTAATCGTACGACTTCTAATATTCATGAATACTAAATTCATTTCATTTCCGTTAACCGTGTTTTGAATCTGGTAGAGTCACGTTGCAGCTATGTTATGGTCTCTCACAGAATGTCAGCGTAAAATATCCTCTTAATGCCGCTATGATTCGGAGTTTCGTATAGTGAGTTTAGAGAACCAGATACCCGTTTTCTTGGAAACGAGGCATTACATTTTAGTCCGCAGGGGTGGCAACGCATCTGCATTTTGCTTCTTACCAAAGAATTCTCTCATAATATTATAGTGTAAAAAATCATACGTTTACAACATTCCGTTTTTTACCTATCTTTTTTACTATAGGTCAACTTTATTTTTTTTTTTAAATTCAATATTATTTTAGAGCTTCTAGTTGGGCTATATTTTAACTATTATAAACCGGTGTTTAACTATTATCCCATCTGATGGTAAGTGGTGATGCAGCAAAAGATAGTTAAGTGCATTCACTTAGGTTAATAAAAACCAATTAACTCTTGCTTTGATCTTTGTACACACATTGTAATCACATAGAAAGACAGATGTGGCTAACTGTTCCAATCATTTACTGTAAGCGTTTTCAATGACAAAGTAAAGCGATTGGTTTGTATACATATTATGTTGGAATCAAAAGGGTGTTGATGATATACTACGAATTGGCGAGATTATCGAGGGTCTGGTTGTCTGAAAGGAGAGCGAGAAATTAATTTCCAAAATACTTAAATGCTACTCTATTTTAAGATGTTAAGTCCTGCTATGTGATTGAACATGCCCTGACATTTAGACTGAAAGTGATAGAGACAGAACGATACTTAATGTCGTCCTAAAATTGCTACTCAATTTGATTTCGTTTGAGTGTTGGGCTTAAGTCGCGTGATTCTTGCGAAATGACTCTCTTGAAAATGTAAGAGAATAATAGCTATCTAAATACATAAACGAGGGATGTAAGTCAGTAATAGGTTGGAACTGAAAAATCATTACACTTGTGAATATGTTGTTTTAGGGTAAACATGGACATCTGCTGGGCATTAAACAATCTCTAATTTCTGAAATGGCTATGGAGCAGTAAAGCATACGCCGCGCAGTTTTAGCGAGAATTTGTGGATTTCAAAACTTAATCCTTGAATCATAGAAATTAACACTTCTTAATAAAGTACTTGTTTTCGTTTATCGCAAACTAACAAAGGTAGTTATTTCAGTTCATATAATGGTAATGGAATTCGGTGGATAATAGACACTTAGATTTGTCTTCGATTAACAACGTAAAGTTGTCACCCCGGAGGATTAAGATGGGATGACTCGTTTCTACAAATAAAAAAGTGTCTAGTTCTTGTTACTCACCACACGAAATGCAGCAGTGTTAGGCTACTAATTAAAGCTAGTGTACTTCCTCGAGTGGGTTGACCCATCATGCAGCAGCCGTAGTAAGCTACAGTGTGGCTCTAATATGTGTTTCATTGTAGAATAGGTTGCAATCTGATGATCCAATCAAAATAAAACTTTAGCACGCTGTATTCAACTCACGAATTAGCAATTAAGTACTAATACTTAAATTGCGTTAGGATATCCGTCGACTACTTTATAAGCCGTTTCATCAACGAGTAGAGATTTTCCGTCATTCGTTCGTTCAGAGGTTCAATCAAAGACCAGGCCGTTTTCTCCAAATAAGGACTAATTTTTAGAAAACGGCCTATTCTACATGATTATTAAAATTTTCATACCGTGGAATATTTTAGCTGTAACATAAAGTAAGCTTATTACCAATATTTAAAGTTGCATTTTTGAACACGCTTCAGCGCAATCATCGAAATCCAAAAAAGAATTGTCCACGGTATTGTAAATAAAGAAGATAACAACAAACGTGAAAAGGGTATAGCTTTGCTAAGAGACATAGAAAGTTTCCAATTTCCGTTCCTAAAAGGAAAAAAATGGAAAAACGAATATACGAAATGGTTTAAAATTGTGAAATAAATTCAGAAAATCAATTGTATAAAGGAAAGGTGTATGTTTCCCCTATCCTCTTTCCAAATTTCATTTTATGTTTATGAATTTCCACGAGTCCTTCCTAATAAATACAAACAAAACAAAAAAAACGTTAAAAGAATATTCTGCAAACAAATGACGATGTAACCATAAAAATGATAATTTTTTTATTTATTTCAGAGAGATAGTACAGTAAATTGTTGCATTATAACTTTTAGGATAATTAACATGTCTTACCCGTATCGGCGTAGAAACAGCACAATTATCAATTTTAAGTTTTTTTTTACAATATCGGCGCTAAGATATCAATATAATAATATTATGTCAATGCAATAACAATAATTAAAGCTCCTATTACCATATTGTGAAATATAACTTAATAGTAAGGCGTCAATTATTCCGAATAATAATTGCATACATTTGAAATTAGTAAAACATTGACATTTTTAATATGAACAGGTGTTTTTTATATTAAATAATATGCCCATCTCTATTGTAACCTCTTCAAAGCAAAGTTATTCATAATTCATAGATTCAGAAAAAAATATTAAATTTAATCAGTAAACATATAATGCCACTTTTGTATGTAATCTATTTTATATATCAGAAAATATTTTACGGAGTAAAAACAACGGTCAAAGAGTAACTTAGTTAAAGTTCTTTTGAATTTCTTAATGTTTTATTACTTTATAGTTTTATATTTTCTGGTAGCTTGTTAAATATTTTTACTGTCGTACAAAAAACAACTTTTGCCTTTGATGTAGTATATATAATTTATCTATCATTCGGCTGTATTTTATTTCCAATACTTCATTGTGTGATGGGAATATTTTTGGATGCTTTATTACATTATATACAGACGGGGAAACGGTAGAATTTTTAGTTTTTTTTTTTTTTAATAAAGGTGTACAATTTTCATAAAATTAAACACCACAAAACGCTCTTATTCCTTTTTTTGTATTTTAAATTCTTTGTCCAGATATTTTTTTTGAAATTTCCCCAAACAATCAATCCACATTTAAGGAGAGATGATACACATCCGTGATAAGTTGATAAGTAATAACGGCAATTTCCTGAGAAGCTATAAATCTTAAGGGGACTACAGGAGCTAAACGCAAGTTTTATAATGCGTCAAAGTATATGATACACTGCAGTAATCAAAACCAGAAAAATATATGATATTTTTCTTGATATATGCTACTTCACTGTATTGTTGAAAACATGATACTAATAATTTGATATATTTGAAAAAAATCACAAAGCTACCTCTAAAAATTTCTTTTAACGAGTAAAAAATATACTAATATACATGCATCATTCTGATTTTTTGTCAGATTATTATACAAGCTGCATATTAACTTACTGTTGTTTTGATTCGTTAGTCCAATTAATTGTTTTTATTTTAAATATATAATACGTACGAATGTGTCCGTAAACGCCTGTGTACAGATACTGCGGCCGAGGCCCTGATGGTATGTAGACGTGTCGCTTTTTTGCCACAGTATTTACGTAAAGATTGCTTAATGTATTCGTTTAATTTTATTTTTAAATTCATTCTTTCATACATATTTTTCTTTCCATAAATATTCTTCTTTCGTATATATTTTCGACTTAAAATGTTTAAAGTTAAAATAGCTTAGTATTATTATCCCTTGATAATAATTCTCATTTGTAAATATGGGACATGAAGTGAAACCCGTTAAGAAGAGTAAAAACATTCATATAAATCAAACGCCCAACATATGAGCGTTATTAAAAGGTTTTACTTATTACCATTTAATTATTACTAAATAATAAATATTTATTTTTACAACAATAAACCTATGAACTTTAGGAACGTAGTTTATTACGGTTGTGTATTTGGTAGCGCGGGATGGATTTGCAGTTTGCATTCGAGAGTGCTCGGGTTCGATTCCAGGAATATAAATTCAAATTTTCTTTTTTGTCTTTTATATATTTAGTATTATATATTTAGATACATTTATTAATTACTTTATAAGAAAAAAAATTAAATGTATTTTTTAACCCATGAATTTTAAATACGTTGTTTATTACAGTAGTGACTGAGTATTCAAATAAAGTGTCTATGGTTTGGATTTGCAGTTTGCAGTCGAGTGCCCGGGTATGATACCAGGAATGTTATGTCAATTTTTTTTCTTGTTTACATATTTAGTATTAGTTAGAAGATTAGTATATTTAGATAAATTAATTAAACACTTTTAGAAATAAATAAAAAAGTTTGAATTGTAATAATTTTTTACCGGAGAAAGTTGAAAATATCAACACGAAAGTTAATTCCAATTCGTAAGTACCTAAAACTTTTAGCTATAACAACAATAAAAAAAAACTAAAAATACCTAATGTTTTTGTTAAAAACGTTTGGCTTAATGATAAATATTACGAAATAACACAATCATCTAAAACTTGCGATGTGACTTATCACATGGAAGCGTTTATTTCTATTGATTTTGTTTATAACACATAGTAATGATAATTACGTATGAATGTTTTTTTTTGTTTAAAAATATTTCAGTCAAATAAAAAAATAAACGAAATTCAAAATTACCTAAGTATCTTGTGAACCATAGAACTAGAATATTTAGAATTGACATTTCTACGTAATTTTGAAATATTAATTTTTTTTATAGATTGGAAGCAGTGGAACCACAGGAAAATCATCATTACGAAATTATTGATACATCTAAATATTATTCATCGAAAAATGTACTGGAAGAAGCTTATAATACACAGGTTACAATATATTCATAAAAAACGTTGTGAATTGAATCGCACACAGAGGAGCACATTATATACGAACGATATATGTATATATAATAAAATTGAAACTAAATGTGGAACACTGTAAATCTTATTTACTACAACTTATTTCAATCATAAAATGTATAAACCGCGCCGCTTTGACATTTTTAGTGGGGATCTTAAATTATATAATATAGATAATAAAATTTAATTGAATCAGTTTTATTTTAAAATCACCCACATGCTTAAATGTTCAAGTAAAACTCAAATAAAAATTTTTTCATAGTCCCATCTATTCGTATATTAGATCTAGTACCTGGATGACCGAGCTTTGCTCGGTATTTTTGTTTTTGGAAATCGTGTTTTTTGGAAATTATATTTAGATACAAATTACATACTGATGAAATATGAATAGTATTTTTCGTGCTTTTAAAAAAATTTTAAAAAAGGGCTCAAAGTAATAAATTTTCTCACAAAAGAAGGGAACTTGAACAAGAGTAAAATGAGTCGGATGGAGGACATCTGGACTCGAACCGAGGTCCCATGATTTCGGGATCGCTCGATATCTTATTTGTGTAGAATGTGATAGAAAAATGAAAATGACTAGGAAAAAATTGAGCACAGTTGAGTGTGTGTGGCAAAAAAACTTTTTGGCGTACATATCTCACAATATTAATGATTTTTATATGTATGAGAGAACGTTATTAAAAAATAACAATTTTACAGATTTTATCGCATTTAATTTAACTTACCTTTACTTATTTTAATTTAAGTTAAAAATCTGAAGGTCAGTCCATTTTGTGACCATGGGTGCAAAGTGAGTAAAGCATCTGAAACATCGATAATTAAATTAAGTTAAAAAAGTTAAATTTAACGATATAAAATCCTCGAAATTCTTATTAAATGTGTAGTACTTGCGCAATTATAAGAAATCTTTACACAAACTTTGTTAAACCTTATCACCAAAAGTATTATTTATTTATTTAAATTTGTTGGTGTATTTAAGCTCTGACTTTTATCTTAAATATTTTAGCAGTAAATTAGATAAAGATATTTAGATTACATATTAGAATAAAAATGATGAAGTGACTACTATTCGCGAGATTGTTCTTCTCTTTCTTTCTTTTTTAAACTTTCTTTTCTTCTCTTCTTTAGAAATAGCAAAAAGAGTAAGAAATGGTCAGCCATGAGATGGGCTAAAATGCTAATGCTAAAGTAAGTGCGTTGGCTGTACTAGATCTCGAATCTGTGCCAGCTCAAAGAATATATTATGTTCCAAATTATTTATGGCTTATTTGCATAATGGTAATGAAAAAGTTTGTGAGAAAACTTATATGCGTAAAAATAATAAAATGGCAATGAAAGACTAACTTTTATGCAAAATCTCACCTACATTTTACAACAATACGATCTAATACCCGCAGAGGTGCAAAAATAATATAGCTTTTAATAAATATAGTTAAAAGTATTTACTTATTTACAGTTCAGCTATTTTTTAAGTGGCAAAACAATTTGAAAACATTGATTTATCAAATACATTCTTAATTAATAAATAAAGGATTTCCAAACAGATGAACATTTATTTCACGAATTTTTAAATTAAATATTATTACGGTTCTGAAGCAAAATTGTTAGACATTGAGATCTGACTCAGTTGGTCGCAAATTGATTGATATTCTAATTAACAATTTGTATAATAATTGCTGTGTTTGTTCCAAGAGTTTCATAATTTTGATTCAGTCTTGAATACGTTTTACGGTGAATATTTAAATATTTTCAAATTGGTAAATAATTTGCTTGAAAAATTTTACTATCCGAATTCAATTTTCTTTGTGTTCCTGCTATTTATAGAATATAGTAACATCTTAGTTTCTTTCCTTTACTTAATTGTCGTGAATTTATGCCATAAGTTAGAAACTTAAAAAGAAATTCAAAATAAATCAAATATAATAATTCAATCCCTTTTACTTCCTTATTATTAATATTAAGTTTATTTTTTTATAATGATAAAAAGATCCCTTTTGATAGAACAAAATACCGTTTAAATTTAAGTAGGCAATAGAGTATAAGAAGCTGTAAAAAAACGGTAAATACATAGTGATAAAATATTTGAACTTAAGACTATGAAATTAGTCTTATTAACAAAATCTAAGAACATAAAATTCCTTGTTTTTACAGGCTCTCCAGAGAGCCTGTAAAACTTATGATAACATAATATGTTCCAAAGAACATAAAAGTATAAAATAATTTAAAATTCTTAAGTCAGTGCTAAAACATAATAAATAGAGGAATTTAAGCTTGGACATCAGAGTGTGAAATTATTTAATTCTTTTTACTAGTGTTAAGGTGGCTTTTACTGTCTGTCAATATTACTTTAAAATACCTCATCCAGTATCTCTCTTTCTCTTAAGGGGTGAATTTTTTGGGGTAACATACAAAAAAAAATATACATTCGAATTGTACATTTTCTCAATTTTGAAGACAGCTACATACAATTTTTGTGCTATTTTTTCTATATTAAACACTCGGGCATCGACTATGTTGTCATAAAGATACAATTATATGCTATTATATATATATATATATTTTTTTTTTAATATATATATATATCAATACCCCGTGGCAGATTGTACAGAAGACCGAAGGGTACAATATTACCACTTTGCCGGGCGTATGTGGACTATGAGAAAGCCTTTGATTCTGTCGAAATTTGGACGGTGCTACAGTCTCTTCAGCGGTACCAAGTTGACTGTCGGTAATAATAATAATAATAATCTTTATTTCCAAGAATATGGTTGTACAATGGTGTTCGAGTATAATTCGTTCTACATATTCTACCTTAGTGGTGTGCAAATATTACTGGTCATGTAACCTAAACAACGATACTTATGGAATTTAACAACATATATTAATTTAACAAAATATAAAATTATTTAATATTTTTACTTGATTTGATAATTAATTTCTTATACCACAGTGTCAGAAAAAATATAAGTAAGTATTGAATAAAACTATTATTTACGGATTTTATCGCGTTTAATTACTTTAATTTATTTTTATTATTATCCCGACGTTTCGGGTGCTTTACAGCGCCCATGGTCACGGGGACTGAGATGTTTGACGTCCCAATGTCATAGTTAGTCCGGCTACCTTCAGTTTTTTAATATTAATTTTTGGTCCGATTTACGCAAAACGAGCTTATAGTATCATGAAGTCTTGCAGTGGTATGCTTGGGTTTGGGTTTAATTTTGTTGATTATAGGATCCCAAGCAGATGGTAGCACCCAACCATCTTCTCTATTGAAATTTGGATGTTTTTTAATTTCAATAGCCTCGCGTATCATCCTTGGTAGGAATCGGTGTTCTTTTGCGAGAATTTGTGGTTTATCAAATCTAATGTAATGGTGGGGACGATCTTGAACATGTTCGCAGACTGCAGACTTCCCGGAGCGTCGGTGCTTCACATCAGCTATATGTTCCTTCACGCGGGTTTTTATAGATCTCTTTGTTTGACCTATGTAAGAGAGACCACATTCACAATCTAGCTTGTACACACCTGCATCTTGTAGAGGAATATTACATTTGATGGATGGTAAAAATTGACTAATCTTCTTCAGCGGCTTGTAGTATGTCTTAATGGACGCTCGCTTCAAGATGTAGCCAATCTTGTCCGTGACTCCTCCAACATATGGTAGTAGATCAGGTGCGCGCTCGACTGTTGCCGGCTTCACTCGTTCACTGTGACGTAGGCGCGGGACCCGAAGCTTGTTGTCTTGCAATACTTGCTTGACGTGCTGAAGCTCCGCGGCCAGATGTTTTCTGTCACAGATCCTTGTGCTCTCTGAAACAAAGATTTACCCACGGTAGCTAACTGTGAAGGATGATGGTGAGATTCACCATTTAGATATCGGTTGGTATGGGTCTTTTTCCTATACACAGTGTGACCAATAGTGTTATCAGGATTTCGGATGACTAAAACATCTAGGAAAGCTAAAGAATTATTTGCCTCTAACTCCATTGTGAATTGTATTTTAGAGTTTATGGAGTTAAGGTGGTCTAAAAATGCAGTTACTTTGTCAGATGGTAAAATTGTGAAAGTGTCGTCTACGTACCGCTTGTAGAACCTTGGATTTACAGGAGCAGTAAGAAGGGCTTTCTCCTCAAAGTCCTCCATGAATATGTCGGCGACTATGGGAGACACAGGTGAGCCCATCGCCACACCATCTACTTGCTTGTAGAACTCCTCCTTCCACAATAGATAGCCAGATGTGAGGCAATGTTCAAGTAGTATTGCATATTCTTGAGGCATGTTATTTTCTTCTAGCTTCCTAGTTACAATTGAGATGCAGTCCATAATAGGTAGGCATGTAAATAGTGACTGAACATCAAAACTGACCATAGTTTCATTGTTAGCGAGATGTAGGTCTTTTATCTCACTCACAAAATGGTATGAATCCTTTGTGTGTGCTCTGGTATGTCCTCTCAGTGGTGATAGTATTTTTGCTAAGTATTGTGCCAGCTTATAAGTTGGTGAATCGATCTGGCTCACTATGGGACGTAGTGGAGCGTTTGGTTTGTGTATCTTCGGTAACCCATACAACCTCGGTGGTTTGGCACATGATGGTATTAGCGAATTCACGTCGAGATTTAATTTTTCGGAGTATTTCTTTATTAAATCGCTAGTTGTTTTAAGCGTGTTAGTTGTAGGGTCTGTTTTGACCTTTTTATATGTACTTTCGTCCGATAAAAGTTGTTGTATTTTAAAATTATATTCCGACGTGTCCATTACTACCGTAGCATTTCCTTTATCCGCGCGGAGAATCGTGAATTCTGGTCTGTTCCGTAAGTTATTTAGCGCTGTAAATTCGTCTTTGGGAAGGTTTGGTTTCGGCACTGAACTGCGACGTAACAAGGACGAAATATCTTGACGTATGGCCTCCAAATCTTCCTTACCGATATTATTCTTAAACAGACAATCCTCAACACTGCAGATAATTTCTTCGTACGGGATTTTTCGCGGAGTTAATGCGAAGTTCATTCCCTTCGCTAATACTTTCATTGTCGGTTCGTCCAGTGTATGTTTTGACAAATTACAGACAGTGCGTTGTTTATAGTTTGTGTCTATGGTCAACGGTTGTTTATTGTTCTGGCGTTGACTTGGATGTTTGGCATTTGATTTGATCGTTAATTTTTGGTATTTTTCTATTTGTTTATTTTTGCATTCATTGTATTTTGATGTTTCTCGTTTGTTTAAAGTTTCGATGCAATTATTAAAATCAAATGTCGTTAAAATTGTCTTTAGTTCACTGGACAAATTGTCTATGGTGTTGTTTATGAAATGTAAATCGAACCGTTTCTGCTGAATCACCGTCCGTAACAACTTTTTACTTGCCTGATTTAAGATCTTAGCGCTTCCTCGAATGTCCTTCTTTGTTGATATTTTGACACACGTAGGAATGAGATTATTGTATCTGGATCTCTTCAAGAAATTTAAAGATGTTATATATCTTGCGCGCTTGGTTTTAAGATCTTCTAATCGGCGAATTTTATTTGCTATTACCAGTCCGTACTGGTTCACATAATGATTTCTTAAATTTACGCGAACACTACACATTGAATAAAACTATTATTTACGGATTTTATCGCGTTTAATTACTTTAATTTATTTTTATTATTATCCCGACGTTTCGGGTGCTTTACAGCGCCCATGGTCACGGGGGGACTGAGATGTTTGACGTCCCAATGTCATAGTTAGTCCGGCTACCTTCAGTTTTTTAATATTAATTTTTTGGTCCGATTTACGCAAAACGAGCTTATAGTATCATGAAGTCTTGCAGTGGTATGCTTGGGTTTGGGTTTAATTTTGTTGATTATAGGATCCCAAGCAGATGGTAGCACCCAACCATCTTCTCTATTGAAATTTGGATGTTTTTTAATTTCAATAGCCTCGCGTATCATCCTTGGTAGGAATCGGTGTTCTTTTGCGAGAATTTGTGGTTTATCAAATCTAATGTAATGGTGGGGACGATCTTGAACATGTTCGCAGACTGCAGACTTCCCGGAGCGTCGGTGCTTCACATCAGCTATATGTTCCTTCACGCGGGTTTTTATAGATCTCTTTGTTTGACCTATGTAAGAGAGACCACATTCACAATCTAGCTTGTACACACCTGCATCTTGTAGAGGAATATTACATTTGATGGATGGTAAAAATTGACTAATCTTCTTCAGCGGCTTGTAGTATGTCTTAATGGACGCTCGCTTCAAGATGTAGCCAATCTTGTCCGTGACTCCTCCAACATATGGTAGTAGATCAGGTGCGCGCTCGACTGTTGCCGGCTTCACTCGTTCACTGTGACGTAGGCGCGGGACCCGAAGCTTGTTGTCTTGCAATACTTGCTTGACGTGCTGAAGCTCCGCGGCCAGATGTTTTCTGTCACAGATCCCTCGTGCTCTCTGAAACAAAGATTTACCCACGGTAGCTAACTGTGAAGGATGATGGTGAGATTCACCATTTAGATATCGGTTGGTATGGGTCTTTTTCCTATACACAGTGTGACCAATAGTGTTATCAGGATTTCGGATGACTAAAACATCTAGGAAAGCTAAAGAATTATTTGCCTCTAACTCCATTGTGAATTGTATTTTAGAGTTTATGGAGTTAAGGTGGTCTAAAAATGCAGTTACTTTGTCAGATGGTAAAATTGTGAAAGTGTCGTCTACGTACCGCTTGTAGAACCTTGGATTTACAGGAGCAGTAAGAAGGGCTTTCTCCTCAAAGTCCTCCATGAATATGTCGGCGACTATGGGAGACACAGGTGAGCCCATCGCCACACCATCTACTTGCTTGTAGAACTCCTCCTTCCACAATAGATAGCCAGATGTGAGGCAATGTTCAAGTAGTATTGCATATTCTTGAGGCATGTTATTTTCTTCTAGCTTCCTAGTTACAATTGAGATGCAGTCCATAATAGGTAGGCATGTAAATAGTGACTGAACATCAAAACTGACCATAGTTTCATTGTTAGCGAGATGTAGGTCTTTTATCTCACTCACAAAATGGTATGAATCCTTTGTGTGTGCTCTGGTATGTCCTCTCAGTGGTGATAGTATTTTTGCTAAGTATTGTGCCAGCTTATAAGTTGGTGAATCGATCTGGCTCACTATGGGACGTAGTGGAGCGTTTGGTTTGTGTATCTTCGGTAACCCATACAACCTCGGTGGTTTGGCACATGATGGTATTAGCGAATTCACGTCGAGATTTAATTTTTCGGAGTATTTCTTTATTAAATCGCTAGTTGTTTTAAGCGTGTTAGTTGTAGGGTCTGTTTTGACCTTTTTATATGTACTTTCGTCCGATAAAAGTTGTTGTATTTTAAAATTATATTCCGACGTGTCCATTACTACCGTAGCATTTCCTTTATCCGCGCGGAGAATCGTGAATTCTGGTCTGTTCCGTAAGTTATTTAGCGCTGTAAATTCGTCTTTGGGAAGGTTTGGTTTCGGCACTGAACTGCGACGTAACAAGGACGAAATATCTTGACGTATGGCCTCCAAATCTTCCTTACCGATATTATTCTTAAACAGACAATCCTCAACACTGCAGATAATTTCTTCGTACGGGATTTTTCGCGGAGTTAATGCGAAGTTCATTCCCTTCGCTAATACTTTCATTGTCGGTTCGTCCAGTGTATGTTTTGACAAATTACAGACAGTGCGTTGTTTATAGTTTGTGTCTATGGTCAACGGTTGTTTATTGTTCTGGCGTTGACTTGGATGTTTGGCATTTGATTTGATCGTTAATTTTTGGTATTTTTCTATTTGTTTATTTTTGCATTCATTGTATTTTGATGTTTCTCGTTTGTTTAAAGTTTCGATGCAATTATTAAAATCAAATGTCGTTAAAATTGTCTTTAGTTCACTGGACAAATTGTCTATGGTGTTGTTTATGAAATGTAAATCGAACCGTTTCTGCTGAATCACCGTCCGTAACAACTTTTTACTTGCCTGATTTAAGATCTTAGCGCTTCCTCGAATGTCCTTCTTTGTTGATATTTTGACACACGTAGGAATGAGATTATGGTCTCTGGATCTCTTCAAGAAATTTAAAGATGTTATATATCTTGCGCGCTTGGTTTTAAGATCTTCTAGTCGGCGAATTTTATTTGCTATTACCAGTCCGTACTGGTTCACATAATGATTTCTTAAATTTACGCGAACACTACACATTGAATAAAACTATTATTTACGGATTTTATCGCGTTTAATTACTTTAATTTATTTTTATTATTATCCCGACGTTTCGGGTGCTTTACAGCGCCCATGGTCACGGGGGGGACTGAGATGTTTGACGTCCCAATGTCATAGTTAGTCCGGCTACCTTCAGTTTTTTAATATTAATTTTTGGTCCGATTTACGCAAAACGAGCTTATAGTATCATGAAGTCTTGCAGTGGTATGCTTGGGTTTGGGTTTAATTTTGTTGATTATAGGATCCCAAGCAGATGGTAGCACCCAACCATCTTCTCTATTGAAATTTGGATGTTTTTTAATTTCAATAGCCTCGCGTATCATCCTTGGTAGGAATCGGTGTTCTTTTTGCGAGAATTTGTGGTTTATCAAATCTAATGTAATGGTGGGGACGATCTTGAACATGTTCGCAGACTGCAGACTTCCCGGAGCGTCGGTGCTTCACATCAGCTATATGTTCCTTCACGCGGGTTTTTATAGATCTCTTTGTTTGACCTATGTTAGAGAGACCACATTCACAATCTAGCTTGTACACTACTTGTGTGTAGTGTTCGCGTAAATTTAAGAAATCAATAAGTAAGTATTATTATATCAAGTAAGATTATTATTATAGGTCAGTGTCATATATTAATTATTATTTTTACGAATATTTTATATGTTACATATCCAATTGTCATTAATATCTTTCTATTTTTACATCAAATTTATTAATTAATTAGATACATAAGTCAAATTTTATATAAAATAATATCAAAAACATTATTTTTTTTAAATATCAGAATCTTGTAATTACGTAATTAATCCTATTCTAAAATTATCATTCATTATTACTCGTATGTGAGTTGTTGTCGTTTAAGAACTCTTCTACAGAATAATAACATTTACGGAGCAACAATGCCAAAACAGATTTCTTAAATGACAATAAACTTTTACGCTTTAAATTATCAGGTAATTTATTATAAATTCTAATCGACATTGCAGAAGCATTTCTTTTTGTAACTTTTAGACGATTTGCTGGCGCATATAACCTATTCTTGTATCTACCCTTACTTTCACTCACGCATATCGAAATGCTGAAGTATTTGTACAGTAGGAGGGCTACGATGGCTATCCGAGTACAGAACAAGAGTACGAAACCTATCCTACTGCAGAGAGGTGTAATACACGATAACGTTATATCCTAGAAACTCGTCATTGCTGCATTGGAAGACGTTTTCAAGCTACTAAACTGGAAACGATACGGTATTAACATCAATGGCGAGTACATCACTCACTTTCGATTTGCCGACGATATAGTCCTAATGGCAGAATAGCTGGAGGACTTAAGATGAACATCGACAAAACAAGGATCATGTTTAATGTCCATGTCACACCTATGCCGATAGTTTTTGGGAGCACTAAGCTCAAAGTTGTTGACGAGTACATTTACCTGGGACAAATAATCCGACTAGGTGAGTCCAACTTCGACCTAAAGTTCAATCGATGGATTCAACTCGGCTGGGCAGCGTTCGGGAAATTACGCCACCAACGTCTGCTTACGGTTAAAAAGTAATAAGTGCAGTTAGTGTTAATTTGAGTAAAGTCATTTTCAAAGTTTAAGTTTTAATTTGATCTATTTCAAACTCATGAATAAAAAAATTGTTTAAGCATAATTTTGCACTAACAACCCTTCTTTTAAAATATACTCTTATTTAACACTTAATATTAGTAAAAATTGTATAAAATTTAATTAAGATCGAAAGAGGACCGCATTTAATACGTTTTACCTGTACTTGACAAACGTGATATATCTTCTGAATTCATTGACTTTAAAAGCTCATTTCAGTTTTGTATAATGGCTTATTGTATTTTACACCAATAACTTGATAGGAAAGATTTTTTTTTTGAAAATTCGCTTAAATAATGATAATTTTGATACTTTTAACTTGTTTTGCCTGTAGAATTTTAGTGTAATTATGTCACTTATTAGGTACAACATTATACAAATGTGATCAATTAAATAAAAAGAAATTAATTTTTACATAGGTAATTTATGAAACGATAATAAATAAAACGATTTTTTAATAATCAACCAATTTTATTCCTTAACTGACATAGTTATTCCAATCAATCTCCGATCACCGATGAAGAACAATAAAAGTCAATTAATTAAAACGAATCCTTTTAGGTAAACTGCTTTTAATTCCATTAAGGATCTTAATCTTCTGATGACTCTTCGTCAATCGAAGGTTCAGGTAAACGATCTGCTTGATTGGTTGCAGTTGGTAGAGAAGAGTACCAACCATGGTATTCCTCAGGAATTATTTTTTTAGTACATAAACTAAGAAGATCTCTCTTTTTAGCTTCACTTATGGGTAAAGGGTTCAAGTAAAGTTGTTTTAAGACAATAGTCTGAGGCGTAGTGGTTTCTTTGCGTTTTTTAGCTCTAGTACTGAGATGTTGAGAAGGTTCCGTATTTTTTGCATCGACGTATAAGACATCGACATCGATGTATAAGAACGTTTCAGACATGTCATAATTAAAATAAATTTTGGAGCTCTCTTCCTGAAGATACCGTATTCACTTTATTTTGAGCCACTTCACTTGATTTCCATTATTATCCTTTGAGCGATTGAAAACAGTTTCATCAGCTAATTTTTTTAAATCGTAAAATTCGTTGTATTTAAATTCTTTCGTTTTGTAGGGCGTTTTAATGAACGAATTACCTTCAACAGTTATTGTTTTTTTCGATCTTGCTCGTTTGAAAATTGATAAATAATCAGGCATGCAGTAAACCTCAGAATTTTTCTTTGCTGACTCAATACTGCTGTGCATGCTGTCACCTCCATGTAACTGTGTCCTGATTCAAGAATCTTATGTTCAATTTTTTGTAAGTGAGAAATGTTTTGGACTGCAAATATAAGTAATGCAGCAACATATTGGTTCCGGTTTTGTCCTCCACACGTATCAGAATACAGACAAACTTCGGTTACATGAGAAGGAACGCACGTGGAAAGGTAGTGGTACAGGATACTTCCTATTTCGGAACTGCCTCGTTTCCCATTAATTTCGGACCAAGCAAAACAATATGCGTCGTTTGGCAGCGCTACTTCGTATATACAGAGATTGTGTATTGTAACACATAGTTTTCGATAATAATAAAGCTGTCCCACCAGTCCAGAAGGTATCTGTAACACAGCTTGTAAGTCGATTGTTACACAGCGAAACTCTTTATCTTTCTCTGCTCTTTCTTTGTCCTTCGCTTTTTCCGAGTAACAGGACGCTTTCCTTGCTAAATGATCCTTGTATTCCTCTTTCAACACTAGTTTTTCATCGTCACTAGCTTTGTTGAAATTGGAGCATATTAAACATTGATCCTTTTTTTGGAACAAAAAAACTAAAATTGTAATGGGTACAAAATATTCTTCTGTACGTTATTTCAGATACCGGAATCATATTATTTTCAGTGCACTTGTCTTTATAAAGTTGATGCATTTTTGTGATGGATAACGAAGCATCCAGATAACGACGCTTAGAAGTTTGCCTTATGTAGTGTGGTTCCATGACAGGGAAGGACTCTATGTGTTTTTTCACAAAGTTTACATCAGCTTCATTAGTCTTATTAGGGGGTTCATGTTTACCTCTCTTGTCACTATCCTTGTATAGCCCCATATCATTCCGCTTTCGAATAGCATCATTCACAACAGTCGGAGAAATAGCTAGCGTGTAACAAAAAAACTTCTGACATACCTGCTTCTTCTCTCCGTTGTGAAAAAAGAAACATCTTTTTGTGAATTGACGCTGTTTCTTTGGTCCACGAATAGCAAGAATTCTCTTCGGAGTATCTACTTCCACATTACCGAGAATGAAATTCTTTTGCTCGGTATACCTCAAACTCCAGTAGTGACGACGTAAATTATTTCTTTCTTCTGGAGAGATCACACTACATTTATATAAACATTTCTCACAGTCAACCTCTTTTCGTTGTTTTAGCACTCCTATCTTTTTTTCTCGTTGAATAAGTTAAACCTTCAGATCGTCTTTTCTTCGCGATATTTACTTTCCAATTTTCAGGTTCTGGTTTCATCCAACGTTTCCTTTTCCGAGTAGCATCGAATACTCCTTTCAATAAGAGTCCCCAAAGAGATATTACGACTTGTTGTGCATCAGATGTTGGCAACACCTGTGCGATCATAACGTCGCCGTCGTTAGGTTGAAATTCTTCGTCATGATCGTCTCCATAGAATTGCATAACATTTTCTAAGTTCTCAACCTTGTTATTCGCCCATTGTTCTCCAAATAAATCCTCTGGTTGTATTAAAAAGCTTGGATCCGGGTTATAAGTGGGATCTTTATCAGAGTCATCGCTGTCAAACATGCGCTCCATTTCCGCCACTATTCTCTCCCTAGAGTCGCTCAAAGCCGAAGTACAGTTCGAAGACGGGCTACAAAACCTTTGATGCAAAGGGCCAGGCTCTTCATCCAAGTCATCTGTGAAAAAATTAAAAAGAAACAAAAGTAGATGATTATAAGATTATAATGTAAGCAAACAATGAATCGTGCGCTTAACCTTGACAATAGTATATTCAACTCATCGTTCTGTGTTAATGGAAAGAAAGTGAGTATAATAGAAACTTTGTAGGTACCGACATAAGTGTTACGGAGCCATATACCCACTCAAGTAATTACTTAAAACAAGAATTACGTACATTTTTGAAACAAACAAAGTCTAGCATAATCGTAACCTTAAAAATGGAGTTAGAAATCATACAAACTTTGTACGAACCTACATACATTGTAAAAAAGCTATGTACGTACTAAAAACACTATACGAGTACGAGCAAACATTCCATTAGGAAATCATTGAACAAAACTAAAAGCTACTAATATAACCTTAAAATTTATCCTTGTTATATAAAATTTAGAGTTTAAATCACTCACCTTTACGTATTTTAGGTTTATTTATCATAGACACTAATCTTTTTCCTCTGGATTCCATAATTATAATAAAACACAACTTCTTACTAAACTATTGAGCTATTAAAACTTTTATTTCTACGCTGAGCACGTGGAGCACGCGCGCACGCAATGTTACAACTGCGATCGATCGCTCTTGTTCCTACAGGTAAAAAAGCATAAATGACATTTATTTCGTTTTTGTTGCAGATACATTAGCAAACCAAGTAGCATTATTTAATTGGTAAAATGGAATAAATATCTTTATTATAGTTATGGTATTTAAATTATATGGTTCATAATAATAAATGCTTTTATGACCTTTTCACAGAAAAATTCTTACCATTTTACTATTTAAATTATAACGTGTAAAGCTTTAACCGTATTTATTGTCAATTAAACATTGTATAAACTGAAACGAATAGAAGCCATAAGATTATTTATTATGTTATACTGGTATATTTTTTCCAAAATGTGTGAAGATATCACTTTCACAATCTCTTTATCTTTGCAGTCATTGGACTCTGCATTTATTCGGTTTTACCACCAGATAGCGCGTAAAAAATTACATGTTACTGCATTTTTAACTCGATTTCGTAACAAAATGCATTTATCTTGTTTTACCAGTAAGCAGGCGACATATTCTCGTCTGGTATACCTCAAAACCTGAAAACTAGATTGTACAAACAGTGCATGTTGTCAGTGACGACTTATGGATCTGAGGCCTAAGTTCAGCAGTGGACTTCTGATGTACTGTAATGATGATGAAAAGATGATTACTTTTCCGAAAGTTTTTCAGTTTTGGTCTGTAGATAAAATGCGCAAAGTTAAGTTATTCCGCATTATAAACTCCATTATAGAACATTGGCCTTACCCAAATATCTTCTTCTAGGGGGACTCCGCAACAGTCGCCACGCTTGACAGATGGTCGGCAAACGTAGATTTATGTAAGTTTTAATTGTTATCGGGTAGGTTCTATTGCCTATCTCCTGTTTCAGTTTTCCTCTGTCTCTTCTTACGACGACTAAGAACGATAATGGTAGTGGATATACTAACACCTCCAGTACAAGGTAGTCATTATTAGTTCTCATATCATTGGTGTACTTCAGTAATTTCTCATGTCATTGATGTATTTAAAATAACAATTAGCAACTGAAATTATTTCGGTTGCTAATTGTTATTTTAAAAGCATTTTCGTCCGTTATAAACCCATTTTTTTCATGTATATTGAAAACATACAACTAAAATAATAAGCGAGCTAATCTCGTGTTACACTATAATCAAAGCTATTTGTCATACGAACACTCAAATCTAATTTTGAAAATATTTTATACAGTGATTGGCGTTTTGGTAGTTATGTTAGAAAATCCAACACCCTATTTAATTCTAGCTATTTTTCCTTCATACCCAAGTTACCCATGTGCCATTAAGAAGGCTAAAAAACTACATCCCTATATAACCATCTCGATTAATACCGGAAGTAAAATTTCTGTGGCGGCTTCACTTCCTCCATTTCTGCACTTCGCCTACCGGTACGAGGCTGCTAATCGAGTACATTTTTTACTCATCGATTGTCAGTTCTTCAAGCTATACGGCCGGCTCATTGTCACTTCAGCTTACTAATCTGTTGGGATATGCCAGATACTCTGATTCTGTTACAGATATGCTCATTTCTAAGTTTATCACGCAGAGAAACCCCAAACGTAGCCTTTTTATAGCTCACCTTGACCTTAAGCTTCCCCATAAGGCTGGCAGTAAAAGGCTACGTTTCAGATCCATAAGTTATCACTGACAGCACGTACCTGTCATACAATTTTGTTTTCAAGTTTTGAGGTGTATCTGACGAAAAGATGTGTCGTAATCTCCCGAACGCTACCCAGCCGAGGTGAAGACGTAGCTAGTCGGACTAATTGTCCAAGTTAAACATACTCGTCACCAACTTCGAGCTTAGTGCTCCCAATAACTACTGGCATAGGTGTGACATGGACGTTAAACATGTTATGTCCATGTTCATCTTAAGACATATCTGTTGGGAGGCTTTATTGAGGTCATTGGCCACAGTGCTTAGTTCCTTCAGCGATTCTGCAATAAGGACTATATCGTTGGCAAATCGAAGTTGAATGATGTACTCACTATTGATGTTAATACAATATCATTTCCAGCCCAGTAGCTTGAAAACGTCTTCCAATGCAGCAGTGAAGAGTTTCGTGGATATAACGTCAACCTGTTTTACACACCTCTACAATTAGATTGGTTTCGTACTATGGTTCTGGCTAACTTTTGCAATACAAAGATAGTTTCAATGTCAGTCGCAATACCCCATTAGTTTTTTTAGAGCATATGCTCCAGAATTAGGTTTGCCAGTTAGTCTAGATATATTAGGGCCCCATTGAAGCTTTGCGTCAACTGAAATTCCGAGAAAAACAGTGGATTTAACAATGCTCACCTCCCCCATTTAAAATCACACTGGTTTTCATGTGCTTAACGTTAGGTGTGTTGAATTTAATACATTTCGGTCGTGTCTAGCGACTTCTTGTAAAAGCACCAACTGATTTTTGTGTAGTAATTTATTTAGTTAGAGTGTTTGCAGTACAGATATAGGTCTAAAATTAGTGGGGCCAATGTCAACCAGGTTGAAATAAAGGTGTCAATTTACTATGCTTCAATTAATAAGGAACCATACCAGATTCGATGTTAGTATTAAAAATAATAGCAAGTTGGGGTGGTTTTACATCTATTATAGACGCAGTAACTTAAACAAAAATCCATCATAGATTAGCTGTTTTCTTAACATCAATAGTTTTAAATATCTTGCAATACCTTCTAATAATATTTTATGAAATGCATATTCTTTTTTTACAAACATTTACATTTTGTTTAAATAATAGTGCCTCGGCCACAATAGGGGAAGAATTCAGTAACTTTGTAGTCATGATCAGAATGTCGTTAAAATGTTTTTCAAAAGCTGTAGCAACATCTTGATCTGATTATGTTAAATTATTATTAAAATTTTATTCAAACTTTGATTTGTGTATATTTTAATCTTGCTAGTTTTGCTATTGATTATACTCCACCAAGTGATGTTAAATTTATTCGAGGTATTCTCAATTTTATATCTAAAATATAAAGACGACTGTAAAACACTCGTTTTTAAATATTTTGGAGTATTTTTGTACATATTCTCTAAATAAAACACTATGATTATATGATTTTTCATTGTAAAGGGAATATAACTTTTGTGAATTCCTATGGATTCTTACTGTCGCCAACTCATTAAACGATTTGTGACTGTTTAAATAGAGTCTCTTAGAATTAAATATCTTATTAAATTAAAGACTTACGAGGTTAAATATTGATCAACTTACATTGTTAGTATTATTTTATATGGAAGAAATTGCATCTTTTTACTATATTATTTCTAAATCTCTCTAAGTGATGTTCAGTTATTGTAACAAGCACACCTTTCTTAAATTTCTGTGTTTTGTGTATGTGAGGTAGTGAAACAAACTGTTCACAGTGATCAGAACTTAAATTTTGAATAATTCATTTATAACAGAGATCAACATCAGTAAAATATTATCTACACAAGTTGCACTAGGTATTAACAAGATTGTATGATTTCAGTAACGATCTAAACTTATTACGCATGGACGATGTTTCAAAGAGATTGATATTAAATTATCTACATCGACGACAGATTAATTCTGTTTATTAAGTTTAAAAAAACTTCCTCCGTATTTTTTTCACAACTATCATATACTCATGGTATGATATAGAATACGTCTATGGTGCTTAAGATATTTCAAAAACCGGCTTGTTCGGAAGGATAAAAGTCGTCGAGTATGTTACATCACGTAAAAGCGGCTCAGAAAAGAAATCGGTCCATAGTTCGTCCAGAGAGCGTTGTTATCTATCTTGAATAATGAGACCATCGCATTTCTGCTCTACGCGTCCAGAGTAGTGCCACTATGGAGGACAGAATTGAAGAGCTTCTGAATCGCTTCAAGTACCGGTTTACCACAAGCTGTCAGAAGCTCTGCTGTAACTCCGTTCTCGCTTTTATGGTGCTGGAGAGCAATTCTACTCTCGCTCTGACTGTTGTCCGGGATATAATTGGAATGGTTTCAGATAAGACTTGCTCTTGGATCGATAATTCACACTTGCGTGTGACTGAAATGATGGCATGTACAGCTGTTCATAGAACCTTTTAATCTCACTCAAAATATTCTTTGTCCCGTTGTAACAAGTCAGCCACATTCGGTCTTCAGATTTGACATTAAGCTCTTTCTGGCAGACACATCTCTTGCAAAGAATTTGGAGCTTTGTTTCCTCTCGATTGCTTTTCCAATACGAGCTGTGTTGAAGCAATTTCCTGTATGCTGACAAATCTGTTGAAGACTGCTGCTTCATTTCCCATGTAACTACCCTGAGATTAAAATTGTGATTGGAGAGGTTTTGTGTTCTACGTCGAGGGCCTTGCAGAACATAGTTCCAACCCCATACTTTCAGGTGTCATATTCATATATATATATATATATATATATATATATATATATATATATATATATACATATATATATATATATATACATGACCTACGTTGGAACTTAACATTTAGGTTCAGTGTGCCTCTCACCATTCGGTGATTGCTGCCAGTTTTTACCCTCGTGATCACTGAACATTTGCTTTCTAGTCGTAAACTTAATCTCAACTATAAATATATTACTATTTTTTTAATTAAGAATATTGGCCGTTAAAAATGGCGAAACGGTGGATAGCCGAGAAGTTTCTTTCACCGTTGCGCAAGGAATACCTTGGAAGAGGCCCCATTACAAACAAAAATATATTTAAAATTACATAGACATTTTGATAAATTAAGTTTTATTTTCATATGTTGAAAATAAAGTGTTTGTACGACATTTCAATTTTATAGCGAATAGTTCGGTCATCAAGCTTGCAACACTGATAATTAACGCCGAAGAAATTTCTCGAGTGGCAGAGGTAAGCAAAGTTTAGGGCAGTCCCACTTAACTTATTGACAGCCTGGTAAGACATACAGGAAGTAAGTTGATCCAGGTGGCTCAGGGCTGTGGTTAGTGGCATTCCATGGAGAGACCTGTGTTCAGCAGAAAACTTGTGAAGTGCTGTATTAATAATGATGATGATGGCATTTAAAATATTTTAATTTAAATGTTCTCTTAAAAAAGATACGCCATAGTTTTAAGGTGAAAATAACTTAAAATGTTTCCTTGTCGTAATTAATGTTAAAAAACATAGTTTGGTCGAGTTGTAACATAAATTATAATAAAAGTTTTATGACTTAAAACCTGTCTTATCTGAAAATTTTAATCTGAAAGCCACATAATTTTAAAAGTTATGATGAGCTGTATTTACGGTTGGAGCAAAAAGTTGATGCATGCAAGTGACTCAGGACCATGATTTGCGACATTACTTGGAGGAGACCTGTATTCCTATGTTCGATGCCAGCAGGAACCCCGAGAATAATGAATGGAATTTTTTTCGTTTATTTTTACGTGGATATCTAAAAAGAGGAATTCATTATATCTGAGAGATTAAAAATATATTATTATTTATTTATTTGACCTTGTCAACATATTTCTGTATTATTAGGCTTCACTTGGGAAGATAATTGTCAATACGGTGGTTTGTAGTTTGAAGGTCTGTAAGTACATACAATAATTGGTCTTTAACAAAGCGGAGTAACAAATTTATTTAGAATAAATAGGTACTGCAAAATCAACACTGATATTTATTAGAGTGTTAGCGGCACGTACACAATAAATGTATAAAGCTATTCAGTGTTTTATCACTCTTACATCTTTTGCCGCGTTTTGTTAAGCCAAGCCAGGCTTACATCAAATTGTGTCAGATTTTTGGCACACTCTACTGTTATTATCTGTTTCGCGGGAGCTCTACCAGCTCTAGAAAATCAAAATTAATTATTATTAAAATATTTTGTCGACTTGGTAGTGCAGTAGAGTTTCGTGTGGTGTTGCGGGACGCGAGTAGAGCGATGCGAGAGGGAAGAAATACGAGATTGGCATGGCCTATAAAATTTTATTTCTGTTCGGGTTACGGGGCTTATTGCAATTTAGGTATATAAAACACCTACACGATATAGGAGAAAGGGTTTAAAGGTTTTTTTTTTGGGTTCACTAATCTATTTTAGTCTTTTTAAGGTAACAACAAATTAAGGTAAGTACAAATTTTTGAACGTAATGTAATTACCAATCGTACGTTCAGTAATAGTCTTTAATATTTCCTTACTAGCATTATATTTTCTAACTTACGTGATTCAACGTATATAGACTTCGTTTGAAGTAATGTTACTACGATACGAAATTAAAACATTTTTATTTTCACTAAAGTGAGAAAATTGTCCACATGATGAAAGTGGCTACTGTAATCCACGGAAAGCTGCTACTCATTCAGACAAGAAAGTGCAATGTTTAGCTGCAAAAGTTGTTAAGAATCGTTATTTAGAACGTTGGTTTTACTGCCAAATAGAATAGACTGCTGTCACTTTCATGATTGACTGGAAATTGGCATAATTCTATTAAAAGAAGCCATAAGGTAAAAGAAGAAAAAGTAGTAGATTACCAGTATTTTAATTACAGCCAAAGAACGTTTCACTGCATGGCACAGTATTCTCTTCTGTATATCCTATAAGGTACAATATTTCCCCATGATGCTTTTCTTTATCACAATGGTGAATCAGCTCTTGCAATTAACAATTTTATGATGATGACATAGATTGAACCCAGGTTGCTCGCTACGACAAACGTTTGGCAGTGATCAACCAGAAGCTAAGAGCTTGTTAAGCGTTAGGCCTGCTTCCAGAAGTAATTTTGACTATAGATGTATTAAACAAGAAGTTTCTGCCGAGACTTAAAAATTTAAAAAAAATTCTATAAACTACTAATTAACATTACAACTTTCTCAAGCTGAACCCAGATTTTATATGAATGGTAATGATATACATATTTGATAGAATAAGGCGTTACTTTGCGGAAATCCATAATAATAAAAAATAAGAATATAAATTTCTTTGCAACCTTCTGCTAAATAAATACAGTGATGTGTCTTACCTGGATTGAAGAGCACCTCCCGAGGGAGGGCGGGAGGTGCTCTTCAATCCAGGTGAGACACGTCATTGTATTTAGTTAGCGGAAGGTTGCAAAGAAATTTATATTCTTATTTTTTAATATACATATTTCATAAATACGTTTGCTATGGTGAATAAAAACTAAATTTATTTTTCGAAATAAGTTTTGTATTTTGTGGTTTCACACCTTAAAAGGAAAAAATAAAAATATTCCATATTTAAAAACAAGCTTTTGTAGGCTTTACTAGAGTCAGATTCATCATCAGATCAGCTCCATGGTACCATATTATTGCAATTTATCGAAGTTAAGTACTCGTATGATTACGAAATTTCAGATCAATCAGATATCAGCAAGTGATTTAAAAATTTATAAAAAAAAATTCAACCGGAAATACACGTTTAAAGCAAGTTTAATAAAAGCTTATAAAATCGAACGCTTATTATGTATTTTGTTCTCCGTTTGTCTATCTATAAATCCATTTTTTGAGGAATGGGTTTAGGTATCAAGTTTAACTTAATATCAAAAACTTGATCTAAGATTTGGTCCCTTGGATGGAAAATTCAAGATTCTAAGTTAATGCATTTAAAATATTTATTGCATTGAGAAAGTAAAGATTACATCTATGCTTTTGCATGAACAATTATTTATTAAGACATGAAGATTTCGTTTATAGTCTACGTTGAGGCTGACTTTCGTTACCGAAATTCACTCTGGTGGACATTATTTTAAAGCAAAATTCGTTAATTTGTAGTTATACTCATTGAAAATATTTTTTGCGATTATAAACTGAAATTTATAGTTGAAGCATCGAACTTTATATATACCGATGAATGGGAGATAACTTTCTTGTGAGAGCCATGTTTAGCGCTTACCATTGACTAAGATGTGACGTTAAAGATCTCAGTCTCCCCCCTCTTTCCGTGACCATGGGTGCTGAAATGCACCCGAAACGTCGGGAGTTAAAAATAAGTTAAAATTAGTAAATTAAACGTAATAGAACCCGTATATATAGTTTTGTTCAATGTGTAGTGTTCGCGTAAATTTAAAGAATCATTAAAAGAAAAGTAAACAAACTACGGTGGTGTGTGTGGCCTGGTGTTAAGATGTTGATTTGGATGATAGAAACCAACATCTATCTTCAATTAAGGACCATAATTCTGATTCGTAATCACTTCTTAAGATTTAAATGAAATGCTCCGTTACCTGTTAAAAGGATCTCCAGTTATCGTTACTCATCATACAAACACAGCAGCATTAACTTGCTATCTTACGCTGGTATTCTGTGCGAGTGGGGTCCTTTTTCGGTCGAGCAGACCCATTCGTGTTGCAGGATTAACAAGTTTCGTCACGGCTCTACCACGTCTATAAGCAGTTTAAAATATAGTTTACCGTTAAAAGCTTAAATAGCAGCTAAAATTATAAATACAATATGAATTGGATTTTTGATGGATATTTTTCAATATGTTTGACTTGAAAAAGTTTAAACAACAGGTTACAGTGCCTTGCTTATGTGAAAAGATTAAAGAAAGAATAATGAAAGAAAAATGTGAAAGATATTAGGCACTCGACGTCACAGATGCTTTGAACGAGGTAGTATTAAAATTCGAAATATCATTACTTATTCACTTCAAATATGAGGTAAAAGAGGAAGACATTTTATTGTTTTGCTGAGATTTAAACAAAGGAATCCCGATCTTAATCGCAACAAAACATTAAAATTCAGTTTTCATTCACCGTCGATAAAATAAAATTGTTAATTGCATTTTGATTGCATTCAAACACTAAATAATAATAATGTATCTTGTTCATTTACGAAAGTCAAAGTTGTGGTGAAACCACAACTGAATAGGTGGTAGGACTCCATTCCTACCTACTAGGAATTTGTCTGTGATAGCACTGCTGGGGGAAACTAATACTAACCCCGGGATTTGCATTTAACAAAGAAAAGTAAGAGTGTGGCTCTGGTTGCGATCCGAATGGAGATCCTACTCCACAGCGACCATTGTAGAGTTTTAGCCGGTCATATTCCAGCATTATTTTTCCAATACGATATGATGCGAAAAGAAAGGATTTGCTCACCAGAAGAAAAGAGTCTGTCTGAGTAAGTACGAGTACAATCTTCTTACCTATTTTTTCGACAAATAGCAATGCCTGCAAATGAGGCATTCCATATTAGTCCTCAGATGTGATAACGCATCTGTAGCCAGGAAGTTGGCTGCAGATGTTCATGGACTACAGTGTCGACTTTCTATCAGGTAAAATGTAAGTTCGATCGTCATTTCAGTTTTTATATAAAAAAACTGACTGGTAACCGTTTTAGCGTGCCTTACGACGTACAAAGTCAATTAAAAAAATCGTACTTAAAATAATTAATTAGTATATTTTTGTGTAAGTCAACGTTTTATATAATTTTAATGATACATTGCTCTCTCTAAACGCCATGATTATAATTTTTTTGACTTTAACAAACATATTAAAGCAAAAGCGTTCGGTGTAAGATATACAATGGAAGAATTCAAACTAAAACATGTTCGAAGTTCAAAACAACGCCATGTTACAGTAAAACACGCGGCAAACGTAACAATTACTAACTTAATATGAGCACAGAGACTAAATAATTGAGACCGAAAGCCGTAAAACACAAATTACTATTTTGAAACCATTATTACAAACTTGCAGCTCAAACAATTTGTCGCACCAACAACTTAAATGGTTTGGCTAAATCTATTGTTGTATCGAACATACTAATCCTATAGTCAAGCCCTTTTTCGTGTGAAAAAGCCGACGCATATCTGGCTCACAGAGACAAATACAAGCTAGGTATATAGGGTTGTAGGATTCTCACAGCTTAAAACTGGTATTTCCACTTCGACACACAGCAACAACTTACATCTCTCAGTTGAAATACTATAGTATATACTACATTCTAAATGTTGTGGCCCATGGACACCTATCCATAATAATTATATTCAAATGCTTTGTCATCTCTGACATTTTTGACATTCGATAAGTAGTTGACTTAATATTTTAAATATCCTATAATTAATACATAATTTAATTATACCATCGTACAACAAAAAAGACAATACAATTAATGTTAAGCATTCTAATGTAATATATATATATATATATATATATATATATATATATTTTTTTATATATATATTTTTTTTTATATATATATATATATATATATATATATATTGCTTGTCAAGCGTGGCTACTAGGGCAAATATCCCAATTATAAGGCAATCTATGGAGAAAGCTTATGTTCAGCTGTAGACTTTAATAGGCTGTTACTATGGTAAAGCCACGCAAACGCTATAATATGGCTATAGCTCGAATTGGTCGGTCCAAATGTGAAGTACCACGTTCTGACCGAGTTTCAGCGTGAAAAAGCTTGAAAGATTTTTTTTATTGAAGCTTGTTTTCTTACACACTTTACTATACTGAGAATTGCTGAAGAAACTTATATTGTGATGATAGCAGCTATGAGATTTGCTTGAACGCAGAAGGACCACTCTCTCACAGAATATCAGCGAGTAGAAGCTTAATGCTGTTGTATTTCGTATGATGAGTGTAAAGTATCGGATAGCCTTTTCACTGAAAACGAGGCATTTCGTCCATAGGCAACGCATATGCATATGCATATCAAGTTTTAGTCGAGGTTAAATGAAGTCGTTGGCTACATTATATTTTTGGCTACGTTGGCTACATTATCCACTAACCATCACCAGGACTGTGTGTACGTTTGTCTCCCTTATTCTATAAAAAAATATTGCGTCTCTCCTACTGATATGTAAAATATGCTTTTGTTACGCTAAAACAGTTTGATTTACCGTAGTGCAGCACTGGCTTTTAATACCTAAAATATATTTTTGAAAAATTTGAAACATTTGCAAGCCGTGCACAGAGTTAGGTCGATTGACTTTTTCTACCCCAGATTATTTTAAATAGAAGGTGGTATTCATTTGTTCAACATATGTAGGTGACTTCATTTATAAATCAAAAATTTTATAAAAAACATATTGTACTTTAGTGCTTCTTACCAAGGAATAGAATATAAGAAAGAATTATTTTGGCATATAAATCGCTTGAGAGGCAATGACATAGTATACACTTTTGTTAAATGAATATTAAGTCTATAAGGGATTAGTTACAGCCTTGGTAATCAATCATGGTGTAACAAAGAAATGGATTGGCATGGAATTTAGTAGAGTGAAAGCAGTGTGGATGATAATATTGTAAAGAATCAAGTTTTTGTGATAGCGATATAATTTACCTTTAATTTTTGAACCTTTTCTCGTTTAATATATTGTCTACATTTAAATTCACATTTACAAAGGCATTGTGATGATTATTAAATTTATTCTTTTGTTTTAGAACAGAGTATGTGTATATAGGACAATAGTATATACTACAACAAAGTGATAGTGTGTCGGTTAGACGTCGTTTTTGTAGTTTACTTTTTGTGACTTACTTTGCCTTTTTAATAGTAATCCATATCATTTTGTAGTACCGATTTCCACAATATGTGATCAATGCATTTCCACAATCAAACGTGTAAGAGCCATAATGCAGCCATAGATGTTGTAACAACGATTAACAGGCTCGACCCGGGAAGGTAAAATAGTGGCTAAATGCTGTTGGGTTTCGTATGGTAAGTGTAGAGAACCGGAGAGCTTTTTAACCGGAAATGAAGCGTTATGTCTAAGTCTTCAGGTTTGACAACGAATATGTATTGATTTTGAATTAAGAATAGATATTGATAAAAAATTTATTGGAGATAAACGAGCATACGGATCACCTGATGTTAAGTGACTACCGCCGCCCATGAACAACTGCAACACCAGGGAATCGGTGGTGTGTTGCCGGCCTTTTAGAAAGGAGTAAGCTTTTTTCTTGAACGTTCGTTAGTCGTATCGGTCAGAAAAATCGCCGGTGGTAAACTATTTCACGGAGAGGTCATACGCGGAAGTAAAACTACTAGTGAAACGTGCAGTGGTGGACCGCCAAGCATCCAGCTGGTTTGGATGGTATCGAGAGTTTGCCGCGATGTGCGTTCATGAAATTTGACGGCTGGGATTAATCCAAACAATTCCTCAGAGCACTCCCCGTGGTAAATACGGAAGAAAATGCAGTTTTGGTGAGAATTTGTAGACTTCAAAGCCTAGTCCGTGAATTATACGAGTGCAGACTTCCTAATGATGTTTTTGTTTTCCTTTATCGGAAACTAATGGAGGAAGTTACCTCAGCCCACCTTATGGTGATTGGATTCAGTGGTCAATAGACACCTACAGATATCCTCGATTACAATATAAAGTTTTCACTCCTAAGGACTAAGATGGAATGACTCGTTACCATAGTAAAAAGAGTCTCTAGAGACTCTTTTTCTTTGGTACGTGGGGAGTTAAAAAAAAAGTAGTTTTTTTTTAACTCCCCACACGAAACGCAGCAGCGTGACGCTAGTAATATACGCTGGTATCCTTCCTCGACTGGGTGGGGTTATTATTCTGCGGTCATAGTGAGATACAGTGTAGCTCTACCATGTGCATTTATTCGTAGCATACGTTACAATATGATAATGAAATCCAGATAGAACATAAGCATTCATTGTATTCAATGTACGAATTAATTTGTAAATAAATTGCATTAGATAATCACTCGCATACTTTATAAGCCTTTCTTTCCTATCCTTTTTTGAGAAAGAAACCCGTTCTTTTGGAATATTAAATTTTTCATACCATAGTATGTTTTTAGTAGTAACATGAAGTAAGATTACAACAATGTTTGAAATAAGCTTTTTTCTTTGAGCTTTTGATCACATTTCATCGCGATCACCGTAATACGTAAAAGAATTGACCACTGTTTTGCTAATAAAAGAGATAACGCCAAACGTTAAAAGGGTATAGTTTTGTTAGGAGACTTAAGAATGTTCCAACTTCCGTTCTTAAAAGGAAACAATTGTAAAATTAAAATATAAAACTGTGGAAATAGTGGAATAAATTCACAAAACCTATTTTGTCTCAAATCAAATAGTTTATTTGTGATTCACAGGTTACAAAAAGTCTTAATTAAAAACAATTAATTGAATAAAGAAAAGGTATATATTGCCTCTTTCAAACTTCATTATATGTTTGTGAATTTCCACATGTCCTGCCTAATAAATATAAATTCATTTATATTGTTTATTTGTTAGGAATAATAAAATATCCATAAATGTTAAAAGATTACCATGTCAACAAATAAAGATTATGAAGTGCTTAAGAACTATTTAAATTCTTAAGATAGATAGCGAATCTCTGCTTGCACATAAGCTTCTTAGGCTTCTGTTAATAGAACAAGTATTCACCCTTATGGATACTTTTGGACTATGTAGTGCAATAAACTATACATGTCCATCTAAACTGAAATCTAAATCATCATAATCTAAATCATCTAAATCATCATAAATAAAACTAAATATCACCTATGCTACATCTGTGGCTGTTTTAAAATAGACCGTCATAACGAAAAGTGACTTCTAGTGGTACTAGCAAGTTGTTCTAAAGACTTATCTTATTTAACGGTCACGAAAATTACTAGTGAAAACTACATGAATACTCTTAAGATAAACATTTAAAAGTAAAGACAGCTTATATGTCCCACTGTTGGGCACAAGCCTCCTCTTACTTTTGAGAGGGCTGTGGAGCAATTAGTCAAGCCTGTTGGTGCAACAGCAAGCATTCAATTAAAAAAAATTGCTTTCATATACTTTTACTTAAAAGTTTCCAATTAGGAATTAAAAATATTTAAGCAAGTTTGATTTCAATAAAATAGAAAAAAATAGTTTGAACTTCGTCAAATTTAAATAGTTCACAGTCATCTGCAAATGTCAATAAGTCTACTAAATCTACTGAACGAAAAGGGTTGAACTCTCTTAGATGTCAAAAGCCTTGGTCAAATCAGACGGTTAGCGCACGCTGTAAGTTTTACAGTACTTGAACAAACCAAGTTTGGTCCCCGCCGGCACCAATGAAATTGTTAATTGCAATTTTACGTGCTGATTTACCACGTGCTCGGTGGTGAAGGAAAACATCGTGAGGAAACCTCCATGTTTGAGATATAAGAAAAAACAAGACATGTGAAGTTTGCCAACACGCATCGGGGCAGCGCGGCGGACACTTCTTTGCTCTAAACCCCTCTCAGAAATGAGGGGAAGCCCGTTCCCAGCAGTGGGATGTATTTATACTTTAACTATAACTTTTAATATGCTACCACAGATCTACTAACTTATTTTTCTGTCAAATACTTGTAGATTTATAAATGTGAACATCACCGAAATGCATCCTATAGAATAATAAGACACTGGCTACTCTGCGCCTGCGCTCGAGGCTCGACTTGATTGAAACGAATCTCGTCAAGATTAGTTCTAATCAAATATAGGTTACCAATGAACCTCTTGGCACGTATCTTTACTGAGTCCAACGCTGATTATTGATAGGTAGCATTTTGCAACATCACCCCTTATGGGACAGCAATACTCCATGAATAAATATAAGGTGAAAACCTGCATTCTTGCAAGGATACCTAGTTTCCTGCTGTTTTGGCCCTGGAACGTAAAGAAAATTTGAAACCTATATTTGAGGTTTGGAGAAAATTCAACCTTTAACAACTGTAGGCGGTCTATGTACTCCAAATATATATTCCGGAAAGTGGGACTCAGGGTGAACGGGCTCCATTTAATGGTGAAAGGTTTCGGAGGCATTAAATTTCACAAGATTGACATCGCCTCATTCGGAAACCTGCAGTGAGAAATTCACACGCTCAACAATAGCTTCTCTTTCGGATTAATTTTGAACTCGACTGATCCGAGAATTCAGTTGGTACCTCTTCACAACTGTGCTGTCATCTACATAACCATAGATACCGGTAATAAGCGGATCATTATTATGCAGGAAGAGATTTGCGGAGAGAACGGACCCCTGAGGAACTCCGCTGTTTGTCGCAATAGGACTAGACGAGCAGTTATCAGTGACGACCTGGAGAGATTGTTTCTCCAGAAAGTCCTTCACCCAGTCAATCATACCAAGAGATAAGCCTTACGCTGGAAGCTTGGTTGGACTTGGCGACTTGGTTAAAATGTCTCTCCTTATTGATAACATCCGTATCTTTGTAATCCTAAGCATTGTCCCTGTATAAGCACGCCATATGCTTGTGTTTTTCAGCAAAGAGCACTTGTGTGAATTAATATGTGTAATGTGTGTGAATTAAATAACTAAGAGCAATTGGTATAGACCAATTGCTCTCAAATCAATATATGAAGGTCCTTAAAAGGGTCATGCATGAAAGACTGAACTCATTTTTAAAGAAAAATAATATAATAAGGGGAGAACAATATGGATTTCGAAGGTAAAGATCAACCGCACATGCCTGTCACTACCTAATCAAAAACGTTTCGATACATATGGAGAGAAAATATCCCGTAGCTACAGTTTAGTTCGATATTTCCAAAGCTTTCAATTCGTAAATAATAAAACATTCTTGTCAAA
Organism: Parnassius apollo; assembly: GCA_907164705.1. Taxonomy (NCBI): domain Eukaryota; kingdom Metazoa; phylum Arthropoda; class Insecta; order Lepidoptera; family Papilionidae; genus Parnassius; species Parnassius apollo. The sequence goes on along the minus strand of CAJQZP010000049.1, from coordinate 481,941 downwards.
ACTCGAATCATATGAAATGCGAGGACTTGCTAATGAGTGGATCAAAAGTTATTTTAGTGGTATAACCTTTAAAGTGTGTCGTACAAATCGAAGAATACAATCAATAATTCAATACCTCAAGGGATATTGATATATGCATTTTGGGACCATTGCTTTCTAAACTCTACATTATTGATTTTCTTGAGTGTACTGAATATCCGGTAATTCTTTTTGCTGATGACATATCTATCGCGATACATTAAAAAAAGAAAATATATATGTCCTCCAGACTGAATTTCGGCCACGGCGGCCTGCATCAACGGAGGCTAGCCATCGGCGCAGGACAGGATTATAGTGATTATATTGTATGATATGATTATAGTGTATGCGCAAGCACAGGTGCACTCTCTATTCCTTCACTCTCATAATCCGATGGGACGGTAAACCGACACGACCGGAGAGAGATTAGGCGCAGGACCAACGGCTCTACGTGCTTTCCGAGGCACGGGGGTGAGACACCTCCAACTTCCTGACTCTGTGCAACTACTGAGAATTTCTTGACGGAAAAACTCAACAATTAAGTGGTTTATCGGTTAAAAATGAATACAGATAAAACAAATTTTGTTCAAATTAGTAACAAAAATGCTGAACCCGCACAGTTACGGTTACGCCACCGCAATGAAACCATTGAGAAATCTACATCTGCCACCTTTCTCGGTATAGATTAATAGATTCTAAGCTGACTTGCCAATATCACGTTGATATGGTATGTCAGAAAATAAACAGGTTCGTTTATGCTCTGTAAGATTTTCGCAGTTGGCCTGCCTTGTTGCAGCGCTAATGGCTTCTCATGGATATGTAGGGTCCGTGTTAAGGTATGGGCTGATTTTGTGGGGAAATTAGACGGAAATGAATCGTGCCTTCATTTCACTAGAGAAATGTGTAAGATTGTGTGAAGTTGGGCAGTTACAATCCTGTGTTAAAAAAACTGAGTATATTTGCATTACCATTTCCATATAATATTTTTGAAATTTCAATACTTGTAAAGAAAAATATGACTATTTTTATAAAAAAACACGAAACAAGTACTGTCCAAAAGGGGTATCCATACGAGTTAAATGTTGCCTACAGCCTGTTTTAGTAGGAACCGCTGTAGCATCTGCATTAGATTGTTTAATTTACTTCCGAACTGTATCCATTTGTTGCTTTCACTGTTTTCAAGAAAATAATATACAAAATTCTTATTGACAATAGTTTTTATGACGTAAATGATTTTACAAAATTTGCCATGACGGACATCTTTATATAATAACTAATAGTTTTAATAACTAATCATTAATATTTTTTAAATGTTATTTGTTTGTGTCATGTTGTTTCTAGAAGTAATATAAGTTAGACCTTGTAGGTAGTCATGATTAATAACATTGTTCCGTGTGTATTACAAATTGACCATTCATGCCCCTGTATATTTTTAACTTTATCTTTTTTAAATACAGCCAACGTTTTCACCAATATGTTATGGTCTGATAAGTCCGGAGAGCAAGTATAATTACTGGCTCTTAGGCGTATCTTCTTAGCCCTCAGAGATGTCAAAGCATGCACCTTCTTCTTCATCAGTCCGTTAAAAATCACTGCTGGATGTTGTTCTCACCAGCTGTAGGGAGCATTTGCCTTAATTGTCATGCTTGGCCGTTGAATCGACGATCACAATATCAAACGTACCTTTGACACTGCTCCCCGTCGCTTGCATTTTCTTTCTCTCTATGGGATACCGTAGGAACAATCTGTTTTACTGATTTAGCTTGCTTTTTTGCTAGAATGCGTTTTCGAAGCTTTATCATCCTTGAATCCCTGAATATTAAGACCCGAATTACCAGTTACAAAGTTCTCCGTAACTCAACATTCACCGTACGAAATCTACCAACATGAGGCAGCTATTTTCCGCTAATTTTTTGTGCGAATGTGATCTTTTCCTGGTCACGCTGACCCTGTTCCAGAAGCTTAATTAGCTACATCGTAGCTTTTCTTTTACAAAATTACCGACATTATTCACGACATTATTATAATGCCAATGGGTACTTTACTCGCGGGTCAAGTGAGAATTAAATTATTAAAAAGTGTGCGGTGTGCTTGTCCTATTTTGGGCAGTTATCCGCAAAACATACCAGCGTTGTTGTTATGCGGCTAAGAATATGTTCTTATTTTTACTAGTAATATTCGATAGATTACCTATTACACAAGGAAACTTTTTATATATTTAATTACATTATCAAAAATATGCAATGTTTATTTTATAATGAAAAAGCTAAATAATTAAATATTATGTAAAAATAACAAACTATATTTAAAATTAACAAACAATTCCACATAATAGCTTCAGAAAGCAGTGTAAAGACATGATGTATTGAATAGTAAGTAAAGCGTCAACTTCAGAAGCATTTGTGGAAGTATTTATGTACTGTGACAATCTGCTGTTCCCTGCGACTTGACTTGCGTAGAATTCATTACGATTTCAAGAGGTTTCAATTTTTTTGCGCAGATCCCTAACTCTTTTTCTAAAATAAAGTAAGCTTAAGTAACTCCTTGTAACATCAGCTATATGGCAGTGAAAGTGCCATCAAAATCGGTTTAGTCATTTGGGAGTATTAGCCGGAATAAACAGATAGACAGACAAACATTTTGAATTTATTAATTTGTTAAGCGATATTTGTGGAGCGATAGGCGAGGGACACGCTTCTTCATTGACGACAAAAATCACGCCACATAATTTAGCTTCCTCCCACCCCCCCTTTTGTGCGTGCTGAAAGCAATGTGGGTAAGATGGAGGAAAGCACTGGCTAGATTACTAATCAACTAAACAAAATGCGAGAGTACCCGTTTTTTCTGCACAACTAATACCGTTAGTACCGTTTATACTTTCATATGCATTTAGAAAAAAGGATGTTATTTTGACATTGCAAACAGACACTAAATTTATTTTTTATATAGATTTTAATTATTTTTTCCTTTCAAGTGGTTTACGAAATATTACAACTGTACAGTAACAACTAAAATGTCATCTAAATAGGTATATTAAAATATTTAATCCCTACTTTTTCACCCATTAAGGATTGATTTCGTCTTTTAATTTATATGGAAATATCACTGAAGTAAGTATATCATATACATAGTAAGTATATAATATACATATATATATATATATTCTATGGGCAGCTGTACACATCATCGTTGGAGCCACACGCAAGTGTGAGTAACGATCCAAGAGCAAGTTACCCGACACTATTCCGATGATATCCCGGACGTCAGTCTGAGCGAGATTAGAATGGCTATCCAGCACCTTAAAAACGGCAGGGCCCCAGGCGAGGATGGAATTACAGCGGAGCTTCTGAAAGCGGGTGGAACACCGGTTCTTGAAGTCCTTCAGAAGCTCTTCAATTCCGTCCTCCATGGTGGCACTACTCCGGAGGCGTGGAGCAGAGGTGCGGTGGTCTTGTTCTTTAAGAAAGGCGACAACGCTCTCTTGAAGAACTACAGACCGATTTCCCTTCTGAGCCGCGTCTACGTGCTGTTTTCGAGAGTCATTACGAATCGTCTCGCACGCAGACTCGACGACTTCCAGCCTCCCGAACAAGCCGGTTTCCGAAAAGGCTTCAGTACCATACACCACATACATACCCTGCGGCAGATTGTACAGAAGACCGAGGAGTACAATTTGCCACTTTGCCTGGCGTATGTGGACTATGAGAAAGCCTTTGATTCCGTCGAAATTTGGGCGGTGCTACAGTCCCTTCAGCGGTGCCAAGTTGACTGTCGGTATATCGAAGTGCTGAAGTGTTTGTACAGTAGGGCTACGATGGCTATCCGAGTACAGAATCAGAGTTCGAAGCGTATCCAACTGCAGAGAGGTGTAAGACAGGGTGACGTTATATCCCCGAAACTCTTCACCGCTGCGTTGGAAGACATTTTCAAGCTATTGGATTGGAAAGGATACGGTATTAACATCAATGGCGAGTACATCACTCACCTTCGATTTGCCGACGATATATTCCTTATGGCAGAATCGCTGGAGGACCTTAGCACTATGCTCAATGACCTCAATGGTGTCTCCCAACGGATAGGTCTTAAGATGAACATGGACAAATCAAAGATCATGTTTAATGTCCATGTCACACCTATGCCGGTAGTTGTTGGGAGCACTATGCTCGAAGTTGTTGACAAGTACGTTTACCTGGGACAAACAGTCTGACTAGGTCAATTCGAGGTCAATCGACGTATTCAACTCGGCTGGGCAGCGTTCGGGAAATTACGACACATCTTCACGTCAGGTATACCTCAATCTCTGAAAACTAAAGTGTACCAGTGCGTGTGAGGGGGTCCTTCACCGCTGGCCGTATGAGGACGCTCAAAGTCACTCAGCGAGCTATGGAGAGGGCTATGCTCGAAGTTTCTCTGCGTGATAGACTCAGAAATGAGGATATCCGCAGTAGAACCAGAGTGACCGACATAGCCGAACGGATTAGTAAGCTGAAGTGGCAATGGGCCGGCCATATAGCTCGAAGAACTGATAACCGATGGGGAAGAAAGGTTCTCGAGTGGCAGCCTCGTACCGGTAGGCGTAGTGTAGGGCGACCCACCACTAGATGGAGTGACGACCTGGTAAGACATGCAGGGAGTCGATGGATGCAGGTGGCTCAGGACCTCGTGGGTGGGGAGGCTGGTGCAGTGGACTTGTGAAGGGATGTAATGATGATGATATATATATATATATATATATATATATTAGTATATATATATATTTAGTGGGTATGCTATACTTATTGGTGTATATTAAAGACGAAATCACGGGTGAAAATGCGATTAAATATTTTAATATACCTATTTAGACGACACTTTAGTTGTTACTGTACAGTTGTATATATATAATGTGTATTATATATATATATATATATATATATATATATATATATATATATATATATATATATATATATATATATATATATATATATGAAAGCAATGTCAAATATAAAACCTTTTCGAATATTTTTTTTTGAACTCTGTGAAAAATTTAGACCAAAGTCATATTTAACGTTATACAAATTCGAAGCGATATGCACACATTTTTGCATCATGAACTCTTTAACGATAATTGCGGATATGCAAAGCGCATTATGGCAGAGAGTATTTTCTAAAAACTTTCTCATTCTATGTTCTATAGTAAAAATTTTAAGTATTCAACATGCTTTGAGAAAAAGTAAAGTGTGTGCAAATTTTGAAACTATTATGTGAGTATTTTATTCGATAATCCATTCATAACAGATTTTCAAAAGTCCATTTCTGTACAAATAATGCTCACCCCACAGATTGCCTCATTGGACATATATTCGCCATAGTTACCACACTTATTACGCAGTTTTATTTTTTTTACGTATATATAGGAAGGTATACACTTTTTGTAGCCTCTTATGACACTAAGTGAACATTGGGAACATTTGCATACAAAAGCTGTGACCACGCGCATGTATTATACCCTCTAGCGAAGTATAGCAATACTACACTGAATATTTATTTAGAAAACATTTTAGCTATTTCCCAGGAGGTGACGCCACTGAACATAAGGTAAAAATCCGTTATAGGCACATCGTTAATCACTAACATATTTGTAAGTAAATAGTGACGTTACTGGATAACAGAGGGCACTTATTAAAATAATTTTTCTTTCTTCTAGAACAATCTACTAGAAATAGTAATATTTAAAAATTATTTGGTAAATACACATTGTTCTTACGATAATAAACCAAAATCACGTTCATTTTTTTGTTCCATAACGTGACTTACAATGCCTTAAAGCACAACCGGGCATATTTTCTTTAAAAAATATTTTTTAAATTTATGAAACGAATGCGTCTTGACCATTTGACGATGTCACTTAAACTAAATGATAAAAATCGGAGATATATCCTATAGGACAAAACTTATAGACGACAATTTTGTTACTGATGTCCGGTCTATTACTAATACCTATTTAAATGTCTTTGGTAAAGGATAGTGTATGTTCATACACCGCCACTACATGGTGATTTTTGAGAAACATAATAAAAAGTTTCAAAGAGGAAAGAGGGCATGCAGTCTCCATCATTCATTCTTCGTTCCTTTTAGTTGCGCCAAAAACTCTCATTTGAGTTTGTGTTAATTAGTTGGTTAGATTAGCTGGCAATAACCTCCCTTGTCACTTCCATTCCCTTCCAGCACGGGCATGCCAAATGGGGGCTGGCCAAAAAAAGTGGGCCAGCAGTTATCGTCCCTTACGAAGTTGCAGCACAATCTTGGCTGTGACAGCATCCTGTGGCAGTCGAACACAGAACTCCACAAACCTCTTGCACAGTGCAATTTATTTGTGAATTAGTGCAATACAATTCATCGTGGCGTTCAGTCAACCACAGTGCATACAACGTAGTTCCACCAGCCTCGAGAACTTAGTAAGAGGCTGCTCACAGAACCACACCCGGTTAGTGCCTGTTCCTTTAAATCTTGAGCTGTTTTTATTTAATGATTTCTTATATTTACGCGAACATTGCACATGATTAAAACTACTTTTACGGATTTTATTGCGTTTATTTTTACTTTTTATTTTTTAATTCCCGACGTTTCGGGCGCTTTCCAGCACCCATGGTCACGGGGGACTGAGATGACTGACGTCCCGATGTCATTGTTAAACCCGGAGTACCTTCAGCTTTTTTAATTATTGTTTATGGTCCGATCTATGCAAAATGAACTGACTATGTCTTGAGTTCTTGCAGTGGTATGCTAGGGTGTAGTTTTAATTTTATTGATTATAGGATCCCAAGCAGGTGGTAGTACCCAGCCTCCTTCTCTATTGAAATTAGGATGTTTTTTAATTTCAATAGCCTCACGTATCATCCTTGGTAGGAATCGGTGTTCTTTCGCGAGGATTTGTGGTCTATCAAATCTGATGTAATGGTTGGGGCCGTCTAGGATATGATCACAAACTGCAGACTTCCCGGAACGTTGATGCTTCACATCAGCTATATGTTCTTTTACGCGGGTCCTAATTGATCTTTTGGTTTGTCCTATATAAGAGAGACCACATTCACAATCAAGCTTGTACACTCCTGCATCTTGTAGAGGAATATGACACTTGACGGATGGTAGGAACCGACTAATCTTCTTCGGCGGCTTCTAGAATGTTCTAATAGAAGCTCGCTTCAAGATATAGCCAACCTTGTCTGTGACACCTCTGACATATGGTAGTACAGCAGGCACACGCTCGACTGTGGCCGGCTTCACTCGGTCACTGTGACGTAGGCGCGGGACCTGAAGCTTGTTGTCGTGCAGAACTTGCTTGACGTGCTGAAGCTCGGCGGCCAGGTGTTTGCTGTCACAGATCCCTCGTGCTCTCTGTAACAAAGATTTGCCCACGGTAGCTAACTGTGAAGGATGGTGGTGAGATTCACCGTTTAAATATCGGTTTGTATGGGTCTTTTTCCTATACACAGTGTGACCAATGGTGTTATTAGGATTTCGGATGACTAATACATCTAGGAAAGGTAAGGAATTATTTGCCTCTAACTCCATAGTAAATTGAATTTTAGCGTTTATGGAATTAAGATGTTCTAAAAATGCAGTTACTTTGTCTGATGGTAAAATTGTGAAAGTATCGTCTACGTACCGCTTGTAGATCCTTGGTGTAACAGGTGCAGTAAGGAGGGCTTTCTCCTCAAAGTCTTCCATGAATATATCGGCGACAATGGGAGATACAGGTGAGCCCATCACCACACCATCTACTTGCTTGTAAAACTCTTCCTTTCACAATAGATAGCCAGATGTAAGGCAATGTCTTAGTAATACTGCATATTCTGCTGGCATGTTATTTTCCTTTAGTTTCCTAGTTATAATTGAGATGCAGTCTTCAACAGGTAGGCATGTAAATAGAGACTGAACATCAAAACTGACCATGGCTCATTGTCAGTAAGATGTAGGTCTTTGATCTCACTGACAAAATGGTATGAATCCTTAGTGTGTGCTCTTGTGTGTCCTCTGAGTGGTGATAACATTTTAGCTAAGTATTGAGCCAATCTGTAAGTTGGCGAATCAATCTGACTCACTATTGGACGTAATGGAGCATTCGGTTTGTGTATCTTTGGTAACCCATACAACTTCGGTGGTTTGGCACAGGAAGGTATTATCGAATTAACGTCCAAATTCAATTTTTCGGAGTATTTCTTAATTAGATCGCTAATTGTTTTAAGCGTATTAGTTGTAGGGTCTGTTTTGACCTTTCGATAAGTAGTTTCATCCGACAAAAGTTGTTGTATTTTAAAATTGTAATCTGACGTATCCATTATAACCGTGGAATTACCTTTATCTGCGCGGAGAATTGTAAGCTCTGGTCTGTTGCGTAAGTTTCTCAACGCGTTAAATTCATTTTTGGGGAGATTTAATTTCGGCGCTGAACTTCGACGTAACATAGACGAGATGTCTTGACGTATGGCCTCTAAATCTTCATTACCAATATTATTTTTATACAGACAGTCCTCAACACTACAGATAATGTCCTCATACGGTATTTTTCGCGGTGTTATTGCGAAATGAATACCTTTTTCTAAAACTTTTATTGTGGCATCGTCCAGTGTTGTCCAGTGACCATGGGTGCTGGAAAGTGCCCGAAACGTCGGGAATTAAAAATAAAAAGTAAAAATAAACGCGATAAAATCCGTAAAAAGTAGTTTTAATCATGTGCAATGTTCGCGTAAATATAAGAAATCATTATGTTAACCAGTACGGACTGGAAATAGCAAATAAAATACGCCGATTAGAAGATCTAAAGACCAGGCGCGCAAGATACATAACAGCTTTAAATTACTTGAAGAGATGCAGAGATCATAATCTCATTCCTACGTGTGTCAAGATATCCACTAAAAAAGACATTCGAGGAAGCGCCAAGATCTTAAATCAGGCTAGTAAAAAGTTGTTAATAACGGTGATTCAGCAAAAACGTACCGATCTATATTTCATAAACAAAACCATAGACAATTCATCCAGTGAATTAAAGACAGTTTTATCGACATTTGATTATAAAAATTGCATGGAAACTTTAGATAAACGCGAAACAACTAAATACAATGAATGCAAAAATAAACACATTGATAAATACCATAAATTAACAACTAAATCAAATGTCCAACATACGAAATCGTTGACCACAGACACGAATCATAAACAACGCGCTGTCTACAACTTATCAAAACAAACACTGGACGACGCTACAATAAAAGTTTTAGAAAAAGGTATTAATTTCGCAATAACACCGCGAAAAATACCGTATGAGGACATTATCTGTAGTGTTGAGGACTGTCTGTATAAAAATAATATTGGTAATGAAGATTTAAAGGCCATACGTCAAGACATCTCGTCTATGTTACGTCGAAGTTCAGCGCCGAAATTAAATCTCCCCAAAAATGAATTTAACGCGTTGAAAAACTTACGCAATGGACCAGAGCTTACGATTCTCCGCGCAGATAAAGGTAATTCTACGGTTATAATGGATACGTCAGATAACAATTTTAAAATTCAACAACTTTTGTCGGATGAAACTACTTATCGAAAGGTCAAAACAGACCCTACAACTAATACGCTTAAAACAACTAGCAATCTAATTAAGAAATACTCCGAAAAATTGAATTTGGACGTTAATTCGATAATACCTTCCTGTGCCAAACCACCGAAGTTGTATGGGTTACCAAAAATACACAAACCGAATGCTCCATTACGTCCAATAGTGAGTCAGATTGATTCGCCAACTTACAGATTGGCTCAATACTTAGCTAAAATATTATCACCACTCAGAGGACACACAAGAGTACACACTAAGGATTCATACCATTTTGTCAGTGAGATAAAAGACCTACATCTTACTGACAATGAAACCATGGTCAGTTTTGATGTTCAGTCTCTATTTATATGCCTACCTGTTGAAGACTGCATCTCAATTATAACTAGGAAACTAAAGGAAAATAACATGCAAGCAGAATATGCAGTATTACTAAGACATTGCCTTACATCTGGCTATCTATTGTGGAAGGAAGAGTTTTACAAGCAAGTAGATGGTGTGGCGATGGGCTCACCTGTATCTCCCATTGTCGCCGATATATTCATGGAAGACTTTGAGGAGAAAGCCCTCCTTACTGCACCTGTTACACCAAGGATCTACAAGCGGTACGTAGACGATACCTTCACAATTTTACCATCAGACAAAGTAACTGCATTTTTAGAACATCTTAATTCCATAAACGCTAAAATTCAATTTACTATGGAGTTAGAGGCAAATAATTCCTTACCTTTCCTAGATGTATTAGTCATCCGAAATCCTAATAACACCATTGGTCACACTGTGTATAGGAAAAAGACCCATACAAACCGATATTTAAACGGTGAATCTCACCACCATCCTTCACAGTTAGCTACCGTGGGCAAATCTTTGTTACAGAGAGCACGAGGGATCTGTGACAGCAAACACCTGGCCGCCGAGCTTCAGCACGTCAAGCAAGTTCTGCACGACAACAAGCTTCAGGTCCCGCGCCTACGTCACAGTGACCGAGTGAAGCCGGCCACAGTCGAGCGTGTGCCTGCTGTACTACCATATGTCAGAGGTGTCACAGACAAGGTTGGCTATATCTTGAAGCGAGCTTCTATTAGAACATTCTAGAAGCCGCCGAAGAAGATTAGTCGGTTCCTACCATCCGTCAAGTGTCATATTCCTCTACAAGATGCAGGAGTGTACAAACTTGATTGTGAATGTGGTCTCTCTTATATAGGACAAACCAAAAGATCAATTAGGACCCGCGTAAAAGAACATATAGCTGATGTGAAGCATCAACGTTCCGGGAAGTCTGCAGTTTGTGATCATATCCTAGACGGCCCCAACCATTACATCAGATTTGATAGACCACAAATCCTCGCGAAAGAACACCGATTCCTACCAAGGATGATACGTGAGGCTATTGAAATTAAAAAACATCCTAATTTCAATAGAGAAGGAGGCTGGGTACTACCACCTGCTTGGGATCCTATAATCAATAAAATTAAAACTAAACCCAAGCATACCACTGCAAGAACTCAAGACATAGTCAGTTCATTTTGCATAGATCGGACCATAAACAATAATTAAAAAAGCTGAAGGTACTCCGGGTTTAACAATGACATCGGGACGTCAGTCATCTCAGTCCCCCGTGACCATGGGTGCTGGAAAGCGCCCGAAACGTCGGGAATTAAAAATAAAAAGTAAAAATAAACGCAATAAAATCCGTAAAAGTAGTTTTAATCATGTGCAATGTTCGCGTAAATATAAGAAATCATTAAATAAAAACAGCTCAAGATTTAAAGGAACAGGCACTAACCGGGTGTGGTTCTGTGAGCGGCCTCTTACTAAGGTCTCGAGGCTGGTGGAACTACGTTGTATGCACTGTGGTTGACTGAACGCCACGATGAATTGTATTGCACTAATGCACAAATAAATTGCACTGTGCAAGAGGTTTGTGGAGTTCTGTGTTCGACTGCCACAGGATGCTGTCACAGCCAAGGTTGTGCTGCAACTTCGTAAGGGACGATAACTGCTGGCCCACTTTTTTTTGGCCAGCCCCCCATTTGGCATGCCCGTGCTGGAAGGGAATGGAAGTGACAAGGGAGGTTATTGCCAGCTAATCTAACCAACTAATTAACACAAACGCAAATATGAGTTTTTGGCGCAACTAAAAGGAACGAAGAATCTACCGCTTTGTTCTAATGATGGCGACTGCATGCCCTCTTTCCTCTTTGAAACTTTTTATTATGTTTCTCAAAAATCACCATGTAGTGGCGGTGTATGAACATACACTATCCTATACCAAAGACATTTAAATAGGTAGTAGTAATAGACCGGACATCAGTAACAAAATTGTCGTCTATAACTTTTGTCCTATAGGATATATCTCCGATTTTTATCATTTAGTTTAAGTGACATCGTCAAATAGTCAAGACGCATTCGTTTCATAAATTTAAAAAATATTTTTAAAGAAAATATGCCCGGTTGTGCTTTAAGGCATTGTAAGTCACGTTATGGAACAAAAAATGAACGTGATTTTGGTTTATTATCGTAAGAACAATGTGTATTTACCAAATAATTTTTAAATATTATTATTTCTAGTAGAATGTTCTAGAAGAAAGAAAAATTATTTTAATAAGTGCCCTCTGTTATCCAGTAACGTCACTATTTACTTACAAATATGTTAGTGATTAACGATGTGCCTACAACGGATTTTTACCTTATGTTCAGTGGCGTCACCTCCTGGGAAATAGCTAAAATGTTTTCTAAATAAATATTCAGTGTAGTATTGCTATACTTCGCTAGAGGGTATAATACATGCGCGTGGTCACAGCTTTTGTATGCAAATGTTCCCAATGTTCACTTAGTGTCATAAGAGGCTACAAAAAGTGTATACCTTCCTATATATACGTAAAAAAATAAAACTGCGTAATAAGTGTGGTAACTATGGCGAATATATGTCCAATGAGGCAATCTGTGGGGTGAGCATTATTTGTACAGAAATGGACTTTTGAAAATCTGTTATGAATGGATTATCGAATAAAATACTCACATAATAGTTTCAAAATTTGCACACACTTTACTTTTTCTCAAAGCATGTTGAATACTTAAGATTTTTACTATAGAACATAGAATGAGAAAGTTACGTGAGGCTATTGAAATTAAAAAACATCCTAATTTCAATAGAGAAGGAGGCTGGGTACTACCACCTGCTTGGGATCCTATAATCAATAAAATTAAAACTAAACCCAAGCATACCACTGCAAGAACTCAAGACATAGTCAGTTCATTTTGCATAGATCGGACCATAAACAATAATTAAAAAAGCTGAAGTTACTCCGGGTTTAACAATGACATCAGGACGTCAGTCATCTCAGTCCCCCGTGACCATGGGTGCTGAAAAGCGCCCGAAACGTCGGGAATTAAAAATAAAAAGTAAAAATAAACGCGATAAAATCCGTAAAAGTAGTTTTAATCATCTGTTTTTATTTGTTGTTCTTTTTCCTTAGTAGCTCATGTTTTACGTCGTGCTGGCTAATGTAGTAAATTAAATTGTAGCAAATATATTTGTCCAAAGATCGCAACGTGCCATGACCGCCATTTTGTTTGGTTTATAACGAACTACTAAGATACAGTCAATCAATTGGTTTAACCCAGAATGCCTTTTGTTATTCTCGCACCCAATCGTTGTTGGGGTCATTATATCCGGCATCGAATCCGGGACCCTGTGGCCCAACCATTTTGTGTTCCTTCGCTCTAAATTTGAAAGGGCAATCTAGTTGCTCAACCATTTGTGGTCCAGCCGACCAGCTCCAATATACAGAAATAAGAGAACGGCAGTTATGATTGTAGTCAGGTACGAGAATCGTTTCGGTCTTCCTATTAAAAACAATAGCACTATCATTGTTCATTTTTATATTAAAAAAAATAGTAGGTTTCAATTTAACTGTATGTTGTACGGGATATTTAACGCTAAATGTTCATCAGAGGTGGTCCCATATAAATTATGAAAAAAAAAATTCTACCGCTAAGGGTAAAAATAGAGTATGACATTATTTATGTAACTATTTAGACGAAATTCGATATATTTTTTAGCCTTTAAAAGTATCAAAAATTTAAATTCTAATTAAAAAAGCCGACTTCAAGGAAATAAATATAATAAAATATTATCCACATATTAGACACCAGTGCTAAAACAGTGTATAGAAGTATTAAAACCCCGACTTACAAATTATGTTAAAATAATTTAACATTAAATTAGATAAAGATATTTAGATTACAGATTATCAAAGTAATAATGATGAAGTGATTTTTGTAACAGCTTTGTACCGAAATATGAAATGCAGGATACAAAAAATATTGTTTTGGTAATAGGGATGTTGTAAATCGGTATAGTGTGATATTTGAGATCTCCTTTTAAGTATTTAAAATAGTTATGCCAGAAGGCTGATTACCATATATGAAGTGACGATGACGTGAATCTTTCATGTGGCTTTTTCTTTGGAAAAGGCAACATGAAGGATAAATGGTCAGCCGTGAGATGGGCTAAAATGATAATGCTAAAGTAAATGTGTAGGCTGTACTAGATCTCTAATCTGTGCCAAATCAAAGAATATGTTTCGAACTATTTTATTTATGCTAATTTACATAACGATCATGAAAAAGTGTGTCAGCAAACCTACATGTGAAAAAATAATAATAGAATGACCATCACAGGCTAACTTTTATGCAATATCTCACGTTTATTTCACAACAAAACAATCTCATATGCTTAATAGGATCAGGCGTTACTTGGCGGAAATCCATTATATTAAAGTAGTTAAAAATTACTTCGTCCACATCCGAGCGCTTGCGTCAGAGTTGTATAAAAGCAGCTGTTTTAGCTCGCGGCTCATTTAGTGGCCAGCCACCGCAGGATTTTTTTTAAATACTTTTAAACTATTAGTAAGCTATATTAGTGTTTACTTATTCCCATTTCAGTATTTTTAAGTGACAAAACAATTTTAAAATAATTGATTTATCAAATACATTCTTAATTAATGAATAAAAGATTTCCAAACAGATGAACATTTATTTCACGAATTTTTCAATTAAATATCATCACGACTCTAGAGAAAAGTTGTTCAACAATGAAATTTCACTCAGTTGGTCGCAAGTTGATTGATATTCTAATTAAAAACTTGTATAATAATTGCTGTGTTTGTTCCAAGAGTTCAGAATTCTGATTCAGTCTTGAAAACGTTTTACGGTGAATATTCAATTGTAAGTAAATATTTTCAAATCAGTAAATAATTTGCTTGAAAATTTTAAGTATCCAAGTTCAATTTTCTTTTTGTTCGTGCGATTTATGGAATAGAGTAACATCTAAGTGTAGACTCGAGTATGTTATGCTTCAATGTCTTTGCTTGCGTGAAAGGTCCATATTCCTTAAAATGGTCAAGAAAGGTGATGACTGCCACATGTGCCACACTTGTGAACAGATGATACTTGCGGGGGTTGATCTGGTCTATTCGGGTCGAGTAAGCAATACATTTATAAGCTTTAATTTTGCTATTTTGTTGCATTGTATTTACATTATTATTCATCTATACATTAGTAGTAAAATCCTAAAAGCAAGTTGTTGTTTCGCAAGCACACTTATAATTTCTTACGTTTATTTAATTAATGTGTGTTTACACAATAGTTTCTGAAGTTATACGTCCGATTCTCTATTTTTCAGTCTACAAAACAGCGCGACAAGTTTCAAAGTATACAAGTGATGCGCTTGCAGATAACAAACAGAAAGATCTAATTCACCATTCCTCCCTTTTTTGAAAAATATTATCACACGAGCACACAGACCTGATTTTAAGTGGGTGCTTTGGTCCTGCAGATGCGACCCCTGAGGAAGATGTAATGCCTCATTTCCTGTTAAAAGTGTCTCTGGTTCTCTACACTCACCACAAAAACACAATATAATTTAATGATTTCTTATATTTACGCGAACACTACACATTGAAATAATACTAGTTTTTACGGAATTTATCTCGTATATTTAACTTTTAAATTACCCGACGTTTCGAACGCTTTACAGCAAGCACTCATGGTCACCGGCGGGACTGAGATGTTCAACGTCCAGATTTCATAGTTAACCGCGGTTCCCATAGATTAAAATTTAACTTTTGTTCCGATCTACACAGTATGAACTTATGGTATCTTGAAGTCTTACAGTTGTATGCTTGGGTTGGGATTTGAAATGGGAAAGTTTATATTTACTGTGACATCAAAACATTCAAATAACATTAAAACACTTCATCCGCTATTATATTATAATATAGCTATTCTGCTCTGATGGTTAAACGAGTACGTGGTACACGTCCACTAGTCCGCGCAACGGGTTGAATGAATTTGCCGATGGCATGCGTCCATTGGATCTGGATTTTTATTTGGTATCGAGTGACCAATATATATATATATATATATATATATATATATATATATATATATATATATATATATATATATATATATATATATATATATTATTTCTATTTCTTTTTCTTCACTTTTGAAACCGGCTAAACACAATGTTTATGCTATTGTTTTTATATTTAACAGTCGATCACTTCGTGGCACGTTGCCATGAAGACCCGATTACGCGCCATAATGGTTCGTACTTGCAAGATGAGTTCCATTTACAACCTCTGGAAGCGGTGTAATTATTTAACACAAATTGTTGACATTGCGATTACTTTCTCGAAAAGTTTAGTTTTTATCATTCATCCATTACACACTATAAAAGTCTGGGCATAGGCCTCTCTCAAATATTTTATTAGCAGAGGATTCCGCAACAGTTGTCACGCTTGGAAGAAGGGTACGCAACCACATTTTTTTATAATTTTGATTTGTTATCTGGAAGATGCTGCTGCCTATCTCCTGCTTTAGTTTTTCTCCGTCGCCTCTTAAGACACCCACGAAGGTTATCATTATTAATTCTTATATCATTCATGAATTGCACAAATTAGTTTCCTTTATTTAATATTATTGTCAAACTATCATTGCAAATTTCATCGTTTTGTAGATGTAAAGATATATCGAGAACGAAGTGTTCAGTTACCACTTGTTATTACTAATTGCATTTTGGTCTGTTATAAACCCAATTCGTTGCATGCTAAAATATATTATCAAATTAGGAAGCGAGCCAACCTCATTTTATACTGTAATCAAAACTATATAACTTGCGAACACTTAAATCTAATTTTGAAAATATTTTATACAGTGATTTGCGTATGGTCACGGTAAAAAAATCCATTACATCATTTCGTATCATTGTTGTTTAGGTAAAAGCTAGGAAATTTATATGGCTACTGATAGATAGTAATACATCTCGGTAATACTATCTCGATTATACCACACTTAAAAAACCTAGACAATTTAAAGAAAGCAGCGTCAAAGTGAGCAAATCACCTGCTATTGCAACTGAAGAAAACAATTCCCTACTAACAGGAGAGGCGCATGCCTTGCCGTAATATATCTATCTATATAGCATAAGATATATATATATACATATATATGTATATGTGTATATATATATATATATATATATATGTATATGTGTATATATATGTATATATATATATATATATATATATATATATATATATATATAGTGATAAAATTGCTAAGCTTCAACTCAATAGTAAGTGGCTACTGCAATGAAAATACACCTACCTACAACTAAAATTTCAAGCGCAGTAGATTAGTTATCAATACCGAGTGCTAAGATGAAAAACCTCATTATACTTATACTCCTAGGTGGTCGGCGGGATTTCACCCCTTTGTTTGTTGTCGATATTCCACGCGTCAGAACCAAACGGCTTACTTTGACTTTTTTAATGCGTACAGCAAGGGAGTTGAATAATTTGCCGGCGTCCATCATTCCGTCCGTACAATCTGGGCGTCTTCAAGGCAAGATTGAATATGCATTTTTACGCTACGATAGTGCGATTTACCATCTAAGGCTGCGTCACCACTACTACAATACACCATCACCAGGTGGGATTGTGGTTAAGCACTGGTTTATAAAAATAAAAAAATAAAATGTCTGCGGCAGCACAATTCTAGACGACCTGAAAGGCATTCATTAAAAATATAGTCGTTTCATACTTCATATAATTTTTTGATGATTGTAAATATCAAATACAAAAAGCTGAGCTTTAATTCTTGAGCTTAATGATATTTTATAATATTCATTCCTACTACTTATTTACTGAAACTATATTTTAACAATTTTACCTATAGTAGGTTTTGGAGCATAAACGCTTTCTTCATTTAATATAATTTTTAATTTTATTTCGGGGGAGGGGGGGGAGGGGCTTAATACATAGTTCATCTTAATCTGTAACCTATGAAAACCTGTCTTATTTGAAAATTTTAATAGATTTTCGAAAATCGGGGTAGATAAGCTAAAGTTACATAATTTTAAAAAGTTATTATGCGAGATAGGTAGCAAGAAGTTGTTGAATACAGGTGGCTCAGGATCATGACATGTGGAATTTCTTGGAGGAGATCTATATAAAGGCAGTAATGATGATGATGATAGTAAAATTTAAGTGAGTGCCGCGGTAGCACATACTAAACATCTTAAATTTCGTAATTTAGAAGGAAATCAAATTGCATACTAACAAGAACAGCCACCATAGTTTTTATCGTAATATTTTACCGTAGATTTTTCACGTGCTTTGTAAAAAATTAAAACATCACGAGAAATTTTTCATATATGAGATATTTATTTATTTTTTACTTATCCATGACAACACTTGACGTTATCATAATATTATTGAGCCTTACTTGAAATGATTATTATGAATGAAATGGTTAGTATTTAAGATTCCAAGTATAACTGTATGAATTTATTAGCATATCGTAAGTTCAATATCAGTCTATAATATTTCATTACATGCATACCGTCTTTTTCCTTACGTGATTCAATGTATATATGAGAACTTTTTTGCATTATGATACAAAATCAAAACATTTTAATTAACACTGAAGTTAGGTGATTGTCCAATTGATGAAAGTGATGAAAGTATCGCTTGATACCACTTTCTTGCTCAGTTAAAAATAAAGGTCTCTATATTGATAGTACTCTGGGCTGGGAAGTTCATATCTCTGAAATATTTCGTAAAATCTCTGGAGCTTTAGGTTCTTTTTATCGCTAAAAATTTTCTACCTTTTGAAAATAAATTAATGCTAGAACAACTTATTATAGTACCAATTACTGATTATCCAGATTTAAACCAACGCCTTCTTAACAAGCTAGAGCGCCTTCTCAACAATAGCATAAGATATTTTTTCAGTCTTCGTAAGTATGATCATATTTTTCATTATCAAACAAATACATATCATACAATAATAAAATACATATACACATATCATATCAAATAAAAAAAATACGTGATTCTAGAATTATGCTTATTCTCTTCTGTATCTTAAATGAACCATCTACTCCTTCTTATCTCATGAAAAAATCAATACTTTTTCTAAACGCATGATAGAATTTTGCGTTCATCATTTAATTATAAATTAAGTATCCCAATACAATTTACATATTTCTTTGGAAAATATTTTACCATTCAAACTGCACTTAACTGTAACTCCAGATCCAAAGACTTTATAGAACATCCAATTAGACTGGTTTTAAAAGATAAGTACGTGAACACTTTTTAATGAAATCAGACGTTAGTTAGTATGGTCAATGTTATCATTTGGTTACCTTGTGTTTATATATGTATATATGTTTCGCGTATGTGTGTAGATTTTACACACACACACACACACACACACACACACACACACACACACACACACACACACACACACACACACACACACACACACACACACACACACACACACACACACACACACACACACACACACACACACACACACACACACACACACTGTGTAAGTATTTTAAGTACGTTCCACTGCATGCGGCGGTAATCACTTACCATCAGGTGAGCCGTATGCTTGTTTGCCCCCTCTCCTATAAAAAACGCGGAGAATCAGCTCTTGAAATTGCAATTAACAATTTTAATGATGGCGTAATGATGGCGTCAGGGATCGAACCGAGGTTGCTCCCATACTATGTAATTTACGACACACGCTGCGAAGTGAGCTACCAGAAGCTAAGCGAGTGTTTAGCATTAGGCCATATTTTAAAAGTATTTTAAAGTCTTTGCCGACATTTAAAACAGATTTATCTTTTCTGTAAAATTCAATCTATTAAAGCTGAACACAACTTTCATAAGCATTTAAAAGCACGTAGAGCTGTTGTTCCTGTGCCTGATCTCTCTCTTATCGTGTCTGATTGCCGTCTCCTCGAATTGTGAGGGTAAGGAAGTAAAGATTACACCTGAACTTTTGCACCCACACTTATTTATTAAAACATGAAGATGACACGCATAGATTTATAGTCTACGTTGAGGTTGTCCATCGTTACCGAAATTCACTCTGGTAGACATTATTTTAAAGCAAAAATACAAAAATCGTTAATTTGTAGTTGAACAATGAACATATACCGATGAATGGTGTTCGTTCGATAATTCAAAGCAATTAGATGAAATCATTTTTGTGAGAGCAATCTTCAGCGTTTACCATACCTATGATTCTGTTTATATGGAACCCGTAGGGTGCTACTCGCAATTGTCGGTTTTTTTAACAAAACTATGGGTGACAAACGAATATATTCCGCCTGATTTTAGGAGGTTGCTGTGGATCATAGACACCTATATCTATCTTCAATTATGTATCATAACGTAGACTCGTTATCAATTCTTAGGATTTAAGTTGAATTAATTGCCTTGTTACCAGTTAAAAGTATCTTCAGTTTTCACTACTCATCTAAGAAACATAGCAGCGTTAACCTGATATCTTATGTTGGTATTCTTTGCGAGTGTGGTACTTTCCCGGCCGGGCCGATGCATTCATGTTACAGGATTACTCAGTTGCGTCTTGGCTTTACCATGTACATTTGCAGTTTAAAAATATTTTACGCTAAGTTTTAGCAGGTGCAATTGTAAGTAAAATCTCCAGTAGAATTTGTAATAGATTTTTTCAATATTGTTGACTTATAAAAGTTTTAAACAACTGGTTACATTGCCTTGCTCATGTCAAAAGAGTAACGGAAGAATAATGATAGCAAAATGTGAAACATATTTGGCACTTGACGTCACAGATGTTTTGAACGAGGTAGTATTAAACTTTGAAATACCATTGCTTATTCACTTTAAATCTGAAATAAAGGAGGAAGATATTTTATTGTTTTGCTAAGATTAAAGTCGTGTTTTCTTGATCTTAATGTTATCTCAAAAAAATAAAATTCATATCACTGCTCATCGATACAAATCAAATAGTTAATTTCAATTTTTATTCCATTGAATCAGTAAATAATAATATTGGATTTAGGTATATGTGGTAGGATTTTTATTCTACCTACCGGGACTTAGTCCGTGATAGCAATGGGCGGCTGCTGGAAGCAGTAAATACTGCCCCTGCGGTGTGTTAGTGTGTGGAGTGGGGCTCCGGTAGCTTTACGAATGGAGATCCTTGGATCTCATTTATACGCTGATAGTTACCACTGTAGAGTTTTAGCCTGTTAGAATGCAGGATAATTGTAACGTCGCCCCCGCAGCAGTAGGTATTCATGAGAATTTCCCCACAAAAAAAAGGAGTCCGTGTGGGTAGATACAACCCTATTACCTGTTTGAGCTGTTAAATAGCAACGCCTGTCTATAAGGCATTCCATATTAGTCATCAGATGTGACAACGCATCTGCAGTCAGGAAGTTAGTCGTATAGATTTGCATCAATCTATATGGATTGCAGTATCAACTTACTATCAAATGGAAAGCAAGTTTATATAAGTATTAAATTTGTTTGCGTTAAATTTTTAATATGCTTTAGGACGAACAAATTCAAATTTATTAAATTTACGTACTATAAATAATAAACTAGTATATTGCTATGTATATCAACGGTTTACATAATTTTATGATCCACTGCTCTCTCACAACGCCACATTTATGATGTGGTTGACTTTAAAAAACACATTAAAGCAAAATGAGATGCACGAACACTATAAAGGAAAGAATTTAAATTTAAACTAAAACGAGCTACTGCTTTTACGTAATGATTACTAACTTCATATGTGCTACATATGGGCAGTGCAGTGAAATAATTAAGACCCAAAGCAGTAAAACACAAGTGACTTCTTTGAAACCATCGTAACATACTTGCAGTTCAAATTAATTGTCGCACCAACAACTTAAATGATTCGGCTAAAACTATTTTTGTATTTTTATAGAATAAGGGTGATTAAGCCATCCATATATGGTAAATCGCTCTGTTATAGCGTAAGAAAAGCTTATTTTAAGTATATTTTATATATCAGTAGGAGAAACTCAACATTTTTTAATTTATAGAATAAGGATGACAAACGTACACACAGTCCACCTGATAGTAAGTGGATACTGTGGCCCATAGACCACTCATCCCCGATTAAGAATCAAAATGCAGATGCGTTGTCATCCCTGAGGGCTAAGATGGAATTCATCGTTTCCACTAAAACGGTCTACGGATGTCTTCAATCACCATACGAAACACAGCAGTATTAAGATGCTATTTCACGCTGGTATTCCGTGAGAGCGTGGTCCTTCAGCGGTCGAGCCAACCCATTCGTGCTACAACCATAATATAGCTGCTGCGTGGTTCCAATAAATGTATCATCTGTATGTGTATCCAACATACTGACCCTAGTCAAACCCTTTTCCATGTGGAAATGCCGTCGCATATCTGCCTCGCAGAGACAAATAAAAACCATGTTTGCATTATTGTAGGTACTAGGTACTCTTACAGCTTAAAACTCATTAATGTTTCACATTCGACACCTATCGGCACGGGAACTGTACTTGACTACTACTGATGAAGTTAGTCATCATTAGGTTTGCTACTCGCTTAACTATAACTTGCTGTAGTCATTGCTTGTGTACTGTATACAAGCAGTAGCTCGTTTTAGTTTAAATATAATTCTTCCCTTTATAGTGTTCGGTGCATCTGATTTTGCTTTAATGTATTTTTAAAGACTATTACATAAACATGCTGTTGTGAGAGAGAAATTTATCATAAAATTTATTTAAGCCGTTGATTATATACATGTAACAAAAACCCTGTGGTTCCCGTTAAGTGCGTTATCAGAATCAGTATCCAAGCGTATAGATTTTTTTTCAAAAAAAAAAACACATTTTAAAAAAAATAGTTTGCAAATTGTACGTGGTTTTATTATCTCTGCATTGGCCGAGGAGTAAGAGGTTTGTCAAAGACCCCGCATTACCGATACTCGTATGAGTTAGAGGAAATAAAAACACATACAATTTGCAAATTAATTTTTTTTTCTTTAAAATTATTTTTTTAAATGTGTTTTTTGAAAAAAAAAAAAGTTATTGCTCTACGCTTGAATACTGATTCTTATAACGCACTTAACAGAAACCACAGGGTTTTTGTTACATGTTGTGTATATATTATCAAGTGTTTAAATATATATACTTTATATATAATGTGGACTTTAATATGCTGTAATGGTAGATCCACACTGCAGCTATAATATGGTTGCAGCTCGAATGGGTCGGTCAGACCGGGGAAGTACCACGCTCTCACCAAATTCTTTACCAAATGCAGCTTGATTTCGTACAAACTTTATAATACTGAGACTAAGACTTGCTGACGGAACTTAGCCTTTGTAATGGATATGAGGCCTCTTATTCCTTAAGGGTGACAAACGCATGTGAATGTTGATTCGTCGTCTATAGTTCACATTATCCTCTTACCATCAGGCGGAACGTGTGCAAGTATATCATCCTTATTCCGTAAATAAAAAATGTTGCATCTCTCCTACTGATAAGTAAAATATACTTAAAATGGGCTTTTGTTACGCTAAAGAAGAGCGATTTACTATTATACTTACTATATATAGGACTTTATAACCACTTGCCATTCACTGCGATCATAGTCCAGCACTGGCTTTTTATACCTTATTTTTTGTTTTTTTTTTTTCTCTTGTGGCTTGCTTTGTTTTTTTTTTTATCCGGAATTCTTTTTTTGTACTTGAAAATTTATTCTGGAAAGATTTCAAACATTTGCAAGCCCTACACAGGTTGATCGATTTTACTACCCCAGACTGTTTGAAATGGAAGGTGACATTCATTTGTTCAACGGTTGTAGGTGACTTCGTTACAAAGCAAACATTTTATATTAAACATATCATATTTTTTGC
Source organism: Parnassius apollo (assembly GCA_907164705.1). Taxonomy (NCBI): domain Eukaryota; kingdom Metazoa; phylum Arthropoda; class Insecta; order Lepidoptera; family Papilionidae; genus Parnassius; species Parnassius apollo. Next base: position 458,048 of record CAJQZP010000049.1, on the reverse strand, counting down.
TTCTTACTAAAGAATATAATAAAATAAAAGGATGATTTTAGCATATAACTTGAGAGGCAATGACAGGATACTCTTTTGTTAAATAAATATTTAGTCGCTGAGAGATTAAATCAAAGTGTCAGATTGTACTTTTTGGACTTCTGTACAATTTGTTGAAGGGAATGTATGTGGTCTATGGTACTAAAGCCTTTCGGAAACCGGCTTGTTCGGGAGGCTGGAAGTCGTCGAGACTGCGTGCGAGACGATTCGTAATGACTCTCGAAAACAGCACGTAGACGCGGCTCAGGAGGGATATCGGTCTGTAGTTTTTCAAGAGGGCGTTGTCACCTTTCTTGAAGAACAAGACCACCGCACTTTTATTCCACGCCTCCGGAGTAGTGCTACGATGAAGGACGGAATTAAAGAGCCTCTGAAGGACTTCGAGTACCGGTTTTCCACCCGCTTTCAGAAGCTCCGCTGTAATTTCATACTCGCCAGGGGACTTGCCGTTTTTAAGGTATTGGAGAGCCATTCTAATCTCGCTCAGACTGACGTACAGGATATCCTCGGAATAGTGTCGGATAAGACTTGCTCTTTGATCGTTACTCACACTTGCGTGTGGCTCCAACGATGATGTGTACAGCTGCTCATAGAACCTCTCAATCTCACTCAGAATCTCAGGTGTCCCGGAAACGATGCTGCCACACTTAGTCTTCAGCTTTGGCTCTTACTGGCAGATAGATCTCTGGCAAAGATTTTGCAGCCCTGGTTCCGCTCAATCGCTTCTTCAATACGAGCAGTATTAAATTTGCGTAAGTCTCGCCACATGCATTTGGAGATCTGTCTGTTTAGTTTCCTGTATGCTGTCAAATCTGTTGACGATTGCAGCCTCATCTCCCGTCACAACAGCCATGAGATTAAGAGTGTGATCGGAGAGTTTTTGTGTTCTTCTGCGGCTGGTCTTACAGAACTTAGCTCCGACCGCATGGACAGTTTCCATGAGCTTGTCATTCATATCGTCCACGGCATTGCAATCTTCTAGGCACTGAAAGCGGTTACGTAACGAGCTCGATTAGAGCACGAGGGGGACGAAGCGTTGACTTCATTAGACGAGACCTCACCAACTTAACGTTTAGGTTCCGTGTGCCTCTAACCATTCGGTGATCGCTGCCAGTTTTAACCCTTGCGATCACTGAGACATCAAAGAAAAGTTGGCGTCTGGTCTTCATGAATGAAGTCAATCTCATTTTTTATCGAACCGTCCGGGCTCGACCAGTTCCACTTCCTGTGGGGCCGCTTCTGGAAGAAAGAGTAATTTATCATAAAAAGTCCCTCTTTCTCCATAGAGTCGGCCAGCTGCTGGCCCCTACGGTTCCGTTGCCCTACTCCAAATTTCCCTAACTTCAGTTCACCGCTTTCTCTTGTGCCTAGTTTTGCGTTGAAGTCTCCAATCAACACCATGCCTTGTAGTGGCAGTTGAGAATATCCACTACCCCATACCTTTCCGTGGGTGGCGTAAGAGGCGACAGTGGGAGACAGGCAGGAGATGGGCAGCAGCATCTTCCTATTAACAACAATAATAAATAAAAAACTGCGGTTGCTAACCCGCTCGCCAAGCGTGGCAACTATGGCAAATATCCCCCCCATGAGTAACGACGCAAACAAACGGCCCCCAGTCCCCGGCGGCCCCGCTAGTCCTAGCTACGGTGGCGACCATGGTAACGGCGGGGCAGGGGGTGCTAATAGTCTCCGGTGGAGGTTCGGTTGCCACCTACGACGACTCGACCTGGCAACTTATAACGCACGCACCCTGAGGACTAACGAGAAGATACTGGAGTTGGAAGAAGAGGTAGACAAGTTGCGCTGGCATATTATTGGATTATTCGAGGTCCGCGGAGAGGGGGAGGACACGGGAATCCTCGAGTCCGGCAACTTGTTCTATCACCGGGAGGGAGAATGCAAGTGTTGGATTTATCTGTCCACCAAGTCTCTCGTCAACAACGTTGTCAAGATTGATGTCGTTACTACGGTGCGTGCGTGCTATCAGAATCACCAAACGGTATCGAGGTCGTACAGGTGTACGCACCAACCTCGGCACATCCCGATGAGGAGGTGGAGGAAATGTATGAGGATATTTCTAGAGCCATACATTCCTCCAAAACCCAAAACATAGTGGATATGCCATAAAAATAACTATAGCAGCCGATAATACAGTGTCAGGTGTAGTAGACTCTGCGTTGATTAACCACTAAGGGACTCAAGACGCCTCGTATAGAGACAAAACCTTCGATCAACAATACCAACTTGGTATTGTTGATCGAAGAGCAAAACGCGTGTTGTATTATCGAGGGTTATGTGTCGTACCTAGTGTTGTGGTGTTGGGAATGGTGCTGCTGGAGTGTTGGTACTGGTATTGATGGTGACGGGGATGGTGCACGTATTTGAGGGAAGGTGGAAAGTTCTCTTCAATCTGGGCAGGACACATCATTTTATTTCACTACGCGCGCATAAGTTCTATCAAACATATGGCTGTCACCGCGTACAAATAAGCACTGATTGCGAAAGAGTGATCTCACTCATTTGAGAATAAATACATTTCGGTGTGGTCATACTATGGAATGGGCGCATCTAACTATTTAAATCATTGGTCCCAGCGTGAAGTACCACCGCACCTTTGAGAGGTTAGTCCGCCTGAAAAACGTATTGAATATAGTCAAACCTCTCAAACCGGCTAGCATATTTTTATCTGAGTAAAATAATTTAAAGTAAAATACAAATTTAAAATAAGGAACAAATTCATGTTTATTAAGACAACTGTAAAGCTGTTCAAGAGAAGCTGTCAAAGAAGCATTAATTTCATAATATTACATTGAAACTCGAAGCATTTGAACTGTTGAAAACCCACTTAAATAGTTGCAGCGAGAAAATCTAATGCAATGTAAACTTACTTACAGTTAATTAAAACTTTTGCATTTTATAAAAAAAATATATATTTTTTAATTTTATGTAACGGGTTTTCACACTATTTGGTTATTTTTTGTTTTAGATTTATAAAATCGATAGTCTACGAAACAAACGTGCCTATTACAGGATTGGTAACTTTCAGGAGAGCCGTATAAAGTTAAAAAATTTGCCATAAAGCTTTATGAACTGTTATATTGTTAAATTATTTTTATATGTAATACTTTTTTTACAGAAACAAAACAATATACAAATATATATAGAAAAAACCCTAAATCATGGAAAACGAAAATCACTAATGACTTTTTACTACTTAATTAAGGTATATCAAAATAAAAAGTATAATAATTGTTAATTTACTGAACAGAAAACATTAAAATACCTGAACATCCAAACAACGATTTTTTAGGCACAAGCATTATCTTTCATCATCATTACAGCCGTTCATAAGTCTACTGCAGAACATAGGTCTCCAAAAGAATGCTATAAAACACGGTTTTGATGCACCTGTGTATGACTTACCAGTTCAACATCCCATAAATGGGAGGGCCACCTTAAACTTCATTTACCGGTACGAGGCTGTCATTCGAGTACATTTTTTCCCATTGGTTGTTCATTCTTCGAGCTACATGACTGCTATATTGCTACTACAGCTTTCTGATTCGTTAGGTTATATTATCAGTCACTCTGATTTTAAAGCGGAAATCTTTATTACAGAGAAACTATGAGCTGCCTCATATGGCTAGTGCTAAATCATCACAGGCTATATGCACTGATTGTACATTTTATTTTTAAGATTTGTGTAACACGTGATGAGAAGTTGTGTCGTAATCTCCCAAACGAAGACTAGCCGAGTTGGATCCGTCGATTGATCGTTCTGTTAAATTTAGAGTTAACTAGTCGTACCATTTGTCCCAAGTCTCTCCGATAGCTTCAAGCAAAATGTTCTCAACAACTGCCACCATAAGTGTAACATGGACGATCAATAGTGAAAGTCAAAGTTATAATAGAAAAGAGAGAACTTTGAAATAAACGAATCAGTCCCATTTATTGAAACTGATTTATTTTATTATTAACTATTATACTAATAATAATAATAGCACCCATAATTTTATGGTTATCCATCAAATTATTGAAGCATCTTATACATACAAAATATTTTAAATACTACAAATAATCAATTTTTTTACAGTAAGGGTTAGTTCACACTAAGAAGAGACGCAATATGAGGCAGCGTACAATTTTTTAAATAGTTATACAAAATATAACTTTATTTACTGCACAAAAAGCTATGCATTTTATTGAGATAAATCTAAACTGTACCGTGAGGTCGCGCTCTGCACTGTACAGCAAACGCTGCAAGACATCGTCGTAGGGACTTGCTTTACTAATACTATTAGGTGTCGCGCTGCCATCGAATTAAAGATGCACCTCGTGACGTTTTGATGCGTCTCGCGGCGCAGTGCAGTTGTGCGATATCACTGGCATCTACAAGCATCGTAGCATCGCGTCGCGTTTTCCAATGCTTCGCTCATGTGGACTCATTCGAAATCCACATGGGCGAAATCTCTATAAAAATGCTGTATAATGTTAAGTTGTTACAAAAAATATAAAATGTTGCTGAATGTTTACGTTCTATTCAAATGAAGGCTCATTTTATCACTTTAGCAGACTCTTATCTCATGGGTACCTCGTTTAGAGCTCGGGCGGCATCAGAGGCATCTGAATAAAGGTAAGTGGCGGAAATATGTGTCTCTGAGAGATAACTACATATATATTTGTATTATTTAGTGTAGACACTATCGGTATCCTTGGGGTATACCTACTGTACTACTTGGGATATATAGCCATTCAGCGAGGAAACGCAGCCAGCATTCTTGGCGCGATACCATGACGAGTAGGACCGTATAATAATTTAAATTTCTGGTATTAGTTTTTGTCTATTATAGTTTTTAATATGGTTTGCAGTCGCAATTCATTAAGTATAATATAACATTTCAGTCAATTACAATTTGATTTTAACCCACGGCTTTATTGCTATCACCGTGAACTTCCATTTCGTATTCTTATAAATTTGCTAATTAAAAAGATATCGACGGCTTCTACCAAATAAAATATAAATGAAATTGGTAAAATAATTACGCTAAATCGACTATATTGTACCTCATGCGAGTATATCGTGTTAGTACATAAATGGCAAACAATCGAGTCATAGATTACCGACATAATCTAATACATCCCTCTTAAGTTATTTTATGTCAAATACAATAATACTATTTGACATTCATGTATGTCTCTCAACAAAATATATATTTGTGTATAGTAATGCATTTAATTGTCATGCTATAGTTGATTTATAATTAATTCCATTTCGGTACTATTTTCTTATATTATATTAAGGTCTTTTGAAAGAAAATATAATTTGAGGAACCCAATGTTTGCTTACAATAAATATTACTTCCTTCAGACCGAATTTCGTTCACGGCAGCTTCAATGCTGACTCCATATGCGCAGAAAAGGATCAAAATATTTATTTTCATAACGTATGTGTAACAAATAAGCACACTGTTCACCTAAAGGTAAGCAGATACTGTGGCCTATATATATCTTGTCGACGTTACTCTTGAGGACTAAGATGGGACGCCTTATTTCCAATAATAAGCGTCTTCTGTTCTCTATATTAACCATACGAAACACAGCAATATCAAGTTGCTATTTTAGGCTGGTATTCTATGAGCACTTGGCCCTTCCTTCCTCAATCGAGTCTAACCATTCAAGCTAAAACCAAGTACAGTTCACGAGAGTGTAAGCAAACACACTCCATATTCCCTTACTCATATAATCCAATGAAACGGTAATCCGATACGACCGGAGAGAGATCTGGTGCAGAACCAACAGCTTCACGTGCTTCCCGAGGCACGGGGTTGAACACTACCAAATTCCTGACAACGGAATACCAATGAGAATTTCTTGATAGAAAAATCCAATAAGTTTATCCTGAACCGGGACTTGAACCTGGGATCAGCAATCTCGCTTACGCTCACGAAACTAACGAGACAGTTACAGAAAACTGAAAAGAGACAGAAAAATTACAACTTTACCTTAAGTAGTTATTTATCCAGTAATCAAAAGTTGTAGGAAAATACTATAAAATTAATAATTTGTTCTATTACTATTTGTTTTTGTTTGAAAAAACCTTAAAACTTAAATAATTTCATTGCTTGAAGTAACAAAAAAATAAATAGGTAAAACATGAATTTTCGTTAAGTTACTAACACAAGACAATTGTATTTATAAAGAAAATGAAAAGAATATTTAAGGAATTTCGAAGAAGTCTGAAACCCTTGAACTGTTAAAGAAAGAAATTTCTATCGAAATTAAGTTTTTACAAATAATTTACAAATTTAAGTTTTCATTTTTTGAAGTGTTTCTAAAACAAAATTAAATAACAACACACTAAAGATAATTTGAGATTATAATAAAAAAATATTAAATGCACGGTGTAGTAAATGATAACATAAAATGACGGCCGCCACTCAGAGATATAGACAGAGACTACGGAAATACATTTTTTACGAAATTTAACTACAAATCAAAATAAAATTAAATGCAAGAGCGAAGTATAAGTCTTACGCAAGTTACTGCAAAATATACAAGATAACTTTGCCTCAACGCATATAAATATATAACCAGTAAAATACGTATATAATCTATACAATTATAGCACATTTTTTTAGAAATACGTATTACATAGTATACAAATAGTTAAATAAAAGCCATACGACGCAAATAAAAATAGGTAGTATTTATTAAAATTAACGACGTGTGTTAAAGGAGCGATGAAGAGATAAAGGAATGACTATTTAGAGAGGAAGAAGTGCGTTTTGATAGGTCTTTATAATTTTTACATAGATTAAGTACGCCCAATATGAAGCGGTAAGGAATCCCAGGGCCGAATAGCTTAAATAAAAAAGGATTCAGGATAGAAGGAAGTATTATAACGTAAATTTGAATTCCGCAATGTGGTCAAGTTTTTTTTTGTTCTTTAGTATTCCAGCCCTCACGATGGGCAACAATAAATTATTACAGGCTAATAAAATATTTTGTTTGCAGAGTCACGTACATTTTTAAGGCGCTTTGCGTACAAGCGAAAAATATTTTTACTGTATTGTTACCGAATGAAAGTCCTTTGATTATTATCAAACATATGTAAAAAATAGAGGGAATTTACAATGCTTCATAAAGGGAGTCTATGTAATTATTTCGGTTTTTATAACTTAATTTACAAATAAAGCAAAAAGAGACCCAACCCAAGTTATGAGGGTTCAAAAAAAAAACGAAGAAGTGCTTCGAGAAAAGGTTGTTTAGTTTTGTGAAAAGTGCTTCGTTTTGGTTTGGTTGGCCAGTCTTGGCACACTACCATGCAACATCTTTAAATCTTGGCGCACTACCGTGCCCCCAGATTTCAAGAAGTTGCTTGTAATTCGTACGTGTAGATTGAAATGTAAAGTGCACAAAGCAAAGAATACAGAGCACAGAACCAGAACAATAATTATTTTGAAATCATCAATTGATTTCAAAAAAAGTGAATTATTTTTGATATTAATTGATGATAATAATTATATTATCGATACCTATTAGTCAAAATCAAATCAAATCAAAATTATTTTATTTCAGATAACCTAAGATCCATATATATATATATATATATATATATATATATATATATATATATATATATATATATATATACCATTAATATATATGTAAAACCTAAATATTAGCATTTACTTAGGTTTTACATATATATTAACACTCACCTCAGACAAAAATGCGTAGGAAATTTCAAAACTAATAGGTAGCAAGGTGTGAATAGTTAGTATTCGCAGTAACGCACAGAACTGATTTTTTTATCTAAAAATATTTTTAATATACAATTTAGTTTTATAAACTTTTTACTTGGTAATTTTTTTTGTTGTTCCTGGCTTTCAGTAATGCTTACTGTAATTAATAAGTAGGTTTATAATATAGTGGATGTGTAAGAATATCCAGTACTCAGTATCGTCTCGTAAGCGTCGTAAGAAGTGGCATAGGGAATTGAATCAGGAGATGGGCAGGAACGTCTTATTAATAACAAAAAAAAACTGCCTCTGCCAGTAACAGCATCAGTCAATCCTAGTTTTGTAAATAAAATAAATGTGTCTAGTGTTTAAACTTATTAATTTATAAAATTAATAACAATAGATGCAATGTTTCATTGGTGCTCGTGTAGTTAAATCATCCAGTGCTTTCACGTTAAAGCACCTTGATTATATAATGATTTCTTATATTTACGCGAACACTATACATGATTAAAACTACTTTTACGGATTTTATCGCGTTTATTTTTACTTTTTATTTACTTTTATTTTTGATTCCCGACGTTTCGGGATCATCGGGATCAATAGCCTCACGTATCATCCTTGGTAGGAATCGGTGTTCTTTCGCGAGGATTTGTGGTCTATCAAATCTGATGTAATGGTTCCGAACCATAATTATGTAATGGTTCGAACCACCACAACTGGACCATCTACCAAGGATGATACGTGAGGCTATTGAAATTAAAAAACATCTTAATTTCAATAGAGAAGGAGGCTGGGTACTACCACCTGCTTGGGATCCTATAATCAATAAAATTAAAACTAAACCCAAGCATACCACTGCAAGACCTCAGGACATAGTCAGTTCATTTTGCATAGATCGGACCATAAACAATAATTAAAAAAGCTGAAGGTACTCCGGGTTTAACAATGACATCGGGACGTCAGCCATCTCAGTCCCCCGTGACCATGTGCTGGAAAGCGCCCGAAACGTCGGGAATCAAAAATAAAAAGTAAAAATAAACGCGATAAAATCCGTAAAAGTAGTTTTAATCATGCACCTTGATTATTTTTAAAAGTTGCGGTCAGTTGTTTTATTTTGCAACGGGAATGCAATAATGTATAAGTCACTTGCATTTAACGTGGATTGATCTCCGAGAAGTGTATCAACGAATGATTGGCGCTGTGGCTTACGCATTAAAGTAACAAGAAATTCAGTATGTGAGGCGCTAGATAAAATCCAACCAGCTAAAGACTTTTTGTTATTCTTTAACTTGATTTACAAAATTTGCTTAGATTTTGTGTAATAAAACAAATAATTTGAATTGCTCTACCTGTAACAAGAAGCAACTTCGCACTGAACGCTGCCTGGAACGTAACAAGTGTTGTTCAAAATATCAAATTGAGTGCCTAAATTTAAAAAAGAAACATTTTACGGTAAATACAAATACAACTGAATAAACATCAAAGTGAATGTGTCCATCTTGTAGTAATATACGAGTAACTATACATATTATACAGTATCGTAGAGAAACCATTGAATTCGTCCCGTGAAAATTCAAGCTGTTCATCAACAGGTTCCCAATTACTTTCGGCAAATGACGACAATCTCGTCACCATGGGCCATATTAGTACTTCGTTGGATAAAAATATTAATAATTATTTATTGAATTTCGTGTATAGTTTTAGAAAAGCATTTAAGAATGACGTCAAAACCTTGTTCAAGCAAAGATGAACTCAATGGTGCAGCAACTTAAAGACGACTTGACTGGTACCGCTAAATTTATACGTGGCGTAATGTCTTCCTTAAAGCAATAAATTGAAAAGAAGAGTAATATAATAAGACACGTACAATCTAAAATTCTTCCATTTTAAAAGGAGATTTTTATTCTAACCAATCGCTTAACGTCTATCGAAAAAATATACCGTAACAAAAATTTTGAAATTCATTTAGCACCAGAAAGTTGGACTGAAAATTCAACTGAAAATTCTGCAACCAGTGTAAAACAGTAAATATTCAAATAGACGATGAGACTATTCATTCTTGCCGTAGAGTTCCTAAATACGTCATATCCTCCCATCACCCTCGAAATATTCTTGTAAACGTCATTAACCCTAAGGGTGGGTTCAAGTTCTCTCCGCATGTTATCATTATAATAAAACCAATAAAGATAATCCCTGGAGTACCAATAACATAGGATTATATTGTGTAAAACGAAAAAATTTATGTGACTGAAGGACTTTCTCCGGATTGTAATGCTCTTCATGCTGCAGTTAGAAAATTTGCAAAGGATAATAAGTATAAATATGTATGTGTATGGGTTAAGTTCGGACGTATATATATATATATATATATATATATATATATATATATATATATATATATATTATATATATATATATTCGTAAGGAAGACGCTGCGACCCGCATACACATTAGAAATATGCTTAAACAAGCTGTCATAATATTAATATTATTATCTTTTTTGTAGGTATATTTGTTTTATGGATTTGTAATTTTATTATTGTAAAATGGTGATATATTGTCAAAATATTAATCCCTTTAGATCTTAAACAAAAGAGTTCTGATTTAATGTACTTAGTAATGATTACGAAATAATCTGTCTAACTGAAATAAACAAGGCGCTAGGGATATCAATCTAATGTACGTAAATCGGAGTACTGAAGAATCTTAATTGCCGTTAAAAAGATATAAATTTTATCCATCAAGCTACCTGGAACTTGAACTAGAAGATTTATGGATCAACATTTTTTTATAGAAGAGGGGGCAAACGAGCATGCGGCTCACCTGATGTTAAGTGACATATTCAACCGCAATATCAGTGGAATTGCAGGTGCGTTTCCGGCCCTTTAGAAAGGAGTAAGCTCTTTTCTTGAAGGTCCCCCCAGGTCTTATTGTTCCGGAAAAATCGCCGTTGGTAAACTATTCCACAGAGAGGTTGTACGCGGAAGAAAACTCCTTTTGAAACCTACAGTGGTGGACCGCCAAGCACCCGGATGGTGTGGATGGTATCGGGACGTTTGCCGCGTAGTGCGATCACGAAATTTGGCGGCTGGGATTAATCCGAACAATTCCTCGGAGCACTCCCCATGGTATATTCGAAAGAAAATGCAAAGAGATGCAACACCTCTTCGCAGCGCCAGTGAATCGAGCCGATCGGAAAGCACACGGTCGTCGACGATTCGAGCCTCTCTGCGCTGGATGCGGTCAAGTGGAAGGAGCTGGTACTGGGAAGCCCCAGCCCAGAGATGGGTACAGTATTCCATGTGCGACCAAACCTGCGCCTTGTAAAGTTGCAGGCGGTGTGCCGGCATGAAATACTGTCCCGCTCTGCTGAGCAAGCCAAGCTTTTTAGAGGCCAATTTGGCCTTCTCTTCCAAGTGACCACGATACTGCATGTCACTCGATATGTCGACGCCGAGGATTCCGATACTGGCTGAGGCAACAAGGAGAGTGCCTTGAAACTGAGGAGATACGACAAAGGGGTTCTTTTTAGCGGTTAACGCGCAAACTTCTGAGGGTTAAACTGGACTAGATTTAGTCGACCCCAATCCAAGACTTACAGTACAAGTACAAGTACAGCAAAGACTCGACTTCAAACACAAGTGTTTCCCGGTACTCGGAGACGTTTTCTCGAGAAATATTGGTACGGCCAGTGTACAGAGCATCACCAGTGCAGTCATCTGCATAGCAATGAATGTTACGGGTTTGCAACATATCATTGATATGCAGATGAAACGGCGTTGGCGATAGCACTCAGCCTTGTGGAACACCAGCATTAATAGGCTTGTAATCGGAGCTTGCACCGTCTACAACGACCTTGATGCTCCGATCTGCAAAAAAGCTAGTGATCCAATTGCCGTACCGTATACTAATCAGCTGGTGATCCTCAAGGTACCTCATGAGCTGGCAGTTAACAATAGACTCCATTTTTTTGGAGAACAAGGAGGTGATGGCGATAGGCCGGTAGTTGGACGGGTCTGAGAGGTCGCCTTTTTTAAGGGATCGAGTGGACGAAAGCCGTCTTCCATGATTTTGGGACTACGCCTACGGAGTAGGAGTACCGGAAAAGGCGCGCTAAAACCGGTGCCAACTCTAGAGCACACTTCCTCAGCACAATTCGGGGGATTTCGTCAAGCCCACTCGACTTGTGGATGTCCAGGGAGAGGAGTGCTTTGCAAACCGAGCGCTGTGTGAACTGCACTTCCGGCATGGAGCACTCACACCGCGGGATGGGCGGCGGCGTACTCCCCCGTCATCGACAGTCGAGTTGGACGCAAAGAAAGAGCCCAGCAGATCGGTTTTCTCCTTTGCGGTATGGGCCAGTGAGTCGTCCTTCCTGTGCAGAGATGGAAGAGATGGCTGGCAGAAATTCCCCTGGAAAGCTTTGGCGAGAGACCAGATTACACGGGTTCCAGAAGGAAGGCGAACTAGTTTCTCGCCAATTCTGCCTATGTGCTCTGACTTTGCCTTGGCAATGACTCCTTTGAAGGACCTAGAGGCGGAATTATACTTCTTGTTTAGAGCGCTGGTGTTTTCATCCCGAGACGTTGATGCGTCAGCCCAGGATTCATAGCACTCCTGCTTATAGCATGATGCTATTTTACAGGAGTGACCAAACCATGGTGGAGATTTGCCTCCAATGGGAACTACAGAGAAAGGAATAAAAAGTTCCATACCCTGAAGTACCACATCAGTAACAGAATCTGCAACAACGTTGAGATCGTCCGGCGAGAAGCAAACCCGCTCCCAAGGGTAGGATGCAAAGAAAGACCGCATCCCATCCCAATCGGCTGACCTATAGTGCCAAACACGGCTGTAGCCTGCAAAATGTATGGAGTGGCACCACACTCCGGACAAGACAATGGTCCGAGGAGCCTAAAGGGCCGTCAACGGAAATCTGATATCCGTCCGGGTGAGAGGTTAGCAGAAGGTCCAACAGGGAAGGTGCATGATCCTCCACATCTGGAATCCGCGTAGGCGAAGTAACCAGATATACATATATATATATATATATAGATTGTATAAGTATATGAATTAAATTTGATAGATTAATGCTTTTGTAAACTTAATAAAATATTTTCAAGTAGAACAATCTTGGGGTCAAAGGTAATAATAAAAATATTTAATCTAAATCTAATTACAGCCAAACATTACCTCACCCAAGTTCATGGTTGGTACTGCAGTGTCAGCTAACCTTCTTTTATTGTAACCTTGGGGTGTGAAATATGATTTTTCAAAATGTTCGGAGCAAATAGTGCTAGTCCGTTTGGGTATCCAAGATTCATGGTTTCTACAAGCTACAATCCAAGTTTGTCGCCTAAAAGGATCCTTTAGAAATCTGTAAAAAAAACAATAATAGAAAAAGTTATTACTTTTTGTAATAGTTCATTGTAAAAGCTAAATAAAAACTACAAACCGGTTCGGCAGACAAACCCGCATGGTTAACTAACTTATCGATAGCTAAAGTTGTGGCGTCCAACACTATAGTGCAATGCTTTCGGTTGCAGTGATACCAGTTTATTTCTAGAAAAATTGCACACTTTTGCTTCGAAGTAGCACGTTTCGATTTTACTTATTTGGCTTTTTTTGTATAATATTTTGTTAAATACTAGTTATCGATTATATTAAATATTATAATATTCAGTATCGTGTTGAAATTGTGCTGAATATACAAATCATTTAACAAAATCCAAAATTATTCATCACAAACTAATTCAGTTATTAGGAAATATATTTTCGTTAATATTATTTTCGTTAATATTATAATTTCGGTAAATTATATTTATTTTAAAATAGATTAATTTTCACTTTATGATGATCACACTTGATATTGGACGAAAATATTCACAAGTACGAGTTTTAATGATAAAATTACTTTAATATTATGTTAAAAATACTCACAGATGAAAAGTCACATTGTCCTTTTGTATACTTGACGTTTTTGATTGTTTTTTTCATGTAAGTACACTGCAATTCGGCATTTTGTCGGAGCTCGATTTACTGGCACGATCATTTCGGAATGACGCACGACGCGGAGCAACTAGTTTTATATAACGGGTATGAGTCGGACTCTCGTACCTTTTACAGATGGGTATGCCTTGCGATGCCGTCTCCTTTGGTTTAATACTCAAAGATCACACAAGAAGAAATTCAGCAAAAGATTGCGAAATTAGACCAAAGAGAAGGCCCTAAACCAGATAGGCTTCCTCAATTATTGATTAAAAATTGCGGTAAGGAATTAAGTAATCCCTTATTGCATTTAATGCATTCATTAGGGCAGGCGCTTTTTAATTAGTATAGAAAGTAGGTTATATTTTTTTTGTTTTGTTTAGATTTTTAAAAATCGGCGAAAGGTCTAATTGCGAAAATTATCGACCGATTAGCATCTTGTCTTGTCGCGGTAAATTGTTTGAATCATTGGTGTATGATTCTCTTTATCGCCATATTCAACCCTTCCTATCACTTTGATAACATAGCTTTATTAAGAACAAATCGACGACTTCTAATTTACTTTTATACAATCACTATCTTTGCAGTGCTTTTGCCAAGAGAAAACAGGTTGTTAGTATATATACCGATTTCTCGAAAGCATTTGATAAAGTTAATCATAATATTTTATGTATCCTTGGGAATACTTGGGAGTCTATTGAGATGGAGTAAAACATGCCTCAACAGGAGGAGTCTGTTAGTTACTATAAAAGGTTTCAAATCCTCAACTGCCTCTGTGACATCGGGCGTGCTATGCCACAAGGGATATTGTTGATAAACTAACATGTCCATTCCTTCTGTATGCAGACTATTTGAAGCTCTTTACTATTATCGATACCGTCATTGATTCGTTAAATCTTTAGTCGAATTGAGACTCCATTCGTAATAAGACTAAAAAGCAATTTGCAAAAAAGCAAAAATTGCAATATTTACATGTTTATCGTTAGTTTATATTAAGACAATAAATATCGTTTCATCGATGCAAAGGTGTTTGAGAGAATGGAAGTGGGGTATGTAGTGTGCACGCAACGAAGTGTAGACGTAATAAGTTATTCTCTCGGAAAAAATAATAATATTTTGTGTAAATTGTACGGATTTTGTGTAAAAACAAGAGTTTAAAGCTTAAACGATAAACCAGTATTTATAATAGTAGACCAGTGATCAATAAATTAGGACAATGAGTTTAAAATTACAAAATAATGTTTAGTGCAGTGTTTATTGTTGATCTGATTGCATTAATGTACCCTAAAATCTAAAATAAATGCCCAAACGTCAACTTATAAAGCAGTCAATAATTTAACCGGCTACTGATAAGAACAATTGGTCTAGTGGCGAGACGATTTAAATACAGTGTAAACGGTCGTGTCTTGGAGCCCAGCGATACGCTTGTTTTTTGTGAGTAAATAAAATTAAATAATTATTGGTTGTTAAAATTTAGAATTTAAAATTTATAATGTCTGAGAACAAACAAAAAAGACATAGAAAGTTGAAAATATATTACCAACCATGCGCAGCATGTGTCAAAGGACCTTATTCTACTTAGTTACTAACTTTAAGTTGCCTTGGGAGATGAAATAACTTGCTGCGAATGTTCGGATGATTATCATTATTTGTGTTTGCGAATAACTAAAGATGTATATCAAAGTTATTCAACGTCTCATAAAAGGGATTGGATCTATCCTACTTGCAGTAAGGTAAAAAAGGGGGGGATAATGCGAACACATCGGTGAGAGCAACTACAATAGAAAACACTATGCTTAGTGTCAATACAGTTACACCGGCCTGTTCCTGGGTATCACAAAGAGCTTTGCGCAAAAACTCAGATCAATTGTCTATTGATATGCTACAAGAACCTGATCATATATGTTTAACGAAAGATGATATTAGGGAGATTATTTGAAGTGAACTCTATAATATCTTTAGAAGTTAAATTAATGGCATGATAAAAATACTATCAGCTCTGAAATACGCACTGTCAAGTCTGAGGTAATAACTCTTCAAAAAGAGCTTAGTTCCATTAGAGAATCAATGGAGTTTATCAATCAACAATACGAAAAAGTAAAAATAGATTCCATAAAAAAATGAAGATAATACACGACTCCTGAAGGAGGCAGCTGAAATGAAAACGCTTAATATGGAACTCAAAAATCGTCTAGAACAACTGGAACAACAGGCACGCGTTGCTAATATCGAGATCCAGTGCGTACCTGAGCACAAATGTGAGAACCTTATCTCAACAGTAATGCAATTAGCAAAAACTGTATCATTCGACCTTAAAGAAAGCGAAATACATGTGTGTACTAGGATAGCAAAAGCCAATCCTTCATCACCCCGAACACGATCCATTATTGTCAAAGTAACAAGCCCATTTGTTCAGGATGGACTCCTTGCCGCATTAATCATATTGTTTCGTTTCAACAAGAAAAACCCAAATGACAAACTCAACTCTTCTAACTTGGGTAACGGAGGTAACAAAAGATATATATATGTCTCCGAGCATTTATCTTTACATAATAAAGAACTTCATAAAGCTGCAAGGATAGAGGCGAAGGAAAAAAATTATAAGTTTGTATGGGTAAGAGACGGCCGCATATTTATTAGACAATCTGAGACCACCCCTGCAGTTTTCATTAAAAATATTGAATCACTGAACAAAATATAGCTTTAGCTGTTGCATATAGTGTAAGATTAGTATGTACAATTTTATGTTATTAGTTAATAAGTTAATAAAATAATATTAAGAAAGGTTTGGTGGATACCGCCACCGAAGTATGCGGTGTAAGTAAGAGAACAAATGAAAGGAAAAGTAATACGTTATGGTGGGATGATGAGGTACGGGTGGAAGTTGAATCAAAGAAGAAAGCATGGTTAGATTTACTAGCAACCAAAGCTGATAATTCTTCTGGTATGAATGATGAGATTGAAAGAAAAAAGGCAGAATTTAGACGTCTAAATAAGAGAGTAAAAGAAGTTGTTGAAAGGAAAAAGAAAGAAAGAACGGATAAGAATGATAGAAGGATATCTGATAATTTCCAGGCTAACATAAAAATGTTCTGAAAACTCGTAAGAACTGCCAGGGGAAATACAAAACAGCCTATAATAAATGCTATAAGAGACGAGAATGGATGTATTCTGAATGATGAAGTTTCGAATTTAAACAGATGAAAGAAATACTTTGAAAGCGTGTTTATGAGTGAAGAGTCGTATGAATTAAATGAACTAGAAATTCCGAAAGAAGTGGAAAGGGGTATAGAGATAAGTGTAGATGAAATAATGAAAGCAATGAAAAGCATGAAAGCAGGTAAGGCAGCTGGATATGATAGAGTATCACTCGAGATGCTAAGGGCTGGAGAGGGAGTGGTGGCAGGCCTGCTGTACACCTTGTTTAATTTATGTTGGGAATTAAAATGGGTACCGGACGACTGGTGTAAAGCAGTTATAGTACCAATATATAAAGGAAAAGGGTCGCAGCAGGACTGCAAAAACTACCGCGGTATTAGCTTGCTTAGTATTGTGGGTAAACTGTATGCTAAGGTGTTAATTGAAAGAGTTATGAAAAAAACTGATGGAAAAATTTGGGATGTGCAAGCGGGTTTTAGAAAGGGAATGGGGTGTACAGATCAAGTCTTTTCCATGCGCATGATTGCGGAGAAGTTTTTGGCCAAAAACCAGAAAGTTTTTTGTGCGTTCATGGACTTGGAAAAGGCTTATGACAGAGTGGACAGGAATGTGTTATGGCAAACACTGAACTCATATGGGTTGAGCGCTGGTTTGATATAGGCATTAAGGTCTCTTTTATAGGAACTCTAGTGCTTGTGTCAGGATCAATGGGGTCTACTTGGACTGGTTTGGCATCCAAAAAGGTGTCAGACAGGGCTGTGTAGCTTCCCCTTGGCTGTTCAACCTTCTTATGGACAGGTGTTTGCAAACTTTGAAAGATGAAGACTGTGGGTTAAGAATGGGCGAGTTAACCGTCAAATGCCTTCTGTATGCCGATGATCAAGTCATATTTGCGTCATCGGCGGCTGAGTTGCAAATGATGGTTACATTAATGAACTGGGAATTAAAAGAAAGGGGAATGAAAGCGAACGTAAGTAAGACGGAAGTGATGGTTTATGAAAGAGAAGAAAGCAAAACGGTATGTGAAATAAGGATAGAAGGAGAGTTAATTGAGCAAGTGGATGAGTTTGTGTATTTGGGATGTGTATTTAGCAGGGATGGTAGATATGATAGGGATATAGAACGACGAGTAAATGCAGGGAATAGAGTGAATGGGGCACTACATTCTATTATGAAGAACCAGAATGTGTCAAAAAAGGCACGTATGGTAATTCATAATGCTGTGTTAGTCCCTACTTTAATGTATGGTAGTGAAAGCTGGGTGTGGCAGAAGAAGCACGAAAGTAGAATAAATGCTGTAGAAATGCGGTCTTTAAGGAATATGCTGGGGTGTAATCTGAATGACAGGGTGAGAAATTGCGTGATAAGAGATAAATGTGGTATGCAAGATGATGTTGTGACCAGGATTAAGAAAGGAATGCTTCGGTGGTTTGGTCACGTAGAAAGAATGAATGAGGAAAGAGTGACAAAGCAAATTTATATGGCAGATGTGAATGGCCGAGTCGGGAAGGGACGCCCTAGGAAAAAGTTTATCGACCAAATTGGTGATATTTTGAAAATGGGCCACGTTAGAAGTACCCTTAACCGACGAGCATGTATGCGTAGATATATGGATGTAAAGGAGGCGAAAGAGGTATGTCAGGATCGTGCCAAATGGAAGTCCGTAGTCTCTGCCTACCCCTCTGGGTGACAGGCGTGAGTTTATGATTAATAAATTGTTACTATCAAAACGTAAGAGGTCTTAATACTAAAATTGTAGACTTTTATAATAGTGTGCTGCTAAATGATTATGACATTATTTTTGTTACGAAATCCTGGTTGCAATCTAATATATTTCATTCAGAGTTGTTCGATGAACATTATGTTGTGTATAGGAGAGACCGTAATGTTAATGCATCAGCCTGTAAAAAAACTGGAGAGAGAGTAGCGATAGCAATACGTAAACATTTACAATAATATAAAATAGAAAGTAAAATTAAATTAGAAGAATTATGGCTTACTGTTCAACTAAAGAGAGGCAAATGCTATCATAATATTTGTGTTGGTGTGGTTTATCTTCACCCACCTATAAACCAGACAGACTTGGAACAGTTTCTAGAAAACTTAAGTAATATTATATCTGAACATTCGGATGCTCTTCTGGTTGGGGATTTTAATATGCCAAATATAAAATGGTCTGAGAGTGACGATGGTACTTTTTTGAATCAGGTTAATTCACATTGTACTTCATATAGCGATTCATATGCGAATTTTTAGCTTTGAATAATTTAAAACAATATAATCATGTACAAAACAAAAACGCTAAAACACTTGATCTCGTGTTTTCCACATTTTCAGATATTTACCTCGAGGATAGTGGCAATCCGTTGGTCAGAGTTGATTTGTATCACCCTCCATTGGAGTTTACTGTTTCACTATCCTCATATCAAAATTTACACCCATGCCGCATTCCACGGTTTTACTACTTTAAGGCAGATTACAGTTCTATAATTGATGATCTGCAAAAAATTGATTGGTTATCGTTACTTCTGCACCTTGATAACATCAATGAAATGGTTAATGTTTTTTACGCAACATTACACAAAATTATTACAGCTCATGTTCCTCTGACTAAACCTAAATGCAATAGTTATCCGGCATGGTTCCGCGGAGATCTCATCAAAATTCTAAAAGAAAAAAAATACGTTTTCGTTATAAAAAAATATCATAATCCTTTAGATAATATCAGTTAAGAAATATTAAAAAAAAGAAGTGAAAAATTATTATCTTTAAGTTATAATAACTACTGTAACAGAATCGAAAGCAGCATCTCACGAAACCCAAAACACTTTTAGACCTTTTTAAAAGATAAGCGTAAAAATAGAAGTAATACTTTGTCATCTATTTTTTTTGGGAAATGAGTTAGCTGAGTATAATATAAGGATTAGTAAATTGTTTGCAAAAAATTTATCATCAATTTACCACAAAGCTACATCATTTACTAATGTGTATAACTGTAACATAAAAATACTGAAGAACAGCTGAATACCTTAAATTCTCTAAAACTAAATGAATTAGAAGTCTTTATCAAATTAAAAAGACTTGTTTTAAGCAAGGGACCGGGATCCGATGACATACCACCAGTTTTTGTTGTCAATTGTGCTAAACAACTACCACGCCCCCTTACCATAATATTTAATGAATCTCTAAAATCAGGTATCTTTCCGACACGTTGGAAAGAAACTAAAATTGTGCCAATTCATAAGGATGGCTCTAAGCGAGACATAAAAAATTATAGACCAATATCAATTCTATCTATTTTCTCAAAAGTATTTGAAAGTATTATCTATTCTTATCTATACAACTATGTCAAAACATAGCTAACAAATAAGCAGCATGGATTTATCAGAGGTAGATCCACTAACACGAATATGGTCGACTTTGTCGAAACCTTGACGGAATTTGTTGATCAACGCATCCAAGTCGATACAATATATACTGACTTTAGCAAAGCATTCGACAAGGTAGACCATGAAATACTTCTTCAAAAATTGTATCACTTTGGTATTGGGGGCTCTAATATACAATGGCTTGCGGCCTATTTAAAAGACCACCAATCATTTCTGGTAGTTAATGGAGCATTTGTGGTCACATCAGGTATTCCTCAAGGTTCAAACCTTGGTCCACTCTTATTTTCAATATTTATAAAAGATATAGTTAATTGTTTTCTTAACTCGGAACCTTACATTTTTGCGGATGAGCTTAAGATGTTAAGGCCGATAAGAAACATGGATGACAGTGTATTGCTACAAGAGGACATTAATAGATTGTATAATTGGTGTAGAGACAATAAAATGCTATTGAATGAGAAAAAGTGCCACGTCATTTCTTTGTCCCGTAACAAAGAACCTTATTTATTCCAATATAAAATAAATAACACACTTTGAGAACCGGTTAATATTATTTGAGATCTTGGTATAAAGTTTTAAGAGGTCCTCCAGAATGTTGGGTTTTATTATGCGGAATTCTAAACAATTTAAGTACCCTAAAACCATTATATTGCTATATAATACATAGGTGAAGAGTATTCTGGAATACTGTCCTCAAGTCTGGAATCCATTTTATGAAGTACACAAGAACCGCATTGAAAAAATTCAACAGCGATTTTTGTGCTTTTTATGTGACCACATAAAGAAATCACATTTATTAAATTCTTACGATGACAAACTTAAATATTTTAAAATGACAACTCTCAAAAATAGAAGGAAAACACTAGATCTTGTATTTTTGCATAAATTATAGAATAACCATATAGACTGTGCGCAACTTTTAAGTAAAATTAATATATCTGTACCAAATAAGTTACCGCTCTTTAAGGTTTACAAGCTGTTCAAAGAACTTCTTTGTAAAAGTAATTTAGGTCGCAACTCCCCACTCATCAGAATGATGTCATACAACTATATACCAAATTCAATGGAAATAGACAATGTACACCGTTGGCTAGATTTAAGTATTTGATCCAAAAAATGTTTGAAATATTTATTAAAATTAGTAGATTTATTGTTATTATTATTAATTATATCGATGGCCCCAACGAATAAACGTGCAAGAGCTCTTACCCAAAAATTTTTTTTTCGTATTTTTCGTTTGCTTAGCCTATTATACACCTAAGTATATTTTTTTTGAATATTTTAGACTTCGAATAAGCCTTTTATAGCACAATATTCCTTTATTGTTCGGAAAAAAATATTTACATATCACATGAATAATAAAACATGCGCTTATTGCCGATTATTAGTTTATTTGAGTTCACCAGAATAAACGTGTTAAATCAATCTGCCGCTCGTGTCTATTCTTTCCTTTGGGTAATAACTCTTGCACGATTTTTCGTGTAAAAACGCAAGCGACTTTTATCAGTAATGCCTCATTGCAGGCGGCAAAACTTTGAATATAATAATTACAGCTATGCTATTGTCTTTTAACATTTTCTCTTGTTTTTTCTACTTTTGTAAAGGTTTAAGCCCTAATATTATTCGATCATGAATTTGAAGTTATTGTTAGTAACCGTTTAATAAACGGATACTTTCCCAATAGTGTCTATTGCAATCGCTCGTTACAAAAGGGGCGAAGCGGGGGCGGGGTATGTAAGATGCGCGTGACATCGCTAGACCCCGGAAGGTCAGTTGGGATGCAAATTTGCTCGAGTTATTATGTAATTTCGTTTGTTTACTGAGCATATGCATTGTTGTTAATATTCTTATTAAATCATTAATGAGTGATAAGGTTGCCTATTATTTCGCTAATTTATTGTCTTATGTATTATGTAACTATTCTCTTTAGAAGGATTATTTGCTTTTACAGGCTCAGCTGATATTGTATCGAGTAAACATTTTTTGATCCATGTTAAGTACTTTTTTTTCAGACAATATTATTAATGAAGATGACAGTAGTATTGAACTTGAAGAACAAAATGAAATTAAAGGTGAGAATGATGAAACTTTTTCTTTGGTTGTTGGTTAGATATAATATATATATATATATATATATATATATATATATATATATATATATATATATATATATATATATATATATATATATATTGATGGCATATCAGTCCTCAAAGAAGTCAACTCAGAACCTGATGATTTTATTACATCGGCTCCATTAATAGTAGTAAATGTATCTCCAAATGATAATAATACCTCACCACCAAATTTACCAACAAATGACATTTTAGATATTTCTCATAATGTTATGGAATCATTACTACCTGAAATGGAATACACTACTCCATTGCAATCTGTAAATAATAATGATGATTTATAGACTACTGATAATTCTATTGTAATGACTCCATCAACCCAACAAAAAATAGGTTTTATAGCCACGCCGACTGTTTTAAACATTAATAATGATTACGATCTAAGAAATATTTCCGACTTAGAGGTTTTTTTACATAGTATTGAAACACAAAATATATCACAGGATATTGTAACTACAGAATCGGAGGAAAGACCCGTCACTCCTATAGAACCGCTTATGGAAAAGAGAAAAATAGATCCTAATTTATGGAAAGATCGCAAAAATAAAACTCTTAAAAATTCTGGTAAAAGTTATGAAAGTGTTAGAACTAAAAAGCAAAACGTAGAAAAATCTATACGTCCACCATGCAACTGCAAACTGAAATGTTACGAAAAGATACATCAAAATATGAGGAGTAAAATTTTTCAAAATTTTTGGGCTATCGGGGACCACGAAAGACAGTGGGATTTTATTAACCGCCATGTAAAAAAAGAAAACGTCAAAAAAATTACAATTGAACGTAAAAATAATCGTACTCAAACATTAACATATGAACTATCCGATGATACTAATTCCATGATTAAAGTTTGTAAAACTATGTTTTTAAGTACCTTGTCTATTACACAGTAAGTAGTATACACAGCTATTGATAAATTGGGAGATGACAATTATTTAAAAGATTACAGAGGAACTCATAAGAATAGGCCAAGAAGAATGTCAGAAGAGACTGAGAAAAGTATAATTGACCATATAAATCTATTTGAAAGAGTTGAATCACACTATACTCGTAAAGATAGTCAAAAGCAATATCTGTGTGAAACATTGAATGTCTCTAAAATGCACCAACTATATTTAGAATGGATAGATACAAACCACCAGTACAATCAAACATGCAAAGCAACTAAATGGCAGTATGAAATAATATTTAATACGAAGTTTTACTTATACTTTCACAAACCTAAAAAATATTTATGTGAAATATGTTCAATTTACCAAACTTCTGATGATGTAAGAAAAGAACAGTTAAAAGCTGACTATGAAAAGCACTTGAAAGAAAAACAAATGGTAAGGCAATTAAAGGAACAAGAAAAGGAAAAATTTTGTTCAGGTGACAGTGTTGTAGCATGTTTTGATCTGGAAAAAAGTGTTAAATATCCCCCAAAGTGAAGTAGGCATATTTCATTATAAACGAAAGTATCCTGTATAAAAATGTCACGATTTATAACATCTTAGAGAAGAAAGGTTACTGCTACGTCTGGCATTGTCAAATTGCGAAAAGGGGTGCGATAGAAATAGCTAGTTGTCTTTGGTGATTTATCCAGGCACACGTTGAATTAGGAATAAAAAACATATCCTTTTATTCTGATTCATGCGCAGGGCAAAATCGTAATCGTTTCGTATTCGCCATGTTTTCTTTAGCGGCGAAGAAATACAACATAAAAATAACACATAGGTTTTAGGAGAAAGGTCATAGCCAATCGGAGGGCGATTCTATGCATGCTGCTATTGAGCGTTCTAAGAAAAAGCATACTATCTACACACCTTATCAAATGTATTCCTTGATAGAGAATGCCAAAGTTACCGGGCATAAGTATCAAGTAAAACAAATGACGCAAGCTGATTTCATAGATTTTAAAGAATTAATTAAAGGGAAGAATTGGTTAAAAGATAGAGATGGTAATAAAATTTACTGGAGCAAAATTAAAGAAGTAGTTTTTCCTTATAATCAACCTGATACAGTTTACTTTAGATACAGTTTTGAAGACGAATTACAAGAGATGCAAGCTATTACGAGGACTAACTCACGAAGGCGACGAGGGGAACCTATAGAACACGCTGAAAACCTAAAACTCGCATACACTGGAATGCTGCCCATACCTCTTCCTTTATATAGAGATTTAATAAGTCTGTGTGACTTGGGAGCCATACCAAACCATTACCAGTGTTTTTACAGAAATCTAGTGCCATTAAATTCCACCTCAGTTACCAACGATAGTGACGAGGAGAATTATTAGTAACCACTTATTAGTTGTTTTCTGTTACATTTCTTGTTTTTGTTTTAGTAATAATATACTTGATAAGTACCTACTTCGTTCTAAATTGGATAAATAAATAGTAATTATTCTTATTAACAATATTTTTTATTGAACCTACAACAAAAAAAAATAGCTAATTTACATTATATACCATGCACTAATAAAGTCGTATTACATAAATATTAAGTCGATCTTGTTAACACAAATATACGGGCCTTTATCTTTACAAATATGTAAAAGCAACAAATTATACAAGAATAAGTGTGTAGATGACCAGAGCAAGGCTTAGGGAAAAAAAATATACGTGGAATAACCGTGCAACATTTCACTACACTTGTTTAAGCTTCATTTATGACACGAATAAACGTGCAGTGATACAATAATGTTAACAAGTCACATATTATTCACTAGAATAATAATTTAATACGGTTTTTCTTAAATAATCTAGTAAACCGATAATATTTCATTTATAATAAATATATGAGCTGAAAGATATCTTTTTTTACCTTTAATTTTATCACACATTATATTTGTCTATTTATTATGTAATTAAAGTCATGTGATTCGAAACGTTTTTATATCTTCCTGAAAAGTTGTCGTTTTTCGATTGCACGTTTATTCGTTGGGGCCATCGATATAGTCTTCAAGCATTAAATCCACAAACTGTAGCTATAGCAAATCTGCTTATTTATGTATACTTATTAGCATATTATTGTTATATGTATTATTATGTTTACTTATCTTTAAAAAAATCACTTCGCTTTTTATGTAAGTTGTGGTTACCTGTAAGAAGATGAACACGTAGCATATAGTCGCTGTGTTGAATTATATTTTTAATATTATTGTGTATCATCTGTTGGTGATCCAAATAAAGAAAAAAAAGTGTAAAGAAAATTACATGCACCTGAATATAAGAAAATGCTTTGTCTTATCATTTAGCAATTAGAAACAAAGACTTATTACTTACTTCCTTATTGATTCCCATACCCTCCTTTCATTCGTCAAGATTAGTACTAAGCCATCGTCGCTATACTTTCCTAAACGGGTCATACACATAAGCCAGTTCAGATTGAAAATAAAAATTGTGATTAGCATTTCTTTTCTAGACACATGACATGTAAGAATCATTATTTCGAAACTTTGGTGCTTAGTTTAAAAAAAAATATTTGAATTTTTTTTATGCCAAAAATTAAATCTTTTTCACGATGTTCCCCTTCTGTGGACTGTTCGGATTAGTAGTGCCGTAAAATAAATGCATTTAAATTTAGTTTTTAACAACGGTTTTTCAAATTATGTTTGATTATTAAATTTAGTTTATAGCATACATAAGAATTTTGGTCATATATACTACTCATTTTAGTCAATTAAATAAAATTTCATATAAACTGTTGGTTATATGGTTTTTGATCTCTTCTGTGGACATACAAATCATACTTGGTAAATTCGTTTACAAACTACCATTTCTCGTTAAAACTTTTTACTGATAACACCGAGTAGCTCTGTTATTCGGCTTTAATATTTTCCGAAGAAAAGGTTACGCTGCTTTTTTAAATTTATTTATTTTTTCAAAATGTTCTCTAATGATCGTAGATCAAGTGTACTTTTCTGTTCTGGACATATTTCGATAAGTAATTAATTGATTTACAGCAACCATAAGGGCTGAATAGCTTTTGGGGAGTATTTACAAAGCATGCTCTCTCTTTTTCTATAACCTCAAAATTTGGATGTCTGTGTTAAATTTGTTGTCGAAATTCCCTTCTGTGGACATATCTTCTGTGGTTATAGAAAGAAATATGTCCACCGAAGAGATTTTTTATGGTGAAATAATTTATTTGCTATAATTATTGATATTATAAGCTTATGTACCTACATTTTTTAATGTTTATTTCTTTGAATATTTACTTAAAAATATAATAAGAGGTTTTATTGATCGGATTATGCTAATATTCACATTTTTATATAGTTTAATTAATATCAATTATAGGTACGTAATATACTTAAGTGTTACATTTAGTTATAGCGTTATGAAATTTTAATTTTAATATTTTAGCGTTTTATACTTGGCGTGTCCTGAAAGTGAGGCTTATTTGCTACAGTTGATGTAGAAAATATACCCCGTTCAAGCGGAAGTAAATTACGAGTAAATTTAAGTGCGAAACCGAAGAAAAAGTGCGTTACAAAAGTTACAAGAAAGATTAAATATGCTAAACGAAAATACTCCACCATCAAGCCCATGCTCTTCGCACTCTTATTTTTCACGAGTATCTGCTGGAAGAGCAGTAAGTGCCCGTAACAGGCGCCAATTGAAGGATAAAAAGCAACATTTTAAGATGAGATTAATACAAGTTCAACTAGTCGCAAATTCTATACTTGTACAATTATCGCCTGACGCCCATACTCCTAAGCATACTCTTATTCATTCTCCAGTTGGGAGACCTTCATAAAACCTAGCTTCTTCCCCTAGAACGGCTGCAGCCTCCTGTATCTGGACCAATTACGCCATCATTAATTCAAACATCAACTCCGCCGTCATTGAATTGTCCTATAGCAACTCCAAAGAAACGCCTAAACATTCATAATTTTTTTACAGAATCCGTTAACACATCATCACCGAAAATACCTAAAACGTCAACATTCACGAGACCCCAAATAATCTACAAATGATTTTCTACCGTAGCTCTAGCAATGACCGATTATTTTACTTCATTTGAGAAACGTAAAATTTTAAAAGCTTTGTTACCTCAACGGATTAGAAAAAGATTCTTTCACTGGAGCTACAGCGATGAATCCGATAATCCACCACCTCATAATAAACCTAAAAGACCAAAGAAAACTGAATGAATAAAAAAGAAATTCGATAGTGGCGAAAATAATGAAATCGCTAATAAATAAGAAAAATTTAAATTTTTATATAACTATTGATAAAATTTTATTAAACTTTTTGCAGAATTTTTAACAAACTAGTGTTGATTATTGAAATCTATTATTTTCTTTTAAATAAGGCGGAATTGTTACTTTATTAACATATTCTTTTTGTAATTTGTGTAACTATAAGTATTAGTTCTGTTGTGGTAAGTGTTATATTAGTAAAATTAAGCTAAAGTGTCTAGTTTCTAAGTGTTATTGATTATTTATCTAAAATTAAGGATAGCCTAAATGTTTTTTCAAATGATAAAAATCACATTTTAATAAGATTAACAAATATTTTATTTTCTGTGGACAATAATTGCGTCACTTCTGCGGTTATATGGAAAAATATTGTTTTAATTTTTGTCAAATTAAATAAAACTTCCTAGTTTTACACTTTTACTATTTTTTTAAATAACTATACTAAAAAGAGTAGATATATTAATTTCAAAGCGTAAATATTTCCCTTTTTTAGGTAAAATAACGATTATTTTCTCTTCTGTAGACAATTACTTCACTTCTGTGGACCTGATTTTTGTTTAAAGTTGCGTATTTTTGATAAAACGCTCAAACGATTATAATAAAACACTCTCCGATTACTGCTCACACTTTTATTCTGCCCTGAGACTTAGGTTTAAACTATAATTTACACTTATTTTGTCTTATCCTATGCTTAGTAATCGACACAACCGTCTTTCTCCGCTCCTCCTTGCTTAATGCAGTCTTTGCTTCGTGCAACTGACCACATCCCCTCCCTCACTAAAGTGTTGCCATTCTAATAAAATGAATTTACCAATAAAAAGTCAATTGCTTAAATAAACTATATTAAACGAACTTTATTCTTATTAAACTAACTCTAAGTGAAAACCTAACACGATCTAGTTTTTTGTTATCATTTCCCTATTTGAGAGCTTATCTTTCGGATTAAACTGATTTTGGTGAAATATGAAAGAATTTTAAATTACCCAAAATTCCAAACTACGTTTTGTGTATCACCCAACACTTTCGCTTTGCAAGTTATTATCAAATTACGTGACCTTCTGAGTTTATAGGTTAATAGAAATAATACATTCTATTATAATCCTCCAAAGAATGTGTCGCCTCTACAATGACGTGCTGAATAATAATAGTAAAAATATTTAATATAACAAAGTAAACAATTCCAAAACATCCGTTTTAGATATCGTTTGTAAAAAAGCATTCAAGGCCTAAAAATTGAATATAAAGGTAAATAAACATTATTTTAATAAAGATTTAATTTTTCAAAATTTTTCACAACATAGGCTTATAAGTTTGTGTGCACATGTTTTGGAATACCATCCAAATTATAACTTTGCATTTATTATGTTCAATTATTTTGGTATTATTATTATATATTTTGGTATTATTCTATTTTGTGTACCTAAATGAATAAATAAATAAGTATATAAAATCCCTAAATTTACTATGCCGATTATTGATGCCGAAATTTACAATGTCGACATCGTTTTTTGTTACACAAATAGCTCATCAATTGTAGTATTTATGAAATTAAAAAAGACTTAAAAGAAAAGAGAAGTTGATATTCAAACAGCTAGCTTTTTGTTGTTCTTATTTTTGGATTTTCACTTTGCTTGTACCTACTCTAAATGAAATATATATATATTAACTAATTTGGTACTTACATATTGGTTTACTTCTTTTTTATGGAAGCTATATTAGCACGAATCCCGGTCGAGCCGATCGGGATTCGTGCCACATCTATAAAACTATAAGGACCACACTCTCACAAAATAACACCGTAAAATAGCAGCTTAACGGACGTTACTTTGTTTCGTATGGTGATTGTAGAGAACCGGAGACCCTTTGTACTGATAAAAAGGGCATAAAATCTTAGTCCTCATGCGTGACAACGCATCTACATCTTCATTAGTAATCAAGGGTAGATGTATATGTCTATGAGGTACAGCATCCTCTTAGTATCAAGTGGACTATCTGCTCGATTTTCACTTTTATCCTATAAAAAATCCATAAGAAAATGTTTTTGTTTTCTAACTATAATGCAAATAGTGTGTTGGTGGGGCATAAAAATCACCTCATTTCTTCCCATGGGTGTTGTAAGAGTTGTCTTCAGGAAATGTCAGAAATCAGAAAGAAGAATCAGAATGTCTCTTTGAAGACTTGAAATGGCATACAGGCTGTAATTATTCTATCTCTATATATCCTTTGAACTAAAACACAGCAGTGCAGTCACTGCTTGTTGGCGGCAAAAAAGTTAAGAGTCAATAAAGAAGCGAAATTAACTATTCATTTATATAAAAAAAAATTTCATAAAAAATTATCAGACTGGGTTGG
This sequence comes from Parnassius apollo, assembly GCA_907164705.1. Classification (NCBI taxonomy): domain Eukaryota; kingdom Metazoa; phylum Arthropoda; class Insecta; order Lepidoptera; family Papilionidae; genus Parnassius; species Parnassius apollo. The sequence continues at coordinate 428,056 of CAJQZP010000049.1, read as the reverse complement.
ATTAAGTAAATATTACTAAATTAGTCACACACCATAGCTTTGTCCTAGTTAAAGAGGGTAGGATTATTTGTTTCGTTCTAAGGATTGTATTCACTTACTAAGTAGTTAAGGGATTTGCTTGTTCGTCCTATATACACAAAATCATTCCCCCGCTAACAAGGAAGAAAAAGAAAAAGTTGCGAATAATCATTAGGTATATTATTGTAATTCAACAAAAAATTTATATTTATTTTAACGAGAGTTGCCTGTTACAGCAATAAATATTTTGAAATCTTATGAAGTCCGACAATTTTTAAGGCAACAAAATTATAAGGCGCAACGAACACATCCTTGCCTTAAAAACTCTTTTAGAAGAGAGATAAGACCTATGCCCGTCCATAGCTGTAGGCTGTAAATGAACGTAAATAATCATGTCCATTATTGATCTGAAAATTTTCTAACGCGTCTAGTGATGTAAAATATTTTATAAAATTGCATATGTTTTTCTTATTTCGTATCGCATAAGTTATTTTCAAATAAAGCCATGAAAAAAAGTAATGTTACTTTGTTTATCATTCTCAGTAGACTTTTGGAGACGAAACGTGTTTTAAAATGGCTCATAGGCCCAGAAGTCATACCAAAATATATTAAAAACGTGTTTTCCACGTTCCGTTTCAGACTATGAAAAACTTGTTCATGTCATGTGGTTTTAGTTTAAAAAAATAACCAATTTTTTTAAAACTTATTATTTTATGATTAGATATCATTTTTAATGGTTTTGTACTATAGTGTGAAAAGAAAAATAAGTGTACAGACCTTATATGACAGCTGTCATAACCTCAAAATTTTATTTACTTAATTGCATTTTCTCTGGCCTCTAAATGAAAAGATGATAAGTTATTATGTTATTATAAAAAATCATTGTTTTATACAACAGTAGTTGTAGATGGATGTGACCTGTTAAAGGAATCAAGAGACAAGGAATCAGGACAAGGATTCTTTCTTAAAATAAGACTAAAATTTGAATAGATTAGAGTTCAAAGGTATTTTGATAGTCAATTTAGAATAAGTGAAAGTAAACACAGCGATTAAATGAAGCACAGTATTATATTTTATATCTATCTATATCTATTTTTGTACTGCCAACGCTTAGTAAAATTTTTAAAACATTATTCTTTATCAAATTATTGTTTCTTTTTTTGAAAATAATTTACTTCATAAAAATCAATTTATTTAACAGGGGGTCGCTATAAAACTGATGCTGGTGAAATGTTTCTTCAATTCATGGCAGAATTTACAGGATGCTGTGTGTATATTCTGTGATCTATCCAAGGTCTTCGATTATGGTGGAGCGGTAGGGTTGCTAATTTAAAATCTGGAGCGAATGATAACAAAATGTGACGCTAATGGTTCCTGGGTTCGAGTCTGGAAACGTATGGTCACTGAATGGTTAGGGTGACTGAGTTGCCCTTCATATCCAGAGAGAAGGAATCACAAAATAGTAGGCTATAGGATCCCGGGTTCAAATACGGAAATAAATACCTTTCCGACCGTTAATGGTTTAGTTACCGTGTTCCATTTCTGCCGAGATTGCAACGTTTGCAGATATTCCGTTCTATCAGTTATTATCGTCTATATCCATAGCGAGTAAATACTTCAAAGGCGATAGATTCAAAAAATGTGCTGGAGTTAGAGCCAGCAGCCAGGATGTGTCGGTTCTGTTCCATAACGGAAGAAACGCCTCTAGTACACTATAGCCATAGTAGCGATCACAATAGATCTTTTAGGTCGCAGTAATACTGGTTTCTTTCTCTAGACCTGCATAGATGCTCGCATATAATAAATAAATATAGAGCCAGAAGCTCCGAGGGGTCTCTCGATAACCTACAAAAAAGGTGACTGTGTGAGAGCCATTCTAATCTCGCTCAGACTGACGTCCGGGATAACATCGGAATAGTGTCGGATAAGATTTGCTCTTGGATCGTTACTTACACTTGCGTGTGGCTCCAACGATGATGTGTACAGCTGCCCATAGAACCTCTCAATCTCACTCAGAATCTCAGGTGTCCTGGAAAGGATGTTGCCACACTCAGTCTTCAGCCTTGACAGTTAGCTCCTTCTGGCAGACAGATCTCTGGCAAAGACTTTGGAGCCCTGGTTCCGCTTGATTGCTTCTTTAATACGAGCAGTATTAAAGTTGCGATTAAGAGTGTGATCGGAGAGTTTTTGTGTTCTTCTGCGTCGAGTCTTGCAGAACTTAGCTCCGACCGCATGGACAGTTTCCACGAGCTTGTCATTCATATCGTCCACTGCATTGCAATCCTCTAGGAACTGAAAGCGGCTTTGTAACTCGAGCTGAAAGGTTTCGGGATTCTGGATCAGAGCACGAGGGGGACGGAGCGTTGACTTCATTAGACGAGACCTTTCTAACTTAACGTTTAGGTTCAGTGTGCCTCTAACCATTCGGTGATCGCTGCCAGTTTTCACCCTTGCGATCACTGAGACATCACTAAACAGTTGGCGTCTGGTCGTCATAATGAAGTCAATCTCATTTTTTGTCGAACCGTCGGGGCTCGACCAGGTCCACTTCCTGTGGGGCCGCTTCTGTAAGAAAGAGTTCATCATAAAGAGTCCCTCTTTCTCCATAAAGTCGGCCAGCTGCTGGCCCCTTCGGTTCCGTTGCCCTACTCCAAATTTCCTGACCTTCAGCTCACCGCTTTCTCTTGTGCCCAGTTTTGCGTTGAAGTCTCCTATCAACACAGTGTAGTGGGTTTTGGAGGAATGCATGGCTCTGGAAATATCCTCATACATTTCCTCCACCTCCTCATCGGGATGTGCCGAGGTTGGTGCGTAAACCTGTATGACCTTCAGCGAATACCGTTTGGTGATTCTGAGTATCAGGTACGCGACCTTCGTCGACACACTCCCAATCTTTACAACGTTGTTGACGAGAGACTTGTGGACGATAAATCCGACACCTCCTTGGGACAGATGGTCGCCCTCCCGGTGGTAGAACAAGTTGCCGGACTCGAGGATTGCCGTATCCTCCCCCTCTCTTCGGACCTCGGATAATCCAATTGTAGTGTATGTGCCTCCACCCTACTAGCATATGTTAATAAATGTACTTACTCTTAGGTTTAAGTGACAGTATAATTAAAGTCTTGAGTAGAGAAACACGTCTTCCTTTCATTTACCAACCGTTCAACATTACATGGCGACCCTGCCAGGCGGTGCGCGGCGACAAGGCACGCGCACCGCCGCGGCCTGCACAAATAGTTAAAGAAACATGGAAAAATAAATATAAAACTTAAGGAACAATTTTCAACTATTGAATTGACACTACCGGATGTGACAAGTAAGCCGAAACGGAGACATAAGAAGAGGCGACAAGGTTATTATTTCTTTAAGGAGATATGCTAATAAAACCTATTAGAAAAAGAAGAAAAATGTTACGGAAAAAAAACGGGAACCATCAACTTCAGAAACAAATATTATGACAGCTTCAAATATTACATGAAGATTAAACGAATTAGATGGTGAGACCACAAATTTAAGAAAAATAGAAGAAACTTCCTGCAAGCCTTAACCGATAAGAAGATAGAAAAATTGAGCCGAAAAGAACAAATTATGAGGTAACTTCGCACCTATGTGATTTTAATTCTATTTCAAACTTTATTTAACAATTTAAGATTGGTTTTTTTTTTGCTATTATGTTTTTAAAGTTAGATATTAAATATTCTGTATTTTACATATAATTAAGTTGAAATTAGTTATCAGATTATTCACAATATTCTTTATTATTAAATATTTTATTACCTACAAAAAAAAAGAAACAATTATAATACAGTATTAAAAATTAAGTTGAATTTTAAGCACTTATGTGGCACTTCTATTAAGGCGCCAGACCAGACTTTATATGCTCATTTATGAAGTTATAGCTTTGTATTATTTTTTTACTGTGTCCTGCCAAACAATTAATGAAATAATAAAATAATAGATTCCAATTTTACGCACTTGATTTAAAATAACACTGTGATACATTTCGTTGATTTTTTTTCTCGAATCCAAATTTTAAAGGGTTAGAAACATTTCACTATCATTATAAGTTTTAATTTTTTTTTAAAGGCATTAAATCTTAAATTTATATAATAACTTATGTAAAATATAAAAATCTTCCTTTTAAATGTTTGAATAAATTATTGTATCATTGTGTAAAGGTGATAACTCTTATAATGTGATTTTCAATTATTCTGTATACACGACATAATAAATAACATACTTTCAGTAATATTTTTCGATCTGTATAAAAGCGATATAGCTTTTAACGATGTAACCATGTGGACTTCTGAATAAATAAGAAATTAAAAATATTAGTTTAAGGTACATTTTTTTTACTCGCACTCATTTATATGAGTACTACTACTTATGTAGTAACAAATTGTACACGTTAAGTTGACATTAGGCACGATCATACGATGCGATTATTTTAACGTTTATTATCAATTATATTTTTCATATTTTCTGGCTGAAATAACACTTTTATTTCTTTTGAAAGACAAGAAACTAGTTAGGTAGGTAAATATAACAAGAGTCAGTCTTTACACAGTGAATATAAAAGGTCTGCTAACCATTTCTTACGAATGATACTGATGTTTCTAAAAATATGATATTTTAAAATGTTATGCAATGAGCGTATCCTATAAAAAAAAACATAGTAACATAGATGATAAATTTAAACTGAACACAGCAACATGCAACACATTAACAGGTGTAGGATAAATCATAACAACATTGTAATAGCGATAAAAATAATAAGTATAGGAAAATAAGTGAGTAAATGATAATAGTATTGTTACAGAGATGAAAATAATAAATAAATAACAGTGTAAACAGGAATAAAGTAGTTAAGAGAGGTTTTAATAATAATGGTTCAAAAAAAAAAGTTAAACACCGACAAAGAAAATTTATTGATAAGAATGTTATCTCATTTGTACAAAAATTAGAAAGCATGTAATTGGTATGAGGAACGGAAGAATGTTCGAACGTGTAAATTATACGAATGATTTAGTTACTAAGTTTTGTCAATATTGGACTGATCACCCAAATATTGATGATACTTAAACTGTGCGACTTGAAATGTGTGAGAATGATGCAAGTTAGTATATAGAAGTGGGGCACGAAAGTATATAAATAAAGAACAAGGTAATGAAGAAATAAAGAAGGAATAAATATTTATGGCAATAATAAAAATAAATAAAAATATGACATTGACCAATAAGTAATGGAGAGATATGGGAACGTTCAACACTGGTATAGCGTATAGTCCTCGAGCAGGGTACGTTTCCGTGATTGGACGATGAAATCGGAGTAACGGGTACTAGGGAACAATGCCTTCAGCACAAGTGATGTAACTGAGTTTACTCATATTAGTACTGTTAGGGACCAGAGAAGTCTTAAATTTGTTACCCTTAATAATGGTACATTGAGGTCACATCCTTCGTTGGATCATGGTGCGAACGTAGTTTTCCTCAGTGACAATTGTTGGAGTCCTTTGAAAATGACTTAAACGTAGACCTCGAGGTTGTGCACACAACCCAAAGTACATTTTACCTTGATATAAAATAAAAATAAAATATGTACCAATAAAATGAAATGAATGTTACGAAAATGTAATATAATACCCAAATAAATGGGGGGCCCATATTAATAAAGTACCCGCGTGATAAATATCACGAAATAAAATATAAATGAAATGAAATAATACTCCGATTCCCGGTATCTAATAAATAAATAAATATATAAGTGAATAGAGAGAAATAGAGCTAGCTAAAGGTAAAAAAATATTAAGAAGAAAAAAAGAAAGTACGTACAAGAATTATGGAAAAAAGGCCTAATAATTGATGACAATACAGGATAATAAGGGGATCCCCGAGCAAATTAAAAAGTGTGATAAATGTATGATAATCTAATAGTGGATAGATGGTTATTTTGCATTTCTATATTAGGACTATTAACGCTACCCAAAATGCTACTAGCAAGTTGCACATATAACAGCTATAGGGTTCGATTCGCACAACTACACGTAAACAAATAAAAATATATCAACCCAATATGATAAGTACACTTTCGCGTAAATTTATATAAATTTACGAGATTTTTTCATATTTAGGCACATTGATTCGTATTTACAATGATTCTACTTTAAATATTTTTTTTTCTGTCTCACGTTTTCTTATGTAAAATGTGTACAATTTTGAACTACATTTATATAAAGCTTATTATAATCAAGTCCAAAGGTTATCGATACACTATTATTGTAAATTGTATAATGTAATCGTTTTTTTTTTCTATAAAAAAAAGGCAACGAAAACCTAAAATTGTGTCACCTGCTTGAAATAAAATTGGCTTTTCCAATGTAAATAAATATTTTGTAAAAAAACAAAATCCTTTAGCTGTGTACCTAACAGTGTATTCTCTTTTTATATAAATTTCTGTCCCAATTAAGATAAACGTATTTCTTAGAAGTAAAAGTAATATTTTATTATTAACAATGCAACTATTTTTAAATATCTGTTCCAACTTTTAAGGTATATTTTACTTGCATTCATATTATAACATATTATGGAAGTTACTTAATGTTAGGTATGAATCACCACACCTTGTGATCATAGTCCGATGTAATTGCAAACGTAGCCTTATACGTACCTACCTACTTAGAAATTTAAAACGTAGGTGTCACAAACCGCTTACGCGACTGGGATTGCAAGTTGTATTTTGATTCCCGTTATTGCTGATAGCGATGATATTTGCGTTGCATTACATTATGTTTTTGGTCTTTTCATATTTAAATGAAATGTAATATTATCGGTGTTATATTCATTAAACCTGCTAATCACATGCTTTAACTTTTATAAGTCATTAATTTCTGAAAATATAGTAGAATATTAATGTCTAACCTATTTGTGTGGATCATGAAAGCAATAGTTAAACTAATATAAAGGTATAAATAAATTAAATATAAAATATATACAATTATGAATACAAATGTGAATAAAGGTAGAGCAGGTACTGCTTAATATGAAATGTAATAGTTTATTTTTCAGTTTTATATTGTTTGAACTTTTAAATCATAACTTCTAACTAGAACATATAGTTAATGTAATAAATCTCGAGTGAAAATAAATGTAAAAAAAATAATATTAATAAGTATATGGTATGATAGGTGGTATGTTCATGTTAACGTGCAGTTGTGACATTGATTAATATCAAAAATACGACAGGCTTAATGTCGTACGAAATAAAAACGTTAACGAAATAAAATCGCATGCGTATCACGGATTGACTTGATAATATGATTATGTATAACCATGGTATAATCTGATCATGATCATGAGATTATAATTTTTTTTAAATGAAGTTAGTTTTATATTTTGTTTAACTACGTTATTTTATTCCAATTAGAAATTATATACATTTAAAGCCTATGTAACATTGTATTTTATTTTAATCTTCAATATTAAAAGATTAAAAACAAATATTAAAAATTATTCAATATTAAAATTATTATTATGTTATAAGATTCATGAAAAATAAAATGTAAAAAAAAAGTAAATAGAGAACTTTCCTTTTTTTTTAAGTATCGGGGGGGAGGTGTAGTGTATGTGCCTCCACCCTACTAGCATATGTTAATAAATGTACTTACTCTTAGGTTTAAGTGACAGTATAATTAAAGTCTTGAGTAGAGAAACACGTCTTCCTTTCATTTACCAACCGTTCAACATTACACAATAATATGCCAGCGCAACTTGTCTACCTATTCTTCCAGATCCAATATCTTCTCGTCAGTCCTCAGGGTGCGTGCGTTATATGTTGCCAGGTCGAGTCGTCGTAGGTGGCAACCGAACCTCCACCGGAGATTCTTAGCACCCCCTGCCCCGCCGTCACCATGGTCGCCACCGTATTCAGGAATAGCGGGGCCGCCGGGGACTATTCTCAACCGCCACTACACGGTTTCTTTGCATATTGACTTAAAACTGTTTAATAACGAATATTGTTAATTTGTTTTTGATTTTTAGTTTGTGTTGAATTTTTATTGGCATCCAAGGAAGATCAGCGTCAAATTACTTTGTAGTAGCAAGACCATGCTGAGTTGGGTATCTTTCTAATAATCATATTATATTATACTTATTTTCTTTCTTATTTCTCCTTTTAAATTTCTTTATTAAAATAACGGCAGCCTTAGAGATCGATTAAGTTTTGAGATTAAGTTTATATTAATAATAAAGTAAAAGATAAAGTTAATATTGTTACGAGCTTGAGGTTCGTGACAAAAAAAATTGCCGATAAAATTACCTAAATTAACACTTTAATTTACTTTACACAAATTAAAACTAAAAACACTAATAATTAAACACACTAATTCACTTAATTCCGCTCCGAAGCTTCGCTTGTGTCGCCGAGTTCAACTCTGCCCCGATCGCATCTTGCAGCGCCTATTTATATAATTAGCAAAGAAGCGTCCCGAACATTCAAGTAACTGCGCGCCAGGCAACGAGTATTCGAGTGTAGATTTTCCAGAAACTTAGTTCTTCGGGTGGCGCTGTCGGTCGAGTGATTTGTGATGTCATTTTCTCAATGCTCCCCTCGCTCTCGTTCCTGACACTAGATGGCGCTAGTGTATCGTCGACTTGAGCGCGTAACACTGCCCCCTCCTAAGACATGCTCGTCCCGAGCATTATCGGCCCCATAATAACGCGCCAAGCGATCCACATGGACGATCTTAGGAGTCCCTCTTGCACCTTTCTGTAACGGCTCCGCAATTCAAGGGCTGTTCTATCCCGTGGTGCACCAACATTGTACAATTTCGGTGCTCCTCTACTACGTGTCTGAGGTCCCCGCACGGCCGCACAACATGTACATGTACGACACCAATCCTCGACATCGTCACGATAATGGACCCAGTAAAACTGTTCTCGGACCTTCAGTAGAGTTCGTTTAACTCCCAGATGGACTCTTGAACGACCATTATGGCACAGCTGTAGAACATTCGGCACTTTAGCTTTAGGGACAACCATTTGCAAACGACAGCTGTCTCCTCGACCATTGTCCCATTTACGGCACAGGACTCCATCCTGAAGCAGCAAGCTGTCCCATTGGGCCCAATAGCTTTTCGTGGTTGAACTCATCGCTGAGACGTCCCTCCACTTAGGCTTAGTAGCACGGGCCTTCATCCATCCCAGAATCGGCTTGATGTCCGGATCTTCCTGCTGTGCATGTCGTAGGCTGTCCTTCCACCCGTTGCTGAGGTGGTCTGTTCTGGGCATCCTCACGGACACCACTTCCTTTCCTTGCCTACTACAATGGTTGCCATCTTCAGGACAAGGTCTTCTTGACAATGCATCTGTGTTGCCGTGAGATTTCCCGCTGCAGTGTCTGATAGTAAAGTCGTATTCCTGCTGCTGCTGGGCGGTGCTGTTAGCCGCACTTCCTTTCTGAGACCGTTCACCTTCCCTTCCTAGGGTGTGCTTCGGGCAGCTGCACCGAAGATGGCCACTTTCCCCACAGCCATAGCACCTAGGGCTGTATCTTCTATTGTGGTCGCGAACCGTAACTGCTGCAACCTCCCTAGCGGGAGGTGAACGACGATCCTGTCGCCGCCAGGTAGTGCCGTTAGCTGCACTACCCTCCTGATATCGTTCACTTTCCCTTTTTAGGGTTCGCTTAGGGCAGCTGGATCGAAGATGGCCCCTTTCCCCACAGCCATAGCACCTAGGGCTGTATCCTTTGTTGCAGTCGCGAACTGTAGCTGCTGCAACCTCCCTGACGCGATGGGAACGATGATCCTGCCGCACGGCTTCCACTTCCAGTGCATGGGCCAAGGCATCCTTAAGCGTCTCGTGGTGCCCGAGCCTCACAGCAGCTCTGACTTCCAGGTCGCGGATGCCGTCGATGAATGTCTGCACCAGGTTCCCTTCAATGAGCGCAGGTACAGACCGGTATGCTTTTCGCACCAGCTTCTCCACTTCTAGAGCCCACTGCTGCAGGTTTTCGTTGATGCGCTGCACACGATCTTTAAGCTGCGTACGAAAGACGTGTTCCAGGTGAGCGTCGCCATATCTCGCCTCCAATGCCTCAAGGAGTTGCTCATAAGTCACTTCCTCACCGAGAGCTTCCAGAACTGTTAAGGCCTGGTCGCGCAAGCCTAGTGTGAGAGCAGTCATGGTCTGACTTTTATTCCAGCCGTTCGCCTTCATAACAGCCTCGAACTGGATTTTGTAGGCTGACCAGGAAGAAGTCCCGTCGAACGGTGGCATTTTGAACCCACGTAGCGAAGGTGTAGTAGCTACTACGGGACCTGTAGTTCCATCACCCAGTTTGAGTTCGTCCAGTGATTTCTTCATGTCAGACATTACCTTGTCCACCCTATTGTTCACTTGGTCGATACGGGTTTCAGCTTCCGACAGGCGGTTTTCATGTTGAGCAACCTTATCCTTCACCTCCTTTATCTCTTTCCCGAAGGTAGCGTGAATGTCCTTCATGAGGAGCATCTGCTCTTCCTTATCGCGCTTGAGCTGCTCTTCCAACCGACGGGCCTGTTCCTCCTGTCAGCGAGCCTGTTCCTCCTGCTGCTCTTACAACAGACGGGCCTGTTTCTCCTGTCGGCGAGCCTGTTCCTCCTGCTGCTCTTTCAACAGACGGGCCTGTTCCTCTCGTCCGCGCTGCAGCTGCTCCTGTAGCATCGCCATCAGAACACCTAAGTCAGGTGCTGCAGATGTAGGAGCTACTGACGGGCCTGCAGCCGGCGGCTGACCCTCAGGAGCTACTGACGGGCCTGCAACCGGCGGCTGACCCTCCGCCCTCTGCGGCGTTGCACCACCAAATCTCCTTTGGTCCGTCTCCTGCTGGCGTTTACTTCGGTTACGGACACCCTCCGTTTCCTCCTTAGGTAAAATCGGCATGATTTTATCCCACTTCTGACACCAATTGTTACGAGCTTGAGGTTCGTGACAATAAAAATTGCCGATAAAATTACCTAAATTAACACTTTAATTTACTTTACACAAATTAAAACTAAAAACACTAATAATTAAACACACTAATTCACTTAATTCCGCTCCGAAGCTTCGCTTGTGTCGCCAAGTTCAACTCTGCCCCGATTGCATCTTGCAGCGCCAATTTATATAATTAGCAAAGAAGTGTCCCGAACATTCAAGTAACTGCGCGCCAGGCAACGAGTATTCGAGTGTAGATTTTCCAGAAACTTAGTTCTTCGGGTGGCGCTGTCGGTCGAGTGATTTGTGATGTCATTTTCTCAATGCTCCCCTCGCTCTCGTTCCTGACACTAGATGGCGCTAGTGTATCGTCGACTTGAGCGCGTAACAATATTTATAATACATTATATATTTTCAATGTTGTTTTCGTAGTTACAATTACGAATTTTTTACTATTACGTACCAGTACTTGATTACTATACCACCTGAATTTTAGTGGTGTTGTAGCCGAATATTATAAAGCTCACTGACTTAGCCTAAACAAAGCCTGTTCACAGTAGCTTTAAAAACACCCATTTTATAATTGGATGGAAAGTCAGATACGAGTAGGTAGGATTAGGATAATTTTAATGTAACTACCAGGGTGGTCTGAATGGTTTCCGACCTCAACTTGAAGATGGCAGCACTAGTAACTAATAAAAACTAGTGAATGTAGTTGTGAATCTTTTTCTTCGAATTAGTTTCGAAGTCGCGAAACAAAAATACAGTCAAAACAGTAGACTAAAAAAGGGAACCGGCTCCAAAACTCCAGCTGGGAAAGTGATGGCAACTGTTTTTTGGGATAGTCATGGAGTTATCTTAATCAACAACTTTCAAAAAAGAAAATCATTACCGGAGCGTACTACTCATCGTTACTTGACAACTGAAAGCAGAAATTGTGGGAAAATGGCTACATTTGCAAAAAAAAAAATCCTGTTTCACCATGGCAACGCAGCGTCGAACATCCACAGATAGCGGTTTGAACTGCTTTACCATTCGCTTCACTCACCAGATCTAGCCTCAAGCGAATTCTTTTTTTTTCTCATCTTAAAATTTTACTCGGATGACAGAGATTTTTGTCAAATGAGGAAGCAAACACCTTCGTGCACAAATATTTTTCACGGTAAAACGTCGACTACAATTTAGATGGGCTCGAGGGATGGGAGCATCGCTGGGAGTGTGGAGTTACAATGAGACAATGTAGAAAAAAAAATTTTTAAGAAAAAATATCTTGTATCTTTGTTAGGTCGGAAACTTTTCAGACGAACCAGTTATATAGATGACGAGTTAGTTATGATGTTAAGCTTGTTATATTCTTCGGTCCAGACTTTCTTAAACTTAGTACCCCTATTAAGTCTTTCACAGACAAAGGAGGACTTCTATCTACTTAGAGACAAAAATAAGTTTATTTTTTATTTTTATTAGTATGATGATTTCTTAAATTTACGCGAACACTACACATTGAATAAAACTATTATTTACGGATTTTATCGCGTTTAATTACTTTAATTTTTTTTTATTATTATCCCGACGTTTCGGGTGCTTTACAGCGCCCATGGTCACGGGGGGGGACTGAGATGTTTGACGTCCCAATGTCATAGTTAGTCCGGCTACCTTCAGTTTTTTAATATTAATTTTTGGTCCGATTTACGCAAAACGAGCTTATAGTATCATGAAGTCTTGCAGTGGTATGCTTGGGTTTGGGTTTAATTTTGTTAATTATAGGATCCCAAGCAGATGGTAGCACCCAACCATCTTCTCTATTGAAATTTGGATGTTTTTTAATTTCAATAGCTTCGCGTATCATCCTTGGTAGGGATCGGTGTTCTTTTGCGAGAATTTGTGGTTTATCAAATCTAATGTAATGGTGGGGACGATCTTGAACATGTTCGCAGACTGCAGACTTCCCGGAGCGTCGGTGCTTCACATCAGCTATATGTTCCTTCACGCGGGTTTTTATAGATCTCTTTGTTTGACCTATGTAAGAGCGACCACATTCACAATCTAGCTTATACACACCTGCATCTTGTAGAGGAATATTACATTTGATGGATGGTAAAAATTGACTAATCTTCTTCAGCGGCTTGTAGTATGTCTTAATGGACGCTCGCTTCAAGATTTTATTAGTATGGTTAAAAAAATAACAAATAAACAAAATAATACAACAAACAAAATCTACGGGATATACATATTTTCAGCACAAGCTTGTGATGGGCTCTAGTAAATGTAATTGAGACAAAACGTAACGGTAACGGATTCAGCTATATTTTTTAAACTTTCTAACAAAAAGATACCGGAGCAGTTTTATTTTTAATTTACCCTGCGAGAAAAAGAGATAGAATGCATTATACAGTGCTTATTAAAAATAATTTTACATTTCAATTACTTCACAAACATGGCAATTTCTAAAAGTATGGAAATGGTAATGTCAATATTTTATATTTCATAAAATAGGGTTTGCAGCTATCAATTGGCTCCAATTTATACATGGTCCTAATACATCGTTTTTATGCTTTGAAATGTAACTCCTTGTAAATCCAATTGCCCCAGAAGATAATCCCACATCTTAGGTTTAATGAAACTAAGTCATGGTACTACACGTACCATGACTTAGTTTCATTACACCTAAGATAATGGAACGTATTAATGTTAAGCACTTGAACCAATAATTTGTACATGGCCTATGCGGAGCTAATTATTTTTTTCATACGAATTTCAATGTTTTCTTTCCAATTCAACTTCTTGTCATTCGTCACCCGAGGAATTTGGAAGTGTTGACTTCTGCAATTATTTTATTATTATATTAGACCTTAATTTTAGCAATCAAATACGATATCCACTGAACCAAATTGCATCAGTATACATCCCAAATCAAAATGTTTTTTAAAGCTTTTTTCCAAGAGCTACGTACGCCGTTGAGTATTTTAATTATGTTCAGGTGTTGACTAGCAAAGGACTGTGATTATGGTGATGAAGTAAATACCGTCATTAATTTGGAAAGCCTTAATAAATCGGACTATAAATAGTATTATGAATAAAATTAAGTTGTAAAAACAGTCCAGTTTGAACAATAAAACCCCCATTTAATATAAATAAAGAACTGTAACATTCATTTTCATTTAAGAAACGTTTCGAAAATAATGAATTAAATCAATGATTGTTCTACGTTGGCTTATTGACAGCGACAAAGAGGCTACAGACTAAAATATGGGCAAAAATGCGGGTTAATTTTAACAGTAGGAATGAAATTGAAATGCGGTTTCATAAAACTTAAATAAAGAAGAGCGATGAAATATAAATGACTGACGTAAGATTTCAATAACTATTTAAAAATTTACACTAACTTTTTTATATAATACTTTTATGGTGTCAAATATAACGGGATAAACCATACCATAAACCATAAACACTCACGCCTGTCACCCAGAGGGGTAGGCAGAGACTACAGATTTCCATTTGGCACGATCCTGACACACCTCTCTCGCCTCCATCACATCCATACACCTACGCATATTGCTCGTCGGTTAAGGGTACTCCTAATTTGGCCCGTTTCCAATAAATCGCCAATTTGGTCGATAAATTTTCGCCTAGTACGTCCCTTTCCGACTCTACCATTCACTTCTGCAACATAAATTTTCTTTGTCACTCTTTCCTCATTCATTCTTTCCACATGACCAAACCACCAAAGCATTCCTTTCTTAATCCTGGTCACAACATCATCTTGCAAACCACACTCTTCTCTTATTACACAATTTCTTACCCTGTCATTCAGATTCAGCCCTAACATATTCCTCCTCTTCACAATAGAGTGCAAGGCCCCATTTACTCTATTTCACGCATTCACTCGTCGTTCTATATCCTTATCATATCTCCCATCCCTGCTAAATACGCAGCCCAAATATACAAACTCATCTACTTGCTCGATCAACTCCCCTTCTATTCTTATTTCACAAATCGTTTTACTTTCTTCTCTTTCAAAAACCATAACCTTCGTCTTACTTGCGTTCACTTTCATACCCCTTTCTTTTAATGATCCGTTCATTAATGTAACCATCATTTGCAACTCGACCGCCGACGACGCAAGAATGACTTGATCATCGGCGTACAAAAGGCATTTGACGGTTAACTCACCCATTCTTAATCCGCATTCTTCAACTTTCAAATTTTGCAAACAATTGTCCATAAATAGGTTGAACAGCCACGGGGAAGCCATACAGCTCTGTCTGACACCTTTATGGATGTCATACCAGTCCGAGTAGACCCCGTTGATCCAACAAGCACTAGAGTCCCTATAAAGAGACTCCAATGCCTGTATCAAGCCAGCGCTCAACCGAAATGAGTTCAGTGTTTGCCATAGCAAATCCCTATCCACTCTGTCATAGGCCTTTTCCAAGTCCATGAACGCACAAAAAACCTTTTGGTTTTTGGCCAGAAACTTCTCCGCGATCATGCGCATGGAAAAGACTTGATCTGTACATCCCATTCCCTTTCTAAATCCCGCTTGCACATCCCAAATTTTTCCATCAGTTTCTTTCATGACCCTTTCAATCAGTACCTTAGCGTACAGTTTTCCCACAATGCTAGGAAGGCTGATGCCCCGGTAGTTTTTACAGTCCTGCTGCGACCCTTATCCTTTATATACTGGGACTATCACGGCTTTGCACCAGTCTACCGGTACCCGCTTCAGTTCCCAGCATAAATTAAACAAGGTGTGCAGCAGGCCTGCCACCACCTCCTCTCCAGCCCTATAACGGGATAAAATGCACGATAAATTTAAATATTATAAATTTATATTTAATTGTAAAAGAAAATTCAGCAGTGTTTTTTACGGGCTGATGATAATGATGGCGAAATATGAGAGCATGCAAAATAATACATACTGGCCCTAAGCAGAGAATAATAAAGTAGTAAATAGTAAGTAGCTTAATATGCTTCTCTATTAGCCGTGTTTGGAATGAAATAATTACTCCAACGCTGCGCTCAAATATTTTGTTACTCGGACATGCAACGTCTGGACAGGAGTAGAGTTTTACGCAATGTCGGTCACTCACTTTGTAAGATACGGACGGAATAAATTCACAAAACCAATTGAATAGAGGAGAGGTGCATGTTCCCTCTTTCAAATTTCATTGTACATTTGTGAATTTCCGCGTGTCCTTCCTAATAAATAAATATCACTAATTAACAAAATATCTATAAATGTTAAGAGATTTATCATGCACACGAAGAAGATGTAAGTAACAAATTGATCTGTTCCGATTATATATATATATAATCGGGATCTCGGAAACTGCTCCAACGATTTTCATAAAATTTAGCGTCCATGGATTTTCGGGGGCAATAAATCGATCTAGCTAGGATTTATTTTTAGAAAATGTCCTTCTGTCCATGTTTTCAGGCAATAAAAAAACTGATACAATATAAGAAGGTTAATTTTGACAGAACGCTAACGATCGTAATAGCTCAGGTGGGATGTCGGTCGGGCGTGATATCGGAGTTCCGTGGTTCGCAACCTGTCTCTTGTCCGGATTTTTCCTTTTTTTTCAAGTTCCCTTTTTTGGGAGAAAATCAATTATTTCAAGCCCATTTTTTAGTATTTTTTAAAAATACGAAAATTTTAATGAAACTAATTGCACTCATGATTTTTTATTCAAATAACCAGTTCAGTTTTTTCTATTCTGTCAATAAGATCAAAAAAATATTATTTATGTTTCATCACTATGTAATTTATAAATGTAATTTCAAAAAAAAAACCGAGCAAAGTTCGGTCATCCGGGTACTAATATTAATAATAAAATGAAATAATTTAGCTGTGGAAATGTAATTTATTTAATTGTAACTGTAATAATTGTATACCTAAGGGTTGAATGCAGCGAACATATTTTTTTAAAATATCTATTCTGTCTAATTACCTGTATACACTAATAAAATTAATTTGAATTTGAATTATCTGCGAATGTGAATAAGTCTACTAAATGTACTGAACGAAAGTTGTGAACTTCCTTAGAAGCCACCACATATCTACCAAATTATTTGCTTGTCATATTCGTAGATTTATCGACGGAAATGGAAGGAAAATTTAGATTGAAAGCTGAATGGTAAGCCTTTATTGTACAAAACTTAAGTGACAAACGAACTTACAGCTTAACTGATGATAAGTGAGTAGCCACTAACCACCTGCAGCTTGCATCAAACAAAGAAGGCTGCCGATGCGTTGTCCCCTTAGAGGACCAAGGTCAAATTCCTCACACAGTGTAATTATTCTGGCTCTCTGTATCCTTTAGCCAGCTTCACATAAGTGTAAGCATTGCTCTTCGACGCCAAAAGTAGGTAAGTTGGTCCCTACCGAGAGAAACTCCTAACCAGAAAAGAATCCTATCACCTAGTAATTAAAAATAATACATTTTGTCTTAGCAGAATAATTTGCATAATGGTCTTTTAATTTAACACTTATGCATTTTCCATTCATTTCTGTAATCATTTTATTAGGAAAGAAAATGACGTGGAAATTCATAAACATTCACAACAAGCAAATGTGTGCTAAAGTCACCAAAGTAGGCATTCAAGGTGAATTACGAGATAATGCAAATGCTAAGTAACTACTGCACGGGATGATATTGAATAGGAGATATTCATACGCTGAGTAGTGGCGGTGTAAGAATATCTACTACCCCATTTCATCCCGTGAGTTTTAGATGAGGTAACAGGGGGAATGAAATCGGGAGATGAGCAGCATCGTCTTTTTAATAACCACTACAAATAAAAGACTACGATTACCAGCTCGCTCGCCATACGTGGCAACTATGGCAAGTATTCCCCTTATGGATTAGTCTATGGGGGAGGATTTAGTTCAGCAGAGATCTGTAATAGGCTGTAATAATAACGGTAAGTGGCTACTACAGTCCATAAATATTTGCATTCAACTTTAAACAATCAAGGCCACAGATGCATTGTCACATCTTCTGAATAAAAAATACCTCACAGCCTGTGCTAATGTGTAATTATACTGGCTATCTATAACCTCCTTGTCAGAATACAACAGTGCGCGCACTGTTACTATGTACCTGTATATTATTGTTTATGTTATTTATATGCAAAGTATAAGCCGAAATGATAATATACTATAAATTTGTATACTCCCACAAAGATCTAAATAAAACACAACAAATCATTCTAACAAGTTTTAATGTCACTGAGAAGAAATAATCCAAACTTATTTTTGACAATTTGCTGAAAATTTATTCAAAAGGCAGAGTTTCTCGAAAGTTACGCATAACTTATTTCTTATAACTTTGCCAAACTAATTTCCCTCGTTATGATGCGATAGCCCCTGGTTTTATAGGCTTTCAAAAATCTTTAATAACTTGTGAAGGCGGCGATGATAACAGAAAATAAAATGGAAAATGTTTATTATACTTTAGTATATATATATATATATATATATATATATATATATTATATTCATGCTTATATGGTAATAAATTTTCGTAATATATTGTCCAGAATTTTATACTGATGCAAATAATTACTAGCTACACTATACTCTTTACTATAATATACATTTTTGGAATTCGGTGAATTTGGAGCAAACTAATATTTAAACATAACATAACATAAACACTCACGCCTGTCACCCAGAGGGGTAGGCAGAGACTACAGACTTCCATTTGGCACGATCCTGACACACCTCTCTTGCCTCCTTCACATCCATACACCTACGCATGCATGCTCGTCGGTTAAGGGTACTCCTAATTTGGCCCGTTTTCAATAAATAGCCAATTTCATCGATAAATTTTCGCCTAGGACGTCCCTTTCCGACTCTGCCATTCACTTCTGCAACATAAATTTTCTTTGTCACTCTTTGCTCATTCATTCTTTCCACATGACCAAACCACCGAAGCATTCCTTTCTTAATCCTGGTCACAACATCATCTTGCAAACCACACTCTTCTCTTATTACACAATTTCTTACCCTGTCATTCAGATTCAGCCCTAACATACTCCTTAACGACCGCATTTCTACTGCGTTTATTCTACTCTCGTGCTTCTTCTACCACACCCAACTTTCACTACCATACGTTAAAGTAGGGACCAACACAGCATTGTGAATTGCCATACGTGCCTTTTTCGACACATTTTGACTCTTCGCAATAGAGTGCAAGGCCCCATTTACTCTATTTCCCGCATTTACTCGTCGTTCTATATCCTTATAATATCTTCCATCCCTGCTAATTACGCAGCCCAAATATACAAACTCATCTACTTGCTCGATCAACTCCCCTTCTATTCTTATTTCACAAATCGTTTTACTTTCTTCTCTTTCAAAAACCATAACCTTTGTCTTACTTGCGTTCACTTTCATACCCCTTTCTTTTAATGATTCGTTAATTAATGCAACCATCATTTGCAATTCGGCCGCAGACGACGCAAGAATAACTTGATCATCGGCGTACAAAAGGCATTTGACGGTTAACTCACCCATTCTTAATCCGCATTCTTCAACTTTCGAATTTTGCAAACTACTGTCCATAAATATGTTGAACAGCCACGGGGAAGCCACACAGCCCTGTCTGACACCTTTATGGATGTCAAAACAGTCCGAGTAGACCCCGTTGATCCTAACACAAGCACTAGAGTCCCTATAAAGAGACTCCAATGCCTGTATCAAGTAATATTTAAAGTTATAAATATTAAAAACGATATACATACATACACACATTTTTGCATAATGAATTGATAATTGCCGATATGTAAAACGCATTATTGCAGAGTGTATTTCTAAAAGCTTTCTCATTCTATGTAAAAAAATCTTATGTATTCAACATGTTTTGAAATATAGCATATATTTCCCCATAGAAAAATTCCATATGACTACGGACATATGGTAATGAAATAACAGAAATGAACTAATCTATCAGAATTGACACTAGTAAGATCTCTAATCTTCTTTACAGCATAAGTTGCAGAGTTTAGTCTGCTTGCTAGTTGAGATATATGAGGGTCTATTGAAGCTTGGCATCTACTGCAATTCCGAGAAAAACAATGGATTCAACAAGGCTCATCTCCTCCGCATTTAAAAGTACGCATGTTATATGTTTAACATACCTGTTTAACATTAAATGTGGTGAATTTAACATATTTTCATTGCCACGCCAAAATATTGGACTTAGATGGATGGTCAAAATTTAAAAAACCGTTTATAGGTAACAGCAACGCGGACTGTTATATGCCCTAAAAATAATTTCAGGGCACATTATACATAAATAAAAATTTATACATAAATATTGCCCACATGACCGATAACGCGAATTCCAAGAAAATAATTAGCAATTAGATATAAAAATGTAAATAAATCATCCAAAATGTATTTTGTTATAAATTTTTACCACAAAACGTCCAAATTAATAGCACATGTAGTTCATTTGTCATTTGAAAATCTTCATTTGAAAATCTTTCATTGAACTAGAGTCGGTAGTCCAACGTGTCGTAGATGCAGCTCCTCTCTCTCTGTCCTTGCTGAAGCTCGGTGCTTGGCTCTGCTTGGTAAGATTGACGTTGCGACTGAATAAATGGTACGGTTGGTGTGATCCGTGGTATCTAAACAGGCTGAGGTTGTATTTGAGTACCACCTTCATCAGCTATGTAGTCTATATCATCCACATCTATCCCTGCCTAAACATCTTCGTCCGACTCCTAATATTTCTTCCATTTCCGCACATTTTCGTCGTTTTCTTGGAGATATTCGCGATGTTCTGAGTATTGTTGATAATTTTAACTTTCTTGGTTTGTCAGTCTTTATTTAAAAAAATATTTCCCAAACAGAAGCCAAAATACCGAAAAAACAATAAATAATACAAACAAAAACAAATTACACCACGCGGTTTCGTTGAGTGAAATAACAAGCCAGTTTAAAAAAATACAAGATAGCTACCTATAGGCCACGCTCACAACTTGAAACTCCATTTTCTTTCCGATCGGTCAAAATAAATACCACAAGCCAATAAGCTAAAGCCACCATTCTATAGCTTAGGAATTATTGTAAGGGTTTTGGTTATAAAGAAATAGGTCTAAAATTAGTGGGGTCTAATAAACTGCCAGATTTATAAAAAGGTATAACTTTACTATGTTTCATTAAACCAGGAAAAACACCAATTTCGATGCTAGTATTGAAAATAATAGTAAATTGGGGTTCTTGGTCATCTATTATAGACGCAATAATTTTAACTGTCCAAATCGAAATCCCCATAAATCTGCTGTTTTCACAATGTAAATAGTTTTGAAATATATTACAATATCTCTTGATAAATTTTTATAAAATGAAAAATATTTTTTTACAGATACAACGAATACATTTGGTTTCAGTAAGGACTCGGTAACAAAAGGGGAGGAATTCAGTGACTTATTAGTTACGATCATAATGTTCTTAAAATGATTTCTTATATTTACGCGAACACCACACATTGAAATAATACTAGTTTTTACGGAATTTATCGCGTATATTTAAATTTTTAAATACCTGACGTTTCGAACGCTTTACAGCACTCATGGTCACGGGCAGCACTGAGATGTTCAAAGTCCATATGTCATAGTTAACCGCGGTTACCATAGATTAAAATTTAATTTTTGTTCCGATCTATGCAGTTTGAACTTATGGTATCTTGAAGTCTTGCAGTTGTATGCCTGGGTTGGGATTTAATTTTATTTATTATAGGATCCCAAGCAGATGGTAGCACCCAGCCATCTTCTCTATTGAAATTAGGATGTTTTTTTGATTTCAATAGCCTCGCGAATCATCCTTGGAAGGAATCGGTGTTCTTTAGCGAGGATCTGCGGTCTATCAAATCTGATGTAGTGACGGGGGCGATCCTGTACGTGTTCACAGACTGCATACTTCCCGGAGCGTCGATTCTTCACATCAGCTATATGTTCTTTAACGCGGGTTTTATTGATCTTTTAGTTTGTCCTATGTAGGAGGGACCACATTCACAATCAAGCTTGTACACTCCTGCATCTTGCAGAGGGACATTACACTTGACCGATGGTAAAAACTGACCAATCTTCTTCAGTGGCTTGAAGTATGTTTTGATGGAAGCGCGCTTCAAGATGTAGCCAATCTTGTCAGTGACTCCTCTAACATATGGCAGTACAGCAGGTACACGCTCGACTGTGGCCGGCTTCACTCGTTCACTGTGACGTAGGCGCGGGACTCGAAGCTTGTTGTCATGCAAAACTTGCTTGACATGGTGGAGCTCGGCAGCCAGGTGTTTACTGTCACAGATCCCTCGTGCTCTCTGAAACAAAGATTTACCCACGGTAGCTAACTGTGAAGGATGGTGGTGAGAATCACCGTTTAAATATCTATCTGTATGGGTCTTTTTTCTATGCACAGTATGGCTCAAGGTGTTATCAGGATTCCGAATTACTAACACATCTAGAAAAGCTAAGGAATTGTTTGCCTCTGACTCCACTATGAACTGAATTTTAGAATTTATAGAGTTAAGATGGGCTAAAAATGCAGTTACTTTATCTAAAGGTAGAATTGTGAAAGTGTCGTCTACGTACCGCTTGTAGAACCTTGGATTTATGGGAGAACTAAGCAGGGCTTTCTCCTCAAAGTCTTCCATGAATATGTCGGCGACAATGGGAGATACAGGTGAGCCCATCGCCACACCATCTACTTGCTTGTAGAACTCCTCCTTCCACAATAGGTAGCCAGATGTAAGGCAGTGTCTGAGTAATACTGCATATTCTACGGGCATGTTGTTTTCTTCCAGCCTTCTAGTTACAATTGAGATGCAGTCTTCAACAGGTAAGCATGTAAACAATGACTGCACATCAAAACTGACCATAGTTTCATTGTCTGCCAGATGTAGGTCTTTAATATCGCTGACAAAATGGTAGGAATCCTTTATGTGTGCTCTTGTATGTCCCCTGAGTGGTGAGAGTATTTTCGCTAAGTGTTGAGCCAATCTGTAAGTTGGTGAATCGATTTGGCTCACTATGGGATGTAATGGAGCATTGGGCTTGTGTATTTTTGGTAACCCATACAATTTTGGTGATTTGGCGCACGTAGGTATTATCCATTTTACGTCCAGATTTAATTTTTCGGAGTGTTTCTTTATGAGGTCACTAGTTGTTTTTAGTGTGCTATTTGTTGGGTCGTTTTTAACCTTTTTATAAGAACTTAAATCCCAACCCAAGCATACAACTGCAAGACTTCAAGATACCATAAGTTCATACTGCATAGATCGGAACAAAAGTTAAATTTTAATCTATGGTAACCGCGGTTAACTATGACATATGGACGTTGAACATCTCAGTCCTGCCCGTGATCATGAATGCTGTAAAGCGTTCGAAACGTCGGGTATTTAAAAAGTTAAATATACGCGATAAATTCCGTAAAAACTAGTATTATTTCAATGTTCTTAAAATGTGTTTCAAAAGCTGTTGCAACATCTTGATCTGATTTTGTTAAATTATTATTAAAACTTCAAAAATTGAGTTCTGTATTTTCATCTTGACAGTTTCGCTATTGATTATACTCCAACCAAGGAGGTTATAAATAAATATATAGGGAGTGCGCACTTCAAACTAGAAAAACGGTCCTAAATCGGTGACCTTGAAATGAATGAAAGGCACCGAGTTAGGCGTTCCGTTTCTTTCTAATGGAGTGTCCATGATACAATATTTTGAGGATATTAATAGTATGTACTTACAGAGTTACAGAAAACGGAATGCGTATTTTTTCAATATGTAAAGCGCTGAAGTGTTATAATTAAACCCCGTTTATTATTTTGATTATAATATTGCTTCGCTACGGTATCAAACCTTACGGTAACCTTAGCGATCAAACAAATCACACTCAACCAAGCATACTTATTAATAGAATTTAAGCTTATATGAAACTCAATTTCTTCTCAGTCACGATGTTTGCCTAATAGATGGCTAGGTTTGAACCATCTTTACCACACCAGTTTCACCACAGGAGCCAACATGTCACATGGGCTTCCTGGTTAGCCGAAATAAATTTTTAAGGGTAAAAAAAACAACGAGTTTTATTAATTTTTTTATTAAAAGATTTATAGGTTACTAAACAAAATGGTTTTATGTAATTTTTGTCGGGATACATTCTTGGAATCCCGCAATTTCATGGTCCTAGACCTTTGATGGTGCTATATCTTCATGTTCAGGAAACTTATCACTATAGATTTTAGCAATTGAATACTATGCAAGTCTCCGCAATCAATACCCTGGCTTAGAGAATGTGGAAACATAGATAAAATTTTATCAGAAAAATGCTGCATTACTATTTGTATGATCCTTTTTTATAGTGCTGTTTCATAGAGTTTAAATCTATTTGTTTACATGTTCTTTCGGTGAACTTTACCAGTTGGAACACAGATTGTGATGGAAAAAATAGCATGCCTCTATTTACAAAAGCAGTAAACGCTGAATGATTATTAACATCAATTGTGTATAAGTGGTCAACATTTTTACCTATGTATTTTATCAAATTTTGACATGTTATTTTACTGTGGAGATTCTTAACAATACAAGCAGTTATATAATATAATATATTATTTTGATAAATGGAAAGCGAGACATTGTTTATCAATGAAATCAATGTTTTACTTTCATTCTCTTGTTCAATCGACTCTAATTGCATTGCACGTTGAGGAGACCTAAGCTCTAAAATTGGAGTTAATTCATAGTCACTATCGTAAGTATTGCTATTTACGCTTGGCATTACACTATTTTTGAAAAGTAATTTACGTAATGTGTATTTCAGTTGCAATGCATTTGGATTGTCATTGCCACCACCTCGGGCCCTTATGCAGGAAAATAACATCTCAATATGATCTTGTGAGCACTTATAAGTTAAAAAATATTTCATAGGATCTATGGTACGTGTCAGTAAATCTTTCGTCAAATTTGAAAAGCTTATCGTATTCACATAAAAACCTAAAGCGAATGTTTTTCTACGATGTTGCATTATACTTTGACCCTCAATTGTTAAATTAAGCAAGAAATTACGTATTTCTTCAAAAATAGGTTCCCAGAAGGTTATATTTTTCAAGGTAGTGGAGCTTTCAATCCCTTACCTATTGGATTTTTGCCGTTCATCAAATCAAAAGCTTTGTCTAAATGTCGGATATAATCAACAGTAGCTTCACTATTTTGAAATTTTTTGTTTCCGCTGACCCTTAAAAAATCAATCGAGTCAGCTACAGAGACGCTTATCAACTGACTAGCTAATTTTACATTCATTTTATTCCCCCAAAAGTTAACATGTGTATTTGTTAATTTGTTCGCAAACCTAAAACCTTCAGACTCTTGTAATTTATTTAAAGCTTTAATATATTCAAATGATATAATGCCTAAATTAGATTTCATAGGGAATTCACCTAAAGTGTTTCGAGCAAGTTTCAGCATATGAGATGGGTCAAATATACAATGCACCTCAGTTACTCCATCAGGATGTTTAAAATTTGACTTAATATTAGGAACATCAAAAACGCACCCGAGCTGTTCAAATGTTCTTAGATTTACCACAGTACCATCACATGTTATCGAATGAACGATTATGTTGATATCATGCAACATTTTTATAGCTGTATGAACTAACTGCGACTGGATAGTAGCTGTTATTTTGTTTATTAAAAATTAGCCTATACAGCATTTGAACCTACTTGTGTAAGACACTATTTGAAAAATTAAAGATTCTTTCGCCACTTCATAGGAATCTACATTTTCAATTCCACCCAAATCAACATAACCCCAAGTTTTATCTGAGTTTTTCTCATACACGAGCTCCGATTTAATAGCCATTGAGTCAAAAATCAGGACAACATGAATTAAAGCGGGATTCGTTTGGACATTTAATTTTAAAAATTCAAAAACTTCCTTAAGGAAACCGACATTACACTCTGCAGAAGAAAGTATCTTGCGAATTGTAGCAGGATGTGGCAAATTAATGCATGTTCGCAAGAATCTGTATGCCCGTGGAGAATAGTATTTAAGAGTTAGAGCAAACTGCTTAAGTTCCTTGCTATATCTTACACCTGGTGATATCTTAGATTTATTTTTAGGTTTAAATTCTGAATAAATATTGCAAAAATGATCTCTAATGATACTCTCAATATCTTCATAATGCATAGTCCTTTTTTTTCACTACACTAAGAAGATTTTTCATCGACGTAATCTTCAAATCTCTGCGTTTTAATTTTTGTTTAAGAATGTTAACTTCTCTTTTTTATTTGACTATTTTCTTTACCTCTTGATGTTTGTACATACTTATGCGCGACACATTTCCTTTTATTTGACTGGGGAATATTGAGTGAAGGGCTCAAATCAGATAATGGTCGCTTTCTTAACGTGATTTCCTGAGAAGATGTATTTGGCACTGGCTCGTAACATATATCAATTTTCATTGAATTAGCTGGAACATCTTGGTGAGCCATGATGTTTGGTGGTTTTATTTGAATATTACTGATCACCTTCACAGTTTCCATGGGCATCTAAAATAATATGAATTGTTAAATTACACTTCAAGAATTAAATTAGTATAATTTAATGGAATAGTAATATCATTTAATGTAATAGAAACATAAGTAATTAACCAGGACTAGAAGTTGTTAACTATTTATTTATTTATGTTTATTTTAATATGTTATGGAATAACATATTATGTCCAGCAGAGAGAAAGATGGAATTAATTGATTGATGATACAAGAAAACTAGAAAGAAAAATTATCATAATTTTAGCTCGGGTTAAATATTGTACAATGAATTTCAAACTTTGTTCTTCCATTTTTTTATTAATCTATGCCACATTGTTGCTTCAACTGTAGTTACTATAATTTATAAGAAGTATTATGACATTTATATTAAAATGAATACATACCGTTACTAGAACTGATGGCACTGCATTGGCTGTTAAGCGCTTTCTGGCTCCTTGGATAACAAAATCCTGACTTTTGAAATGGTTAGAGCAAACTTTTTTGTATTTAGTAGATCCTTTTACCGGAACTACTTTGAGCCATGCTTTCAGTGCATCTTCCTTCACCGGGAAACTTAAACAAATATAGATATATAATAATAATTATGAAAATAAATGCTTCCAGCTTATTTTCTCGTATTTCTTAACATGGGAGTACCCAACTTCCTTGAAGGGATTGAGATAAAGAAAGACGTGACATTCATATTATAAATCATTTTATTAACTGTGACTTCATCAAATAATAGAAGTTAGAAAAAAATAATATCTATAATGCCGCAGGTAATTGAAATCAGGACTAGATTACATTTTAATTAGGCCAAGGTCCTTCTCACACATCTTATACTACTCACTAAAAAAAATTACTTTTGGATCGTAGCAGTTGGCACTCTGTGGTCTCTGCCTACCGCCATGGGAAAAAGGCGTGAGTTTTGGTTTATGTATGTATGTAACACTTTTTCGTCAATTGTGTTATTCATATTCAAAGTTATTGTTTTTACTCTTATTATTGGTCACTTTACCAACAAAACATTCTATATAATTTTCTTTGAAATATACGAAACGGTAGCAAAATATATATCTGAGAATAACAGGAGATCTCCATAATCAAAATTGAAAAATAGCAGATGCTGTATTCAGACTTAAAAACAATATTAAAACTACGAAAGTGTGAACATATCACAATATACTCTATAAATTTTTCTTACCTATGGAATGACAAACCACATCCAGGGTAACTTTCACTTCTACAACCTTTCACACAACACGAAAATACCATTTTCACTAGAAAACCCGAAAAGTTCTGCAATATTAATTAAATAAATTAAATCACATTCGCTGATGACAAGTCAAACAGAGAATAGAAGCCAATAGCGCCATATTTATGCATTTAACAACGTCAAATTTTAAAATAGGTTTGTCATCTATAGCATAAAATGCACCCCATAGTTTTCAGGGAAAGTACATTCGTGTTTTAATGTTTTTTTTTTCGTGTAACTTAATAATATGCTTAATTGGAATACAATATGGAATGTACCAATTATAATATGCGATAAAAATGTAAGATTCGTTCAAGCATACGTCTAAAATACTACTTTAACTCAATAACTGCCTAAATGTTGGTTATTTTTTATTTTGTGTAAACATTTATTAATGCTAGAAGGAGATATAATACCAAACTCGTTGCCTCTCTATCTAAGGAAAATGAAGAACGGTTTCAATGTTCCAGGCGCTCACTCCCTATATATTTATAACCTCCTTGACTCCAACTCTCCTCCTTTGTAAACGTAGTTGTTATTTGACAGTCGTTTCAGTGAGTCGATGTTAGTGTGTTTCTAAAAAAGGAAATAATTAAGTATCGAACTGTCATTAAATTTTTGTTATTGAAAGGTAATACACCTACTAAAATTAAAAATGAGTTAGACTATCTGTATTTAGACCCTGCAGCATCAATTATCATAGCGAAATTTTAGGTTGCTATACTTAAACGTGGCGATGAGAGCTTGGAAGACGATTAACATTCGGAATGTCTAAAAATTGAAACTACTGATGATAACGTCGCTAAAGTTCATCAAAAGGTGCTAGACAACCGCCAAATTAAAGTGATATAGATAGCAGAGGCTATAAATATCGTGCTTGTCACAATATTAAATCAAGATTTAGGCCCGAAAAAGCTATCAACGCGTTGGATGCCACGTTTTTTCACAAAGAAAGAACATTTTCAATGCGCTGTTGGCGCAGCTTAGACGCAATACATCCAAGTTTTGGCGATTAAATACAGATAAACTTGGATAAAAAATCATACGCCCAAATCAAAGCTACATTCGAAACAGTGGCTTACAAAAGGTAAGGTAAAGTACCAGTTCCACAAAAAAAAGATAAATCTGTTTTTTTTTTAGCTAGGAAAGTGATGGTGATTGTTTTTTGAGATAGTTATGGATTTATCTTAATTAACTATCTTCAAGAAGGAATAATACTGTTGTAAGCCATAATTAATGCCCCTACCGCCATTTAATGTCGGGTAGCAGAACGAGGACAGCTTTCTATAAAATGCCATGCTAGAACTTTCCATCTCCAGCACCATCTAGTGTCGAGTGGCAGAACTAGAAGAGAACTTTATACACTCAGTCGGTTAGGACCGGTATGTGTTTCAGTGAAAAAGGTCCTATATAAAGGTGTTAAGAACCGCGACGGAGTCAGTATTGAATTGGCAATACAAGCGAAGATTTTAGAGCGAAATAAAGTGAACCAAAGTGTTAAGTGTGATTAATTATAAGTGTGTTTTATGTTAATTATTGATTGATAATTAAAGTTTCAATTTTGGTAATACAGCCAGCAGTTTTTAATTGTCACTAACCCTAAGTTCGTAACAATACGATCATTACTTGACAAATTGTAGGCAAAAATTGTCGAAAAACGGCTACATTGGCAGAAAAAGTAAAACCTGATTTTCTATGAAAACACGCCGTCTCACACCTCAGCGGTGGTCAAGGCAAAATCCCCGAATTACGATTTCAACTGCTTGACCATCTACCTTACTCACCTGATTTAGCCCTAAGTATTTTTTCTGTTCCCTCATCTAAAAATTGGCTCACAGGACAAATTATTTCGTCGGATGAGGAGGCAATGACATTCGTGAACAATTATTTTGCAGAGAAAAACGTAGAATAATATTTGCAACAGTATCACTGGGAGAAGTGTGTAGCGTAACAAAGATACAATGTAGAAAAATAAAAATAAATTTTAAGAAAAAATGTCTCGTATCTTTGTTAGTCAATGGATGCAGGTGATTCAGGACTGTGGTTCGTGGCATTTCTGGTAGAGACCTTTTTCAACAGTGGACATGTGAAGAGCTATAATGAAGAATGATAATAACATTTGTCAGAATTTTGACCAAAGTGTTAATCATAATATTTTAATCGTAGATTTTTCATGTGCATTGTAAATACTACATGGTGGTAGAGCCATGCTGCAGGTATATTAGTAGTATGGTCGGCTCGACCGGGGAAGGACAACGCTCTCAGAGAATACTAACGTAAAATAGTAGCTTAATGCTGCTGTAATTCGTATGGTGAGTGTAGAGAACCGGAGACCTTTTTTACTGGAATCGAGGCATTCCATCTTAGTCCGTAATTTGGGATAAATGTGGAAGTCCGTGACCCAGAGCATGCACATACCATCAGGTGGAATCTGTGCTAGCTTGTCACCCAATTTAAAAAAAAATATATAGGTCATAATTGCTTTTTAACGAAGTATGTCAACCAATTTATTTAGAATTAATATTTAAGGTTATAGAACTTTTATTAAAATGATGATATTATGTTTTAGTATTGAAAAATTATTGCTGAAATTTAACAGTGTTAGCAGCACGTATACAATACATATATAACGCTTTTGAACGTATTACCCGTATCTCTTTTGTTGCATTTTATGCTTACATTACGTTTGTATAAAAAGTTTAGCCACCTATACGGTTTTTATCTGTTTTGTGGGAACACTCACAGCTTTAGAAAATCCAAATTAAGCATTGTTACAATACATTGTCGACTTGGTGGTGCCAGCAGTTTTGCTGCGGTGTAGCGGGACAAGGGTTTGATTCCCACTCGGATGAAATATTTGCATTGCCTATAAATTTTGATTTCTGTTTGGGGACGATACAAGAGAAAGGGTTTAATGGTTTTGTGAGTCTACCCCTCTGTCTAAATCTTTTTTCGACGGAATAATATTTAGTTAAAGCCTCGAAGTATTACTATATGAATTTGTTTATATCGTATTGACTATATGAACTGTCTTATTCCTTACGTGATTCAACGTATATACGTAGGCTTTGTTTGTAGTTATGTTATTATGATACGAAATCAAAACATATTTATTGACACTGGAGTGAGATGTTTGATCAAATGATGAAAGTAGTGAAAGTATTGCTTAATACCATTCTTGTTCTGTTAAAAATCTTAGTCTCGATATTGATAATACTCTGAGCTGGGGGGTCTATGTCTTTGAAACATGTAGTAAAGTCTCTGACGCTTTACGTTCTCTCTATCGTTTAAACAACTCTTTCCTTTTCAGACTAAACCTATGCTAGTACAGCTAAATATACTACCGATTACTTGATTGGCATCCCATTACATTATGATAGTTAGGAGTAAAGTGTACAGCTACGCTTGTGCACGTACAATTTTTTATTAAGACATGAAGATGTCGTGCATAAATTTATTAGACTACGTTGAGGCTGGCATCGTTACCGAAATTCACTCTGGTGGACATTATTTTAAAGCAAAATACGAAAACCGTTAATTTCTAGTTATGTTCATTTAAAAAATATTTATTTCGACATGAAATTGAAGTTTATGTTTAAGTATCCAACGTTATATATACCGACGAATGGTATGTATCGCGTATGATATTTCTCCCGCAGCAGAAGGTACCCATAAAAATTTCCCCACGATACAAATGGAGTCCGTCTGGGTAGGTACAACCCTTTTAACTATTTCAGACAGCGCATCCGCAGCCAGGAAGTTGGATGCAGATGTATATAGACTGCAGTATCAACTTACTATCAGATTAATAGCAATTTTTTTGTGTTACATTTTTAACATCCTTTATGACGTACAAATTCAAATTTATTAAATTTGCGTATTATAAATGATAAATTAGCATATTGCCATGTATATCAACGGTTTACATAAGATTTATGATCCATTGATCTCACAAAACAGCACGTTTATGAAGTGATTGACTTTAAAAAAGACATTAAAGCAGAATAAAATCCGATCCAGATCAGTTTAAATTTAAACTAAAACGAGCTACTGTTTTTGCGTCGTAATGATGACTTACTTTAAATAAGTACACAGAAGAAATAATTAAGACCTAAAGCAGTAAAATACAGACGACTTCTTTGAAACCATCGTATCAGACTTAGAGCTTAAACTAATATTCGCACCAAAAACTTAAATGACTCGGCTAAAACTGTAGTTGCATTATTTTTTTATAGAATAAGGATGACAAAAGAACACACAGTCCAGTGTATATTGGATAAGTAGTTTGATTCTTGTGAGCCACAATATCCAGGTAAGTGGATATTGTGGCACACAAGAATCAAATCGATTAAGAATCAAAATGTGGTTGCGTTGTCACCCCTGAGGAATAAGATAGAATGCCTCGTATCCACTAAAACGGGTCTCCGGATTTCTACACTCACCATAAGAAACACAGCAGTATTACGATGCTCTTTCTCGCTGGTATTTTGTGAAAGCTCACCCGGTCGAGCCGACCTATTCGTGCTACAAACATAATATAACTGCAGCGTGGCTCTACCATGCGTAAAAATGTAGCATGTTTTTTTTATAGAAGAGGGGGCAAACGAGCAAGCGGCTCACCTGATGTTAAGTATCTACCGCCTCCCATGATCAACCACAACACCAGAGGAATTGCAGGTGCGTTGCCGGCCCTTTAGAAAGGAGTAAGCTCTTTTCTTGAAGGTCCCCAGATCGTATCGGTCCAGAAAAATCGCCGGTGGTAAACTATTCCACAGAGAGGTTGTACGCGGAAGAAAACTCCTTTTGAAACTTACGGTGGTGGACCGCCAAGCATCCAGATTGTGTGGATGGTATCGGGACGTTTTCCGCGAAGTTCGTTCACGAAATTTGGCTGCTGGGATTAATCCGAACAATTCCTCAGAGCACTCTCCATGGTATATGCGATAGAAAATGCAAAGAGATGCAACATCTCTTCGCAGTGCCAGTGAATCGAGCCGATCGGAAAGCACTCGGTCGTCGAAGATTCGACCCGCTCTGCGCTGGATGCGGTCAAGTGCAAGGAGCTGGTACTGGGGAGCCCGAGCCCAGAGATAGGAACAGTATTCCACGTGCGGCCAAACCTGCGCCTTGTAAAATTGCAGGCGGTGTGCCGGCATGAAATACTGTCCCGCAGCTGAGCACGCCAAGCTTTTAAGAGGCCAATTTGGCTTTCTCTTCCAAGTGACCACGAAACTGCACGTCACTCGATATGTCGACGACGAGGATTCCGATACTGGCTGAGGCAACAAGGGGAGTGCCTTGAAACTGAGGAGATACGACAAAGAGGTTCTTTTTATCCGTTAACGCACAAACTTGTGTCTTCTGGGGGTTAAACTGGACTAGATTTAGTCGCCCCCAATCCGAGACTCTGTTCAGCAAAGACTCGACTTCAGACACAAGTTTGTCCCGGCACTCGGAGACGATTTCCCGAGAAATATTGGCTCGGCCGGTGTAAAGAGCATCACTAGTGCTGTCATCTGCACAGCAATGAATGATACGGGTTTGCAACATATCAATGATATGCAGAAGAAACAGCGTTGAAGATAGCACGCAGCCTTGGGGAACACCAGCATTAATAGGCTTGCAATCGGAGCTTGCACCGTCTACAACGACCTTGATGCTCCGATCTGCAAGAACGCTGGTGATCCAATCGCAAAATTTCTCGGGAAGCCTATAAGAAGGGAGCTTCAAAAGAAGCGCTTTGTGCCACACCCGATCGAAGGCCTTCGCAATACAACGGCCAAACTAACGGCCAATACCTCCCCCTTAGACTCTACTGCCTCCGCCTATCTGTGAGCTAGGTAGACCAGAAGATCACCAGCTGACCGACCACGGCGAAAACTGTATTGGCGGTCACTAATCAGCTGGTAATCCTCAATGTACCTCATGAGCTGGTAGTTTACAATGGACTACATTGTTTTGGAGAACAAGGAGGTGATGGCGATAGGCCGCTAGTTTTGGGACTACGACTAGGGAGTAGGAGTACCGGAAAAGACGCGTTAAAACCGGTGCCAACTCTGGAGCACACGTCCTCAGCACAATTGGGAGGACTCCGTCAGGTCCACTCGACCCGGGATACAAACCCGACCACGGGATGGTCGGCGGCGTACTCCCCCCGTCATTGGGAGCAAGTTGGACGCAAAGAAAGAGCCTAGAAGATCGGCTTTCTCCTTTGCGGTATGGGCCAGTGAGTCGTCCTTTCTGTGCAGAGATGGAAGAGATGGCTGAAAAAATTCCCCTGGACAGCCTTGGCGAGAAACCAGAATGCACGGGTTCCAGAAGGAAGGCGAACTAGTTTCTTGCCAATTCTGCCTATGTGCTCTGACTTTGCCTTAGCAAGGACTCTTTTGAAGGACCTAGAGGCGGAATTATACTTCTTTTTTATAGCGCTGGTGTTTACATCCCGGGACGCTGATGCGTCAGCCCAGGCTCGGTAGCACTCCCTGCTTATAGTATGATGCTATTTTACAGGAGCGACCAAACCTTGGCTGAGATTTGCCTCCAATGGGCACCACAGAGGAAGGAATAAAAAGTTCCATACTCTGAAATACCACATCAGCGACAGAATCCGCAACAACGTTGGGATCGTCCGGCGAGAAGCAAACCCGTCCCCAAGGGTAGGATGCAAAGAAAGACCGCATCCCATCCTAATCGGCTGACCTATAATAGTGCCAAACACGGTGGCAGCCTGCAGATTGCAACTGTGATTTCAGCGTGAGTGGCATCACACTCCGGACAAGACAATGGTCCGAGGAGCCTAAAGGGGCGTCGACGGAAATCTGATATCCGTCCGGATGAGAGGTCAGCAGACGGTCCAACAGGGAAGGTGCATAATCCTCCACATTTGGAATCCGCGTAGGCGAAGTAACCAGTTGTGACAGACCATATGCGAAGGCAAAATCATGAACAGATCTCCCTGCATGATCGGTTAAACGCGAACCAAGCCATTCGGTGTGATGGGCGTTAAATTTGCCGAGGATCACGATCTCTGCGGAGGGGATCTGCTGTAGCAACGAATCTGTAGCCATTTGGACTTGGTCGAAGAGTCGGTCTGTTTCGGCATTACCGCTATGGGACCTATAGAGGCACCCGTAGACACGCGGATGGTCGTGGCTGTCTACGCGTAGCCAAAGGATGGACAGGTCCGAACCTTCAAGTCTGCCGAGGCGTCGAGAACAGATATCCTCTCTGACGTAAACGCAAACTCCAGCCCAAGGCACAAAGGAGTGTTCCAGTTTGTATCCCGGGTCGAGTGGGCCTGACGGAGTCCTCCCAATTGTGCTGAGGACGTGTGCTCCAGAGTTGGCACCGGTTTTAACGCGTCTTTTCCGGTACTCCTACTCCCTAGTCGTAGTCCCAAAATTGGAGAGAGTCCGCTACCGGCCTATCGCCATCACCTCCTTGTTCTCCAAAACAATGTAGTCCATTGTAAACTGCCAGCTCATGAGGTACATTGAGGATCACCAGCTGATTAGTGACCGCCAATACTGTTTTTGCCGTGGTCATTCAGCTGCTGATCTTCTGGTCTACCTAACTCACAGATAGGCGGAGACAGTAGAGTCCAAGTGGAAGGCATTGGCCGTTAGTTTGGACATTGCGAAGGCCTTCGATCGGGTTTGGCACAAAGCGCTTCTTTTGAACCTCCTTTCCTATGGGCTTCCCGAGAAATTGTGCGATTGGATCACCAGCGTTCTAGCAGATCGGAGCATCAAGGTCGTTGTAGACGGTGCAATCTCCGATTGCAAGCCTATTAATGCTGATGTTCCCCAAGGCTGCGTGCTATCTTCAACGCTGTTTCTTGTGCATATCAATGATATGTTGCAAACCCGTATATTATTCATTGCTGTGCAGATGACACAGTGCTTTTACACCGGCCGAGCCAATATTTCTCGGGAAAACATCTCCGAGTGCCGGGATAAACTTGTGTCTGAAGTCGAGTCTTTGCTGAACAGAGTCTCGGGTTGGGGGCGACTAAATCTATTCCAGTTTAACCCCAAAAAGACACAAGTTTGCGCGTTAACCGCTAAAAAGAACCTCTTTGTCGTATCTCCTCAGTTTCAAGGCACTCCCCTTGTTGCCTCAGCCAGTATCGGAATCATCGGCGTGGACATATCGAGTGACGTGCAGTTTCGTGGTCACTTGGAAGAGAAGGCCAAATTGGCCTCTCAAAAGCTTGGCGTGCTCAGCAGAGGGACAGTATTTTATGCCGGCACACCGCCTTCAACTTTACAAGGCGCAGGTTCGGCCGCACGTGGAATACTGTTCTCATCTCTGGGTTCGGGCTCCCCAGTATCAGCTCCTTGCACTTGACCGCATCCAGCGCAGATCGGGTCGAATCTTCGATGACCGAGTGCTTTCCGATCGGCTCGATTCACTGGCACTGCGAAGAGATGTTGCATCTCTTTGCATTTTCTACCATGGAGAGTGCTCTGAGGAATTGTTCGGTTTAATCCCAGCAGCCAAATTTCGTGAACGCACTACGCGGAAAACGTCCCGATACCATCCACACAATCTGAATGCTTGGCGGTCCACCACTGTACGTTTCAAAAGGAGTTTTCTTCTCAAAATTCAAATTTCAAATTCTACCTATTATAAACTGTTCGGTGCATCTCATTTTGCATTACTGTGTTTTTTTCACATAAAAGTGTCGTTGTGAGAGAGCATCGGATCGCAATTTACGTAAACCGTTATATTTATCGTACCGTATATACAGTTTATATATATATATATATATATATATATATATATATATATATATATATATATATATATATATAAACTGCGGTCGCCAACCTGCTTCCAAAGCTTGGCGAATATCCCCCCCTATGAGGCAATCTATCGAGAAGGCCTATGTTCAGATGAGAACTTTAATTGGTTGTAACTATAGTAGAGCCACGCTGCAGCTATAATATAGCTCGAATTGGTCGGTCCGATCGGGAAGTACCACGCTCTCATCAAATTTCTTACGTGCGTGCGTGAAAATGTAGCTTGTTTTCTTACATACTTTACCATACTGAGACTTGATGACGGAACTTGAAATTTCGAATCATACAGTTTAAACTGTCTTTTATACGCGGTAAAGCAATGCTGTAGCTATAGCGTGGCTATACCACGAATGGGTCGGCTTGACAACAGAAGGACAACTCTCTCACAGAACGCCAGCGAGTAGTAGCTTACTTATACTTTGTTTCGTATTATGAGTGTAAAGTACCGGGTACCCTTTCTACTGGAAACGAGACATTCCTTCCTTACGGATGACAACGCATGTGCATATTAATTTTTAATCGGGGATAAATGTAATCGTCTATGGGTCAAATTATCTACTTACCATCAGGTGGACTGTGTTCACGTATGTCACACATATTCCATAAAAAAACTATCGCGTCTCTCCTACTGATATGTAAAATATACTTAAGATATATTTTTGTTACCATCAACTGCAATCGTAGTCCCGGACTGACTTTAAATACTTAAAATATAATTTGGAAATAATTGACACATTTGTAAGCCCTGCACAGAGTTATGTCGATTGACTTTTCTATCTCAGACTATTTGAAATGGAAGGTGACATTCATTTGTTAACTGTTGTAGGTGACTTCGTTTATAAAGCGAACATTTTATAACAAACATATTCTACTTTTATGTTTCTTACCAAGCAATAGAAAATAAGAATATAATGGTTTTGGCATATGAATAACTTAAAAGGCAATGGCACTGGATACGCTTTTGTTGGATGAATATTTAGTCGCTTAGGGATTAGTTACAGTCACGGTAATCAATCATTGCGTGACAAAGAAATAGATTGTCGTGAAGATTAGTAGCATTATAGCAGTGTGGATAATATTTGTAAAGAATTAGGTTTTTGTGGTAGCGATATAATTTTGACCTTTAATTTTAGAAATTTTATTCGTTTAATATATTGTCTTCTTGTAAGGAAAAACAGCTATCGTATTCGTTTCGGATTTTGATATTGATAGCTACTACATTCATTTCATATCAGTTAACAATGTTCCTTTTAGCGACTCGTAGAGCCAAGTTGCAGCTATATTATTGTTATTGCACGAATAAGTCTGCTCGACTGGGGAAGGACCATTCACTTATCGAATACCAGCGTAAAATAAAGCTTAATGCTGCTGTGTTTCGGAGTGCCGTATAGTAAGTATAAAGAATCGGAGACCCATTTTCTTGGAAACGAGCCATTCCATTTTAGTCCGCAGGGGTGACAACTTCCCCCCCCGAACGGGTTCCCGCCTTGTCGTGGCGGGGGGGCTTAGTAGCCGTGACTTGGTCTCCCACGGTGAACAAAGAGGAACCCACGTGGCTGGCCCGAGGTGAAGGGCCGGCCTGAGGTGGCCACTCCGAGTGGGCTTGGGGAGCCCACTTCGGATGTGTGCTGGTGGACTGCAGCGTGTGGGGACTCCGCACCCTCTACCGCTGCAGCCGAGGTGGAGTCGCGGAGGAAGAGGAGTGTTGGTATGGCGATGCGCCACTCGCCCTATCCTCCGCGACTCAAACGGGGCCGCACCGTTGATGCGGTGGTGATGGGGCTGCGGGGGGAGAGGATTGTCGGTATTGCGAGGCGCCGCTCTCCCTATCCTCCGCAGCCGAATCTTGGTTGGCGGCGGAGCCATGGACCAGATCCGCCGCTGGGGTCGGGAAGGCTAGTACTTCTAAGTGCTCGTTTTTCCTGGTCCCATGGCCTTCGCGCATCGGACGCGGGGGCGTCTGTTGCGCAGTTGTAATTGGAGGCCGTGGAGGAAGGCGTGCCATGTATTCTGGTGCGCCTTACTTGGGAGGGAGAACGGGGAGGAGTATTCCTCTCCCGAGGAGGTGCTGCTATGGGGCGGCAGTCGCTGGTAGGGCCGCGGAAGTGTGCGAAAGCGTTCCAGTAGCCCTGCCAATATGCGACGAAGGTGGAACACCATGGGGTTTTAGTCGGTGCGAGTCCGACATAACCCGTCCTTGCCCCCGCGAGGTGGGTATGCGTAGGCATTTCCCCATGTTAAAAAAAAAAAAGGGTGACAACTTATCTGCATTTTGATTCTTAATCGAAAAAGATATAGATGTCTATGTGTACCAACTGGTGTACTGTGTGATCGTTTGTCACTTATTTTATAAAAGAGAAACCCACTCTAACTAAACTGAAATGTGTGCATTAGACAATTTTGTTTAACCATACTAAACTGCTATTGTACGAGAAAACGCTTTTCAAAAGAAAGTGATACATAGTGAAGATATACTATAATAATAAATATAGCAGCCAATAATATATTATCAGGTGAAGTAGACACCGCGGTGACTGCCCACTAAGGAACTTACGACGTCTCGTATAGAGGCGAATCACGGGTTTTCTTATCGAGGGTGATGCGACGTTCGTAGTGTGGTGATGTTGGGGGTGGTGGTGACGGAGTCGGTGCCCGCAATTGAGGGAGGATATGAGCATCAAACTGAGCAGGACACATAACTTTAATTAAATACGCGTAAATAAGCAAATGAAGTTCTAAAAACTTTAATTTAATGGATTTCTGCAAAGTAACGCCTGATAATATTGTTGATTATGATTAGAAATACAGGGTCATCAATAATTTGATTAGTTGACCTCTCTCTCTGAGTCAGATTCTGCTAAGTAGTAGTCACATAATATGGCCTGGTGTTGCATCAGAACATTTTATGTGACAGTGACAACTGAAATGTGAAATACCACCGCACCTTTGCGTGGTAGCCTGCGGAACGTGTTGAATGTAGGAAAACCTTTAAGTTTACATAAACCGGCTTGCTTATTTTTATCTAACTGTACAGAAACATAAGATAGTTATAAAGTAGTAGTAGTAGTAGTACGAGCAAAACAATTTAAGGTAAAATACAAATTTAAAATAAGGAACAAATTTACGTTTATTAAAACTTGAAAGCAGGTCCAAGTGTCAACGAAGCGTAATATTTGCTAATATTACATTGAAACTCGAAGCATTTGAACGGTTTTAAAACCCACTTAAATAGTTGCAGCGAGAAAATCTAACGCAACGGAAACTTACTTAGAGTTAATTAAAACTTTTGCATTTTATACGGCATGATGATTCTATAAATAATATTTCTTTAAGTTTCTGCAGATAGTTTACATAATACTCTTTAGTTTATTTTTTTGTTTTACGCTTATAATATCGATAGTCAACAAATCTAACGTACCTAATTACAAGATTTGGTAACTTTTCAAGAGAGCCGTATAATTATTTAAAAGTTGCTATGAAGCTTTATGAACAGTTTCTCTTTAAATATTTTCCTATCTTTAAATTATGTATATAAGTAATACTTTATCTTACAGAAACATAACCATAAAAAATATAAAAAATCTGAATCATGAAAAAGAAAATCATAGATGACTTTGTACTATTAAATTACTGTTAAAGTAAGATATACATATCAAAATTAAAAATATGAGATTTGTTAATATACTCTAACTGTTTTCGCGAGCCTGAAAATAACAAACATCAAAACACCTGAACATCAGAACATTGATTTTTGATTAGGCACTGACATAATGTCAGTGACTAATCAAATATGTCTTTCATTATCATTACAGCCGTTCACAAGTCTACTGCTGAACGTAGGTCTCCCAATGAATGCCACAAAACACGATTTCAATTATGAATGACTTATAAGATCGTCACTCCATTAATTGGAGGGTCAACCTAAGCCTTATTTACCGGTAGGAGGCTATCACAAAAGAACATTTTTTGATAGCCTCCTACCGGTTGTTCATTCTTTGAGCTATTCTTCAGCTTTCTTATTCTTTAGTCTTTATTACAGAGACTGATTGTACATTTTGATTTTAAGATTTGAGTAATACGTGACGAGAAGATGTTGATTTGTATTCTCCTAAACACAGTCCAGCCGAGTTGGATCCGTCGATTCGTCGCTCAGTCTCATTTAGACAAAACTGGTCGTACCGTTTATCTTAAGTCTCTCCGATAACTTCAAGTGCTCAACAACTACCAACAAAACTGTAGAATAAATGATATAAATATGATCTTTGTCTCGTTTATGTTCATATAAACCTTACCCCACAAATCTTACCGTCTTTGTTATGAGAGACACTACTGAGCTTATTGTGCTGGAGAATCTTAAGTTGGAGCTAAGTTCCTCTATCCAAATTAGTTCTTAAGTTAAGTTCAAATTTATCAGTTTTATACAAATAATTCGTTGGAATAGTAATTGGCACAATATCATAGTTCAAATAAGGTAATAGATTACTACAATTTTATTGATAATGAGCCATTATCAATTATTATTTAATGATTTTTTATAATGCTAATTTGCCAAACCCTTATTATTAATTGTTACAACATAAAATTCTATTATTAGTGACTCGTTGCAGTGCACCTTCGATGGCTTTCAATTTTTACCCCCGACGAAAAATACGGGTGTTATAAAGTTTGTAGGTTCATTATTAAATAAAAATAAAAATAACATTATTAAACTTATAACACACCTTAAGAACTAAGAACGCCACCTTACAGTTTGAATAAACAACAAAGATATTCGCTTCTTAAAAGCGACATCCAACAAAGTTATTTATACCCGCACTAAAAATTGTTATTACTAAGTTCATATAGTTATTGTTCTATTGTCTTATTGACAAAGAAAGATCTTTAAACTGGAGTGTATCCATGTGTCTGTCTTTAGCGTTATAGCTTCTAAATGGATAACCCATATTTATAAAAAAATTTTGAAAGGTCTCTTAATCGAGAGTATTCTTAGCTATGTTTAAAAAAATCTACTCAGCTGTTTAAAGATCATCAGCTTTTTGTTTCGGGGGTTTTAATTTTCTTTTTATTAATGCACGTTATTACTTCCGATTGCTATGAATGCTTGTTATAGAGACCCTGCCTTATAATAAAATGTTTAGGTATACGAATTGATAAAGTAGATAAAGCCTGTATCGTTAAATACATGCCCCAGAATACGATAAAAGAAATTTATTTTATTATCATAACATTATATTTTATTATTATAACCCTTCATACAAAAATTATTGCGCTGTTTATTTTATTGCGTGCATTTAGTAAACAAATACATCTTTGTTTGCGAAGATTTTCCTATTTAAAAAAGACAAGAGCAAGCAATATTATAAATCGTTAGAAAGTATATTCTGAAAACTCTCTTTAGTTAAACATTTTTCTTCTTTTTAATATCACAGTGCAATATTTTTGATTATATATTACTTCATAACGATAGAATTCGTAGTGTATTAAGCTTCACCAGTTTTGTGTAAAAATATTATGAATATTACACATGCTCAAACTTAAACAAGTATTGTTTCTGAAAATAAAAATACGTGTGGCACTCGGTGACTGCCGCGGTAAAGCTATTGCATAGCATTTTTTATCAACTTATGCAATTATAATTATTTATTTATTTTATTTATGCAGTTAAGTCTTTGATATTAAATCAAGTTACACTTTTTGAGCATGGTGACCGATAAGAAAACAATTTTTTTTCTCTTATTGAATAAATGAGAAGTTAATATGGTTTCAAATATTTTTAATATCTTACAATGCATGTAGGTTATTCAGGAATTTTTATCATTGAGTTAGCAGCTAGTGTACACGCATACGTCTAGTCGCACGCACACAAACACCGTGCCGAAGTCTGCCGAGTGCCGAAGTCTGCCGAACTAAAACGACGTTAGACGATGCATGGCTTTCAACGCCACACCACCGTGCCCGTCGGAGTGGGGAGCGTGAGGTTTTTTTCCGTTACGGAATTTCTGGATTCGGTCCCCGCGCTCAAGGCCCGCGATAAAAGCTATGCAATAGCTTAATAATATTTATGATAATTTTTTATATATAGCCTTAAGGGTGAAAAAATGGTATTTTAATGTAACTTTTACGCCGATATCACCACTCCACCGGTCCACTTGCAAGGGTCAGAAATTATTTTTAATATAACTTAAAATAAACAAGTAGCAAATTTAACCACTTTCACGTAGTTGAGAAACGTCCAATATCTACTTTACAAGTTATTTGTTTTAATTAACGTAATAAATAGTCAGGCATGTTTTTCTTCCAGTTAGGGTCAGTTCACACAGAGATGCGTAAACTAACGCTTACTATAATAAAAATGATTATTTAATTAGAATACATAAGAGATTTTATATTCATAGGATGCATTAATAATTTGATGGATAACCATTAAAATATGACTGCTATTGTTATTATTAGTATAAATATTATTGTTTAAATAAATCAGTTGTGAAATAAAATAACCTGATTGAATTGTTTCAAAATTCTCACGTTTCTATTATAATTTTTACTTACATTATTTAATTAAGTGATGATTTGATTATGTTCTTCGTTATATACCTCATCTTGTGTGATAACCATTGACTTACATATTACTAGCGTAAGGACCGGGCTGACCGAACAACTAAAACGGACCAGTGCAGTGGCCCTAAAATTACAGTTTAGGGCCAACGCGAATCGGTCGACAGTGGTGCGCGCGCATGACAGATTTGCCTGTCACTAATATGTCTAGTTGCGTGGTAAAATAATGCTAAAATTAAGATACAGATTAAAAAAAACATGGGATATCGTATCATCGGTAAATAACCTTATATTATTTTGTTACAGTTAAATTATTATATAAACGCATTTTTAAAGTTTTATTTTACAGTTAGTTTAGTTACGGTACCAAAATTAGGCCAGGGTTGGATTCAGACCTCAAAAATATTGTACGTGGAAAATAAAATAATACTATTTAAAAAAAATTATATCACGTTTGACGTTTCATGTTTCTTTTTCCCATGTGCCAGAATTTTGGCGTCACTCATCTAGTTTATCTATACGTTTCGTTTTTTGCCGTTTATCTATTTATTTTATTTTTATTTCTGTTTAATTTTTGTCTAAAGAACTTATTGTAAGTTATATTTTGAATATTGGTACCTAATATATTTTATATTAAATAAGGGTAAAACGAAAAGAGTACAAAAGAAACAATATCTGCTTATTTGAATCTGAAAATCTGATTCAAAAAATATTTTGAAATTCTGTTTTCAAACTGACTGCTTCTGGAGCATAGAGTTTTATCGTGTTAGCCCCTCATTATAACTGTATCTAGGATGCATAATAAATGCATCGATTGACCAGATAGGGAGCTAATTCTCTTTTTTTTTTTAAAACGCGGCACTCATGTACGATACAGAAATTCTCGATCTAGTAGTGTTAATATAAAAATGTAAAAGGACCCAATAATATTACCAGTCGACCTTTAGGTAAAATTATGGTATTTTCGCTTAGTATTATTACGATAATATGTACTATGAAAAAATGGTACAATTAGGGCAATTATACTACGAGATCCGGCCCTGGTTACGTCATGTTTTGATATGATGTTTGTATTATGACAAATGCACTACTTTTTCTTGTATGAAAAAGTTACGAGTAAAATATTTAGATGGGCCTATCCTTCCTTTAGAAATCATTGGTGATAACTAATAATGTTCAGTTAGGATTTAAAATGGCGTGTTGACTTAATATTAGACAAATGTTTAGAAAGCCGAACTAAATATTTCATCGTTAAGATGATTTACAATCAAACAGAATGTTACAGAGACTTTATTCGAGCAGTATATAACTATATCAAAAATGGTTAGAAGCTAAAAAGCTAGCTAAAAAGGGTAATTTCCTAAATGATTTGC
The DNA here is from genome assembly GCA_907164705.1 of Parnassius apollo. Classification (NCBI taxonomy): domain Eukaryota; kingdom Metazoa; phylum Arthropoda; class Insecta; order Lepidoptera; family Papilionidae; genus Parnassius; species Parnassius apollo. Next base: position 383,560 of record CAJQZP010000049.1, on the reverse strand, counting down.
CACAATGATCACGACCATCTTCTAAGCAGATTAATTTGTTAAAAAACATTAGACTAGAATATGACTTACACTGTTTCCAAAAATGGTATTGAAGAAGTTGGTTGCTTCGTCTTCGCAATAAATTTAAAACTGTTTTGCTCTCAAGTTACCTCATGCGTGAAATGGAAGACTAAGTGTAGTGAGAGAAAATGTGGGTGGATAGTTCGTGACAACGTCCGAAGATTAACTACGGATAGTATTTAAAATTATTTACTTATTTTAATTTTTAAAACTATGATTTGGTTCACATCCGTATAATGGCTTGTGTTCAGTTTTTCATGTTTACATATACTTGGCCATTATGAAATAATTGTGATAAATCGAAGTCCACATAAGCGAAGCCGCAGGAAAAAAGCCAGTATAATGTTAAATTGTTACAACAATAACAAAACGTTGCTGATTATTTTATAGGATAGGGTGACACACCAGCGCACAGTCCACCTGACGGTAAGTGGCCCATAAACATCTTCATCTAACCTCGATTATGAATCAAAATGCAGATGCGTTTTTACCCATGAGGACTAAGTCCATCTTAGTCCTCATGCCTCGTTTCCAGTAAAAAGGGTCTCTGGTTCTCTACACTAACTATACGAAACACAGCAGCATTAAGCTACTATTTTATGCTGGTATTCTGTGAGAGCGTGGTTCTTCCCCGGTCGAGCCGACCCATTCGTGCTACAACTATACTACTAATACAACTGCAACACGGCTCTACTACCTATGACTGTTTACGTTCTAATCAAAAGAAGGCTTACTTTCTCATTTGAGTGGCTTCTTATCTTAGGGTAACTGGTTTAGAGCCGGGGCGACGTCAGAGGCAGCTGAATTCAGTTAGTGGCGCAAATATGGGCCTTTGAGAGATGACTACATATTTGTATCATTTGCTGTATCTAGTATAGCCCAGGGACTATCTGTCTCTTGGCATATATATAGCCATTCAGCGAGGAAACGCAGCAATCATTCTTGTCGTGATACCACTACGAGTATGACAGTGGGGGGGAATTGGGGGGTGGGTGCTGAATTTTTTTAAAATATTTTTAAAAGGTGGCTATTTAATTTTTTTTTATAAACAAAATGCTTATTTATAAATAGTAGGGTAATATATTTAAAAATAATTTGTGGGTTGGTTTGTGGATGCCTTAAGTTGTCTCTAAAAAAATTGTGCTAATTTTTCTTTATTATATTTTTAATATTGTGCGTAACCGTAATTCATTAAGAAGTTTCAATATTTTAGTTAATTACAATTTGATTTGAACATAAAAAAGGGTTTATATTAGTATAATCGTGAACTTACATTTTGTATTCTTATAAATTTGCTAGTTGATTAGAAACCGTTGTCTTCTACCATATAAAATACAAATCACATTGGTAAAAGAATTATGTTAAATCGCATAATATTGTTACGAATATGTCGTGTTAGTACATAAATGGCAAGCCATCGAGTCATAGATTACCAACATAATCGAATGCTTCCCTCTTACGATATTTTATGTCAGCCACATTAATAATACGTGATATTCATGTATGTCTCGCATCAAAATGTTTATTTACGTAATACCGCAATTATATGTCGTCCTATATTTGATTTAATATGATGTCTATTGAATGAATTTATAATTTAAGGAACCTAATATTACTAATAACGTTATGTCCTTCAGACCGAAAATCATTCATGACAGCTTCAACGTTGATGTCATATGCGAAAAAAAGGATTATAGTATTATTTTTTTATTTTCATAAAGTATGTGTGATAAACGAGCACAAAGTCTTCCTGATGGTCAACAAGTTGAGTCTAACCATTCGTGCTAAAATAATAATATAGCTGCATCGTGATTCTACCTCGTAGAACTTACGTAAAGTTCACGAGAGTGTAAACAAGCACACTCGCCATTCCCTCACTCATATATTCCAATGAAACTGTAATCCGATACGACCGGAGAGAGATCAGTTGCAGAACCAACGGCTTTAAGTGCTTACCGAGGCACGGGGATGAACACCGCCAAATTTCTAACACCGGACTGCTAATTAGAATTTCTTGATAAAAAAATACGATAAATGCGTTTAGTCCCACCCGGCAATTTAACCTGGGATCAGAGGTAGCGCTTACGATCACTAGACTTAGTTAGATTCAGTTACAGAAAACGAAGACAGAGGCAAAAAATTCCAAATTTTTACCTGGAGAAGTTAATTAACTAGTATTGAATAGTTGTAGTGAAATACTATCAAATTAATAATTTGTTCTTTTATTTGTCTTTGTTTTAAGGTGCTTTCAAATATGAATAATTTCATTGCTCGAAATAAGTAATAAAACATTAAATAAGTTAAATATCAAACGTTACTAAGTTATTAACACAAATCAATTGTATTTCGAAAGAAAATAAAAAAGAAAATATTTTAGAAACCTCAAAGTAGGCATTGAAATGTTTCTAAAACCTTAAAACAAAGATAGAAATTTCTACAGAAATGAAGTTTTACAAATAATTTACAAATTTAACGTCTTATTTTTTGAAGTGTTTCTACAACAAAATTTAATAACTTATACACAGCATAGATAATTTGAGATTATAATAAAAATAAATTAAATGCAGAGTATAGTCAATCATAACATAACATAAACACTCACGGCCGGCACCCAGAGGAATAGATGTAGACTACGGTAATCCATTTTGTACAAAATTTAACTACAGAACAAAATAAAATTAAATGCACGAATGAAGGTTAAGAGTTACGCAAGTTATTGAAAAATATACACGGCAAGTTTGACTCCACACATATAAATATATGATCAATAAAATACATATATAATTTATACACTTACAGAACATTATAAATACATATACAAGAATATAAAAGAGTATACAAATAGTTAAATAAAATCCAAATCACCGAAAGCTCGCGACCCGATTACCACCAAATTATTTTATAGCTCGATTATTTAAATAAACAATTTGCCTATCGTGTGAGGCGCCTATTTTATTCATGTTCCCTACAATTGAACATAATATAAGAACTTTTTTATCGTACTGCTTATGGAAATAATTTCCTGAGCCAATGCGACCGAATTGTGAAAAGCTTGTTGGATAACTTCTCTGGTATCCAATTGTAAGCTTAAATTATTATCCTCCATTGCTTCAATTTGATTCTGCACGTCATCGAATTCGCCAAATAAAGTCTCAAGTTTAACTAATCGCTGTGATAGCACGCTAACTTCCGTAAGAGTAATCGTAAGCTTTTTACCTTTTAAATTTCGTAACACGGCCTTTAATTGAAATTAAGAGATTTGTACTTGGCCTCCATACTAGTAAAGTTAACGCTCAGACAATCAAAATAATTGGTTATGCGCTGTAATAATCAAATAAATAAGAATTGCATACGATACCATCCCTACTTCGTAGCCGCTATGATGGGAACCGGTTCAAATCAGCAGAAGTACGGTGAAAGGTGAGATGGATGACATGCACCGCCCTCGGCCCAGCACCACGACGTAAGCCCGCAGTGCTTGCAGTGACACGAGATGCGATGATAGCCACGAGTGACCGCTGCGCCGTAGCTGAAATTGAATGTTGGAATGCTTTGTAGATATCTATGTACTTATAATAATAACGGAAAGCAAGATTGATTGTAAGTTTACTTGATTTGTGAAAATAATAGTTTAATTCGTGTAATATAGGGCTCAGCGAATGATTATGCTATAGTGAATTGGCTATTAAGTGATAACTAATTTATTAGCGTGCATAAACAGCTAACAGTGGATAGCGAGAAGTTAATTTACTTGAATTGAGAAGTTAAGCTCAAATTTTTGCGTAACTATGTATACATATGTATGCTTACGTTTAAAGAAATAGGTTTAGCTATTGAAATTCTAACTATTTAACAGTGGGTATCAATTAATTACATGCTTGTGAAGACTTTCAAGTCGTAAATAGGCGCAATGAATGCGAATTATAGGCGGCTTGAAAAATAGCGCTGGTTACCTAGCAAATGCTGTGGCGAAATAATAATAAGAAATGATAGACAATAAGCTGATGGGTAAGTAAAAAGGTGATTTTAACTCGTTAGTTATGTAGATTGTAGGTAGGTTTAACTAGGTAATTCTTTTAGGATTGTTTTGTAGGTTGCTCGTTATGTTTTTCATAGACTGACCCCTAAAACGCCTACATATGGTGCAATTATGCGCAGTACATCTAGCCAGACTTCTTCCACCTATGGGCCAAAAACACGTTTTAAAAAGATAGTAAGGCTTGGGGCCCTAGATGTAAAAGCCGTACGTGTTCTTGTTGGAATAAAAGTTGGATAAAATGGTGTTTAGGGCTTAACAACATGGTATAGTTTCGACATTTCATGTCGAAACCATATTCAGAAGCCTGAATACGACCTCCTACTCTTATCACTCCTTTATGTAAAATGGGGTTCAGTGCGAAAATACGCTACTTAGCTTACTTTAAATCGTATTACTTAGGGAATGCCTCTAAATGAGAAATATAAACTAATGAAATAAGAGCTTTATTAAGCTCGGCGGTTGTTAAAGAATCTGTAGCTTTAGTTTTAGAATTTTTACAGTTATTAATAAATCTATGTACATAGGCTAAAATGGCACCTGAAAGCTCAAAACAAGGAATTGTAATAGGGCTGGATGCTGGGGCAACGCGAGATTTCGCACATAAAATTTGAACATGTCCTTCTTTATTTGTAGATCGAAGGTACAAACACGCCCCATAGGCACGTTGCAATGCATCGCAAAAACAGTGGATTTCAACAGAGACTGGATATTCTGTTGATACCCATCTAGGTATATTTAATGAAGAGAGACATTTAAGTCCTTCAAGAAAAGGTCTCCAAACATAGACGATTTCCTTTGGAGTGGGCTTATTTCAGTCCAATTTGAGAGACCATTAGGTCTGAATTAAAATTTTGGGAACGATAGTGGACAAGGTTAGGAGCCCTACGGGATCGAAGATCTTGAAAGTTGAAGAAAGTATAGAGCGCTTAGTAACGACCTCAGACTGACCCACTGCAATGGGAAAATTAATGCTGTCGGATGAAGGACTCCAATATAGGCCCAGCGTATTTGTAGACTGACTCAATGTCAGGTTGCTGGATGAATGGACAACGTCTGAAGGCAGCAAAAAAGAGCCATATGTGTTGATTTCAGTATAAAACGTAATTGATCTTCATAATTTCTAGAAGTTAGTAAGTCATTAACATACATTTCCTCTTGTATGACTGCCTTATTATATATTATTTACACGCTCGCAAAGAAGGCTTCATGCCTCAGGATAATTATGGTCGCAAACTTCTAAATTACTTATTACACAAGCAGTTTCAGCTTCTAGATAGGAATTTAAATAATGAAATTTGTGTATATTTTTTATTTTTGTATTATTATGTATCAGAGAACTGAACGTATCACGAAATTCCAACCATTTGTTGAACGTACCATCAAACTTATTAATTTAAATTACTGGTAAACGAAAGCCGATATCTTCGTGATTTTCTTCAGCAGCTGTGTTAATACTGTTGTGTTAAAGTGACGACTTTTTTGTCGTACTGCTCACGGAAAAAAATCCTGAGTCAATGCGATCGAATTGTGAAAAGCTTGTTCGATAAATTCTCTGGTATCCAATTCTAAGCTAAAATTATTTTCCTCCAATGCTTCAATTTGATTCTGTACGATGAAATTAAGAGATTTGTACTTGGCCTCCATACTAGTAAAGTTAACGCGCAAACAATCAAAACAACTAGTTATGCGCTGTACTAATCAAATAAATAAGAATTGCATACGATACGCTCCCCGCTTTGTAGCCGCTGTGATGGGAACCGGTTCAAATCAGCAGAAGTACAGTGAAAGGTGGGATGGATGACGCGCACCACCCTTGGCCCAGCAACACGACGTGAGCCGGCAGTGCTCACACGAGGTGCGATGATAGCCTCGAGCAATCGCTGCGCCGTAGCTGAAATTGATTGTTGAAAAGTTTTTTAGATATCTACGTACATACAATAATAACGGAAAGCAAGATTGATTGTAAATTTATTGACTTGTGAAAATAATAGTTTAATTAGCGTAATATCTAACCAATACAGATGAAATCTGCAAATGTTTTAATGAATTCTTCATCAGTGTTGACTCGTATTTAGCAAATCAAATAAAAAAACCTTACTTAAGCTATAATAATGAAAATAAGCGTAGTTCTAGATTTGACTCGCAAAAACTTAGCCACTTAGCACCAAAAACAGTAGACGTAATTTCTGCAACAATTAAAAACCTAAACACTAACCCTAGCTTAGGCTTAGACGGTATAAGTCATAAAGCAATCAAATGCGTCAAAAGTCTTATAATAGAAGAATTAACCGAATGTATTCATAAATTTCTAAAGATTGGAGTGTTCCCTGACAGTCTTAAAATTGCCAAAATAACCCCAATCTACAAATCTGGATCAAAATTAGACCCTGGAAATTACCGTCTGATATCAGTATTACCGGTAATCTCAAAAGTCTTTGAAAGAATTATTTACAATCGGCTTGAAACATTCTTAACGTCAATTAATTTCCTGAATAAGAAACAATATGGTTTTAGATCAAAATTAAATACACTATCCGCTACAGTAGACCTTATAACGAAAATAAAGTTGAATTTAGACAGTAAAAATTGTATTTGGTATATTTATAGATCTGAAAAAAGCCTTTGACACAGTGAGCTACACATAAATTTGCCAAGATCGGTTTAACAAACAGTGCATTAGCTATTTTCAAATCTTATTTAAGTAATCGCCAACAAGTAGTAAAAATAGATAAAACACAAAGTTCTTTTAGAACTGTAGCTTTTGGTGTACCTCAGGGCTCTATCTTGGGGCCCCTACTATTTCTTATATATATGAATAATATTAATAAGATAGGCTTAAGTGGAGATAAAACCTTGTACACTGATCATACTTGTCTTTTTTATTATGGTCACTCAATCGGATTCTATTGTATCAGAAGTACAAAATGATTTGGATTCTCTAAACGAATGGTTACAGAGCAACCTTTTGACGACCAACACAACCAAAACGAGTTATATGATTTTTGCTGCAAAAACAAAAGGATTGATGATTGCAGTCCGTTGATGATTAATGGCATGAAAATTAATAAGGCAGACGAGAAAAGTACCTAGGTCTTATTTTAGACAGTAAATTAACTTTGCTCCCACACATTCTAAAAATCAAATCCAAGCTGACATCTCTAATGGGTATGATAAAGGGTATCGCGCGCTGTCTTCCAGTTTCCGTATAGTATACGATTAATAATACACAAATCGATTATTTAGTAGAAATATGGGGTTATGCAGCCATAACTAATATAGCAATATTACAAACTGCCCAAAATAAATTATTAAAAGTATTATTTCATTTCGAGGTCTTACACCAATAGATAAACTTTATAAAAAAATTAATGTAATGAACATATTACAAACATACGTGTACCAAAATAGCATACTATTTCGGAAAATTTTAAATAAACATATACACACGAATACAACTTTACTAAAAATAATACAACTACACAAAATGAAACTTAGGCGAAACAACGATATTGAATTAATAATACCGCGAACAAATTTCTGTAAAAAATTTATAAATGTATGAGCCAATATATATTACCTAAAGATATAGGTCAAATATGACATTTATAGCTAAGTATATACATATTGAAAAGTAATATACATATATAAATATATACAACATGTATATATATATATATATATATATATATATATATATATATATATATATATATATATGAATAATTTCGTGTTTCAATAACTGGTATAAATAAATACATAATATCTAAGTCAACATCTGCTTATATACTAAAACATCAATTATTTAAGTCTTCAAATAATAAATAATATAAATATTACAATAGCTCATTAAATATATAAATTTTCATACATGACATATCAGATTTTCCTTAACTATCAAAACTAATCTACCATAATAATAATAACACTTAGTTTATGCGAGTCACATCCAGTAATGCTTATCTGTGTAAATCGACGTTAAGAAGTCGGCGGCCGAATTTGCATTTGCTGACGAGCCATTGCTGTCGCTAAATAAAAAAAAAATTTTAAAACCACCTACATTTAGTTTTGTATGTCTCCGGTAGTCTTTGTTGTAATTTGCATTATTACCTTGTACGAACAGCCCAAACCAAATTTATATTAAGCTGTAGATATGCAAGTCTCATAAGTGAATGTAAAATTCTTGAGGTAATAAATTTCTTAAACCAGAATATAGGGCTTAGCGAACGATTATGCTATAGTGAATTGGCTATTAAATGATAACTAATTTATTAGCGTGCATAAACAGCTAACAGTTGATAGCGAGAAGTTAATTTACTTGCATTGAGAAGTTAAGCCCAAATTCTTGCGTAGGTATGTACATATGTATGCTTACGTATATAGAAATAGGTTTAGCTATTTAAATTCTAACTATTCAACATTAATTGGTACCCACCAATTAATTATATGCTAGTGAAGACTTTCAAGTTGTAAATAGGCGCAATGAATGCAAATTATAGGCGGCTTGAAAAATAGCACTGGTTACCTAGCAAATGCTGCGGCGAAATAATAGTAGGAAATGATAGACAGTTAGCTGATGGGTAAGCAAATAGATGTAAATAGGTGATTTTAACTCGTTAGGTATGTAGATTGTAGGTAGGTTTAACTAAGTAATTCTTTTACGATTGTTTTAATAGGCATTTATTTGGTAGAATTATTGAGTAGGAATAGTTCATTTAGATTTGCAGTTTTATATGCGAAAGGGTATAGGATAGACAAGGAATATAAAAGATGTTGCTTAAGAATGGGTAGGTAGCGTAAGGCAACAAAAATAGGATTAGATTCCTTGTTTCCCTGTTCACACAAATAATTTTTTTAGGAATAGTGGGACGCAAAGAGGTTAAATAAGAGGAACGGGCTCACTTTTAGCTGGCAAAACCGCTGCTGTGGCGTGTAGACTCTGCTGGACCTCAACTTGGCCGGTTCTCAATAGCTGCCTCTTGTTTTCTCTCCGCTCCAGATGAATTCTTCTTGACCGCTTCGTTGTTCTTAGGAATCGGGATGGTACGCTGATTCTATAATCTTCCTAGGAGGTGTATGAATGAATGAATGAATGAAAATACATTATTGTACACCACAAACAAATTTACAAATAACATAACAAGGCGCAGATTACATGTACAATTCGGCGGCCTTATCGCTACGTAGCGGACTCTTCCAGGCAACCAAAGGTGTAAAGGAATGAAATAGTGAATACTAGGTAGGTGATGTAATATAAATATACATAATATAATATCAATACATGCAACAAAATAACATATAAATAACGAATACGTAAAAAAAACATTTGATACACATATAAATACGTATATACAAAAACATACATATATATACAAAAATTCCACCAACAAAAACATAAAACAAATAAATACAAAAACTACATAATCACATAATTTATCGTAAAGATGTTCGAACGATTGAGACAAGTAATTGTCTTTAAGAAGTCGATGATTTACGTGCACCAAGAACTAGTTATGGTAAAAGAAACCTAGCGTTTGAAGGAGCATATTTATATAATACACTGCCTAAGGACATTAAGGAATCGCAGTCAAATGTAAGCTTCAAAAAATTACTAAAATATTATATTATAAAATCTATAAAATAACGGTCTTACTATTAAGTTGAAAATATTAATAATAATCAATAAGTATTTTAAATATATTTAAAAAGGTGCAAATAAGTTATAAAGTTTTTTTTATTGTTTATTACTAAATCGAATAAGAATAAAATATTACTAAATATGTATCTCAAGCCGCTTCTTGTTAGTTACTATTGATAAATCAGTTGAACCGGTAGTTTTGTGCTCCGCGAAAAGTACCTCTAGGAATACGTGATAAATTATTAGAAGAATTACACAGGATGACTGACTTACGAGTCATTAGGAAGGTCACTCACCCAACACAATGGGTTAATTCAATAGTAATTGCAGCAAAAAAGAATGGAACATTGCGAATTTGTTCAGACCCGAGACCTCTCAATAATGCTATAGAGCGTGCATATTTCCAACCGCCAACCATCAAAGAACTTGTGACTAAATTTCACGGAGCTAGTTATTTTTTCGGTATTAGACGCAAATTCAGGTTTGTTGGCAATACAACTTGATGATCATAATTCAGGCTTATGCACTTTTAGTACACCGTTTGGGCGCTATCAGTATTTAAGGTTACCTTATAGTTTAAACTGCGCTTCAGAGGTCTTTCATGCTAAGATTAAGCTATTAATAGAGGATATAGACGGAGTACATTCTTTATAGACGATACAATATGCTGGGGACGAAATAAAGACGAACATAATAGGCGTTTAAATGCATTATTAAATAGGGCTCGTGAAATTAATTTAAAATTTAATAAAGATAAATGTCGTATATGTGTGGAGGAAGTGACTTACTTGGGTCATATATTTAACAAAAGCGGAATGAAACCAGATTTAAAAAAGTAAAAGCAAAAAAAATATGCCAACGCCAAATGAACGAAAATCATTAGGACTATTTTTAGGAGCCGTAAATTATTTATTTAAATTTATACTTACCTAAGTATTCTGAGCGTATTTATCGGACTGTTGAAAAAGGACATAGAATGGTGTTGGGAGAGTGAACAACGGAATACATTCTATTTATTAAAGGATTGAAGCACCCGTGTTGGCTTTATATGACGTATCCCAACCGGCTGTAGTCTCGGTGGACGCAAGCAGTGTAGCGTTAGGAGCCGTGTTGATGCAGGGCGGCCGTCCTATTGAATTTACTTCACGTACATTTACCGACACATAGGCACAATATACGCAAATAGAAAAAGAAATGCTAGCTATTCTCTTTGCGTATGAAAAGTTCCACCAATATATTTAGGGTAAAACTTATGTTTTAATTAAAACAGATCATAAACCACTAGAAAGCATTTTTAAAAAGATTTTAGAAAGAAAGAAGATTCGATACCAGCACTATTAAAGCGAATGATTTTACGATTACAATGTTATGATTTAATATTTACATATAAGCCTGGAAGGTATATGTACTTGGCCGATACGTTATCACGTGCCCCTATTCCAGAACTATATAATGATAAATATAAAATTAGGTGTAATTAAAAATGAGACTTTAAAAGATAATAATTTAAAACGTTTAATGAGATATATAAATCAAAGTTGGCTGGAAAATAAAAGAGATATTGAAGATAATTTAAAATATTATTGGTTTATGAGAGTCGTGGTAGCTCAGATGGTTAACGCTCGCTGTAAATATATTAGAACGCGAGTAACCTGGGTTCGATCCCCGCCAGCACCAATGAAATTGTTAATTGCAATTTTAAGTGCTGATTTACCACGTGCTCGATGGTGAAGGAAAACATCGTGAGCAAACCTGCATGTCTGAGGAATAAGAAAAAAAATATTTCGAAAACATGTGAAGTTCGCCAACACGCATCGGGGCAGCGCGGCGGACACTACCATGTCCTAAAACCCTCTCAGAAATGAGAGAAGGCCTGTGCCCAGCAGTGGGACGTATATAGGCTGTAACTTTACTTTACTTTACTTTACTATGAGATTTTGTGTAGATGGTGTTATATTTAAAAATAAACAAATATTAATTCCCAGTTCCTTAAGAACCAAAATTTAAAAAACATACATGATGGGCATTTAAGAATAGAGCGCTGTAAAAGGCGGGCACGTGAAATATTATTCTGGCCGGGGATTTCTTTTGATATAGAGAAGTATATAAATATGTGTGTTGTGTGTTGAAAGAATTCAAATAAATCTAGTAAGGAACCGAACATTGGTGTTTCTACTCCCAATTTACAATGGAGTAAAATCGAGACGGACATATTTCAGTACGGTAAAAGATCATGTCTGCTTATTGTGTGTAATGTACTTTATATGTGTGTATACTATTATTCATGTTTTTACGGAAGTAGCATTGTTACATGAAACTACTTTTAAAAGCGTCATAAACGTACTGAGAGAAAATTTTGCTAGATATGAGATACCAAACATTGTAATAAGCGATAATGGTCCACAATTTTCAAGTCGGGAATTTATAACGTCACACCCAACTACGCACAATCAAATGGTAAGAGTGAAAGGGCAAACAATAAAAAAGATATTAAAAAAAATCCATAGATAGTAGAAGTGACTTTCATTTAAATTTGCTAAGTTATCGAAATACGCCTTTTGAATTCTCCCGCACAGTTGCTGATGGGTCGTAGGTTAAAAAACAGGTTGCCTGTGCACCCGGACCTTTTAAAAAAAGGTAATGTAGATAATGAGAGCCAACACAAAGTTATGCTAGATAAACAAAGTAATAGTAAAAAATTACAAAGTATTAAATTACCTTAGATTTAACACCGAAATACTCGTCAAATTTTTTCATCAATATTTCACGTCTTCACGCTGCTCTTAAACATCAAATCCATCTGATACAATCAGATTAATAAGCAAACTTACCTGTATGCTTCCTTCTTCTTTATGAAACCCCGATGCTTTAAGAAAAATTTTATCGTGCCTTCCACCTCTTCAATGCGTCAGCCCGGCCGACGCGGCTGCCATATAAACTCAATTCGGTAGGTGGTCTTGCATGCTCCATCCCTTACACTTAAATTTACACCACAAATTAATGTTATTTAAAGATAAAATCCAAAATTATTTAAGTATTTTAACCGCTGCAAAAATGAAACAACGATGTTAATATGACAACTGTTTTTAATAATAAAGGCGGTTCTTAACATAGACCATTTTAAGACTACCCACAACAAAAAATATTGTGGACTACGGATAGCTACCAAGTTAATACAAAGAAAGCTTCTAATACGTAGTTACTTTGAGTACTACATGTAATGCCTGTTTATAATTATACGGGCTCTCTTGGCCCTTAAGATCGAAAACAGCAGTGCACGCACTTCTGCATGGACGCAAAAAGAGCTAAGAGGGTGGCACCTTTCCAGACAAACTCCTAGATATTAAAATTAGTCCTACCATCTAGTAAATGGAATATGATGGTAATATAATACTTTGATCACCTTATAAAACAAAAATATAACGTAGGATACAAAGAATAATTTGCTAACTTTTTCTCAAGTACCAAGAATTGTACCAAAATTTCAGGCCTATGGTGGGGAGAAGCGTTACCAGTGCAATTTGCAAAAGACGTACGTACTAAATGTAGCTACAAAAAGTCTGTTAGTCATAGACTTTCCTCTGGACACAGGCCTCTTCTTCTTATTTCTGTGCTATTTAAATATAAGTAAAGTTTAATTTGATTTGATTTTATTTTTTCGTCAAAACACCACAGTTTTCAATAAGGCTAACTCATGAAATCCTTTTTGCTAGTTATCTCTCATCGACATATTGCTTCCAATCGTAGAAAATAAGGCATTCATATTTGAACATGCAATAGGAAAAATATGGGCTTTTGCTAGAATTATTTCCATTTACTACCTCAGTGTTAGCCGCCTTGTAAGCTTTCTCATTATTACGAGTACATAAGCCCTGGAATATATTGCTATCTCAGTTCTAAGCAATCAATCAGCAAATCAATTCTTGTAGTGGCGTAGAACACTTAGATGTGTGATGTATATGTGTAGAAATCACAACTATCTCTATATTCATGTCTGTATTACTTGATCAAGAAGAGGAATAATTTATTTAATTAAGGGTTTAAACATATATACGACTCCAGTTACAACAATGCTTTATTTTAAAATTGCGTCTATAAATTTACTGAAAAATTCTCTAATATTACGGTTTCACCTGATACATTTTAATGATATAAGATAGGGAGGGGTTAAAAACTAAAATGAAGTAATTCCGCACGGTTATGTATGATATTACAGATTCACTTAAAGTAAGGAATAAATTATATTTTTTTAGAAAAATACTAGCAATGCATCACTTATATTTACTTTAACCACTCCTGTTAAGCTCAAAATGCTTGTGTTTTAATTGCTTCATGGCAGTAGCCGAATGACAGATTCGAACCCACAAACTTTTGAGTTTGCGGTCCGTACCTGCCGTTTTATTATGGTTGCTTTTATTATATACTATCTATACTATGCACTATCCGTAATTAAGCATCTAGCTATTCCACCACAGAGCATATAATCACTACGATTCGAACTAAATAACCGATTGTCTCATGGGTTTCACCATTTGTGTCGATCGCCGTGTAATTATGGCAAATTCCTTTTCCTATAATACCATCCCGTGGGTTTCGTAAGAAGCGACATGGAGAAATGAAGCAAGAGATGGACAGCAGTATCTTCGTGCAACAAATAAAGAGGATGAGAAGCTGCAATTACCAACCAGCCTACCGTGGCAACCTTGGCGAATATCTTCGCATTAGGCAATCTATGGACAAGGCCGAAGTTCATCAGACTTTTGACGAGCGTTTATGAATGATGATGGGTGAATGTATTTTTAATATAATGTATCATATGTTACATGCTACTAGCGTTCCGCCCGGATTCACACGGATGATTTCTGGATCTCGACAACCTATCAACACCTATCGGGTCCAAATGTGAATCTTAACTATTCAGGGACTCACTCAAATACACATAAAAAATTAATCAAATTGTTCAAGCCCTTTTCGAGTTTTAGCGAGAGTAATGGACAAAAATTATTGATTTTTATATAAAGCGATTAGTAATTAAATTCCATTTGCAGATTATTATTTACCATAGCTGTTACATTTGGCAGGCAGGATGACAACTGCAACATTTTTTTTACATACATAATATATAAACACTCACACCTGTCACTCAGAGGGGTAGACAGAGACTACATACTTCCATTTGGCACGGTCCTCACACACCTCTCTCGCCTCCTCCACATTCATATACCTACGCATACAAGCTCGCCGGTAAAAGATACTCCTAATTTGGCCCATTTTCAATATATCGCCAATTTGGTCGATAAATTCCGCCTAGGACGTTTCTTTCCGACTCTTCCATTAACTTCTGCAACATAAATCTGATTTGTTACTCTTTCCTCATTAATTCTTTCTACATGACCAAACCAACGAAGCAGTCCTTTCTTAATCATGGTCGCAGTATTATCTTGCAAACCACACTCTTCTTTTATCACACAATTTCCTCACCCTGTCACTCAGATTCAGCCCTCGTCGTTCTATATGCTTATAATATCTCCCAACCCTGCTGAATACACATCCCAAATATGCAAACTCATCTACTTGCTCGACCAACTCCCTTTTTATTCTTATTTCACATAATTGCGGGCTTATTAAAAAAAATGCTGCTAAAAATCTCCTGTTTAAATTTTCCTCTGTCGCGTCTTGGTAACCTTGGGATAAAACACATAAAGGATACAATCATTAAAAAAGTAATATACACAATAACTCCTTAACACTTACAAAACTGTATTTATTCAAGCACTACGACGTTCCTTACTTGACCAAGAACATACATTTTTTTTTAGAATCCTTACTGTACTGCCCCGATTATACTAGCTTATATTTGTGTACTGCGAACTTACTGTGAATTCAAATATACGATTTCGAAGACATGTTAAGTTCGCCATCATGCATTTGAGTAGTGCGAAGGACATTTCCTTGCCCTAGAACCCTCCCAAAAATAAGAAGAAGCCTGTGCTGCGCAGCAGTGGGACGTATATATAATTTGCTAGTTGATTAGACAGCGTTCGCTTCTACCATATAAAATATAAATCACATTGGTGAAAGAATGAAGTTAAATCGCAGAATATTGTTACGAATATATCGTATTAGTACATAAATGGCAAGCCATCGAGTTACCAACATAATCGAATGCTTCCCTCTTATGATATTTTATGTCAGCCACAATAATAATATGTGACGTTCATGTATCGATACAAGAATTGCTATACGTTTAAAGTTGTATATGTGTATATATAATCGGAATCTCGGAAACGGCTCCAACGATTTTCATAAAATTTTGTGTGCAGGGAGTTTCGGGGGCAATTAATCGATCTAGCTAGGATTTATTTTTAGAAAATGTCTTTTTTGTCCGTGTTTTTAGGCAATGAAAAACTGCTACAATATCGTTAGAATGAGAAGGTAAATTTTGACAATTTGTCAATGATTACAAATAGCTTAATTGGTATATTGGGCGGTCACAAAATCGTAATACCATGGTTCGAGCCCAGTCCGACCAACCGACTTTTTTTAATTTTTTTTCAAGTTCCTTTCTTCTTTGAGAAAATCTATTTTTTCGAGCCCTTTTTTTTAGTATTTTTAAAAAACACGAAAATTTGAATTAAACTAATTGCACTCATGATTTTTTTATTCAAATAACCAGTTCAGTTTTTTCTATTATGTCGCTAAGATCAACAAATATTATTCGTATTTCATCAGTATGTAATTTGTATCTAAATATAATTTCCAAAACACACGAATTAATAAAAACCGAGCGAAAAATACCGAGCAACGCTCGGTCAACCGGGTACTGTATATTTATGTAATACCGCAATTATTTGACGTCCTATATTTGATTTAAGAAGTATATTGAATGAATTTAAATTTAAAGAACCTAATATTAATAGTAACATTATGTCCTTCGGACCGAAAATCGTTCATGACAGCTTCACCAGCGATGTCATTTGCGAAGAAAAGGATTATAGTATTATTTTTTATTTTAATAAAAAATGTGTGATAAACGAGCACACAGTCAACGAGTTGAGTCTAATCATTCGTGCTAAAATAATAATATAGCTGCATCGTGATTCTGCCTCGTAGAAATTACTTAAAGTTCACGAGAGTACACTCGCCATTCCCTCACTCATATAGTCAAATGAAACTGAAGATACGACGGAGAGATGAGGCACGGGGTGAACACGGATGTAATTAGAATTTTTATAGAAAAATCCGATAAATGATTTTAGCCCGACCCGGGATTTTAACCCGGGATCAGAGGTAGCGCTTACGATCACTAGACTTACGAGTCGGTTGCAGAAAACGGAAGACGGAGATAAAAAATTCCGGTATTGAACAGTTGTAGTGAAATACTATCAAATAAATAATTTGTTCTTTTAATAATTTCATTGCTTGAAGTGAGTAATAAAACATTAAATAAGAAAAATATCAAACGTTACCAAGTTACTAACACAAAACAATTGTATTTAAAAATTAAATAAAAAGGAAATGTTTTAGAAACTTCCAAGTAGGCGTTGAAATGCTTTTAAAACCTTTAAACTGCTAAAGATAGAAATTTCTACAGAAATGAAGTTTTTACAAATAATTTACAAATTTAACGTCTTATTTTTTGAAGTGTTTTTACAACAAAATTTAATAACATATACACAGTATAGATAATTTGAGATTATAATAAAAAGAAATCAAGCGCACAGTATAGTAAATCATTATATAACATAAACAATCACGGCCGTCACCCAGAGGGATAGATAGAGACTACGGAAATCCCTTTTATACGAAATTTAACTACACAACAAAATTATATTAAATGCACGAGAGAAGGGTAATAATTATGCAAGTTATTGAAAAAATATACAAGACTACTTTGCCTACACACATCTAAATATATAATCAATAAAATACATAATATGATCTATACACTTTAAGCACATTACTTAAGAAATACGTATATAAGAACTTCTAGGAGTATACAAATAGTTTAATAAAATCGTTACGGCGCAAAGAAAAATAGGTAGTATTTCTTTAAATAAACGACGTGTGTTAAAGTAGAGATAAAGAGATAAAGGAGTGACTATTTAGAGAAGAAAGAAGTGCGTTTTGATAAGTCTTTTAAATTTTTCAAGAGAATACGTACGCCCAACATAAAGCGGTAAGGAGTCCCAGGGCCTAATAGTTTAAATAAAAAAGGATTTAGGATAGAAGGAAGTGTTATAACTTAAATTTAAATTCTGCAATGTGGTCAAGTTTTTTCTTTTTTTGTAAAATAGTAGTTCTTTAGCATTCCAGTCCTCACGCTGGGCAACAATAAATTATTATTGGCTCATAAAATGTTTGTTTGCAGAGTCACGTATATTTTTAAGGCTCTTTCCGTACAAGCGAGAAATATCTTACAGTATTCTTACCAAAAAATATTTAGATTATTACCATACATATGTATGAATAGAGGGAATCTACTATGCCTCATAAAGGGAGTCTACTAGAATATACATAACTAGAATAATAATTCTGGCGATCAAGTGAATTATTTTCGAAATCAATTGATGATAATATTTACACGGTAATATTATATAGATAATATTACCGTGATATTTATGTTTCCGATAACGATTATTCAAAATAAAATCAAATCAAAATTATTTTATTTAAAACAACATAAGATCAATATGTATTAGCATTTACTTCCGTTTTCCATATGTAGTGTTGCGCGAATAAGTCGACGTCATGTATCCGGCACTAGCGCCGTCTAGTGTCAGGGACGAGAGTGAGGGGAGCTTTCCAGAAAATGACATCACTAATCTTTCAACCGACAGCGCCATCTAGTCTCGGAACCAAGAACTAAGCTTCTAGAAGTCGACAATCGAACTCTCGGCCCCTTGCGCGTGTTTACTTGAATATTCTGGATGTTTCGGTGCTAATTTGTATTTATAGGCGCTGCAAGATGCGATCGGGGAAGTATTGAATTTGGCGAGACAAGCGAAGCTTCGGAGCAAAATAAAGTGAATCAGTGTGATTAATTATTAGTGTTTTAAGTTTTAATTGGTGTAAAGAAAATTAAAGTGTTTTTACCTAAGGAGGAAACGGAGGGTGTCCGTACCCGAAGTCAACGCCAGCGGGAGAGGGACCAAAGAAGATTTGGTGGTGCAACGCCGCAGACGTCGGAGGGTCAGCCACCGGCTGCAGGCCCGTCAGTAGCTCCTACATCTGCAGCTTCCGACTTAGGTGCTCTGATGGTGATGCTGCAGGAACAGGCTCGTCGAGAGGAGGAACAGGTCCGTCGGATAGAAGAGCAGCTGCGGGGCGGATAGGATCAACAGGTCCTTCGACAGGAGGAACAGGTCCGTCGTTTGGAAGATCAGCTGCGGGGCGGACAGGATGAACAGGCCCGCCGACAAGAGGAACAGGCCCGTCGGTTGGAAGAGCAGATGCTCCTCATGAAGGACCTTCACGCTACCTTCGGAAAAGAGATACGGGAGGTGAAGGATAAGGTTGCTCAACATGACAACCGCCTGTCGGAAGCTGAAACCCGAATCGATCAAATAAACAATCGGGTTGACAACGTAATGGCTGACATGAAGAAATCACTGGACGAATTCAAACTTGGAGATGGAACTTCAGCTCCCGTAGTAGCTACAACACCTTCGCTACGTGGGTTCAATCAAGGTGCTACCGTTCGACGGGACTTCTTCCTGGTCAGCCTACAAAATCCAGTTCGAGGCTGTTATGAAGGCGAACGGCTGGAATAAAAGTCAGGCCACGACTGCTCTCACACTAAGCCTGCGCTACCAGGCCTTAACAGTTCTGGAAGCTCTCGGTGATGAAGTGACTTATGAGCAACTCCTTGAGGCATGGTGATGAGCAACTCCTTGAGGCATGGTGAGATATGGTGACGCTCACTTGGAACACGTCTTTCGTGCGCAGCTTAAAGATCGCGTGCAGCGCCTCAACGAAAACCTGCAGCAGTGGGCTCTAGAGGTGGAGGAGCTGGTGCGAAAAGCATACCGGTCTGTACCTGCGCTCATTGAAGGGAACCTGGTGCAGAAATTCATCGTCGGCATCCGCGACCTGGAAGTCAGAGCTGCTGTGAGGCTCGGGCACCACGAGACGCTTAAGAACGCCTTGGCCCATGCACTAGAGGTGGAAGACGTGCGGCAGGATCTTCGTTCCCATCGCGTCAGGGAGGATGCAGCAGCTATAACAGCTCGCAACCGCAATAATGGATACAGCCCCAGGTGCTATGGCTGTGGGGAAAGGGGCCATCTTCAATCCAGGTGCCCTAAGCGAACCGTAGAAAGGGAAGTTGATCGATCTCGAGAGGGTAGTGCTGCTAACGGCACCGCCTGGCGGCGGCAGGATCATCGTTCCCCTCACGTTAGGGAGGTTGCAGTAGTTACGGTTCGCGACCACAATCAAAATTACAGCCCAAGGTGCTACGGCTGTGGGGAAAGGGGCCATCTTCGATCCAGATCTGCGACCTAAGCGATCTGTAAAAAGGGAAGGTGATCGGTCTCGAGAGGGTTATGCGGCTAACAGAACCACCCAGCAGCAGGAATACGACTTTGTGATTGAACACCGCAGCAGGAGATCGCATGGCAACGCAGAAGCATTGTCAAGGAGACATTGCCCTAAAGATTGCAAACATTGTACTAGACAAGAGAGTAAGGAAGTGGTATCCGTGAGGATACTCAGGACAGACCACCTCAACAACGAGTGGAAGGACAGCTTACGACATGCACAGCAGGAAGATCCGGACATCAAGCCGATTCTGCAGTGGATGAAGGCCAGTGCTCCCAAGCCCAAGTGGAGCCCGTCTCAGCGATGAGTTCGACCACTAAAAGCTATTGGGCCCAGTGGGAAAGCTTGCTGCTTCAGGATGGAGTTCTGTGCCGTAAATGGGAAAATGTTCGGGGAGACAGCTGTCGTTTGCAAATGGTTGTCCCTAAAGCTAAAGTGCCGAATGTTCTACAGCTGTGCCATAATGGTCGTTCAAGAGTCCATCTGGGAATTAAACGAACTCTATTGAAGTTCCAAGAACAGTTTTACTGGGTCCACTATCGTGACGATGTCGAGGATTGGTGTCGTACATGATCAAGTTGTGCGGCTGTGAGGGGACCTCAGACACGTAGTAGAGGAGCATCGAAATTGTACAATGTTGGTGCACCATGGGATAGGACAGCAATTGACATTGCGGAGCCGTTACAGAAAGGCGCAAGAGGGACTCCTAAAATCGTCCATGTGGATCGCTTGGCGCGTTATTATGGGGCCGATAATGCTCGGGACGAGCATATCTTAGGAGGGGGCAGTGTTGTGCGAATAAGTCGACGTCATGTATCTGGCACTAGCGCCATCTAGTGTCAGGGACGAGACCGAGGGGAGCTTTCCAGAAAATGACATCACATTCAACTGACAGCGCTATCTAATCTCGGAACGAAGAACTAAACTTCTAGAAGTCGACACTCGAACTCTCGGCCCCTTGCGCTTGTTTACTTGAATATTCTGGATGTTTCGGTGCCAATTTGTATTTATAGGTGCTGCAAGATGCGATCGGGGAAGTATCCTTCGGAGCGAAATAAAGTGAATCAGTGTGATTAATTATTAGTGTTTTAAGTTTTAATTGGTATAAATAAAATTAAAGTGTTAATTTAGGTAATTCTATCGACAATTTTTATCGTCACGAACCTCAAGCTCGTAACAATATTAACATTCACCTCAGACAAAGATGCGTAGGAAATTTCAAAACTAATAGGTTAGTAGTAATAGTGGTAGCGAGGTATGAAAAGTTAGTTTTGTCAGTTACGAAGAGTACTGTTTTCATATACATTTTGGTTACATAAGCTTTTTTAACTTGGCACAATAGTATAAAATATTTGTTGTTCCTAGCTTTGATTAACGCTTAAATGTTATTAATAAGTATTACATTATACGAACCCTGTAAAGGTCGTGTAAGAATATCTACTACTCCGTATCGTCTCGTAGGTGTCGTAAGAGGCGGCATAAGGGAATTAGAAACAAGAGATTTTGGCAATAAAGGCGGTAAAGGTAACGGATATATGAACCGAAACAATTAAGTCGAAGAGTTTTTTTATAGGAGAGGGGGCAAACCAGAGAAATTGCGGACTTACTGCTGGTCTTTTAAAAAGGATTAGACACTTTCCTTAAAGGTCCCTAAACCTTGAACTTGTGCGAGGAAGAAAACTTCTTTTAAATAACACAGTTGTGGACCGCCAGTCATCCAGATGGCATGGATGGTATCGCGAGTTTTGTCGCTATGTGCGATGGTGAAATTTTGAGTCTGGAATTAATCTGAACTAATCCTCAGAGCACTCTCCGTGGTAAATGCGATAAAATACGCAAAGAGATAGATAGAGATCTCTTCGCAGTACCAGTGATTCAAGCCGATCGGAAAAAGTTCGGTCGCTGAAGACTTGAACAGGTCTGCGCTGGATGCAATCAAATGGAAGGAGCTGGTAATGGGGAGCTTTAGCCCAGAGGTGGGAACAGTATTCCATGGGCGGCGGAACCTGTGCCTTGTAAAGTGTCAGGCAGTGTGCCGGCATGAAATACTGTCCCGCTCAGCTGAGCACGCCAAACATTTTACAGGCCAATTTGGCCTTCCCTTCCAAGTGACCACGAAACTTCACGTCACTCGATATGTCGACGCCAAGGATTCCGATACTGGCTCAGGCAACAAGTGGAGTGTTTTAAAACTAAGGAGATACGACAAAGGGGTTCTTTTTAGCGGAAAACGTGCAAACTTATGTATTTTGGGGATTGAACTGGACTTGATATAGTTGCCCCCAGTCCGAGACTTCGTTCAACAAAATCTCGTCTTCAGACAAAAGTTTGTCCCGGTACCCGGCAACGTTTTCTAGAGAAATATTGGCACGGCCGGTGTATAAAGCATAACCAGTGCTGTTATCCGCATAGCAACCGAAACGACCGTGTTACCGATTTGCAACATAAAAACTTAGGCATTCCATGAGGACTGAGCCTCACGGGTGACAACGCATCTGCATTTTGATTTGCAATCGGGGATAGATGTAGATGTCTTTGGGTTACAGCAACCGCTTATCGTCAGGTGGACGGTGTACTCGTTTGTCACTTTTATCCAATAAAAAACCTTAAGAATATTTTTTATAGGATAGGGTGACAAACTAGCACACAATGCACCTGATGGTAAGTGGTTGCTGCGGCCCATAGACATCTACATCTATCCCCGATTACAAATAAAAATGCAGATGCGTTATCACCCGTGAGGACTAATATGGAATGTCTCGTCTCAGTAAAAGGGGGTCTCCGGTTCTCTACATTCACTATACAAAATACAGCAGCATTAATTACGTGAGAGCTGGTATTATGTGAGAGCGTGATCCTTCCCAGGTCGAGGCGACCCATTCGTGCTACAACTATACGACTAATATAGCTGCAGCATGGCTCTACCACGTATTTGTTTATTTTTTAACTATTATGTAAACAGTGTGTTGGTTTGGTTTTGTTGTGTTTTAAAAGTGGGGTGGGGGGTGTTGCCATGGAAATCTATCACCTCATTTCGTCCCATGTGTGTTGTAAGAGTTGTCTCCGGGAAATTTCAGCGACCTTATGATTTGCCAATAATGACGGGGCGGATCATTCGATCTCCGGTCATTATATCCTGACTAACGACGAGCATTTATTTAGTATTTTTTTATAAAACAAATATACACATAGTCTACCTTATGGGCTAGCGGCTACTGCACCTGCAGCCAACTCGTTTTTTTTGCCTCTAAGCAAAGATAGCCTCAGATATACCCTGCGATACCCTGTCACCTCTGAGTACTTGAAATGGTGCACAGCCTATGATAATTCTGTCTCTATATACCCTTTAGTATGAAACATAGCAGTGCAAGCAATGTTTTTGGAGGAGAAAGAGAGAGCCAAAAAAGCAGCGAAATTAACTTTTTTGACAAAAAAAAAAACTACTTCTGATTTTCTTCATAAAGCTTTATCAGACTGAGTCGGATTAAGAATATTACTAAATTAGTCTTACACAATAGCTTCGCCTTAGTTCAATGAGGGTAGGATTATTTGTTACGTTCTAAGAATCGTATTCACTTATTAAGTAGTTATGGGATTTGCTTGCTGTATTTGTTATATAGAGATAAATTCGTTTTCCACAGCGTGACAACAAGTGAAATAAAGGAAAAAGTTGCGAAGAATTATTTGACATATTTTCTAAATCTAACATAAAAGAATATTTATGTTAGATTTAGAAAATATGTCAAATGAATTTACGTGAATTGAAATTTTAAGTGCCGTTTGCATGTCTGACAAAATAATATATAGGCTGTAACTGAACGTAAATTTCCTAAAATGTCACTAAAATAATATAGTTCAAGGATGTTGTGATAGTCAACTGCGGTAAGTGAAAATGAACACATAATGAAGAGATGGTCATTTCTATGTTTGTGTAATCCTCACTGTAAAGTCTTTTTTCTTTGTATGGTAGCAGAAAATGACAATATATCAAATTTCCTGTCTTATATTATGCTGTGAAAATTTTAAACAATCTGTGATTGAAAAAACTGTGCACCCGTGTTGTACGTCACTCAGTGAGGTTTCCCTGACCAAACGCTTAATGTATTAATTATATTATATTATTAATTATTAATTAATGTATAATACGTTTTTATAATACATTTGATAAACCTCTTTTCAAAACACCAATTCAGACAATTAAACTATATTTAATGAACTATTGTAAAAAGTAGAGTGTTAATTTAATGAATCATTTTAATAAAGTTTTGTTTACTGTACGATTTCATCATCATCCTCATTCTACTCCTGTACATAGACCTCCCCTGAAGCTACTTCCTGCGCTACTTGCACCTATATTCGTCTTCCTGCGTGTCCTACCATAGTCCATCTAGTGGCGGGCTGCCCCACACACCGCTTGCCACTGGTTTCCAAAGCTATAATGTGAGGAACAATTTCATTTTAGCTAACAGACTCGTCGGTCTGAGTCAGTAACTCCTACCGAATACGAATAATATCATTGTTACAAACTCTATCATGCACAGAACCTCTGTGCGCAGCCCTCTAAATAAATTTCTGTGGGACTTCATACACAAAAAGTGTTTTATAGTTCTGGTTCTGAATTTGGCCAAAATATTTTAAAGTTACTTATTATATTATAGTTAAAACTTACACGAATGTTGATGTGAGCAATTATTCCAGTAAGTGAGCTTAAGGGAAATTGTTATTCTTTTTCAATTTTAAATAAATTAAATTAATACCTAAATTTTTATCCTCAAAAGCAATTTCATTAAAATAGAAACGTATAAAAGCAACATCAACACATAATATTTTAGTTTCCGTAGAAAATATTAAATTCCTTAGCTTCTAGCTTACATCATAAACTCTTTTATATTGCATTTTGAGTTAAAAAAAACTACGGAATGTAGGAATGTTTACTGAAGTTAGTAAAGAAAATATTATTTTTATTTTATAATATTGACTTTAAAAACGAATTGACGCTCAGTACCCTGTAGTAATATGACAATGGAACAACGGAGTTCACATGACAACTGTTTTTAATAATAAAAGCGGTTCTTAACATACAATATTTATAAGACTACTCACAAAATCTTCCCCTTAAAGAATAAGTTTTTAACAAAAGTGATATTTTTTTAATAATCTTACATGAATAAAAAACTTACTTAAGTACTATTTTATTCTTATTTTACCATTATCTTAACCTTTTTTTGTAATTACAAAGGATCAATTTAAGAGTTTAAGTAAGAAGATGGGAATAATTTTCATTAACTTCAAAATTTGACATTGTTGGTTCATATTTATTGTTGAATAATATTCCTCATTCTCACTACTCATAGAAATAGTTTTTGTTGTAAAATGCTGTGTGCGGTAACTACGGCCATTTCGCTAGGATGTGCATATGTAAAAATAGTGTTAAAAATGTATGAAATAGAAGTGAATACAGAAAAATCTGATAATGATGACTGTGAGTCGTTTTAAGTATCTGTGTTAATGGATACGACGCATAACATAATCGGCGGCCATGACTGGTACGAGGTATTAAGAGGTGAGTGTGGCTTTGAACGTTTTAAGCTGGATACCAGTGCCGACATTAATGTCTTATGTTATAAGAGGTTTTTGACGCTGGGATTTAACACGGAAATGATATTTAATAATAATAACATGAAATTACAATCGTTTAGCGGGGATGTTATTCCGATAAAAATGGTAGCATCAAAATAAAATGTATGTTTTGAAATTTGCAATAGCAAATATTAATTGTGAAAGTGTGCTGGGTCGACAAGCGTGTTTGGAACTAGGATTTATTCAACATGTTTACGGTATTAATATGATAGAAAATTCGGATCTTTTTAAAGGTTTAGGTTGTTTACCTGGTGAGAATAGGTAGTTTGTGCTCCGCGAAAAGTACCTCAAGGATTACGTGATAAATTATTAGAAGAATTACACAGGATGACTGACTTAGGAGTCATTAGGAAGGTTACTCATCCAACACAATGGGTTAATTCAACAGTAATTGCAGCAAAAAAAAAACGAATGGAACATTGCAAATTTTTTTAGACCCGACACCTCTCAATAATGCTATACAGCGTGCATATTTCCAACTACCAATCATCAAAGAACTTGCGACTAAATTTCACGGAGCTAGCTTTTTTTTCGGTATTAGACGCAAATTCAGATTTTTGGGCAATAAAACTTGATGATCAGAAATCAGACTAATGCACCTTTAGTACACCGTTTGGGCGCTAATCAGTATTTAAGGTTACCTTATAGTTTAAACAGCGCTTCAGAGGTCTTTCATGCTAAGATTAAGCAATTAATAGAGGATTTTGACGGAGTACATCCCTTTATAGAAGATATAAAATGCTGGGTAGGAAATCAAGACGAATATGATATGCGTTTAAATGCATTATTAAATAGGGTCGTGATATTAATTTAAAATTTAATAAAGATTAATGTCGTATATATGTGGAGGAAGTGACTTTCTTGGGTCTTATATTTAACAAAAGCGGAATGAAACCAGATTTAAAAAAGTAAAAGCAATAAAAAATATCCCAATGCCAAAAGAACGAAAATCATTAGGACGATTTTTAGGAGCCGTAAATTATTTATTTAAGTTTAAGTATAACCTAAGTATTCTGAGCGTATTTATCCGACTGTTGAAAAAGGACACAGAATGGTGTTGGGAGAGCGAACAACAGAATGCATTATAATTATTAAAATATTGAATAAGCAAAGCACCCGTGTTGGCTTTATATGATGTGTATCAACCAGCTGTATTCTCGGTGGACGCAAGCAGTGTAGCGTAGGAGCCGTGTTGATGCAGGGTGGCCGCCCTATTGAATGTACTTCACGTACACTCACCGACACACAGGCATGATATGCGCAAATAGAAAAAGAAATGCTAGCTATTCTCTAAAAATGATAAATGATAAAAATGATGTTTTAATTGAAACAGATCATAAACTGCTAGAAAGCATTTTAAAAGCCCTTAGATTCGATACCATTACGCTTACTGGTCTTATTGGTCTATGAGAAGCGATTTATTTTGTGTAGATTGTGTTATATTTAAAAATAAATGAATATTAATTCCCAGTTCCTTAAGAAACGAAATGTAAAAAATCAAACAAGATAGACCGCTGTAAAAGGCAGGCACGTGAAGAGAGGTATATAAATAGGTGTGTTGTGTGTCGAGAGAATTCAAATAAACCTAGTTAGGAACCGATAATTGCTGTTTATGTTCCAAATTTACCATGGAGTAAAATCGGGACGGACATATTTCAGTATGGTAAAAAAATATATCTGATTATTGTGGACTATTATTCATGTTTTATGGAAGTAGCATTGTTACATGAAACTACTTCTAAAAGCGTCATAAACGTACTGAGAGAAAATTTTGCCAGATATGAGATACCAGACATTGTAATAAGCGATAATGGTCCACAATTTTCAAGTCGGGAATTTAAAAACTTCGCGGTGGAGTGTATGAAAACATAACGTCACACCCAACTACGCACAATCAAATGGTAAGAGTGAAAGGGCCGTGCACACAATAAAAAAGATATTAATAAAACCCAAAGATAGTAGAAGTGAAGATTAAATTTGATAAGTTATCGAAATACGCCTCGCGATTATTTGAATTCTCTCGCACAGCTGCTGATGGGTCGTAGGTTAAAATGCAGGTTGCCTGTGAATCCGGAGCCTTTAAAAATAGCTCATGTAGACAATGAGAGACAACACAAAGTTATGCTAGATAAACAAAACAATAGTAAAAAATTATAAAATATAAAATTACCTTAGATTTAACACCGAAATACTCGTCAAATATTTTCATCAATATTTCGACGTCCTCACGCTTCTCTTAAAAATCAAATCCATCTGATCTAATCAGATTAATAAGCAAACTCGCCTGTATGCTTCCTTCTTCTTTATGCACCCTCGATGCTTTAAGAAAAAGATTAAATTGTGCCTTCCACCTCTTCCATGTGTCAGCCCGGCTGACGCGGCTGCCATATAAACTCAATTCGGTAGGTGGTCTTGCATGCTCCATCCCTTACACTTAAATTTACACCACAAATTAATGTTATTTAAAGATAAAATCCAAAATTATTTAATTATTTTAACCGCTGCCACTATGTAGTAAAAATGAAACAACGATGTTCAGATGACAACTGTTTTTAATAATAAAGGCGGTTCTTACCATAGACCATTTTAAGACTACCCACAACAGCAAATATTGTAGACCACAGATAGTTACTAAGTTAAAAGAAAGAAGGCTTCTAATGCGTAGTCACTTTGAGTACTACATGGAATGCCTGTCTATAATTATACAGGCTCTCTTGATCCATCAGATCAGAAAACAGCAGTGCACCTATCCAGACAAACTCCTAGATTGGTTCTACCATCTAGTAAATGGAATATGGTAATATAATACTTTGATCACCTTATGAAACAAAAATATAACGTAGGATATAAAGATTAATTTGCTACCTTTTTCTCAAGTACCAAGAACTGTACCAATATTTGCAATTGCTTTGCAAAAGACGTACGTACTAAATGTAGCTATAAAAAAGCTGTTAGTCACAGACTTTCTTCTGTGCACGGGCCTCTTCTTATTTTTGTGCTATTTAATTATAATATGAGTAAAGGTTAATTTGATTTTAATTTCTTTTTTCGTCAAAATACCAAAGTTTTTTTACAAGGCAAACTCATGAAATCCTTTTTGCTAGCTATCTCTCAACGACATATTGCTTCCAATCGTAGAAAATAAGGCATTCATATTTGAACATGCACTAGGAAAAATATGGAATTTTTCTAGAATTATTTCCATTTACTGCCTCAGTTTTAGCCGCCTTGTAAGTTTTCTCATTACTAAATATCCCTTTAAGCCCTGAAACATGTTGCTGTCTCAGTTCTAAGCAATCAATTAGCAAATCAGTTCTTGTAGTGACGTAGAACACTAAGATTTGTGATGTATATGAGTAGAAATCACAACTATCTCTATATTCATGTCTGTATTACTTAATCAAGAAGAGGTGTTTTGTTTTAATTTATTGAATTGAGGGTTTAAGCACACATACGACTCCAGTAACGACAGTGCATTATTTTAAAATTGCGTCTATAAATTGACCGAAAAATTCTCTAATATTAGGGGTAAAAAACTAAAATGAAGTAATATAAATGAAGCGGTTATGTATGATATTAAAGATTCACTAAAAGTAAGGAATATATTATATTTTTTCAGAAAAATACTAGCAATGGTAATAACATCACAAATATTCTCTTTAACCACTCCTGGTAAGCTCAAAATGCTTGTGTTTGAATTGTTTCATGACCGTAGCCGAATGACAGATTCAAATCCACAACCTTTTGAGTTTGCGGTCCGTAACTGCCGTTGTATTACTGTTGCTTTTATTATATACTATCTATACTATGTACTATCTGTAATTAAGCATCTAACTATTCCACCACAGAGCATACAATCACTACGATTCGAACTTTCATTCACGACGAGATCTTTTTTTCACTTTACCATAATACCATCCCGTGGGTTTCGTAAGAATCGATATGGAGAAATAAAGCAGGCGATGGATAGCAGCATTTTCGCGCAACAAACAAAGAGGATGAGAAGCTGCAAATACCAACCAGCCTACCGTGGCAACCTTGGCGAATATCTCCCCACTAGGCATCTATGGACAAGGACTAAGTTCATCAGACTTTTGACGAGCGGTTATGAATGATGGATGAATGTATTTTAATATAATGTATCATATGATACATATTATATGTTAATTTGTAATATGTTAGAGCGAGGTATAAAATTACCTAAATTAACACTTTAATTTATTTAAAATTAATTATTTTTCTTTTTACTTTTCATTAGTTCTTGGATGGTTTATTATTATTATAGACTAGTGGTCCGTCCGGATTCGCACGGGTGATTTCTGGATCTCGACAACAGCGTCACCTATCGGGTCCAAATGTGAATCTTAACCATTCAGGGACACACACAAAAAATTTATCAAAATCGTTCAAGCCCTTTTCGAGGTATAGCGAGAGTAACGGACAAAAATTATTGATTTTTATATATAGCGATTAGTAATTGAATTCCATTTGCAGATATTTATTCACCATAGCTGTTACATTTGGCAGGCAGGATGACAACTGCAACATTTTTTATTACATACATAATACATAAACACTCACACCTATCACCCAGAGGGGTGGAGACTACGGACTTCCAGTTGGCACGGTCCTGACACACCTCTCTCGCCTCCTCCACATTTATATTCCTACGCATACATCTCGTCTGTTAAGGATACTCCTAATTTGGATAAATTTCCGCCTAGGGCGTTTCTTTCTGACTCTTTCGTTAACTTCAGCAACATAAATTTGCTTTGTCACTCTTTCCTCATTCATTCTTTCTACAAGACCAAACCACCGAAGTAGTTCTTTCTTAACCATGGTCACTGCATCGTCTTGCAAACCACACTCTTCTTTTATCACACAATTTCCTCACCCCGTCACTCATATTCAGCACTAAAATACTCCTTAGCCACCGCATCTCTACTGCATTTATTCTACTCTCGTGCTTCTTCACGTTCTGACTTTTCACAATAGAGTGTAGAGCCCCATTTACTTTATTTCCTGCGGTCACTCGTCGTTCTATATGCTTATCATATTTCCCAACCCTGCTGAATACACATCTAAAATATCAAAACTCATCTACTTGCTCGACCAACTCCCTTTTTATTCTTATTTCACATTATTGCGGTCTTATTAAAAAATGCTGCTAAACATCTCCTGTTTAAATTTACCTCTGTCGCGCCTTGGTAACCTTGGGATAAAACACATAAAGGATACAATCATTAAAAAAGTAATACACACAATAACTCCTTAACACTTACAAAACTATTTATTCAAGCACTGCAACGTTCCCTACTTGACCAAGAACATACATTTTTTTTTGGGAATCCTTACTATACTGTCCCGATTATACTAGCTTATCTATGTGTACTGCGAACTTACTGTGAATTGAAATATACGTTTTAATATATAAGCTTTGGAATTGCAATTTCATCACTGCAATGATCTACGCCAACGCTTCGCTTGTTTTGAATACGATTTACATTAAATTATTGGTAACATGTTCGTCCACAGTTATTGAAATCTGTTAGTTTATAACATATTTAAGGTTTAAAATACTTACCAATTTATTTTGTATCCTTTATATATATATATATATAATGAGCCGTGGTAGCTCCGATGTAAACGCGCTCACTGTAAAATTCACAGTACGCAAGCAACCCGGGTTCGATCACCGCCGGCACTAATGACATTGTTAATTGCAATTTTAAGTGCTGATTGACCACGTGCTTGGCGGTGATGGAAAACCTCATGAGGTAACCTGCAAGTCTGATAAACAAGAAAAAAAATTTCAAAGACATGTGAAGATTGCAATCACGCATTGGGGCAGTGCGGAAGACATTAACTTGCCCTAGAACCCTCCCAAAAATAAGAGGAGCCTGTGCCCAGCAGTGGGACGTATATAGGTTGTAACTTTAGCTTTTATGTTATTATGTATTTGCGGCAGGAATTTAAGATAACTGATAATATCTGTATCCTGTTTGTGCACATACAAAATGATTATCTATTTTTGAATTGGTTCATATTTTGGGCTGAGACTTCGTTCTCTGGTAAAAAAAAGTAAAGTAAAGTTACAGCCTATATAGGTCCCACTGCTGGGCACAGGCCTCCCCTTATTTATGAGAGGGTTTTAGGGCAAGGAAGTGTCCGCCGCGCTGCCCCAATGCGTGTTGGCGAACTTCACATGTCTTCGAAATATTTTTTTTCTTATTCCTCAGACATGCAGGTTTCCTCACGATGTTTTCCTTCACCGCTGAGCACGTGGTAAATCAGCACTTAAAATTGCAATTAACATTTTCATTGGTGCCGGCGGTGATCGAACCCGGGTTACTCGCCTCCTGTTATATTTACAGCGAGCGTGAACCATCTGAGCTACCACGGCTCTGATAGCTCTAGTTTTCTAGTAGTTCTCTGGTAGCTTATTCCATTATGTAACGCCACGGAACAAATTAAGTGAAGTTGTTTGAAAAGCTTGGACATAGCTCAAGATGGTGGCCTCTGAGGTGAATGTTTTCATTACGAATAAACAATTTGTCAAACTCCGCAATGTCTTAATTTCTATTTAATCTTAATGTCCTCGATTAGATCTCTTCTTTTAATCAATGATCAAAATTTAACTAATAATCGAGATTTTCTTTATCGGCTGACTCTTTTTAAACTACTTGAGACACGTTACTTTGTCTTTAATAAAAATATATATAATAATAAAAATTTAACGTTTTCAAAGCTTCTATATAGCAAGTTTGTGGTTGGTCAATACATTCTTGATATTAAGACGATAAATCAAGAGCTTTGCTAAGCACTATAGCAAAATTGCAAGTAACTTATGGGAGCTGTAAAAATTATATAGAGCAGATGCAACTGTTTTATTTGCTTTAAGTATTACCATTATCGTGAACTACAGCGAAGTAAATACAGAATATTTAAGATTGTTTCATTTAATCATTTTTATTCGTATATTAAAGTCTGTTATTTTAATAAATAAATTAACTTAAAATGGCGTTTGCTTTGAATGTTTAGTAATGTTCTTGCCAACAAAACAAGGATCATGTAAAATTAAGTGCATATCAATAATATTCCTTGTAAAGTTTTGTAGTTAACAATTACAGTTTACAGAGAAACCTGTGGACATTGAACTTAAATGGTGTTGGGAATGGGAAGGGAATAAATTATTCTCGTTTACAGATTAGTGAGTGAGAAAAAATTGTCAAAAGTATCACGAAAAACGTATATTATACATATATTATATTTATAGAAATAAACTAACAGTACCCCAATTAAAAACATATCATTTTGCACCGAACAAAAATAAAATTAACACGCATCATTTTATGCTCATTCGTTTTAATCTATCCATATGCGTTGTAACATTAATACAAGGGATCGGCTGCTACAAAAAATAATTTGTTATTTCACCTAATACACCTCCATTAATTGTTGCAATGCACAATGGAATTATGTTTTTTTTTTTAATTTCTAAATTAGTTTACCTTACCATAAACCGTGTTATTTAAGAATATCAACTACCCCATATCGGCCAAAAGATGTCGTATAAGAGGTTGGTGCTACCAGGGATGGATCACAGAACACTAGCGTAAAATGGCGAGTTTATGACGCGGTTTTTGGTTATGGTGAATGTGGAAAACCGGAAACACTTTTTACTAGAAACGAGACAGTACTGAAGGTTGACAACGCATCCAATATTAGATTTTTAATCGAGCATAGATGTAGATTATGAAATGAAAGGTAATTTAATTCATAATACAATTTTATTTACATGATTCGAAATGCCCACTATTTTGAATCCCTTGATCGACGCGGCCAATCATCAATCGCAGCACGCATCACACTCATATCTATTTCTGCCGCTGCTTTAGCCAAAGGCGCTCGGAAAATTCTAATTAGCAGAGCTGCGCAGACTTTCTCCTCCAAATGTTGCCCTATCTTATAATCCAGTGGGCTTAAATCTGGACTAGAAGGGGGCCAGTCTTCATGTCCGATAAAGTCAATTCCATGGGCGGTCGACCAGTTTTTCCTGCTTCGTGCCCTATGAGCTGGTGCAGAGTCCTGTTGGAATATCCAATATCTACTTTTGAACATTGTTTGAGAAAGAGGTTCCACTATGTTTGTTAGGACGGTATTTTGGTACACCTCGGCACTGATTTCTACATATTTTTCACAGAAAAATCTGAGGTGTTTTTCCTGTTAAGCCTGAATATGAGACTCCAAACCAAACCATGAGTGACGAAGGATAATATGCTCGTTGAACCCTCGGAATACCTGTGCTGGCTACTTCACTGCTGTGGGCACCTTATCATTTTGTTTATTATAAATTTCTTCGATGTTAAAAAAATTTCATTCGAAAACAAATTTTCGCGGTATTTTTCCCGCGTACCGCCGTAACAAAGCGCGGGATCTATCCAGCCTAATTTTTTTCAAACGTTCGTTCAAAAAATTTCCAGTCTTCTTACGATAAGTTCATATTCCTAGGTCTTCATTGATCACTCCTTTGACCGTGGCTCTGCTTAGGACCTAATGAAAAGCTAAGATTTTTTGTTTACGAACAGGATTTCGTTGGATTCGCGCCTTCACTGCTTTAATGATCGCGGGTGTCCTAACTGTACGAGGTCGGCCCGTCCTCTTACGGTCTTCGAAGCCTGCATCTTCAGTAAATTGTTTGATAGTGCGATAAACAAATTGTAGGGTTATTTTCATTTTTTTTAGAATAAATCTGAAAATCTCTTTTGGCGCGTAACTACAGCGGTGCAACGCGATAACTGCTACTCTATTTTCTTTCTTCGACCACTCCGTATTTGAAAATGAATTAAATTAATGTCTTTTTTATTTTAGGCAAGCGCAAACGTTATATTTTTAAAATTGGTGAATTTCATCTAGCCAGTATTCAAACATTTTAAATAATATGGTTTTGACAGAACTTATGACCCGAATAAGCTATATATTATATATATATATTTTTTTTTTTTTTTTTTTTTTTTATATATATGGCTGGTATAAGCCTTTTTTTAACATAACATGCTTAAAAAAAGGCTTCCAGCAAGCTATGTATCATTAAGTCTGATAAAATTAAAATTAATATTTTTTTAAATACTGCACACTACTAAATACTATAAAAAAACTGTTTTGTAGTTCTTGGCAAATAAACTTCGTATTCACAGCTCATAGTGGCTCCACATGCATACAAATGATCGTAGTACAATAATATGTCTATTCTCACGATATTCAAAGGATTGCCAAATATTCTTTGTTATTGCAACGCTCTTTGTAATATTATCTATGAATTCGCAACAGGGGGCAAGACATGCGGGGAAAACAATGCCGTAAAAATATTTTCCGCTTTAGGAAACAAACAATTTTACGTTATTGTTTTTGTTTTTTTTTTTTTCATTATATTAAATGGAGCACGAAGATTACGTATTACTAAATATAGTGGAAGGGACAAAATAAATACTCTTTATGAGTAATTTTGCAATTATAATTCAATTTGTGACCAGAGATAATTCTTGTTTTTCCTCGACTATGGCCTAACTCAAAAGAAGGATAATATACTGTATGATTGTTCGTTTATACGCTTTCATAAACGGTGGTTGACATTTTGCTATACTGTTTAATTATGAATAATTTACTCCGAGAACATAATCATATTTGTTTTAAATAAACTAAAAGCAAAAAAGAGCCGTGGTAGCTCAGATGGTTAACGCTCGCTGTAAATACAACACAACGCGAGTAACCCGGGTTCGATCCCCGTTGGCACCAATGAAATTGTTGATTGCAATTTTAAATGCAATCAACAATTTCATTGGCCAACCACGTGCTCGGTGGTGAAAGAAAACATCGTGAGGAAACCTGCATGTCTGAAGAATAAGAAAAAAAATATTTCGAAGACATATGAAGTTCGCCAACACGCATCGGGGCAGCGCGGCGGACACTTCCTTGCCCTAAAACCCTCTCAGAAATGAGGGGAGGCCTGTGCCCAGCAGTGGGACGTATATAGGCTTAAACTAAAAGCACGCATTGATCCTAGTGAGAGTATGAGGTGTGACTTCATATTCTCATGAAGTTATATTATTGACATCTGTTCTTAATACACTTACAATTTTTTTTTATTCAGTAATCTGGAAGCAGGGGAAAACTGAATAACAAAATTGCTTTACAATTAGACAAATATAGATACAAGCGTGTAAATGTTTGCAATTGTCAGAAAATTTATCATGATAGTATGATAGTAAATCATTACTAAAAATTGTGCAGATTTTGACAATCTTAGATATGTGAGATAAGGTAAAATAAAGTTTTTTAACGGCGTATACCTTAATAAATGATTTATAATAATATGGGTAAGGAGGCGAGCTTTAAATTAATAAAGTATCATATTTTTATTTATCATCAATTATCTTTAATACATTATCTATGAACTGTGTAAAAAGTATTGTATTATAATTGTATAATTATAGTGTGAGTAGTTAAAGGTTGCACATTAGTGATGTATCGTTGATATTATTATTTCAGTATCTAACATTTTACCTTGTAGTGGTGGTGTTAGAATATCCACCACTACATATCGTCTAATGGGTGTCGTAAGAGGCGACAGAGGTCAGGGGACAGAATATCTACCTGATAAAAACTCAAAATAATAAATAGCTGGGGTTGCAAATCCGCCTGCCAAGCGTGGCAACTGTGACAATATCCTCCTATGAGGCAAACTATGGTAACTCCTATGTTCAGCAATGGACAATAGGCAGTAATGGATGGATGGAAAATGGATCTAACACTTGTCGGCTTAACTTATGAATTTGGTTTAAAAGCGGGGTCAGGTCATACAAATATTCAAAATAAGATGTCGGTAGAAAGATCGCAGTAGTCGTATAGATCATTAGAATTTATTAGATTAAATTATTAAATTAGTACTGTTATGGCCGACACACACGGTCTGTTAAAATGATCAGTTGAACTGACGTACATCCAAAAACTGATCGTGAGTGTGCAATCTTGCTGAAATCTTTAAATGACGGCAAGCCACGGATTTTTCCTGCCGCACCGTAATCCGCTGGCTTCAGTTCATTTGCATAACACCAAACTGACCGTGAGTGCGCGTGCTTATAATAGGGCTCCGCTACTCGCTTAAGGGCTCGCGTAATATAACAACCGGCTAGCGTTATATGAGAGTACAAGTATCAGTGCGGTGTTGCACGCGCTAAATATGGGTAATTTAATTTTTAATTATTAAAATAAGCAATTAAACATAAACAAAACTTTTATTGAATAAATAAAACTTATTATAATCAATAAAATTATAATAATATCTGATCCTGATCCTGAAAATTGTCTTAATACTTATTATGATTGAAAATATCTTTTGAAGTGTTAATAATATTTTTATTTTATTGGATAGAAAATTATATTTTCAACTTATAGGATTCACTTCAATTTAATCTGCAGCACTTCTAAACTAAAAACTAAAATTTAAGCCTAGAGGGGCTTGGGAAATTGGGAAGAAACCACAATAAAATATATTAATGAAGGCCAGTTAGAGCCAGTGTGTGAGGAAATCGTTTTGACTTACATCCGTTTTAACTGATCAGTTAAACTGAACGTGTGTGTCGAGAGGTATTCATGCCTTATCTTCAGTTCCCTTTTTATGTAGTATTGTCATCTGTCGGTAGATGGCGCCATAGTAACAATTAGTTACGGGACCAAATCTTCAAGGTTATCGGGCAGCGTAATACCCTTAAACTGATCAGTTCAACTGATTAGTTTACCTGACCATATATATGTGTCGAACTTTTCTTGACTTACATCCGTTTTAACTGATCAGTTCAAATGATCGGTATAACTGACCTTGCGTATTGTACTTTAGTGGTCACAACAACGTGAAAACACAAAATGAATCAGTTTTAATTATTTTTTTCATGATACGTTAATTTTTTATGAATCGTTCAATATATTATAATAAAGAATATAACTACCGTTACAGTCTATTAAATTGCTGCTGAACTGCCTCCCCTATGGATTGGCTTATAGGCGGGATATTTGCCACAGTTGCCACACGAATTACGCGCATATAAATAATTATTTTGACTGAATTAATTATTTGGTGCTGTTTCCATTTTTCTATTTTGAATTTTTGAAATCATTCACGTTAACCGATTATATTTCAATGAATTTCAATTTTGGTTTTTAATAACAAAACCTTTTTTCATACCTTATAACAATTTGGTTCAGGAATCCCTAACGCCTTTTAAAAACTCG
This sequence comes from Parnassius apollo, assembly GCA_907164705.1. Lineage (NCBI taxonomy): Eukaryota > Metazoa > Arthropoda > Insecta > Lepidoptera > Papilionidae > Parnassius > Parnassius apollo. Next base: position 345,356 of record CAJQZP010000049.1, on the reverse strand, counting down.
TATAATAAAGCTTTATTCATGTTTTTGAACCTGATTTTCGTGTCGATAAAGAACATCTATAGCCTTAAGCCAAGTACACACTATACGGGTGATGTACGTAGAGAAATATGGAAACGATTTCCTTGCTCTCAAACACCAAAGCTTTCCAAGGCCATTAAATACTATTATTGCTGTGGAGAAATCTATAGACTAGTTCAACATGGATTTCATACGTGCTTATGCGCTGTTCCACTTAAGGTATTGGTTGCCGATTTAGGGTTTGTTTCAAAATGGTTGAATATTTACCTCTCAAAGCGTAGCATTATGAGCGTTAGACTTATGACTTCTATTTTGTTATTCTTTTGAAAATAATGTGATAATTATCTTAATATATCTTATTTTATTTGACTATTACAATAAATGTGAATTTAGGTACATATTTTCATAATTTTCAAGTTCATTGGTATCACAAAAAATATACTTTCCAAACTGCAGTGGTTGCCTCGACCGAGAAAAGTCTATACTTTCATATAATATCGGCGTAAAATTGCAGTTTAATTTGCTGTGTTTCGTATGGTGAGTGTAGAGGACCAGATACCTTTTTTACTGATCACGAGATATTTTATCTTATTTCGCAGGGGTGAACAGAGTTCTAAAAAAGACATTATGTTGCGCAGTATACTTGAAGTAAGAATGTAATAATAAAAAAACACTCACTCCCATCACTCAGTGTTGTAGGCAGAGACTGAGGAATTCCATTTGGCATGCCCCTGACACACCTTTTTTGCCTCCTTTACATATATTTACGCATAAGTAGATGCTCGGCGATTAAGGGCGCTCTTAATTTGACTTAAATTTCTGACTACAATGTCGATTGCCTTATTTTGCGTTTACTTTCCGCTCCATTCCCTCACTCTTACAGTCCAATGAGATGGTAAACGGACAAGACCGGAGAGAAATCAGGCGCAGAACCAATAACTTTACGTGCTTTCTGAGGCATTGAGGTTGATAAAATACCACCAAATACCTGATTCCGAGCGATAATTTTTGACACAATAACTAATTTTGGCGTGACCCTGTTTTTAAACGCGAACGCGAAGAAAGAGCTTTACATCTAAACTTGGTTGTTCTTTCTTTAAATAAGAAAAAATATTATATGTAAAAATTAATAGATGTGACTCAAATATTGTTCTTACGTAATTAATGAAATATAAAAAAAAAACATTTTCTCTTTGCGATATATTTACCTCCTTAATGAATTACTTGTTAAAACTCTCGTTCCTTTGAATCTTCAAGTCGGATACATAATAGAATTGCTTTGAATACAGTTAATTTTAATACAACGAAAATACAGAACCTCGAAAATCAAACCCACTTGATTACTGTCTTACGAAAGACGAAGCAAACCGTTCCTTTAATAATACAATGACCTGTGTAGTAGCGGTGTGAGAGTATCCACTACCCCTTATCATCACGTAAGAGTCGTTGGCAGAAGCGTATTTCAAATAACGTCTAGAAAATAGAAAACCGTGCTTGCCAACTCACCAGCCAAGCGTGCCAACTATGGCAAATATTTACTACATCATCATTATCATCATTACAGCCCTTCACAAGTCCACTGCTGAACATAGGCCTCCCCCAAGTAATTCCACAAAGCACGGTCTGAGCCACCTGCATCCATCGACTTCCTGCATGTCTTATCAGGCCGTCACTCCATCTAGTGGGGGTCGCCCTACACTACGCCTACCGGTACGAGGCTGCCAATCGAGAACCTTTCTTCCCCATCGGTTATCGGTTCTTCGAGCTATATGGCCGGCCAATTGCCACTTCAGCTTACTAATCCGTTGGGCTATGTCGTTCACTCTGGTTTATCTGCGGATATGCTCAATTCTGAGTCTATCAATTTACTACATACAAGTTAATTAACGGCTGGCGGGCTATATTCAGCAGTGAATTTCTGATAGGATGTAATGAAAATGATTCCTTATAATTGTGCGAACACTACACATTGATTAAAACTACTTTTACGAATTTTATAGCGTTTATTTTACTTTTAATTACTCTTATTTTTAATTCCCGACGTTTCGGGCGCTTTCCAGCACCCATGGTCACGGAGGACTGAGATGACTGACGTTCCGATGTCATTGTTAAGTTACTGAAGGTACTCCGGGTTTAACAATGACATCGGGACGTTAGTCATCTCAGTCCCCCGTGACCACTGGTGCTGGAAAGCGCCCGAAACTTCGGGAATTAAAAATAAAAGTAATTAAAAGTAAAATAAACGCGATAAAATCCGTAAAAGTAGTTTTAATCAAAGGATGTAATGATGATGAAGATAAGTGTAATTTAATATTTTAGTGTTGTATTAATTTCACCTATTATGACAATAAAATTAGTTACAAGACTGTGAAATAGATTAATTTCCCTTTAAAATAGTTCCACAGAAACTGGTTGTTAGATTTTAAACAAAGACATTCTCTTATATTGTCACGTACCCAAAAGTTACTAACTGCCTACAAAGTTCAACTTAAATAATTACTTGCCTTCATAATTCAGTCATGAGACTAACGAGCAGACTTATAGGCCTTGAGATGTGTGCGTGATTTAATGTGTTAATTTGAAGTAATAAGTGGAAATATCAACTTTATAAAATATCTAATGTATAGCTATTCTATATAAATTTAGATTATCATTAAAATCTTCATCTTTAAAGTCTATCAAAGTTCACTGATAAATATAAGACTTCCTAAAGATCCTCTCTTTGCAGGTATTTCCTTCGTTTTATACGTGGTACAGCCACGGTGTAGCTATATTATGGTTATTGCACGAATGGGTCGGCTCAACCGGGGTTGGACCACCCTCTCACAGAATACAACAAATGCGACGTGTTCAAATATTTGTATGAATTAATTCAACGTAAATTTATTAAATATAAATGTCATGCGTCTCGTTGTTACGACTATATCTCTCACTAGTATTCATTTCTATTATATATTATAATATTTCTATTATATATTTAAGGTTGAATTTACATAAATGTATATTTATTGCAACTAGAATTACGTCACAACAATTGGCGACAGTTTTTAGAGAACTTTTGTATGGGATTGTGTATCTAGTTCTTTATTAGTGATCGATGGTTGCCGGCCGTTTAGAAAGAAGCTCTTCTCTTGAAGGTCTCTAAGCGATTTTTGTTGGTCTTTCCTTGGCAGAGCATGTATTCTCCGTCGTGCCGGCTAATATAGTAAATTAGATTATTGCAAGTATATTGTCTAAAGCCCGCCACGTGTCACGTCCAACATTTTGTTTTGTTTATAAGTAACTACGTAAACTCAACCAACGTTTTAAAACCAATCTACGTGGCTCAACCAGTTATTTTATTTGAAAAGTAATGTGAATGCAGACTTGTCCTTGGATAACGAATGAGTGATGATAAACCTTGCGATAAATTTTATTTCTGGGACATATATTCAAATGTTGCTTACACTTTAAAAAATGAGAATCTGATTGCCGATTAATGTCATGATAAGAGAACCATGAATTAAAAATAAAAGTAAAGAGCGCAGATTTCGATGCACTGTATTCCGACAACTTACAATATTTGTCAGTAATTTTTACTCGTAAATTTTGAATAGTACTTCCCCGAGGAAAATAAAAAAAGTATGTATCCAAAATGTAAACAGAGCTAGTTTTAAAAAGAAGTTAGGAAATACTTATTGGTTGCGCGGAAAACCATTCGTATTTTTATTTTTATTCGAAGATAGGCTTGCCAAGCATTCCTTTCCTTCACCTATCCTTTCCGTACACACCGGGGTGGTGAGGTGGGAGGGGAAAGAAGATAATTCTAGAATGTCGCGTGATTTGCAACCAATGAGAAGCGCGCCCCTCCGAGACGCATTGATAGGAGGGCCGAAGTAATATAAGCTAGTATACGGCCCTCGTGCGCTCTCTTCCCTTTGCGCACCTAATTGGAACCACATCGCCTACGACAGTCGCGTCCTAGAGGGCTATTGCCCATGCGCACCGCTAGTTCAACCGCACCACGCCTGGAGGCCACGCCACGCTCCAGGAGTAACCGCCTCACATCGCGTGAGATGTAGTCGCGCACTGCTCTCTTCCATCGCACCACCGACCAGGACCGCATCTCTGGGGCCCCAGGAGATCCGCCAGAAGTCGCACCGCAGCAACAAAGCGTCCAAGCAGAATCGAAGTAACACCCTGGTAAGTGCGCTTCCTTTATTACGACGCCTGCTTGAGTATTTATGTTTTGTGAGTTAATCCGCCCCAATTTCATTTCTCCTAATGTGATCAAGCAGGATTCCTTCATAGACCTTGGCAAGCAATAGGTTTTTTTGGAAGAGCGAGTGCATTGTCAGAGGACCACATGCTACAGCCCCCATTTTGTTGAAGCAGAAGAAGCCATCCGCGAAGGCTCGACCGGGGAATAGTGACTCGGCAACCTTAAGGCCCGCCGCCCAACCACTTATTATTATTTTTCTTCAAATCGACATTCCAATTAGAAATGTATTACCAATAATGCAGCATAACGACGTGGACAACGAATATTCCATTAATAAATTTTAAGCAAGTATGAATCACTTTGTGCTGAACGTCCGCCATTGTTAAGCATATGTGGTAATCGAACTGTCGTAACGGTTTGATCGACGGTCCGTACTGTCATCACTACGCTAGTGGCCCCTAAAACTTACAGAGCGCTACTATAACTATCACTTATTACAGTTGGACTATAATCTCACCTGTTAATTAGTTGAAACCAGGTCCCAGATGTTAAATCGCACTGTCCGTAAATGCCTTTTAAATCTTGCCTCGAATCTCCATTTACGTATTTCCTAGTTTTTTTTTGCTACAAAAATAATTACTATAAGATTAAGATAAAATTGTTCAGGAATTCAAACTTCATACTTTAACGTTTATTTTATCTACAAGCGCAAAAATATAATGTCAACAAACACTTGTTTGGGTGTTCGCAATTTTCTTTTAACATGGTGTAAATCTTGACTTCTACAATAAAAATATTTAGGCGTTATATGGACTTTGAAAGAATCAACGCAATAATTGTAATTTTTTTGTATTATCCATGTTAACAAATTATTTAATTAAATTAAATGTCAACAAATCCCATCTACTGCTATAGATTACTAATTAAAAGAGAGGTAAAATCCAGCAAGACATTGTATAGTAGCTAATGAGGATAAGGTTAAAATTATATTTAAAAAGGTTTGTTTTCCTCTTAATTTAAATAAGCAGTTTTATAAAAAAGGTCTATAAAATCTATCATTCATTGCACCTCCAACAACATACAACAAAAGTAATAAACCGTTCAATAAATGTGTTCTAGTAATAGACGTTTATTTTTATCAAAACACATTTATTAATGGAAATTGCTTCTCTGAAATCAAATAACATATATAAAATTACATATAATCACAAAATGTTAGACACACGACGCAGTTTGTCTTCCGTACGTTTTATATCTACTAAAATGAAACCTTACATTTTGCAAACAGGCTTGTAGAAAATTAAAGTAATTACAGCGACCATGTTCAATGACCTCTGAGTCGGTTTCCTTTAGAATTACGTAAAAGGTCAACATTTTCATCTCAGCGAACGGAAATAGCTTATAATTCAGATGGGAAATAAGATCTTTGATTAGTAATCAACTACATTCTGATAAAGTTGTTATTTAGAATTAACGTGAGATCTGCTGTCAATTAACAATTTCATTTCCTTATTTATGTATGTATAAATAAATAAATTTAACGCAACAGTTTTAAAGCAACCCGTACCATTAAGACAAAATAAGGCCAGTTGTTCACCTTTTAGCTTTACCAAAACTTTGTTTTAGCTGCTCTTGTGTGTCATGAGTTGACTTTTTCTTATCCCATCGTCTGTCCAAACGCCATATTCTGGCGTCTCAAATAATATGCGCATCTGTCAAACGCCATAATATGGCGTTGAGTGATAGCAAACTATTTGTAAAATATATATATGATATTGCTCTGGCATCATTTTCTGACATAGGAGTAGTTTGTGGATTAAAACGTTTTTATATCCCTAAATTCCAACTGTTCCCTTTTCCTGTGTTTATTTAAAATATTTTATACGTATTAGAATCAGAAACAGCTGTAAGTATTTAATTATGTATATATATATATATGTATATGTATATGTATATATGTATAATTATGTTTATAATATGTGTCTTAACATGTAATGTGTATGAATATTTATAGATATTTTAACTCAGTTGCACTTTGCACCCTCAATATCTTCTTTGCTTAGCCTGAAAGTAGACAGGTAGAGAATGCCTTGTTGCATTGAGTCCGCCAATTTGTACTTGGTGTGCAAATAAAGCATAAAAAATAAATAAATAATTTTAGGTAGGTTAAAATCGCAAAGATTTTTTGCTCAGTGGCGGCGTCATTGAAGATCAAATTAATTTTAAACATTAAATCTGAGCTGACCCCATATGCTCAGTGTTAATTTATTCGTATTTTAGTTATTTGGCATTTGTATTAATGTTCATTTCCGCAAAGAAACGCCTGATTACTTTAATTATCTTAAGAAGTAGAAGCTCGGCTCGGCTAAAATACTATTTTTAAGGATAAATTAAATCTCTTCATAATTTTATATTATTTAATTTTGTAATATACGTTTAAATAAATCATCGTAAATCGATGTATATTATAAAGATAATATTTAAGTTGAGTTATCCTGTAGCTATCTTATTTTATGTTTACCATCAGCATATTTGCTAACTTAGGGAAAGTCCTTTATTCTGTTTAATGTAAATTTATCGGTTGACGAAGAGCCATCAAGGATTTCTGTCTCATCAATATGTAAATCGCAGGTAAAATTGAAAACATCGTCCTGACGTCGATCCTATTCAAGGACGGCCCTGTATTTACATTCGTTGTTATTATTTTTCACAAAATTGTATAAGATTGTTTTTTATACTTTCTTTAAATAACATTATTTTATATTGAGAAATTTATTATTACTATTCAATGGTATAAAAATATATTGATTTGTTCTACATAAGTATACATCACTTGTTTGAGTATTCAATAAAAATATAATTTCTTTTCAATGACATTATAACATAACAATATATTATGAATGTACAACCCACAGCTACAGCTATTAATTTAGCGTAGCAGAACTTTCGAAATACTAAAAACTTTTACATTCGCCTAAAAAAGTTTTCTTTAATGTAGTTTTACCAGCATTTTTATTTCGCTCTCGGAGATCGGCCTATTTAGGAATGTGCCAATTGGCATGCATAACTTGGGCGATATGTCGCGCAAGGTCCCTGGCACTGATAATACTGCTTCTTATTATCAGTCCGCGGAGTTTAAGTATAGGCATAGCAAGTATAGGCATTCCTGATTGGTTGAACACGATTTGTCGGCAATGCGAACGACGTCCGTAAAAAAAGTATGCACTGCGAACACATAGAGTTTGAATTTAGGGAAAGAGTACATAGCACAAAGGTTTCTTTAAATTCGTGCTAATATTTACAGTTAATAAACCAAGAGTAATATCCTCCCACAAGATACAGGATACAAGATTAGTTATGAATGTGGTCTTTCTTACAGATAATCAAAAAGATCCATAAAAACGCGTAAAACGCATATAGCTGATACACCGACGTTCCGAAAAGTCTGCAGTATGTCAACATGTTCAGAATCATTCCACCCATTACATTTATTTTAATAAAATAAGGGTGACAAACGAGTACACAGTTCACCTTGTGGTAAATGGATGCTTTGGCCCATAGACATTTACATCTATCGTCGATTAAGTACCAAAATACAGATAAGTTATCACCCCTGAGGACTAACTTGGAATGCCTCGTTTCCACTAAAAAGAGTCTCCGGTTCTCTAAAATTACCATATGAAACACAGCAGCATTATGCTGCTATTTTACGCTGGTATTCTGTGACAGTATGGTCCTTCCACGGCTGACCAATTTATGTTACAAATACAATATAGTTGTAGCATAGCTCTACCAAATATAAAAGATTTGATAAATCATAAATCCTCTCAAAAGAACAATTATTCTTACCAAGGATAATTCGCGAGGCCATTGAAATAAAAAAAAATATCTTAATATCAAACTATCAGTTACTTGGGATTCCATAATTAAAAATCGAATCCAAACCAAAGCATACAACTGGAAGACGTTAAATGATTGTAAGCTTGTTGTTGAGGTACCAGACCAAAAAATGATATTTCAAAAGTTAAGGGTAGCTTTCGTTAATTATGACTTAGGTCATCAAATACCTCAGTTCTTCTTGTAACCACAAGTGTTATAAAGCGCCCGAAACATCGGGGTTTTAAAAATTTAATTAAACTCAATTCAATCCGTAGCTATATTAAAGTAAATAACATATTTCCCTTCTTCGTTATCATTGCCATCATCATCATTACCTTTAAAATTTGTTTATCATAGGTAATGAATTACTATTTGGTCCGTTAATTAGCTTGATTAACTAATTGGATTCATCGATGGGTAACGTGTTAACTTTAAACTATCATGAACGCAGATCATGCAACGTTTATATTTACGCCACAACGGAGTCTTTCAACGAGTCTCAACGGTCTATGTAAGATTTTGGGAATGTATATCTATACATTATGATATATATATAATGATAATGAGGTGTAAGACAGGGTGACGTTATATCTCCGAAACTCTTCAGCGCTACATTGGTAGACGTTTTCAAGCTCCTGGACTGGAAAGAATACGGTTTTAACGTCAAGAGCGACTGCTACATCACTCCCCTTAGGTTTGCCGACGATGTAATTGTTATGACAGAATCGCTGGAGGACCAAAGCACTATGCACAATGATCTCAATAGTATCTGCCAACGGATAGATCTTAAGAGCGTGTACTCAAATATGCGCAAGTTAAAATGTACGCGATTGCTCCGGAACGGCGTAATATTGATGCACACTACAATGTTCTCTCTGTGTGCGTGACTGGGCGAGCGCGAGGCTAGTTGCCCTTAGTTGCACGAATCATCTTAATACTATTAGAACTAAAAGAAATAATTTCCACATAATAGCTTACTAAGTAGGTGCTATGCTAATACATAGTGTGTATAAATCTTAAGCTACTCGTAATATGTAAATTTTTAAAAATATTTTTACCCTATTGAGTAAGTAATATACGTCCTAAGTAAAAACAAAAACATCTTTAAAAATAGATATCGTTTGATAAACTTTTATTCTGTGCCATAATGTAAATATTCATCAAACTAACAATTTCATTGGTGTCGGCGGGGATCGAACCTGGATAGCTCGCGTTTAATTCATCCTTCATCCTTGAGAAGATCAAGGGCGAATTCCTCGCCCTTGAGCTACTCAACTCAGACACAGCTTATATCCTTTCATAGCTTTGTTTTATAATAACGTTATCTCCACACTAGGATTTTTTTCTAAGTACATCGTTGGGGCAGTTGACATAATTACATTAATTACACAAGGACAAACATCCAGACCCGGAAAATTTATTTATAGGTTATACAATGTTTTTGTTCCGTTCGTGATTTGAACCCGCGGCCCTCAGCGCTACAACTCATTGCCTAGTCACTCCGCCACGGAGCCATCAATTATATATTTAATAGTGATAAATATTATAATTATAAATTAATATGCGCATTAATAGGCGCATGGGGTCAAGACAATTTCAAATTGAAAAAAATGTGTTAGAATTTTTGGAGAGCACTTGCGTTCTTTCTACTACCTAACTCCCCGCGGAGTAAGCAAATTAACCGTGACCACAACATCCACGCGTACATTTTTTTTTAAATACGCGTACATTTTCAGGTAACATTTTTTGTTGGAGGTAAGTTTTGTGTTTTTACTTAGTTTGTATTCGTATATTGTTATTTGTTTTAATTGGTATTTGTGTACTGTAAGGATATTTAGTTGCTACATTGTTCGAATAAGTAAAGGGCTACCATGTAAATGACTTTGGAGAAAAAGTGAGCCCCCTCAAACTCCAAATTTAGTAATTGAATCCAATTATCTTTATAGTATTAATCATAACATTATATTAAAATCTGAGCTTTAAATTAACCCTTCGAGCACCATAAAATCCTATGCAGTCATATGCGCTTGGAAAATCCCGAGCGGTCACATGCGACCGCACCCACCCACAGCACTTTAAAACTTATATTTAGATACTACTTTTCTATGAAGAAGTTTTGCATTATAAATTCTATACAAAATTTTCTATCCTGTGGTCTAAACAAGAGTCAGTTTTTACTTCATAACAAAAAGATTTTATTGTATTTAGATAACAAAAAAATATACCAAGCGAATGTCGGCAGCAAATTATTAACGTAAAAAGATAAAGTATATTCACAAAAAAACTTTCATTACAACTTCATAATAAAACACTACACTAAAACACTAATAAAACACTAGAAAATTCCGAAAATCAACACAATAACATTCACGCGAACATGGCGTACGAAATGAACGTAGATTATAAATAAATATTCATAAAATAACAATTTTTTATGGCACTAGAGGATAGAAAATTTCATATATAATGTCAGATTTCTTCATAGAAAAGTATTCTTTATATATAAGTTTTTATTGGTTAAAGTGCTCTGGGTGGGTGCGACTTCATGAGACCGCTAGGGATTTGACGGAATATGGCCGCGGTCTTACGAGACCGCTAGGGGCTTGAGAGGTTAATATCATTTTTATAAACCAGTCCTCTGCTGACAACCATACCCCATCAAACTTTGTTATATTATTTACTCACGTACATATTCTTTAATAATCTATTACATTTTTTATTCTTTTCTAAAAAAATAACCTTAACCTCATACTAGTATTCCATTCATAAGGCACATGATAAAGATATTCTCCTGCATTCTGGTGGTGTTTTACCATACATTTTACACGGATAAACATTCAGACCCATGTTTAATGTACATCTTATTTAAAATAAAACACACGAGTATAGAATTTCTGTGGAAATGTTGCCTGTTCTAATGACTGTATTTACTCGCCACACAATAACACTACGAGTACCATGTTCTGAGGAGGACAATGGAAATATGATCTTAGATTTCCAATTTCCGTATTCAAGCCATTCTCAGCTTGCATACTATATTCCCATTTGAATCCGAAACTAGTCTCTAATAACTACGCACCGAACCGATGTCGGCCAATAGAACTTGCAATATGCGAAGCGTGTCGAATTCGAGAGATTATTGTGAGAATATGAGAATTACGTACTATACTAAGTATTATCAAATGTAAAATAATAATGATGACTAAAGAGATTGATACCATGATGTCCTAAGTATACTATTTTGTTTATTTTCCAATAATTTTTTTATTCAGTAGAGCCACGCTGCAGGCATATTATGGCTCTAGCGCAAATGGGTCGGCTCGGCCGGGGAGGGTCCACGCTCTCACAAAATACCAGCGTATAATTATATATATCCTGGTTTGTTTCCCTATGTCATCTCTTACGACACTTACGAAATGATATGAGGTAGCGCATATTCTTAAAACTCCACTGGACGGTCAATTTACAAGCAAGTGTTATATATTATCGCCTAATATTTTCAGTTTTATAGAAATATTTATATTTATCACACATATTTTTTCATATCTTGGGTAAAAGAAACTTCAAGAAAATATTTTTTTCAAGAAATAATTTTGGTGCAATTTTGTGGGTCTACGTATATTTGTATGGTATGTCGTTGATTAAGTTTATTTTATAAAATTCAACAAGATAGTATCTTATAATGTGGTAACTGAGTAAGTGAATTGCTAAGCAATTATATTAAATTTACAGTACTCTAAGGGTCAGCTTTTGATCTCCTACACTTTTTTAGCAATATGTGTCAAAGTGAAATAATTTTATTCAATTTCGTGTTTTACCAAGCACTTTTTTCAAGTCAAAAGCTACGCAATTATTTTCGACAAGTACCTACTGCTAGGATTTCCTGCGAAAAGAACCAGTAAGTAGACTATTTTTCTCCCAACAGTTACAATTTAACCTTATAAAGTATATGCATGAGTAAAAATAAGTTTAAGGTTTTATTGATTGCTATTTTAAGCATTGGTATTTATCACGTACGTGATGGTTCAAAAACCATCGTGATGAGAATCTATTACACTTGTATTCATTCAATGTACATATTTATCGGAAATATTATATAATCCTCTGTAAAATATACACATACATTATGCATCTACCGATTTATTGACTTCAATTTAATTAAATATTTGAGGCAATCAATATTTTTGTCATTAAACTTTTAATTTTTCAGACGTAGCTTCAATTCATAACGCGTTAGCAAAGAACTGAAACATATAAACACATTATAAAGACAATTATTTTGTTTAAATTTCACAAATATTTTATATTAAAAATATGAAGAATAATTCTATATAACTTTTATTTATTACTGGGTGCAATAGTAGTGCAAATATACTAAATATTTTTTCGAAATTTGAATTCCAGTACTCTTCTATATCGTCCCGCGGACGTCGTATGAGGCGACAGAAAACAACCAGTGCAGTTTTTCCTTAATAAAAACTTTAAAAGAACGCCAAATCGCTTGCCAAATGTGGCAACTATGACAAATATTCTCCCTATGTGGCAATAATTATGTGGGGAGGCCTATGTTCAGCAGTAGACAGTTCCGGTACTCTTACTCGCTAGGCGTAGTCCCAAAATCATGGAAGACTTTTTTCTATGAAGAAGTTTGGCATTATAGAATCAATATGAAATTTTATATCCTTTAGTGCTAGAAAAAGGCAAGTTATCTTATTGATATTTATTTATAATCTACGTTCATTTCGTACGCCATTTTCGCGTGAATGTTATTCCGGTTTAAAGATCTTTTATTTCTCAATAAGACAATAGTCACTTACATGAGAACAATAACTATATGAACTTAGTAATAACAATTTTTAGTACGGGTATAAATAACTTTGTTGGATGTCGCTTTTAAGAAGCGAATATCTTTGTTGTTTATTCAAACTATAAGGTGGTGGTCCAAGTTTAATAATGTTTTTTTTATATTTATTTAATAATGATTAAGGTTAGGTATTTAGCTGTTGTGAATATAGGTAGGCAAGTAACTTCTGTTTTAAAACATTCAAAGATTTTGCCTCCTTTACAAATTTAGGTAGTTTGTTGTATAACTGTGCTCCTTTATACGTTATATTTTTACCATAGTTTGTTCCTATAGGCGGCAATACAAGGTGACTAGCTCGGCGTTTTATGTATTTGTTCGTTTGCTTCTTTGTTAAAAACGTGAGTTGTGTGTGGATTAATTTATGTTTTATTTTATATATTAGTATGCATGTGTTATATGTATAAAGTTGAGTAACGTTCAACAGTTTAGTTTCCTTATATATTGTATTTATGATACGGTTTTGTAGCATTTGGAGAAGTTTAAGATTGGTTTTGGCTGCATTACCCCATACCTCTAAGGCTGCATTACCCTATACAAGGTAAAGTAAGTGAGGTTTTACTAGAGAGTTATATATTAGGATTCGGGCTTTTTTCAGAATACGTCGAACTATTTTGTGAAGGCGGCCAACGAGAGAGGAAAGTTTGTTTGTAATATGTGTGAGATGTGCACTCCTTGGAATAAAAACTCCCTAACCAAAACCACCTTACTTTGACTATAAACGGAGAAACGTTACAGATAAAAAATCAGGAAAAATACCTTGGACTCATTCTCGACAGTAATTTGACTTGCCAAATTACTGTCGAGAACGAACGTTTCTCCGTTTATAGTCAAAGTAAGGTGGTTTTGGTTAGGGAGTTTTTTATTTTTGGCGCTGAAAAATATATATGAGGTCTTGGCTACATTAATAGTTAGGAGATTATACTGAAACAATTGATGGAGTAAGTTTAAGTCTTCTTGAGCTTGTGTTATGATAAGAAATATATTGTTTCCAAAGTAGAATAAACACGTATCATCTGCGTAAAGGGATATTTGACATTGTAAACCTGCATGGTTTATGTTGTTGATGTACACTAGGTTTAGCAATGGACCGAGGATAGAACCCTGAGGCATGTCACACGTTAAGAGTTTGGGTTTACTTTGAATGGATCCAAGTTATTGTGTTGAGTTTAGGATTTTTCTTGTGTTTTATTAGTGTTTTAATATAGTGTTGTATTAAAAAAAATTGTAATAAATGTTTTTGTGTGAATATAATTTACCTTTTTACGTTAATAATTCGGTATATATATTGAAAAAGTTGTGATTTTCACGCTGCCGACATTCGCTTGGTATGTTTTGTTTGTGTTATCAAAATACAATAATCTTTTTGTAACGAAGTAAAATCTGACTTTTATATAGACAATTTTATATAGATTTTATAATGCCAAACTTCTTCATAGAAAAGTAGTCTCTAAATATAAGTTTTAAGTGCTGCGGGTGGGAGCGGACGCATGCGACCGTTTGGGATATGCCTGGCGCATGCGGCTGCATGGGCTTTTTGTTGGGTTTGAGGGATTGAATCGTGAGTATGAGCTACACAGTTGGATTGACAATCGCAGAATCAGCCGTATCACACCTTTGACTCTCCTGGCCATCGCCAGGCTGAGTGTGTAACGTCTTGCTTAAGCTCGATGGTCTGTAACCATTTATCAGTAACCGTAAGATTTGTTGATATTTTGCAAAGTTTAATCATATATTGATATTCTCCTCCTCGTATGATTTTCTTACGCCACCACTATATGAAATAGCTCACTTGATGGTATTTTTATAATTTTTTTATACGTGGTAGAGCCATGCCGCAGTTATGTTAGTTGTATAGTTGTAGGACGAATGGGTCGGCTCGATCGGGGAAGGACCACGCTCTCACAGTATACCAGCGTGAAATAGTAGCTTAATGCTGCCCTGTTTCGTATGGAGTGATATGAGTGTAAAGAACCGGAGACCCTTTTTACTGGAAACGAGGCATTCCATCTGAGTCCTCACGCTTGACAACGCATTTGCATTTTGATTTGTAATCTAGGATAAATGTAGATGTCTATAGGCTGCAGCAACCACTTACCATCAGGTGGACTCTGTGATCGTTTGTCACACTATCCTATAAATAAATTTCTTTTTAATATTATCAATGGCGTTAAGATTATTAATATTCCCGTTATCCACTCCAGGTAAGCTGAAAATATTGGTGTTAGAAATGTTTCTAATTGTATTCGTATCTCGGGCTTAAACCACCTTTGATTTTGCGTTCTACATTTCGCTCTTAGGCTACTGTCTCTTTGAATTCCACCATACATCCATCTTTTTGGTGCTTATGTTTCTATAAAACCACGCGATACAATATGATTACAGAGGTTCCGATGCTCTTTTGATGAGACATTAACTATAGTAAAGAAAGCGATATATTTTCAATAACCCCTGTATTATACAAAATATATATTAAAAACATCAAACACAAGAATTGAAACTATTTTTTACGAACAGAATAGTGTCTGTTCGCTGATTGTAATTACTTGAAGCTAAGAGAACCGATCCCGGCAGAAATAACAATTAAGATTCTCGGCTCGATTTGCCCCGCACTTATTGAGTTTTTGTGTTACAGTTTTAATTTTGTTTTAGTACGGAATCGAAGAAAGTTCGTACTGTGGGATTTCCAATTATATATAATGAGTTATTTTATTTCAAATATGGCGAAGTTGTTCACTTTACTTTAGTTTTATTAGATCGATGCACAGTTTTCTCATTATTGTTTTTTTTTTCTAATTAGATCAATTAAAATCTAAAAACTCAACGTCGAATTAATGATATAACTTCCATTTAGTTTATTTTTTATATTGGCAATAGTTAATATGTATAATTGTTTTCTATTATTCTTCTTATTCGCAAAGGAAAGCCTAAGGGAAAATTTGTATAAAATTTACTATTTTAACTAAGAATTCTGTCAATTACTCCTAAATGATCTAAGTAATGTATTAAACGGACTATTTTAGTTAGTAATGCTAAGTTTTAAAGAAATTAGATGAAGTAGGATCCATACAGTCTAGGGTCCGGCGTGAACAAAGTTCAAATATTATGTTTTATTTTGAAGATTTAAACATGTGCTACTTATGTCAAAAATCATTGTTTTTGTTTTTTTTTATTATTGTTAGGTTATGTAGTAAAATTACACGTTGATATGATAAGTTGTTTGAATAAATTGAAAAAGTCGTAAAAGAATGCAATTTTGTATTATTAATAAAATAAAGTAAAATAAAACTCAACATTTTTAATTGTTTATTTATTTTCAGCATTTATTAATAAAATGTCATTTATAAAAGCTACCCCCGCTATTCTCTTTTCTATACTTCATTCATTTCTCATAATCTAAGTACAGCATTATTGTCATTATTTCGGCGCTACAACTTACTGTCCTCTTATCCGAGAGGAAATGATCAAATTAAATAAATCCACGAAAATAAAAACAGGAAATCTATCCATAAACAGCCACAATGCTAAATGCGCATGATAAGATGAAATACTCAGAGTAATTACATACCTATATGCATAGAGCGAACATACAATTCTTTTTTCTTTATATGTTGTTATTATTATCTTGTTCTCCTGATATTACATGACTACCCCCGCCTATGAACGACTGCAACACCAGGGAATTGCTGGTGCGTTGCCGGCTTTAAAAAAGAAGTAAGTTCTTTTCTTGAAGGTCCCCAAGTCGTATCGATCTGGAAAAATCGCTGGTTTTAAACTATTCCACAAAGAGGTCGAGTGATGGACCGACAAGCATCCAGATGATGTGGTTGGTATCGGGAATTTTGCCGCGATATGCGTTCATGAAATTTGGCAGCTGGGATTAAGCCCAACAATTTTTCAGAGCACTCCCCGTGGTAGATGATAAAGAAAACGCAAAGAGATGCAACATCTCTTCGCAGCGCCAGTGAATCGAACCGATCGGAAAAATTCGGTTGTCGACGGTTCGAGCTGCTTTGCACTGGATGTAGTCAAGTGGAAGGAGCTAGCACTGGAGCACCCCAACCCAGAGATGGGGACAGTATTTTGTGTGAGGCCGAACCTGCGCCTTGTAAAGTTTTAGGCAGATTTCAGGCGGAAATATTGTACAGCTTTTCTGAGCACGCCAAGATTTTTAGAGGCTAATTTGGCCTTTCCTTCCAAGTGACCACGAAACTGCACATCACTCGATATGTCGACGTGTTTCTGAAGAATCTAATACTGGCGGAGGTAACAGGTGGAGTGCCTTGAAACTGAGGAGAACGACATTTGGTTTATTTGAGCGGTAAACGTGCAAAGTTGTATCTTCTGGTGATTAAACTGGACTAGATTTAGTCGCCCTCAATCCGAGACTTTCAGTATAGACTCGACTTTAGACGCAAGATTGTCCCGGTACTCGCAACGTTTTCCCGAGAAATATTGAATATGGAGAGCATTACCAGTGATGTCAACCGCATAGCAACGAATGTTACAGGTTTGCAACATATCAACATAATCAAATAATTAAACATAAATTGGTTCAATATGATTGTCTCGCTCTTTCTTAATAACTTCCCAGTTGGAAGTTATTGTAATGGGTCCAATTTAGCAAATTGGAAATTTTAACATATCTCCACGTTTCAAGGTCTTTAGAGTCGAATAGTTTAGTTTTTTGAGGATGTGCCGTGTGTGCTCATGTACGTATGTATGTATTTTTGGATTCAATTTTCGCCTCGTGTATCTCGAGAACAAAAAGTGATATTGAAATTCGACCAGTTTCATTTAACGCATAATTATGTAACGTAGACCTCAATAAATGTTGAGCAAAATCGGTCAAGTAGTTTTTTGTGCCGATTGAAAAATTGTGTAAAATATTGAAACATAATATGATAATTTTTTATTCTTTCCACCGGGAAGTTAAACGTGTGGACTTTTCGGATCGCACCTAGACCGCTTTTTAATTTTCGAATAAAGCAAGTTACTAAAGTGATGATCTTTCATACATGTGGTAATTATTTTTTATGTATATAGATTTACCACTTGCTCAGCGGAAAATATATACCATCGATTATATTCAACAAAACCTTATCTGCTTGCAAAAAAATATTTCTAAATCGTGAAGGTAAGGCAGGATCTTGACAACGTTGTTAGCGGCAGTGAATAAGAATTCACTACCTCCTACCAAATAATATATATTATTATGTACTCAGAAGTTCTAAGACCCCATACTATCACGTGAGTATTGTTAAAGACGTTGTTTAATTACGTGTTTAATTAGACTGCTCTCTTAAACCTAAGAGTAAGTACATTTATTAATATATGCTAGTAGGGTAGAGGCACATACACTACAACAGAGATAAATAAAATTGTGAGATAGGTAACAGTATCATCGTGATAGCGACTTAAATAATAAAAACTTACGGTTGCCAAACCAGTTGCTAAGAGAGAGAACTATAGCAAATATTCACTCTACGTTCAGCGGTGGACTTTTGATTGGCTATATTTAATTAATGAACGATGGATAATAACTAGAGGGAGCAAGAACGGGTAATACGTTCGTAATCGATTTATTGGTAGTTGTGATCTAGCGACAACAGAGAAGGCAGACCGCGGTTGTGCCACTCTTATATCACTATATTACTTTACGTGGTAAAGCCACGCTGCAGCTATAAAACTTTTCACAGGAAACAAGATCTTCCATCTTAATCCTCAGCTATAAAGATTTGAAGGTTTTTATTAAAATAATGAACAGTGATCAGTAAAACCTTTGAGAATTTCTTCAAACTTAATCTTCGACTAAAATGAATTTATCGATATTTGTTTAGGAAACATTAATCTTTTTTTTTACAGCTTTGTGACTTTCCGGTATCGTGAATTTCGTATTGGTAATCTTAAAGTAAATAATTTAAGACTAGTAACACGTGGCGATTTTACTTATGAAAATTCTATTAAGAAACAATTATATACTCTAATAAAATTTGTAAATTGTAAAAATCATCATATGTATAAATAGTTCAGCAATAAGAATTTTGTTCCTATTTTAGGACTCTCTCTACTCTAGTAATTACTCTGAGATGAAACCAGATGAAACTCGAAGTTACCACAGACTTTTTCAGACAGGTTTTTTCTTTAAAATGTTTACTTCAAAACAGTCAATGATAAATAACCATACAGCCTATTCAAATGTGTCCGCTAATATTCAAATATTTATTTAGTTTACAACATAGCCATTTAATCGTTTTTGTAAATAGATTTCTATTATTCAAAATTAATTTTACAGATATGCCTCAATGTTTCAATATTACGATTTTCCATAAATCTTGAAATTGGTCAATAGATACATTCAAAAGTCAATGGTGCGAGACTTCTGGTACTGAGGTCAAGCTCATGAGATCGTAGTAATAAACTCCACGTACAAATGCAAGAATTTCATGCCTATTTCTACTGCCTGATGATAGTCACAAAGAAGAACAGTCATGGTAGTTCATTAAAAAAAAAAAACACTCGTCTTAAAATATCATTATACGTAAAGCGAGTTCAATCCCTATTGGTTTACTACTCGTGTCTGTCTACCTGAGAAATTAAGAAAATTTCAAGTCACTGCAATTTTTAACTGAATTCCTTTTACTATTATAATATAAAAGATTTAAGATTGACCCTTAAGAAATCTTCAGGCATATTCTCCTGAATATCATTTTTATGCTAAGTGTGAATTAGATCATTTTCGCGTGTCTATTTATTGTGACGGTGTAAAAGATCCACAGTTCCGTTTAGTCATGTGGGTACCTATGTTCAACAATTGATGACTATGGAAAATGCCAGAAAAATCTTATACTACGTCTACTTCTAATTATTCCTGTCAATATTGGTGCTACTACAGAACACCACATTTTGTGTTCTGTAGTTATATCCGTCTTGTTTACACCGGACATAAAAATTCATAACGGCAACTGACTGAAACCTTATCGATGCGATTATTAATCCAACTGATGTCAAGTCAAGCGTGACGATTGAGCAAACCCTTCCTACAGTGGGAGAGTCTTAATTTTTAATGACTGGGAAGAGGAAGATGTCCTATTTGTTACAATTTCGGAAGTACAATCCAAAGTTGAGAGGAAAGACCAACAACGCACCTGCAATACCCGTGGTGTTGCAATGTTCTTGGCCGGCTTAAAAAACTTGTCGTCAGGGGAGCCGCATGGTCGTTTTCTCCTTTTTTTACAAAAAAGACATGTCACACTATGGAAATATGTACACTATTAACATATATATGACATCATACTTTATAGCATATACAATTAAACTTTTATCAACTCACGTTTTAGAGAAATTTATCAAATAAGTGTTTAAATCTCTGGCAGATATATTGTATTTGCTTTAGATTATAATAACTCTATATAAAATTGAGAAAATTGCAATGCAAAAATTGAATATTACATTATGACGGCAGAACAAAACTTCTCCGATCACAACCTCAATCTCATGGTTTGTAGACGGGAGATGAAGCTGCAATCGTCAGCAAATTTGACACTATACAGGCAACTGATTTCCAAATGCATTCAGCGATACTTACGCAACTTACAGTACAAGCTGTATTGAAAAAGCGATTGATCGGAACCAGGTCTCCAAAGTCTTTGCCAGAGACCTGTCTGCCAGGAAAGGCTAACTGTCAAAGGTGAAGACTGAGTAGGGCAGCATCGCTTTCGGGACACCGGAGATTTCGAGTGAGATTGAGAGGTTCTATGGGCAGCTGTACACATCATCGTTGGAGCCACACGTAATTGTGAGTAATGATACAAGAGCAAGTCTTATCTGACACTATTCTGATGATATCTCGGATATCAGTCTGAGCGAGATTAGAATGGCTCTCCAACACCTTAAAAATGGCAGGGTTCGAAGCGATCTTCTGAAAGCGAGTAGAACACCGGTTTTTAAAGTCCTTCAGGTTTTCAATTCCGTTCTCAATGGTATCACTACTCCGGAGGCGTGGAGCAGAAGTGCGGTGGTCTTGTTCTTCAAAAAAGGCGACAAGGCTCTCTTGAAGAACTACAGACTAATTTCCCTTCTGAGCCGTGTCTACGTGCTGTTTTTGAGAGTCATTACAAATCGTCTCACACGCAGACTCGACGACTTCCAGCCTCCCGAACAAGCCGGTTTCTGAAAAGGCTTCAGTACCATAGACTACATACATACCGTCCCTTCAGCGGTTAACTAAACTGCAGGTGTATCCAAGTGTTGAAGTGTTTGTACAGTAGGGCTACGATGGCTATCCAAGTACAGAACCAGAGTACGAAACCTATCCAACTGCAGAGAGGTGTAAGACAGGGTGACGTTATATCCTCGAAACTCTTCACAAATGCATAAAGTTCTTAGGCAGAATCGCTGAAGGACCTAACTAAGCACTATGCTCAATGACTTCAATAGTGTCTCTCAACGGATAGATCTTAAGATGAGCATGGACAAATCAAAGATCATGTTCAATGTCCACGTCACACCTATGCCAGTAGTTGTTTGGAGCACTATTCTCGAAGTTGTTGACGAGCACGTTTACCTAGGACAAATAATATGACTAGTTAAGTCCAACTTCGACCGAGAGGTCAATCGACGGATTCAACTCGGCTGGGCAGCGTTCGGGAAATTACGACACATCTTCTCGTCAGGTATACCCAAACTCTGAAAACTAGATTGTACAACCAGTGCGTGTCGCCAGTGATGACATACGTATCTGAGACGTGGTACTTCACTGCTGGCCATATGAGAACGCTCAAGGTCGCTTAGCGAGCTAGGGAGAGGACTATGCTCGGAGTTTCTCTGCGTGATAGACTCGGAAATGAGCATATCCGCAGTAAAACTAGAGTGACCGACATAGCCCAACTGATTAGTAAGCTGAAGTGGCGATGGGCCGGCCAAATAGTTCGAAGAACCGACAAGCGATGGGGAATTTTTTTTCGAGTGGCAGCCTCGTACCGGTAGGTGTAGTCTAGAGCGACCCCACACTAGATGAATTGACGACCTGGAAAGACATGCAGAAAGTCGATGGATGCAAGTGGCTCAGGTCCGTACTTTGTGGCCCTTTTTTTGTAGCATAGGGTGACAAACGAGCACACAGTCCACCTGATGGTAAGTGGTTGCTGCGGTCCATAGGCATCTACATCTATCCTCGATTACAAATCATAATGCAGATGCGTTGTCACCCGTGTGGACTAAGATGGAATACCTCGTTTCCAGTAAAAAAGGGTGTCCGGTTCTCTACACTCGCCATAAGAAACTATTTCATACTGGTATTCTGAGAGAGCGTGGTCCTTCCCCGGTCGAGCCGACCCATTCGTACTACAACTATACTATTAATATAACTCCAGCATGGCTCTACCACGTATGAAATCCTTCTCGTCCTTACATCACATTGATAAAATTTATAAAAATCAAAATGAAACGAATGTATCAAAATGTTGTGCATACAAAATTTTTTGAAATGGAAAGTCATAAGCTATTCGCACATCTTAATCGTCTGTCCCATTGTTAGCATTCGTGACGTGATGGAATGATTGATGGTATTATTTCAGTTATTATTGACAACCCCTTTAGTTCCCCGAGGAATAGACGATAAGAGCTGCAGCTAGTGCTGGTGCCGAGAATTTGTACGTAAGCTTTTCCGTTGCCTCGTTTGATTTTATTAAAAAGTATCGACAAGCTCCGTTTTCACCAGGGTGAGATTTATTAGCGTGTCGTCTTTTAGTTTTTTTTTTTAAATATCGTGATAGATCCACGCCGCAGCTATATTACGGTTGTAGCAAGAATAGATGCACACGACCGGGGTAAGACAACGTTCTCACAGAATACCAACGTAAAATAGCAGCTTAACGCTGCTGTGTTTCCTTTGTGGAGAATTCTGAAGACACTTTTCACAGGAAACTAGGCCTTCCATCTAAGCTCTCAGATGTAAAGGTTTAGAGGTTTTTATTAAAATAATTAACAGTGCATAGTAAAACTTTTAGAAACTTTTAATTATGAAAATTTCATTTAGAAAAATATATACTTTAATAAAGTTTGTAAATTGTAAAAAATCATCTGAGACTAAATAATATTAAATGATTAACAAGCAAACGGTTAAAAATCATTAGTACACAAACAAAATCATTACTTATTTAGAATTAAAGGACAGATAGCGATATCATCATCATTTCTTAGGAAATAAGAGTTCAGGAAACATACGTTTTTAAATATGAAAATAATATGAGTACATCTACTCTCCCAAAAGCTCTCTTAGCAGTGGTACGTATATAGAAATATGTGTGTATATAACTAATGTTTATATAGTTTATGGTTTTATCTCACAGTATATTCTTTTACACTTAACGGTTATACGTATTTTAAATTTCCCATGATTATATATGATTGCTCGAAAGAGATCGCTATTAGGGATAATTTCGTCCACTGTACAACAGGTTTAAAGTTAAAATAAAGTCTATATACGTCTCACTGTTTGGCAAACATAAGCAGAAACTACAAAGACATTTAAAAATCACGTCATGTCATTTTTTGCATCGCCGTACTCAGATAAATAAAGGTATGGGATTATATTGATCGCACTACTAAATACCATAGTGGTAAATTATTCCACCTAAATTTGTCCGAAGGTTTTATTTTTTATATGTATCTAGACAAACAGGCCTACTGTCCAGCAACATTAGTAAATAGCGTTGTAATATACATTTATTCTAACGATACGCCATTCATTACGTGACACTAGTGACAATAATAAAACTAAATAAAGATAATATAAAAGTACTTGTATACGTGTGTAGTGAAAGACCTATCCAAATTAAGTCTGTGAGAATGCGAGTAACACAATAGTATCCTTATGTGTTACTCGCATTCTCACAGACAGACAGGCAAAGGGAAAACTTTTCCAAAAACTATTGTTTTTGCCACTGTACCGATAGTTCAGTGTCACCGTGACCTTTACAGCCTGTCAAAAGTCTACTACCGAACACAGGAGTCTCCATATAACCATTATTTATATGGAGACATTAACATAGGGGCGATATTTGCCAAAGTTGCCAATTTTATTTTTTTTAAATTTATGTTTTTTTCCAGATTTTATTAGGAAGACGCTTCTGCCCTCCTCCTGGTTTGTTTCTCTCTGTCACTTCTTAAGTTATTTAAGGGGGCGATCCTGTACGTGTTCACATCGACGCTCCGGGAAGTCTGCAGTCTGTGAACACGTACAGGATCGCCCCCGGCACTACATCAGATTTCATAGACCGCAAATCCTCGCTAAAGAACACCGATTCCTTCCAAGGATGATTCGCGAGGCTATTGAAATCAAAAAACATCCTAATTTCAATAGAGAAGATGGCTGGGTGCTACCTGCTTGGGATCCTATAATAAATAAAATTAAATGCCAACCCAAGCATACAACTGCAAGACTTCAAATACTATAAGTTCATACTGCATAGACCGGAAAAAAAGTTAAATTTTAATCTATGGTAACCGCGGTTAACTATGACATATGGACGTTGAATATCTCAGTCCCGCCCGTAACCATGAATGCTGTAAAGCGTTCGAAACGTCGGGTATTTAAAAAGTTAAATATACGCGATAAATTCCGTAAAAATTAGTATTATTTCAATGTTTTTATCATATCAAAGTTTGGAAGTTTCAAGAAACCTGCTTTCAGGAAGTTTCGTGATTGTTTCCAACTCACGTTAGTTGTCGCTGGCGTCTTACTCTAAAATGTAAATTGAACAAAGAAATTCTCTTTATAATGTCTTTTATATGTTTCAGTTCTTTGCTAATGCGTTATGATTAAAAGCTGCGTCTGAAAAATTTAAAATTTAATGAGAAAATATTAATTACCTCAAATGTTTTTTTTATTTATTCTTCAGAAAAAAGTATAATTGCTGGATAAATTGACGTTATATAATAGATAGATGTATAATACGTTTATCATTCCATCTCAGTCCTCGGGGGTGACAACGTATCTGCGTTTTGATTTTTAATCGAAGATAAATGTAGATGTCTATGGGCCACAGCATCCACTTACCATCAGATGGACTGTGTGCTCGTTTGTCCCTCTTATTCTTTAAAAAAATATTTCCTTAAATGCACTAATGCACAATGCGTACATTACATGCGTTGTGCATTATGATTCACTTAATATGCGATATGCCTCAAGATGTTTCACGCACTCTTATGTACGTGATAAAATTGATCGGCGCTTAAAATTTAAACTTAATCATAGACATCTTAGATACACCAAAATATCTACATCGCTGAAAAATTATTTCTAGAAATGTTTCTTGGACTTTGTCATGAAAAAGTATGTGTGATTAATATGAATCTTTTATAAGTTTATAACACTGAAAATATTGGGTGATAATATATTATATCACCTATATATTGAACATGTAATGGAGTCTGAAGAATAATCACTAACATATTTCAATTATTTTTAAAACATAATAGTGTAAGACTAGATAATGAACATTTTTCTCTAGCTTACACAACTAATAATTATCTACAATAAAACAACTGCAAATTTTGCATAGCAAAATTTTAATTTGATCATATATGAAGTCCCAGTCACACACAGTGTGTATAGTATGTATTTATTACAAATTTATAGATACTCAAAATAAATTGCAGTTTTTGTTAAAGCCTTGGAGACTTAGAAGCTAAGCGCTAGGTGTAAATTTCACAGTACGCGAGCAACTAGATTTGAATCCTCACCAGCACCACTGAAATGTTAAATGCAATTTTAGTTGCTATTTGTGTGGGTCAAAAGAAAATATCACGAAGAAACGTACAACGTCTAAAACTTATGCCCAAATAATCCAACGCTGCTCAATTCTAAGATGCTGTTTCTTAACGTTCTGTCTCTACCACTTTAAGTCAACGTGATCATGATACCGCGAGAAGACATTTTCAAATTGTCAAATTGATCGTTTGAGTATTTGGCCTTTACAATATTTCAACGCCATGACGTGAAGTCCGCAATTACGCATTGAAGCATCTCGTTGAACTAATGACCTCATAAGCATTTAAGAAATTTGTTACAGGCATATGTGTAACAACAAGACTTCTAAAGACTCCACTTTAATAATTTGTTCAAAATATCACTCTTCTTTATTCGATGAATTTTACTGGATTTGTAAATAGAAAAGTACATTCTGTTTTGATACTTCCTCCTAAAAAGTCAGTCTATAAATTCCCTCGTGTATAATAATCCATTCTGAATTTGAGTTAATAAAGCGTATCGTTAAAATATGCCCGGAAGTGTAAGCGCAAAGTCAATACTCTCGTTATAATAATAATACTTTCCGTCACATCAGTAATATTAGACTTTCAAGTAATATTAAACTTACCAATGATTAGTGGTTGAAATTTAAGGTCACTTCCTTTTCTATTTCTTAAATATTACTTCTTATATTTCCTAATAGACATTAACCGTCAATTTTAATTCGATCAAATTCTTAATATCATTACTTTTTTATATTTTATGGCAGTAGTTATAATTTATTCTATATTATTATTATATTATGCATCCAATAAATTTAAAAGGTGCAGCAACTAAACTATTTTGTATATTATAATTTTTAGAATTCCGTAGTCAACTAGGAACCCTTATAGTTTCGCCATGTCCGTCTGTCCGTCTGTCCGTCCTCGCTTAATCTCTGCGACCGTTAAGGGGAAATATAACCTCAAATGGCTTAGCAAGATCCTCCGTTATAGCCGACAAGTATTGCAGCATTAATTTTGAAATAAATATAGGGTAAAGTTGAGGATTAATGTTAAGGTTTATGTTAGACGAAAACACGATTCCGTAAAATTTTCTCGATAGAAAAAAAATCCAAAGTTACCTCCAAACTGAACAATAAACCGCTGCTATTCATAAAATACTTTAAATAAGATCATGAAACTTTGCATACTAACTGAACTAACTATAAAGCAGTGCTTATGTTATTTACTTTTTTTAAAATACCATTATTTTCACTGTAAAAAGAAATTACCTAAACTATCGACGCGTAAGCTTGATTCCTGTCGCTCCGTTAGTATTGCTCCGGCTTTTGAAGGGAGAAGTTGTGTCGCTTACGATCAGAAAACACATTACGCAACAGTAAGACGTAAAATTAAAATGGGAAATAACAGTTATAAAAATAAGAAGCGACTGGGTTGGCGTTAAGAAACAGGCATATATATGATAAACCTAATGAAATAAGTATCTAACGACCTATCTACTTAGAGTATTAGTGATTACAAACACGTCGGTACATAGCATACGACGCGCGGGGAAGTGGGGGCGAAATTAGAATTTGAGCTGACTTACTCTCACCTCTTAACACTAGAAAGCTGAAATTTGGTACCAATATGTGTATCAATCACGCCGATAAAGTGGTAAAATAAAAATTGGAAAAAAATGTTTTATTAGGGTAGCCCCCCTATATGTATGGGAAGTGATTTTTTTTTAATTTCAAC
Organism: Parnassius apollo; assembly: GCA_907164705.1. NCBI lineage: Eukaryota > Metazoa > Arthropoda > Insecta > Lepidoptera > Papilionidae > Parnassius > Parnassius apollo. Next base: position 317,904 of record CAJQZP010000049.1, on the reverse strand, counting down.
CCTAACGTGTGATATATTGTTGGAAAGATATTTAAAAATGAATAGGGGTTTACTAAAATAATTTTTTGATAATGTCAATAATTTCGGAAATAATCGCTCCAAAAGTAAAAAAACAATGTGTCCCCCCCCTCTAACTTTTGAACCATAAGTTTAGAAAATATGAAAAAAATCTGAAAAGTAGAACTTTATAAGGACTTTCTAGGAAAATCATTTTGAATTTGGATGGAAATAACAGTACCCACTACATGGAGCAGTTGCAGGAGCGCGGAGCGCTGCTGGAGCGCGAACATAATGGATACCCACCTTTAAACTCATAAGTGGGAACACTTATTATGACGGACGGGAAACTACGGAACTCTACACTGAGCGTGGCCCGACACGCTCTTGGCCGGTTTTTATTATTTCTTTAATTGTATGTTTATGTTTAAATCGGCCCTTAATAAGATAGTTAAAATATTAAATTAAAATCAACAAGAAAGCGTTTCTAAGTAGATCATTTTTAGGCTTTTTATAAGTGCTCACATCCAACAAAATTTCTTGTAGGTATTTTAGAATTATAATATAACGTATCCATGACTACCGTGGCAAAGTCCCCCCCCATCCCCGTGACATCGGGAAAATAAAATAATTTAATATATGTGAAAAAATCGGTACAGTTAAAACAAGTTTTATTTAAATATGTAGTGTGAAAGAAATCATTATTGAAAAACCAATAGTTACACGTCTTATTTAACCACAGAGCCAAGTCTAACGCGCTAGTAATAGTGCTACTGATGTTGGGGTTCATATTGATACGTTCATGTTTTCAAATAAAATTTAAAGTTATTATTACGTACATATAAGTATTTTTAATATAAATACTACTTTATGAAGAATTCTATTAAAGGAAATTACTTAAATCGTGTTATCTGCCAATCAATAACACAAATGTTTAAATACGGCAGGTCATTCAAAATATGAAAGATTGTGAAAAATCAGTCAACCTACAACAACTAACAATACTATCTAGAACGTTGCAAAAATCATTTCATCGGGCTACGAATGTTAAAATTGGTGCCTTGGAAGAGAGACGTATAATAATAAAAAGTGAGTTGATTAATTGTCTAACTTTCACTTAATTTATTATAATAAAAATATTAATTAATTTGCAACCTTCCGCTAACTAATTACAATGATGTGTCTTACCTGGAATGAAGAACACCTCCCGCCCTCCCTCAATTGCATGCACCAACTCAGTCACCACTAGTCCTAGCACCACTACTCCCAACAACACTACTCCCGGCACCACTACTTCCAACACCACTATTCCTGATAAGACACACCATCGACGATAATACGACACGTGTTTCGCCTCTACACGAGACATCCTCAGGTGATGTAGACTCTACGGCGGCTGACCGCCGGTAAGACACTTCATTGTATTTAGTTAGCGGAAGGCTGCAAATTAATTAATATTTTTATAATAATGGATTTCCGCAAAATAACGCCTGATTCTATCAATTAACTTCGTTTATTATTTGTATTGGCTGTGTAATATATAGTCATAATTCTATTCACTAACTCACATATACACCCGCATGCAAACACACACACACACACACACACACACACACACACACACACGTACACGTACACGCGCACGCTCACGCACGCGCACACGCACGCGCACACACACACTTAATGCTTCTCTTTTGACACAGTTTAATTCTAATTGTTGATATTATCTTGCTGTAGGTAATACTTACTATAACACAATGTATCTTCTTGTAATCTTGGGAAAGAGCGAAGTCACCTAACACAAGTATCATACTTATAGGAGATTCCGTCCATTAGTGATGTTACTATGTAAAAGATACTTAAAAAAGATTTTTCAATTTCCTTTTCATTTTTCATTGGCAATAAAAAAAATGTTTATTTGTTTTATATCATTCTTATATTTGCAATGAAAAGGACTAAGTTTTATAAGTGTTTACATCCGACAAAGGTTCTTGTATTTTAGAATCATAATCTGACGTATCCATGACTACCGTGGCAAAGTCGCCACAGTGACCATGGGTGCTGTAAAGTGCCCACCCCGAAACACTCCGTAAAGAAAAGACTAGTTTTATTTAAATGTGTAGTGTTCACGTAAATATAAGTAATCATTATTGAAAAACAGCACTTCCATTTTTTAAGACTAAATAATTACAAGCATAAAGCTAGCACGAAAAGGTTTTTTATTTCAATTAAATTTACTACTCTTATGCTCGCACGATTCGCGTTTTAAACAAGGTACATAAATATAAAGAAGTTTTAAGCAAAGGAAATTTAAAACTGAAAGTGTTTTTCTTAGTCAGTTTTATTAGAATTAAAATAAGAATAGACTGAGAGGAGGATAGAAGTTTCAATTTGTGTCAATCCAAGAGGTCGCTAGGTGATAGGATCTATTATGAGGATACCGTACGACATTTTTAAGACGTTGACAATCCTGGCTCTTCCACTTTTCCACTACTGTGTATTTATATACACAGTAGTGGAAAAGTGTAAGAGCCAGGAGCACGGGTATATAACTGGATCCGCATGCTTTGCCAAAGTGGTGGTGATGGGTAGGAGGTACTCAAAGGATTATGACTAAACTCTCTAGAAACGAGAAGTGTTCGGCTCCGTGAGGAGCGTTATGGGTGTAAACATATTATTGGAGCAGTTCTGCTGTACTGCAAAACTTGTATGCAACAAGGGACTTGAATATTCAACTATCGATATAGTCATATAAACACTGAAAATTAATATTTCGGTGACATTCCTCTCCCGATCAGAACAGATCAATCCGTGCTACCGACATAATACAGGTGCAACTTTGCACTGTAAGTCAAGGGCTCCTGTAAAAATGGAAAACAGAAGGCTCCGTTAAACTTTAAATATAGTATTTGGATCCAGTTACCTTTACTTTAGTAATAATAACATTACATTAAAATCAGAGCGTTGGATAATTATTTTTTAACCGGTCCTCTGCTGGTACAAACATAACATATCATATCTTATAATATTTACTCATTTACTTGAATATTCTTCAATAATCTAATACATATTTTTCATTTCTATTTAAAACACCCACACTTGATTTTCCTACATAAGAGATATGATAAAGATATTTACCACAGATTGTACACGGAGAAACATCCAGACCCACAACAATTAGTTGTAGCCTATATAAGTATTTGTTCGGTGCGGGATTCATTCTTACGCCCTGCATCGCTTGCAGTGATTAACCAAACGCTCAGCCACTGTGCTACTGAGCCGTCAAGATTGGTATAAAACTACAAAATAAGACATGTTACATACAACTTACATCCTATTTAAAATTAAATGTTTTCTTTTATAAGTGGTAGGGCTACGCTGCATCTATATTATGGTTGTGGCACGAATGGGTCGGTTCGACCGGCGAAAGACTACGCTCTCACATACAATACAACGTTAAGTAGCAGCTTAATGCTGCTGTGTTTCGAATGTTGAGTTAAGAGAATCGGAAATCCGTTTTACTGGAATCGAGGCATTCCATCTTAGTCCTCAGGGGTAACGACGCATCTGCATTATGATTCTTCGTAGAGGTTAAATGTAGATGTCTATGGGCCACAGCATTAAGTAACCATCAGGTGTGCATGTTTGTCACCTTTATTCTATAAAAAATATAGACACATGAATATAAAATTTATGTTGACGATTGAATGATCTTGTGACTGTTTTTACTCGCCACGCAATAACACTACGAGTACCATGTTCTGAGGAGGACAATGGAAATATGATCTTTGATTTCCAATTTCCGTATTCAAGCCATTTCTAGCCTGCACACTATATTCCCATTTGAATACGAAACATGTCTCTTATAACTACGCACCGAAAGAAGTCTGCCAATAAAACTTGCAATATGCGAAGCGTGTCGAATTCAAAGGATTATTGTGATAATTTGAGAATCACGTATTATTCTGAATAAGTTACATTCTTTTTTTATTATTATGAAATGTAAAAGATAGTCATTGATATGCGAAAATGACTAAAGAGGGTTTTTAATCCATGATATCCTAAGTATACTTTGATATACCAATAAGTTTATATGTGGTAAAGCCACGCTGCGGATATATTGTGGCTGCAACGTGAATGAGTCGGCTTGACTGGGAAAGGTCAATGCTCTTACAAAATATCAAAATAAAATTTATTTATTAATTAGCCAAACGTATCACTAACATTACAGGCTGCTGTGAGTAAAACACGCGCCAAGTAATAATATTTGATGATACGTGATAATGTTGCAAGCTATTTGCATATTCAATAACATAAACTTGTTTATGTTTACAAGGATAATATAAGAATATATACCGTATATTTATTCGACAGTAACTTCTACGTCGTCGCTTTCCGGTTTATGATACACCGTATCAGTTGAATAGTTAGTACCGAGTATTATTTAATATTCCTAACACATTTTCCCTTTTTATTGCAAGTTTGACACCAGATCAAATGCCCATTAAAGTTTTCTGGTGAACATAAGGAGAAGTTTTACCAAAGTTGTCACGCTTGACGGGTAGTTTGACAACCGCAGTTTGTTTTTATTTTTAGTGTTAGCAGGAAGACGCTGCCCCTGGTTTGTTTCCCTCTATCATATCATACTATACTTACGTGATGAAATGGGCTAATGTTTATTCTTTGGTATCCATTTTAGATATATATATATACATGGAGAGATTTATTGAGAACTAATTGGCCTCATAATATTTTAAGAAAGTAGTTTAGGCATAACAAAAGAACTTCTAAAGACTGTTCACTTTACTCTTTTTTATTTTTATTGCAAAATGTTCACATAAATATAATTCATTGAAAAGTTCACTCTTTTATTCGATGAATTTTACTGCACTATTAAATAAAAGAGTACATTCTGTTTTGATATTTCCTCTTAAAAAGTTAGTGAATATGAGTGCCCTGGTGTATAATAGAGAGTTTTTACTATAAAACAAAACTTTATTTTTTAATCAATATCCGGAATCCATCTTGAGTCAAGCACTTGTCTTTCCGCCTAAAGTAAGCACTTCCGGCTACCTTACCTACATGGAGGGGGCACCCCATCACTGCTTTTGCTTTGTTATTTAAGTAGTGATGAGCACCAGGTCTCGTCATTATAGCACTCAGGATGCATCAGGTAGCCTTTTACCTGGATTCCGGATATTGATTAAAAAAATAGGTAAGTTTTATTTTATGGTAAAACTGTCTATTATTTGTTATGTATCAATATCCAGAATCCATCTTCAGTGATGTGTTTGTTATCACCTGGTGCTAATAACTTATGATAGTTATTAGCGCTATAATATGTAAGGTACACAATAAAAGAATTATTGCAAGAGATACACAACAACAAAAATTATATATAACACCACAATTATATTATTTGATAATATAATTGTGGTGTAATATATAATTCTTGTTGCTGTGATAACTGGCGATCACGATAATAATTTTTGCTTTTGTTAATTACAATAATAAATCAAACTAATATAATATTTGCTTTATCAATCAATTAACGGCATCAAAATAATTTGATAACGATACAGAATTATGTGCCGCAATTTTATTTAGTTCTTTTTTATATTAATTTTGAAATGTGTGTACAGTTTTCCAAATACCCGTCGCAAGGATTTTATCTAGGGAAAATTTTTCTAACCAATTTAAAGAAGATACTGCTGATCTTACTGAACCAGGAGTAGCTTCGATACCCGCCTCTCAAAAGCGGTTTTACCCACCCAGCAATTACAGTACGGGATGCTGGCTTAGCGTCACCTCTAGCTGTAATAAATAAATGATTTATAGCCTCTCTGTGATTTTTAGATGTCTTTAATAATTGTTTTATCCAGAAAATAATATTCAAATTTTTATCAGGATGCTCTTTAAGCCTCCAAACAGACTGTCTATGATTAATGCTGTCCGTTTTGGAACCAAAAGCTGGCCATAAGATTATGCTACTTTGTTCGTCTATTAAACTATTATCGTCAATATGCAACAGAGTGAGGTCATGAACTCTCCGACTAGAAGCCAAAAGTAATAATGTAGCTGCATGCCTAGATACTTCATACAGATTGTTTTCATTTAAATTATATTTACTTATATACAGCATAAGAAACTTAGGATTCCAAATTGGCTGCTTTACTGGTTTGGGCCATAGATATTGCTTTTAACATGTGTTTTATAAAGAAGTTTGAAGATAAATCTACTTTTGAAGTGAAGTGAGTGAATGTTGAAATCACAGATTTATGTACTAAAATTATTCTATAATGATTTCTTATATTTACGCGAACACTATGCATGATTAAAACTACTTTAACGGATTTTATCGCGTTTATTTTTACTTTTTATATACTTTTATTTTTTTAATTCCCGACGTTTCGGGCGCTTTCCAGCACCCATGGTCACGGGGGACTGAGAAGACTGACGTCCCTCATGATAGCCTCACGTATCATCCTTGATGGGAATCGGTGTTCTTTCGCGAGGATTTGTGGTCTATCAAATCTGATGTAATGGTTGGGTCCGTCTAGGATATGATCACAAACTGCAGACTGCAGGCTATTGAGATTAAAAAACATCCTAATTTCAATAGAGAAGGAGGCTGTATACTACCACCTGCTTGGGATCCAATAATCAGTAAAATTAAAACTAAACCCAAGCATACCACTGCAAGACCTCAGGACATAGTCAGTTCATTTTGCATAGATCGGACCATAAACAATAATTAAAAAAGCTGAAGGTACTCCGGGTTTAACAATGACATCGGGACGTCAGTCATCTCAGTCCCCCGTTACCATGGGTGCTGGAAAGCGCCCGAAACGTCGGGAATTAAAAATAAAAGTAAATAAAAAGTAAAAATAAACGCGATAAAATCCGTAAAATTAGCTTTATTCATGCATAGTGTTCGCGTAAATATAAGAAATCATTATGTAAACCAGTACAGACTGGAAATAGCAAATAAAATACGCCGATTAGAAGATCTAAAGACCAAGCGCGCAAGATACATAACAGTTTTAAATTTCTTGAAGAGATGCAGAGATCATAATCTCATTCCTACGTGTGTCAAGATATCCACTAAAAAAGACATTCGAGGAAGCACTAAGATCTTAAATCAGGCTAGTAAAAAGTTGTTAATAACGTTGATTCAGCGAAAACGTACCGATCTATATTTCATAAACAAAACCATAGACAATTCGTCCAGTGAATTAAAGACAGTTTTATCGACATTTGATTATAAAAGTTGCATGGAAACTTTAGATAAACGCGAAACAACTAAACAATGAATGCAAAAATAAACACATTGATAAATACCATAAATTAACAACTAAATCAAATGTCCAACATACGAAATCGTTGACCACAGACACGAATCATAAACAACGCGCTGTCTACAACTTATTAAAACAAACACTGGACGACGCCACAATAGAAGTTTTAGAAAAAGGTATTAATTTCGCAATAACACCGCGAAAAATACCGTATGAGGACATTATCTGTAGTGTTGAGGACTGTCTGTATAAAAATAATATTAGTAATGATGATTTAGAGGCCATACGTCAAGACATCTCGTCTATGTTACGTCGAAGTTCAGCGCCGAAATTAAATCTCCCCAAAAATGAATTTAACGCGTTGAAAAACTTACGCAACAGAACAGAGCTTACGATTTTCCGCGCAGATAAAGGTAATTCTACGGTTATAATGGATACGTCAGATTACAATTTTAAAATACAACAACTTTTGTCGGATGAAACTACTTATTGAAAGGTCAAAACAGAACCTACAACTAATACGCTTAAAACAACTAGCGATCTAATTAAGAAATACTCCGAAAAATTGAATCTGGACGTTAATTCAATAATACCTTCATGTGCCAAACCACCGAAGTTGTATGGGTTACCAAAGATACACAAACCGAATGCTCCATTACGTTCAATAATAAGTCAGATTGATTCGACAACTTACAGATTGGCTCAATACTTAGCTAAAATATTATCACCACTCAGAGGACACACAAGAGCACACTAAGGATTCATACCATTTTGTCAGTGAGATAAAAGACCTACATTTTACTGACAATGAAACCATGGTCAGTTTTGATGTTCAGTCTCTATTTACATGCCTACCTGTTGAAGACTGCATCTCAATTATAACTAGGAAACTAGAGGAAAATAAAATGCAAGCAGAATATGCAGTATTATTAAGACATTGCCTTACATCTGGCTATCTATTGTGAAAGGAAGAGTTTTACAAGCAAGTAGATGGTGTTGCGATGGGCTCACCTGTATCTTCCATTGTCGCCGATATATTCATGGAAGACTTTGAGGAGAAAGCCCTCCTTACTGCACCTGTTACACCAAGGATCTACAAGCGGTACGTAGACGATACTTTCACAATTTTACCATCAGACAAAGTAACTGCATTTTTAGAACATCTTAATTCCATAAACTCTAAAATTCAATTTACTATGGAGTTAGAGGCAAATAATTCCTTATCTTTCCTAGATGTGTTAGTCATCCGAAATCCTAATAACACAATTGGTCACACTGTGTATAGGAAAAGGACCCATACAAACCGATATTTAAACGGTGAATCTCACCACCATCCTTCACAGTTAGCTACCGTGGGCAAATCTTTGTTACAGAGAGCACGAGGGATCTGTGATAGCAAACACCTGGCCGCCGAGCTTCAGCACGTCAAACAAGTTCTGCACGACAACAAGCTTCGGGTCCCGCGCCTACGTCACAGTGACCGAGTGTAGCCGGCCACAGTCGAGCGTGTGCCTGCTCTACTACCATATGTCAGAGGTGTCACAGACAAGATTTGCTATATCTTGAAGCGAGCTTCTATTAGAACATTCTACAAGCCGCCGAAGAAGATTAGTCAGTTCCTACCATCCGTCAAGTGTCATATTCCTCTACAAGATGCAGGAGTGTACAAGCTTGATTGTGAATGTGGTCTCTCTTATATAGGACAAACAAAAAGATTAATTAGGACCCGCGTAAAAGAATATATAGCTGATGTGAAGCATCAACGTTCCGGGAAGTCTGCAGTTTGTGTTCATATCCTAGACGGACCCAACCATTACATCAGATTTGATAGACCACAAATCCTCGCGAAAGAACACCGATTCCTATCAAGGATGATACGTGAGGCTATTGAAATTAAAAAAAACATCCTAATTTCAATAGAGAAGGAGGCTGGGTACTACCACCTGCTTGGGATCCTATAATCAATAAAATTAAAACTAAACCCAAGCATACCACTGCAAGACCTCAGGACATAGTCAGTTCATTTTGCATAGATCGGACCATAAACAATAATTAAAAAAGCTGAAGGTACTCCGGGTTTAACAATGACATCGGGACGTCAGTCATCTCAGTCCCCCGTGACCATGGGTGCTGGAAAGCGCCCGAAACGTCGGGAATTAAAAATAAAAGTAAATAAAAAGTAAAAATAAACGCGATAAAATCCGTAAAAGTAGTTTTAATCATAAAATTATTCTGTAAGCAAGACCTATATCACAATGTAAATGTTCTAGATAACGTGCTACTTGTTCTGGGTTAGGATTTTTATAATTAACCGAATTAGACTCGCACCATTTTTTTCCATCTATTCCATGCTGGTTTATATGTGTTGATCGTAGAGCCTCGCCAACTTGATATTAACAAGTTCTGTTTTTTATCCGTCCATTCCGTTAACATATCTTGCCACCCAAAATCAGTCATGCTTCCAAGAGCAAGTCTTGTATCTGTGGTGGGTTTATGCCTGTTCTCGTGTCTACTAGAGCGTGGACTAGATCTGGTCTTATCTGGTCTGGTCTGATCTTTGATAAGGGGGGTGTAGAGCTCGGCGTTGAACATCTGCTTGCCAAAACACCTTGTTCCATTTCGGGGCAATTAGTATATATATTCCGCTGGCTTGATTTAAATGGTTTAGAACTCTGGGAATAAGATTGGGTGGTGGGAATAACCACGCTAGTTTGTAGTGCCACTGGTGACAAAATGCGTTGTGATGTTGTGCTTGCTTGTCCTGAATGTTCACTGAAACATACATCGGGGTCACGTGAGCAATACTTAACGCAAACAGAGGTCTATCTCCGGTGTGCCCCATATTCGAAATATTTTGGATGTCGCCTATATTGTGAGGTGCCACTCGGGGCAAGCCTTTTGGCGTGATAAAGCGTCCACTTCGACATTGAACCTGCCTTGAAAGTACTGGGCCTGAGCTCGAGAAACTTTTTGGACGTGCTTCCGCCTTCGTTGTTTATATATGACACCACTGTTCGATTGTCTGTCTGAAGAAGCACTTGTGAGTTCTGTAGCTGATTTCGTTCGTGTGATATCGCTGCATGAACTGTAAACATTTCTTTTCTATTTGCGTGCCAGGCAAGTTGCCGGCTCATTCAGGTCCCCCCGGTACTTATATCGCCGAGTTGAGCACCCCAGCCGATTTATGAAGCATCGGTTGTTAGAAGGTGAGTTACTACTGCATTCATGTGATCGGTATAGACTGACCTACAGCTTGTAGCCACCACTCCATCTCGGATTGAACTGGTAATGGAATACTCACTTGGCGGTAAGGGTGGTCCTTTGACAACTGTCGACAGAAGTATTGCAGTGTTCGACAGTGAAGCAGACCTCTCCGGGTTACGTAAGCGGCAAAATTGAGTCTCCCCATTAAGATCTGGTACTGTTTGAGGGACCAATTGCCTTTTAAGAGCTGCTGCTGAAGTGCGTTGCGTAGCGTTAAGCACTTTTTCTCCGATAAGGATTTCGCATTTTTTTTTATAGAAGAGGGGGCAAACGAGCATGTGGCTCACCTGATGTTAAGTGACTACCGCCGCCCATGATCAACCGCAACACCAGGGGAATTGCAGGTGCGTTGCCGGCCCTTTAGAAAGGAGTAAGCTCTTTTCTTGAAGGTCCCCAGGTCGTATCGGTCCGGAAAAATCGCCGGTGGTAAATTATTCCACAGAGAGGTTGTACGCGGAAGACAAGCATCCAGATGGTGTGGATGGTATCGGGACGTTTGCCGTGTAGTGTGTTCACGAAATTTGGCGGCTGGGATTAATCCGAACAATTCCTCAGAGCACTCCCCGTGATAGATGCGAAAAAATACGCAAAGAGATGCAACATCTCTTCGCAGCGCCAGTGAATCGAGCCGATCGGAAAGCACTCGGTCGTCGACGATTCGAGCCGCTCTGCGCTGGATGCGGTCAAGTGGAAGAAGCTGGTACTGGGGAGCCCCAGCCCAGAGATGGGAACAGTATTCCATGAGCGGCCGAACCCGCGCCTTGTAAAGTTGCAGGCGGTGTGCCGGCATGAAATACTGTCCCGCTCTGCTGAGCACGCCAAGCTTTTTAGAGGTCAATTTGGCCTTCCCTTCCAAATGACCACGAAACTGCACGTCACTCGATATGTCGACGTCGAGGATTCCAATACTGGCTGAGGCAACAAGGGAAGTGCCTTGAAACTGAGGGAATACGACAAAGGGGTTCTTTTTAGCGGTTAACGCGCAAACTTGTGTCTTCTGGGGGTTAAACTGGACTAGATTTAGTCGCCCCCAATCAGAGACTCTGTCCAGCAGAGACTCGACTTCAGACACAAGTTTGTCCTGGCACTCAGAGACGTTTTCCCGAGAAATATTGGCTCGGCCGGTGTAAAGAGCATCACCAGTGCTGTCGTCTGCATAGCAATGAATGCTACGGGTTTGCAACATATCATTGATATGCAGAAGAAACAGCGTTGGCGATAGCACGCAGCCCTGTGGAACACCAGCATTAATAGGCTTGCAATCGGAGCTTGCACTGTCTACAACGACCTTGATGCTCCGATCTGCAAGAAAACTGGTGATCCAATCGCACAATTTCTCGGGAAGCCCATAGGAAGGGAGCTTCGAAAGAAGCGCTTTGTGCCAAACCCGATCGAAGGCCTTCGCGATGTCCAAACTAACGGCCAATGCTTCCACTTGGACTCTACTGCCTCCGCCCATCTGTGAGTTAGGTAGACCAGAAGATCACCAGCTGACCGACCACGGCGAAAACCGTATTGGCGGTCACTAATCAGCTGGTGATCCTCAAGGTATCTCATGAGCTGGCAGTTTACAATGGACTCCATTATATTGGAGAACAAGGAGGTGATGGCGATAGGTCGGTAGTTGGACGGGTCTGAGCGGTCGCTTTTTTTAGGGATCGGGTGGACGAAAGCCGTCTTCCATGATTTTGGGACTACGCCTAGGGAGTAGGAGTACCGGAAAAGACGCGTTAAAACCGGTGCCAACTCTGGAGCACACGTCCTCATCACAATTGGGGGGATTCCGTCAGGCCCACTCGATTTGTGGATGTCCAGGGAGAGGAGTGCTTTGCGAACCGAGTGCTGAGTGAACTGCACTTACGGCATGGAGCACTCACACCGCGGGATGGTCGGGGGCGTACTCCCCCCGTCACCGTCGAGTTAGACGCAAAGAAAGAGTCTAGAAGATCGGCTTTCTCCTTTACGGTGTGGGCCAGTGAGTCGTCCTCCCTGTGCAGAGATGGAAGAGATGGCTGACAGAAATTCCCCTGGACAGCCTTGGCGAGAGACCAGAATGCACGGGTTCCAGAAGGAAGACGAACTAGTCTCTCGCCAATTCTGCCTATGTGCTCTGACTTTGCCTTGGCAATGACTCTTTTGAAGGACCTAGAGGCGGAATTATACTTCTTTTTTAGAGCGCTGGTGTTTACATCCCTGGACGCTGATGCGTCAGCCCAGGCTCGGTAGCACTCCTGCTTATAGCATGATGCTATTTTACAGGAGCGACCAAACCATGGCTGAGATTTGCCTCCAATGGGCACCACAGAGGAAGGAATAAAAAGTTCCATACCTTGAAGTACCGCATCAGCGACAGAATCCGCAATAACGTTGGGATCGTCTGGCGAGAAGCAAACCCGCCCCCAAGGGTAGGATGCAAAGAAAGACCGCATCCCATCCCAATCGGCTGATATAGTGCCAAACACGGCGGCAGCCTGCAGAATGCAACCGCGATTTCAGCGTGAGTGGCAACACACTCCGGACAAGACAATGGTCCGAGGAGCCTAAAGGGGTATCGACGGAAATCTGATATCCGTCCTGGTGAGAGGTCAGCAGAAGGTCCAACAGGGAAGGTGCATGATCCTCCACATCTGGAATCCGCGTAGGCGAAGTAACCAGTTGTGTCAGACCATATGCCAAGGCAAAATCATGAACAGATCTCCCCGCATAATCGGTTAAACGTGAACCGAGCCATTCGTCGTGATGGGAGTTAAAGTCGCCGAGGATCACGATCTCTGCGGAGGGGATCTGCTGTAGCAACGAATCTGCAGCCATTTGGACATGGTCGAAGAGTCGGTCTGTTTCGGCATTACCGCTATGGGACCTATAGAGGCACCCGTAGACGCGCGGATGGTCGTCGCTCTCTACGCGTAGCCAAAGAATGGACAGGTCCGAACCTTCAAGTCTGCCGAGGCGTCGAGAACAGATGTCCTCTCAGACGTAAACGCAAACTCCAGCCCGAGGCACAAAGGAGTGTTCCAGTTTGTACCCCGGGCAGGAGAGATACGAGACATCAGCCGGAGAGGACACCTGCGTCTCGGTCAGAAAGAGCAGAGCCGGCCTCGCCATTGAGTTTTGTGTCCCATGTTATGCCGATAAACTCGAGGCACTGTGTCGGAATCAGCAAGGACTTTTCGAAATTTATTGTCCAACCTAGTAACTGCATGATCATTATCGTTACTGATATATCTTCTTATAGTTGTTGCATCGACTGGCTTGCCAATAGAAAATCGTCCAACTAAACTACACATCTGATGCCCCGATTCCTGAGAAACTCTGCTACCCAGTTTGTTACTGAGGCAAACGTTCTCGGTGCAGAGGAAAGGCCAAACGGTAAGCAGGTCATCTGGAGCAGTTGGTGCTGGTTTGAATTGATGTGATTATTTAGTCTCATGTATCTGCGATGACGCTGAGCAATCGGAACGTGCAAGTGGGCTTGAATTACGTCTAATTTTGCCATCCAATCCTGATGCTACCGCAGGTGGGTACTCGAAAGTGACTGAATAATCTGAAGGATTTCGTTTTGACGAACCTGATCACTTGTTTTAAATTGAATATTGAACGGTAGCTGCACTCTGGTTTTGGCACCAAAAAGAATATGGAAAGGAAATTGGCACTCGGCTCCGCCTGTTTGAGTACTCCGGACTTTAACATGCTTTAAATTTGTGGAGTGTGCTTCATATTTAAGGATGTTTTGGTCCTGTAGCTCTGAATCACAATTTGATTTTGAAGTATTAGAGGCGGCTTGACTATGAATGGGTTGTACGAGCCGCTTAATATTCTGCATATTTGTTCTGGCGCGCCTAAATTGCTCCAAACACTTTAAAATTGTTTCAGATAGTCACCATGAAATTTTTGAGAGTCATTTACGACGGTCATCTTTAAAGGAAGAATGTGACTGTGATTTATTTCCTCTTTGTTTATTTTTGCCCGATTTATCTTGATTCGTCTGGTTGGATGGGCGTGGTGCACGTTTTCCTCCTTTCAAGGGATTGTTCCGATAAAAACATATATCATCAGCTTGTTTACTCGTCCGATGGCTTTTGATTTGCATAAAAAAAATTATTTTTGAGTACGAGGCATTGATCGGGATGAAGTGATCAATTTATCTGCCCCTCCAATTTTCTGAAGGTAGGTCTGAATGGAATCGTCATTGAAAAGAATTTCTACGTTAGGAGGTATTTTTTGCAAAACCTCGCGATGATATTCTGCAGGAATCTGTCGCAGTAATGAACCTCTGCATAAGCTAACAAGATTCACTCGTCTACCGCAAACTATTTGAAACAAATCTTCAGTTACTTTGCTATATGGTGACTCCTTAGAAAATAACGTCTATTTTGTCAAATAATGTATTTGGAGTCAATGTTTGTTGAGAATCACTGGCCAAATCTACTAGTACTTGTAATGCTCTTTGTAATTCCTCGTTTTGGCAAAGTAAGGCGTTAGTTAATCCAGCGAAGGAACGTTCTAGCAGATAAGAACGAGGATCCTCACGTAACATTGCAGATTCACATCGTATCAGCGAATCATTTACAGCAAGTTCGACAAAACCGGGGGTATTTCTTCTGGGCATCAATAAACCGCACAGCATACCTATCATCACAAAAACGCTGTAATTCTACTAATTTCTTTAAATATATTTCATTTGCACATAGATAAATAGGACCTTTTACAGTGGTACTTAAATCTCATAGCTTGATCTGGTTTATTTTGTCACCGTCTTCTGTTGTAAGTCAGTGCAAGTTTAGATTAAGTGAAGAGAATATTCTTTTAATTTTGGCATATTACTTCACTAGATTTTGTAATAATATTTGTTAAAAAGGCCACTTGCTGGGATAACAATTCAAAATGTTCATTACTCACGGTTTGATCCATTTTTCTTTTCTTGTGTCTCCTTGTTTAACTGTAAACACTGTTTTCTGACGAATTACTGCTATCCGAACTTGATGATGAAGTACGCACACGTTTTTGAGAATTTAATATTGTAACTCCGTCGACACTTTGGTTCTCCATATTTTATCAGTAGGGTAGTTATTTATCACTTAGTTTTAGTAAAATTGAAACTTTATTGTGCTTACAAAGGCTGACTTGTGAAAGGCGCGATAAAAAATGCTATAATGACGAGACCTGGTGCTCATCACTACTTAAATAACAAAGCAAAAGCAGTGGTGGGGTGCCCCCTCCATGCAGGTAAGGTAGCCGGAAGTGCTGACTTTAGGCGGAAAGACAAGTGCTTGACTCAAGATGGATTCCGGATATTGATACATAACAAATAATAAACCTTCCTGAACTTGAGTTACTAAATCATATCTTTAAAATATACCCGGAAGTGTAAGTGCAAAGCCAACACTCTCTTTATAGAAATACTGGTTTCCATCACATCAGAGTTTATAGTGTGCTGATAAAAAAGAGTAAAATTTAAGAAATGGAAAACAAAAAGAACCTAAATATCAACCACTAATCTTCGAATAGGTTAATATTACTTCTTATTTTCCTTACGAACATTTAAGCATTTATTTTAGTTGCACCAAATTGCATATAGTTTATGATTATATTTATCATTTATTCTATATTATTATATTAGGCGTCCAATAAATTTAAAAGTGCAGCATTTGAACTATTTCGTTTATTGCAAGTTTTTTTTCTTTTTATTGTATGTTTATGTTTTAGTCGGTCCTTGATCACATAGTTTAAATACTAAAAATAATAAAATTAACAGTTTTTAAGTATATTCTTTTCTTTTATAACTACTTTTCTTAAATAAATTGCCAATTTATTAAATAATACAATATACAAGTAATATATACTTTTTATTTAATGCAATATTTACGCATTTTATCCAACCCATAGTAATTTGGTATTAATAATGTTATATATAAAACGCAAATGTATCAAGATACTCTTTTAACAGTTGTATTCAAATACGCAACTACGGAATTCCAGGAGCGTGAAAGAATCACTGGAGCTCTTAACTGTCGCACCTGCGTTTTATCCACGCTGTGAAGGCATCGGCTGCATAGTAAACATCTTTTTATTTTGAGAACATTTTTTTTTATGTTTTTGAAAATGGGAACGACGCGGGAGGTCTACACTGCAAACTTCCTAGCAGAAACTGACAATGATAGAAAAGCCTGAAATAAGAAATTAGATTTTGATTAAGCATTTTCGAATGGGTAGCATAGGGCAACTAAGTATAGATGAGACCATAAAGTATAACGTGCTTTTTTAATAATAAAACATACGTTTTTATTTTCTAAATTTTTGTTTCTAAGAAATAGACTGAAATATTAACGAAAGCGTAACCACCGAAAATATTCGACTGTATCTGACTTCGCATATGTCGTGTTCAGAGATTTATGTCGTTTTTATCAAAACACGGTGCGGTGTAACAAAAGGTGTGTCAAGTACCGGACCATGAAATATTTGTGGAACAGTAAAGAATTTTATATGTTTTTTCATAATGAAATATATAATTAAAAAAAGGTAGTACACTTTTGACGATGCTTTGTCATATATTTTTATTAATCTTTCATAAAACAAAGTAAAATATTTTTTTCCTGGGTAGGTGTAAAACAGATAACAACTGAAATTATCTCTCGTATTATATTTACCTTTAAAATTAAGTATAATTAACTTAACTGTTTAATGTTAAGTTTAAGTATTATTATCACTTCTAGGGATGTGCATTTAAATTAGTTAAAAAAACTTATATTCATCTTCCCTCCATAACATCTGTCACACTAAATAAAAATTACCATTTTTCTATCCCTCTTCGGTTAATTCACTTTACGTCGTCGTACGCGTCGCACTAAAACTTCAGCGGTAACTCACATTGATTACGTAAAGAGATCTAGACGACTGGTAGGAAAAAGTAATGGTTGAAATTTAGAATCTTTTGGCAGGAATTTGGGGGAGTAAGGTGTTTTATTTCGTAGAG
Source organism: Parnassius apollo (assembly GCA_907164705.1). Classification (NCBI taxonomy): domain Eukaryota; kingdom Metazoa; phylum Arthropoda; class Insecta; order Lepidoptera; family Papilionidae; genus Parnassius; species Parnassius apollo. The sequence goes on along the minus strand of CAJQZP010000049.1, from coordinate 300,372 downwards.
GTTTGGTCATCGATTATAATAATACCACTCCCATTAAAAGGTAATGCACCGTTCTTGAGTAAAATAAAAAGGAAATCCCACAGAACTAACCTCAAAATCATAACTCAAAATGAATTAAGGGGTGGGAGGTAGTGGAGAGGGAGGCGGGAGAATTGTAGAGTCGCTCCTCCACTTCCACATCCTGCCAGGCATGCTTAGTCTTTTTTATACATTTTTAAAAAATCTAATTTTGAGGTTATGTTTCTACCTATACTATAAACCTGATTTATGGGGGAGAGAGTTGGAGGAGGGAAGCACCACGTAGCGCAGTTGAGGGAAGGCCGGTCCACGGCTTCGCGGGGCTCCTATTTCTGAGTGGTTTACAACAAAATGACCACGAAGGGAATGGCGGGGTCTATTTGCTTGCTTCACTCGCTCACTCGACCCCGCCATCCCCTTCTAACCTAACCTGTCCGAGTCGGGGTGCCCTAAGTCCCGAGCTCGCTTCGCTCGCTCTTTCACTCAATAAAACAGCAAAATATTAGGTTTTATAATTACTTTAAATTATAAACATAATATATAATACAACAATAACCACACTACGGCTCGCAATGGTGCCTGCGATTTGCTACGACGGGCGGGGGCTGCTCTCCCTCCGCACCTACGACTTTACAAAACACTTTAGGAGTAGGGCAGACAAGACTACGTGGATTCGGGGCGTGCTGATTTAATTTTAGTGCAGATTCGATCAGATCAGATATCTATAGTTAGGTTGCCTTTGCTCCCGCCACGGACACAAAATTCTGTATCCTATCCAGCTTTACACACAACTTTCCACAGTAAAATCGTATAACTTTTTCTCAGAAGGGTTAGAACCCAGAGTCGTAAAGTCAGTTAGTAATAAAAAATGTATAATTTTCCATACTTTACGTATTTTAGGTTATAATAGTGTTTATTTATTTTTTCGATAACGGTGCATTACCTTTTAATGTGAGTGGTATTATTATATTCGGGGACCAAACCTCTACCAAATAAAACACCTTACTCCCCCGAATTCCTGCTAAACGATTCTAAATACAACCCGAAGTAATTCCTACATTGCTTTTAACTTTCAAAGGTATCCTTGTTATTCCTATTATCATAATAGTATTTAGGTAGTAGTATATTGGTTATGTCCATCTCCTTTCCTATTTTTTTTCTTTTCTCACAGTTTACTTCGTCTGGTAACATAATAACTATTTTTAGTTTTTTAAACCATCAGCATTAGACTAGAATATAAATCGATCGTATTCCAATTCTATGTAAATAATTTGCTATAACTTGTCTTAAGTATTCCCTTTATTCATATTTCAATAGTTTTATGTTGATTATTAACTAATTTTATTATTTGATTTTTATACCGTAGTAAACTTTAATTGTATTTGTAAAGATTTCTTATATTTACGCGAACACTATACATGATTAAAACTACTTTTACGGATTTTATCGCGTTTATTTTTACTTTTATTTTTTAATTCCCGACGTTTTGAGACCGACGTCCCCCCGTGACCATGGGTGCTGGAAAGCGCCCGAAACGTCGGGAATTAAAAATAAAAGTAAATGAAAAGTAAAAATAAACGTGATAAAATCCGTAAAAGTAGTATTTAATCTGTATTTGTAAACTTTAGTGAAGTGATTTTTATCATGTAAAAGTATTAAAATGTTACCAATTGCCATACATAAATGTTATTGTAGTCCATAGATAGAGGTAGATATAGACAGTGGCAAAGACAAGGCAAAGACTATTGACCATAGATATTAACTTTTACTTTCAACACAGTAATGTTAACATGGGCACAGATCAACTGGCCTTACAGCCAAATTGTGTACTTTCGAGCACGATGTAGCCTCATTGTAACTTTTCTTTTTAATGTTTTTACGTCGTTACAATTGCTGTTTTCAGAAAATCTTGAAGGTATTTGTACTGTATAGCTGTAGATTTGTTATTGCTAATTTTTTCGATTATAATAATACTGTCACGCTCAAAAGTGCCTTGTGTTTGTATAGATAGTGCGTTTATGCTTTTTTATATTTATATAATATTTGTTTATAGTTGGAATCACTGCATTTACCTTGCTATTTAATCACTTAACTTTTTTTTTATATATTTCTTTCCTGCTTTAATTGATAGTTCAGTAGAATTGCTTTTTTTGTTATATAGTACTGATTATATTATGTAAACAGTTAACTGGTGGGATGATGTTTCATGATTTATTAATATTGATGTCATTGTTTTCTATATTTTGTTATATATTTTTTATATTATCGATAAATATTTTTATTTAAATCGTATTTTTATTAAAAATATTTATTTTATATTGGGTACTTATATCATGCTATTAACTTATCATGTCTGACTCTGACTCTTTTTATTCTATTGAGTCAGAGAGTTCTTTTGTATCTTTTGATGATCATATAAACTACAGTGTGTCTTTAAGTAGCCAATTGAGTAGCATTTTTCACTTTTTCGATAAAACGTAAAATGTTAGCCATAATAACGCTCAAAGCATTCCCAACCACTTTTCTGAGTTAGAAGCATAATTCTCTAACAACAATATACATGCTATCTGGTTTCAGAAACTTGGGTTTGTTGGTTATAACCGTCTTTACATTCGGCATTGTATCCTCTTCCTGTGTTTGTGCTGATTAGGAATGATCTTATAGAGAAAGGAGGAGGTGGAGTTGCAATATATCTCCACGCTTCAATTTCTTACAAAATCATATTAGCATCCCTTTCTCCTAATACTGCTTTGCTGAATTCCTTTTTATAGAACTAGATGTAAAGGGCTCAAGGGTGGTTCTTGTAGCAGTATATTGTCTTCCTTCCCCTGGTTACTTCGCCAATTTAGAAGTGGCTTTTGATAACATTGTTCACTGAATAATCACGGGAGATTTCAATACGGATTTACTGAAAAATTCAGTCCGGTCTGAAAAGTTTCGTAAAATTATTGATTCTGTCAATCTCAACATTCTTCCTTTAAAGGCAACTCATGATAATACCGACACTGATGACTCTCTGATTGATCTCATTATAGCTCACTCCTCTCACAGGGTGCTATCATATTGGCAACTTGAAGGGCCAGCATTTTACCGCCATGATCTTATTTATGTATCACACAACCTTAAACCTCCAAAATATCGACCTACTGTACGGTTCTTACCTAATTTTAGTAGTCAATTAGTAGCCGTATATGGATAAGCTTTTGAAAGACGCATCGCCATGCATAACGCCATGCATCGCATAACCATGGTCCTATACGTAAAGGAAAACTACGACGTCCACAAGCTCCCTGGATGACTTAAGAGGTACGGAAGACCATGACCAGGTGAAATCAAGCCTTTGCCTGGTTCAAGAGGGGCAGATCTGGCGAAAACTGGTTGTCTTTTAAGAAGGCAAGAAACAGATGCAATCAGATGGTACGTTCTGCAAAACGCCTTCCTGCAATATAAGTAATTCTTCGTCAGCTGATGTGTCGAAATTCCTTAGTTCTCTAGGTGTGGGTAAAACATCTTCTTGTGATTGTGGTTTAACTCTTTCTCACGATGCCTTAAATCTTCATTTTGCTTCTGCTTCCGTAATAGCATAAGTATTTCGGTGACGTAGTCCTCTCCCGATCAGAACAGATCAATTCGTGCTGCAGACATAATACAGGTGCAACTTTGTACTATAAGTTAAGGTCTGCTGTAAAAATGAAAAAAAGAAGGCTCCGTTAAACTTTAAATATAGTATTTGGATCCAGTTATCTTTACTGTAGTAATCATAACATTACATTTAAATCCGAGCGTTGGATTAATATTTTTTTAACCGGTCCTCTGCTAGTACAACCATAACCTATCATATCTTATTATATTTACTCAATTACTTCAATATTTTTCAATAATCTATTACTTATTTTTCATTTGTATTTAAAAACCCCCACATTATATTTTCCTACATAAGACATATTATAAAGATATTCTACTGTATCGTAGAGGTGTTTTACCACAGATTGTACACGGATAGAAATCCAGACCAACAACAATTATTTGTAGCCTGTACAAATACTTGTTCGGTGCGGGATTCGTACTTGCGCCCTATAGCGCTTGCTGTGCTTAACCAAACGCTCAGCCACTGTGCTACTGAGCCGTTAAAATTAGCATGAAACTATATAATTCGACATGTTATATACAGTGTACATCCTATTTAAAATTATTTTTTTTATTTTATACGTGGTAGGGCTACGCTGCAGCTATATTATGGTTGTGGCACGAATGGGTCGGCTCGACCGGCGAAGGACTACACTCTCACATAAAACCAACGGTAAGTAGTAGCTTAATACTGCTGTGTTTCGTATGGTGAGTTTAGAGAAACGGAGATCCGTTTTACTGGAATCGAGGCATTCCATCTTAATTCTCAGGGGTAACGACGCATCTGCATTATGATTCTTCGTGGAGGTTAAATGTAGATGTCTATGGGCCACAGCATTAAGTAACCATCAAGGTGTTCTTGTTTGTCACCTTTATTCTATAAAAAATATGTATACATGAATATAAAATTTATGTTGACATATCGAATGATCTTATGACTGTTTTTACTCGCCACACAATAACACTATGAGTACCATGTTTCTTTTTTTGTTTTTTTTTTCTTTTATAGCAGAGGGGGCAAACAAGTATGCGGCTCACCTGGTATTAAGTGACTACCGCCACCCATGATCAACCGCAACACCAGGGGAATTGCAGCTGCGTTGCCGGCCCTTTAGAAAGAAGTCCGCTCTTTTTTTGAAGGTCCCCAGGTCGTATCGGTCCGGAAAAATCGCTGGTGGTAAACTATTCCATAGAGAGGTTGTACGCGGAAGAAAACTTCTTTTGAAACGTACAGTGGTGGACCGTCAAGCATCCAGATGGTGTGGATGGTATCGGGGGAGACCCACCAGGGGGGACCCCGGCGGCCCAGAGCATAACCAGTGCTGTCATCTGTATAGCAATGAATGTTACGGGTTTGCAACATATCATTGATATGCAGAAGAAACAGCGTTGGCGATAGCACGCAGCCTTATGGAACACCAGAATTAATAGGCTTGCAATCGGAGCATGCACCGTCTACAACGACCTTGATGCCCCGATCTGCAAGAAAGCTGGTGATCCAATCGCACAGTTTCTCGGGAAGCCCATAGGAAGGGAGCTTCTAAAGAAGCGCTTTGTGCCAAACCCGATCGAAGGTCTTCGCAATGTCCAAACTAACGGCCAATGCCTCCCCCTTGGACTCTACTGCCTCCGCCCATCCGTGAGTTATGTAGACCAGAAGATCACCAGCTGACCGACCACGGCGAAAACCGTATTGGCGGTCACTAATCAGCTGGTGATCCTCAAGGTACCTCATGAGCTGGCAGTTTACAATGGACCCCATTGTTTTGGAGAACAAGGAGTTGATGGCGATAGGCCGGTAGTTGGACGGGTCTGGGCGGTCGCTTTTTTTAGGGATCGGGTGGACGAAAGCCGTCTTCCATGATTTTAAAACTACGCCTAGGGAGTAGCAGTACCGGAAAAGACGCGTTAAAACCGGTGCCAACTCTGGAACACACGTCCTCAGCACAATTGGGGGGATTCCGTCAGGCCCACTCGACCTGTGGATGTCCAAGGGGAGGAGTGCTTTGCGAACCGAGTGCTGTGTGAACTGCACTTCCGGCATGGAGCACTCACACCGTGGGGTGGTCGGCGGCGTACTCCCCCCGTCATCGAGAAGAATGCACGGGTTCCAGAAGGAAGGCGAACTAGTTTCTCGCCAATTCTGCCTATGTGGGGTAGAGGCGGAATTATACTTCTTATTTAGAGCGCTGGTGTTTACATCCCGGGACGCTGATGCGTCAGCCCAGGCTTGGTAGCACTCCAGCTTATAGCATGATATACTGCAGGAGCTACCAAACCATGGCTGAGATTTGCCTCCAATGGGCACCACAGAGGAAGGAATAAAAAGTTCCGTACCCTGAAGTACCACATCACACAGGTGAGAAGCAAACCCGCCCCCAAGGGTAGGATGAAAAGAAAGACCGCATCCCATCCCAATCGGCTGACCTATAGTGCCAAACACGGCGGCGGCCTGCAGAATGCAACTGCGATTTCAGCGTGAGTGGCACCACACTTCAAACAAGACAATGGTCCGAGGAGCCTAAAGGGCTGTCGACGGAAATCTGATATCCGTACGGGTGAGAAATCAGCAGAAGGTCCAACAGGGAAGGTGCATGATCCTCTACATCTGGAATCCGCGTAGGCGCAGTAACCAGTTGTGTCAGACCATATGCAAAATCATGAACAGATCTCCGCGCATTATCGGGTAAAAGTGAACCAAGCCATTCGGCGTGATGGGCGTTAAAGTCGCCGAGGATCACGATCTCTGCGGAGGGGATCTGCTGTAGCAACGAATCTGTAGCCATTTGGACGTGGTAGTAAAGTCGGTCTGTTTCGGCATTACCGCTATGGGACCTATAGAGGCACCCGTAGACGCGCGGATGGTCGTCGCTGTCTACGCGTAGCCAAAGGATGGACAGGTCCGAACCTTCAAGTCTGCCGAGGCGTCGAGAACAGATGTCCTCTCTGACGTAAACGCAAACTCCAGCCCGAGGCACAAAGGTGTGTTCCAGTTTGTACCCTGGGTAGGAGAGATACGAGACATCAGTCGGAGAGGACACCTGCGTCTCGGTCAGAAAGAGCAGAGCCGGCCTCGCCGTCTCGAGATGGTAGTGGACGGCGTTTAGGTTACAGTGAAGTCCCCTGATATTGCAGAAATTTACGGACAGCGTGGCAGGGGTCGCCTTGGTCTTGTTGCTCCGTTTGCCCCGAGCAGTTGCAGTCTCGAGTGGAATTTTGCCCCCCCCGGAATACGCGGAACAGCCTGAGCACCCACGCTCAGAAGAGGAGAAACATGGTCGTGGATGCTCAGCGAGGGATTCTCCTGGGGTGCTGGTACCCTCCTGGGGTAGTCTATCATCATTTAATTCCGCTACCATGTTGATGGGGGGGGGGGGATTTGGGCCTCCGGCCACCTGCACTCACCAGACGAAACGCGGAAGCAGAGCTTCCACTTCACGCCGGTGTTCTGTGAGGTCGTGGTACCACCCCGGTTTGAGCCGGCCCATACGTGCAACAGCGAAGCTGCCGAGATGGTAGTGGACGGCGTTTAGGTTACAGTGAAGTACCCTGATATTGCAGAAATTCACGGACAGCGTGGCAGGGGTCGCCTTGGTCTTGTTGCTCCGTTTGCCCCGAGCAGCTGTAGTCTTGAGTGGAATTTTGCCCCCCCCCCCCCAGAATACGCAGGACAGCCTGAGCATCCACGCTCAGAAGTGGAGAAACATGGTCGTGGATGCTCAGCGAGGGATTCTCCTGGGGTGCTGGTACCCTCCTGGGGTAGTCTATCATCATTTAATTCCGCTACCATGTTGATGGGGGGGGGGATTTGGGCCTCCGGCCACCTGCACTCACCAGACGAAACGCGGAAGCAGAGCTTCCACTTCACGCCGGTATTCTGTGAGGTCGTGGTACCACCCTGGTTTGAGCCGGCCCATACGTGCAACAGCGAAACTGCCGCGTGACTCTACCACTGTTGAAGAATGTTCTGAGGAAGACAATAGAAATATGATCTTAGATTTCCAATTTCCGTATTCAAGCCATTCCTAGCATGCACACTATATTCCCATTTAAATGGAAACTAATCTCTTAGAACTACGCACCAAAACGACGTCTTCCAATAGAACTTGCAATATGCGAAGCGTGTCGAATTCAAAGGATTATTGTGAGAATTTGAGAATCACGTAATATTCTGAATAATTTACATGCTTTTTTTATTATTATGAAATGTAAAATATAGTTATCGATATGCGAAAATGACTAAAGAGAGTTTTTAAACCATGATATCCTAAGTATACTTTGATGTACCAATAGGTTAATATGTGTGTGAATGGGTCGGTTTGACTGGGAAAGGTCCATGCTCTCACAAAATATCAAAGAGAATTTTATTTATTTATTTAGCCAAACGTATCACTAATATTACAGGCTGCTGTGGGTTAAACACGCAAGTATTTAATGATACGTGATAATGTTAAAAGATATTTACATATAACGATAAAATAAACTTGTTTATGATTACAAGGATATTACAAGAATATATAACCTATATTTATTCGACAGTAACTTCTCAATAATTACATCAACGTCGTCGCTTTCCGATTTATGATACACTGTATCGGTTGAACAGTTAGTACTGAGTATTATTTAATATTCCTAACATATTTTCCTTTATTATTGCAATTTTGACACTAGATCAAATGCCCATTAATGTTTAGTGTTGAACATAAGGAGAACTTTTACCTAAGTTGTCACGCTTGACGGGTAGTTTGACAACCGCAGTTTGTTTTTATTTTTAGTGTTAGCAGGAAGACGCTGCCCCTGGTTTGTTTCCCTCTATCATATCGCCGCTCTGTGCTAGGTGGAAGGAGCTTGCACTGTGGAACCCAGCCGAGAGATGTGAACAGTATTCAATGTGCGGCAGAACCTACGCCTTGTTAAGTTGCAGGCGGTGTACTGACATTAAATATTGTTCCGCATTTCCGCTCTCCTGAGCACGCCATGCTTTTTAGAGGCCAATTTGGCCTTCCCTTCCAAAATATAATAGTGTTAGACCGGATAATGAACATTTTTCTCTTGCTTACGCAATTAATAAATATCTACAATAAAACAACTGCACATTTTGGATAGCGTGACTTTAATTTGACCATTCATGACGGTCGCAATCCCACATGTAGTGTATACTATGTGTTTATTACAAAAAAAATTGATATACAAAATATATTTCAGTATTTTGTTAGTTTTTCGCTAAAATCGTAGTTTATTTATTATCTTGCAAATTAGACTAATGAAAGCAATCGTGAAGATTCGTAGGTATTCTCTACAAATGAATGAGATAATAAATCATTCATTCATATTATTACAAGTTTATATAAACAAAATGATTAATGGTACGATTTTGTCATGGTAATATTAAAAATAACATGAATGCTTCTTTAAGTGTTCATTGTTAAGGGGATTGTGAAAATTCGACGTGGTAACAAAATATAAAAATACCTTTATTATATTTCGTTGTTCATTTCAATAATTGAGTCAAATAAAAAATATTTCTTGAAAAGTAATAAACAAATTACCGGAAAATGTAAAGTCTATCAACATGCATTTGAGCAGCGTGGTGAACTAATTGCTTCATAGTCCTTTAAGAAATGAGAAAAGCCTTGGAGATTTAAAAGCTAAGCGTTCGGTGTAAGTTTCACAGTACGCGAGCAACTCGAGTTAATTTCTCGTCACCACCACTGAAATGTTAAATGCAATTTTAATTGCTAATTTAGTGAATCAAAAAAGAAAACATGTTGCAGAAACCTACGAAGTCTAAAACTTACGCCCAAATAATCCAACGCTGCTTAATTCTGTGATTGTGTTTAGTAACGTTCTACCTCTATCACTTTAAGTCAAAGTGATCATGAAAATACAAGAAAACATCTTCTAATTGAGTAGCGTTTGAATACTTGGCCATTAAAATATTTCAACGCCATTACGCTAAGTCCGCAATTACGCAATGAAGCATCTCGTTGAACTAATTGGCTTCATAAACTTTAAAAATTAGTTTAGGCATGTGCATAACAAAAGAACTTCCAAAGACTGTCCACTTTACTCCTTTTTATTTTTATTGCAAAATGTTCACTAAAAAATAATTCATTGAAAAGTTCACTCTTCTTTATTCGATGAATTTTACTGCACTATTAAATAAAAGAGTACATTATGTTTTGATATTTTCTCTTAAAAACTCAGTGTATATGAGTTCCCTGGTGTATAATAAACCTTTCTGAACTTGAGTTAATAAAACATATCGTTAAAATATACCCTAAAGTGTAAGTGCAAAACCAACATTTTCGTTATAGTAATACTGATTTCCATCACATCAGGGTTCATCAAGTGCTGATAAAAAGAGTAAAATTTAAGAAATGGAAAACGAAGGAACCTAAAATATAAACCACTAATCTTAGCATAGGTTACTACTTATTATATTTCCTTATGGACATTAAGCATTTATTTTAATTGCACCAAATTAAACCACAAAACTAAATTAAAAGCGAAAAAAATTAGTCCCCCGAGGAATAGCCTATAAGCGCTGGAGCTAGTGCTGGTGCCTAGAATGTGTACGAAAGCTTTTCCGATACACCGTTTGATTTTACTAAAAAAGTAGCGACAACCCCCGTCTTTACCGGGATGAGATTTATTGACGTGACGTCTTTTTTTTTTAAATATTGGGATTATCCACGCTGCAGCTAATTTTGATTGTAGCAAGAATGGGTGCACTCGACTGGCGTAGGACCACTTTCTCACAGAATACCAACGTAAAATAGCAGCTTAATGCTGCTGTTTTTCGTTTTTGGAGAATTCTGAAGACACTTTTCACAGGAAACAAAGGCTTCCATCTTAGCTCTCAGATATAAAGGTAAAGGTTTGGAGGTTTTTATTGAAATAAACTAATAATATTAATAATAAAAGTATATTTTTTTAAACTTAATCTTCGGCTAAATTGAAATTATCGATGATTGCTTAAAAACTTTTTTTACTTTTTTACTGGTTTGAGACATTCCGGTATCGTAAATTTAATGTTGGTAATCTGAAAGTAAATAATTTAGGTTCTTCTGATAACATGTGGTGATTTTTAATTATACAAATTCCATTAAGAAAAATATATGCTTTATTAAAGTTTGTAAATTGTAAAAAATTCTCTAATTATTAAACTTTTGGAAATTAATACAAAAGAAAAACTTAAAGTATATGCTTGTAAATAAAAAAAAATCGTTTCAATAATGAGTTATGTGCAGTCAGAATTTTTGAATATTATTTAGTTCCCGATTATTGAAAAATTCTGTAATGTCTGATTAACAAGCAAACGGTTAAAAATAATTAGTATACAAACGAAAAAATTACTTATTTAGTATTTAAAAACAGATAGCGATATTATCATCAGTTCTTAGGAATAAGAGTTCAGGAAACTTACATTTTTAAATATAGAAATAATATGAGTACTATTATGAGTCTACTCTCCAAAAGGCTCTCTTGTCAGTGGTACGTATATAGAAATATGTGTGTATATAACTCATATTTATACACTTTACGGTTTTACGAGTATCTCACAATATGTTCTTTTATACTTAACAGTTATGCGTATTTTAAATTTCTGTACATCTAGAGATTGCCCAAAAGAGATCGCTATTAGGGATAAGTTCGTCCACTGTACAACAGGTTTAAAGTTAAAGTAATGCCTATACACGCTCTTCTGCTGGGTACAGACCTTCTCTTATTTGTGAGAGGGTTTCAGGGCAAGAAAATGTGCGTTGCGCTACCCCAATGCGTGTTAGAGAACTTCACATGTCTTCGAAATACAATTTTTTCTTATTTTTTGGATATGCACGTACTGGCAAGATTCGAACCCAGGTTGCGCGCGTACTGCGAAATTTACAGCGAACGATTACCAACTGAGAAAGTTTAAATGAAAAAAGTTTTAATGCATTCTTATAATTTTTTCTGTAAATTTTTATGGTGTGCCTTTATTAAAGTAATATTTTGTTTATTTATTTAGTTGCTCCACAACACTTTCATTGAAGGAGAATATCTCATTTATTGCACTTCAACCAGAAATACCCTATCAAAATAAAGCGTACAACTTAAGTTTTAGGCGCGCATTCTAGATTTATGACGACATTTTGCGTGTTTAAATGTAATAAATACATAATAACGATTGTTATATTAGTTATTCCGCTTTTTATCGAAAGCAGCAATTAAAAAGACACTTAAAAGTCGTGTTATGTCATTTTTGCATCGCCGTACTCAGATAAATAAAGGTATGGGATTTTATTGATCGCACTACTAAATACCATAGTGGTAAATTATTCCACCTAAATTTGTCCGAAGGTTTTATTTTTATATGTATCCAGACAAACGGGATTACTGTTCAGCAACATTAGAAATAGCGTTGTAATAGATATCTAATCCGTGAGGAAATCAAAATGGAAACTATCATGTGGATGGTGGCTGAATTCAGCCACAACAGAGACTTGGGTTATTTTTGGCCCTAAGTTTATAAAAACTGTAAAATCTCCAGTTCTATTTTAAATTAGGGTGTTATTTTTTTATTCACTACGCAGAATCAGTTTATGTTCCTATTTCTTTAATACATACAACCATACAACTATACAATAAATCTGTTATTATATAATAATTGTATTTTTTTATTATATTTATGTAGATGTAAAAAATAAAAATAAACAAATGATTAATTATAATAAGAATTTATTTTTATCCACAGTATGTATTTTAACAGATCTATCACAAAAAAACAATGCTCTTCATAATCAAATTTTTCAGCAAAACAATGTTTGTAACTTTCATTCTAAACCAACTAATCTGAGGGTATAAAAAGTGACCTCCACATTTTAACATTCTTTAGACATTGCAAGTATTAATGTATACCATACAGTCAAGTTCAAAGTGAACAAGATCGTGAATCTTATTGCACTCATAAAGATTAATAAACATACGAGTTTGGCCGCGAAATACGATCGTATAGTAATGACAGAATTCAGCCAGCTCACAGATACGTCTTTTTAGGGTGATCCGTAGTCAACTAGGAACCCTTATAGTTTCGCCATGTCTGTCTGTCCGTCTGTCCGTCCTCGCTTAATCTCTGTGACCGTTAGCACTAGAAAGCTGAAATTTGGTACCAATATGTGTATCAATCACGCCGACAAAGTGGTAAAATAAAAATTGGAAAAAAATGTTTTATTAGGGTAGCCCCCCTATATGTAAAGTGGGAAGTGATTTTTTTTTTTAATTTCAAACCTTACGTGTGATATATTGTTGGAAAGGTATTTAAAAATGAATAGGGGTTTACTAAAATCATTTTTTGATAATGTCAATAATTTCAGAAATAATCGCTCCAAAAGTAAAAAACAATGTGTCCCCCCCCCTCTAACTTTTGAACCATAGGTTTAGAAAATATGAAAAAAATCTGAAAGGTAGAACTTTATAAGGACTTTCTAGGAAAATTATTTTGAACCTGGATGGAAACAGTTTTTGTACAAAAAAGACAAAAAGTTGTACAAAATAATTTCTGGACTAAGTTTGTAGTATAATCGTTTTAAGCAGGCATTTTTTTTAACTTCGTTTACATATTTTATTATCCTGAACGTATCTTTTTTTCAAACAAAAAAAAGAATTATTAAAAAATTATCCAAAATTACCACCGAAAACTTCAGGCACGTCTATGTATTAATTAGTAACCCAATTCCCCGAGAGATGGCGCTGTAGGTACTTATTACATTGGGTCGGGTATTATCGAATTGTTCGGTTGGTCTCTCCTTGGCATCGCCTGTCGCGGGGCGTGCCATGTTGCACGCTCCATGTTCGCGCACGTACCCACTACCGGGAGCAGTTGCAGGAGCGCGGAGCGCTGCTGGAGCGCGAACATAATGGATACCCACCTTTAAACTCATAAGTGGGAACACTTATTGTAACGGACGGGAAACTACGGAACCCTACACTGAGCGTGGCCCAACACGCTCTTGGCCGGTTTTTTTTTCTGGCTGATATCTGCCACGAGCAGACGAGAGGGATTTATTCTAACGATACGCCGTTCTTTACGTGACACTAAAGAAAATAATAAAATTAAATAACGATAATAATAAAAGTACAACTATACGTGTGTGGTGAAAGACCTATCCAAAATTGTTAGGTGTTTGTGTTACTCGCATTCTCACAGTCAAACAGATAGACACGTAGACATACAGGCAAAGAGAAAAAGTTTCCAAAAAATTATGGTTTTTACCTCAGTACCGATAGTTCAACGCATGGTACCGCTACAACCTGTCAAAAGTTTACGGCTGAACACAGGGCTCTCCACATATTTATCACCGCAAAGGGAGGATATTTACCATAGTCGCCAATTTTATTGTATTTATGTAGTCACATTTATTTTCTAGTTTTTATTGGAGGGATGCTTAGAAAGATAAAGCCTCTAAAGTGAGAGATCAAAAAAAATGCTTTAAGATGTTTATATTATATTAAAGTTTGGAAGTTTCAAGCAACCTGCTTTCAGGAAGTTTCGGGATTGTTTCCAACTCAGTCAGTTGTCGCTGGCGTCTTACTCTAAAATGTAAATTGAACAAAGAAATTCTCTTTATAATGTCTTTTATATGTTTCAGTTCTTTGCTAATGCGTTATGATTAAAAGCTACGTCTGAAAATTTTAAAATTTAATGAGAAAATATTAATTTCCTCAAATGTTTGTTTTTTTATTTATTTAGCAGTAAAATGGTATCATTACTAGATAAATTGACGTTATGTGTTATACAGATGCATAATATGTATATTTAACGAAATACTTACATATATTTATTGAGAGTGGTGGAGCCACGCTGCAGTTATATTATTGTTATAGCATGAATGTGGCTTAACTGGACACATAATACCAGCGTAAAATAGCAGCCTAATACTGTTGTGTTTCGTATGGTAAGTGTAAAAATCCGGAGAGCTTTTTTACTAGGAACGAGGCATTCAAACTTAGTCATCAGGGGTGACAATATATCTGCGTTTTGATTTTTAATCGAGGATAAATGTAGATGTCTATGGGCCACAGCATCCACTTACCATCAGGTGGACTGTGTGCTCGTTTGTCACTCTTATTCTATAAAAAAAATTCCTTAAAGTAATATATGCATTGTGCATTATGATTCACTTAATAGATTCTCGTAAATGCGAGATGCCTCAAGATGTTTCCCGCACTGTCATGTACGTGATAAAATTGATCGGTACTTAATATTTATACTTAATCATAGACGACTAAGATACACTAAAAAATCTGCATCGTTAAAAATATTTTTTGAAATATTTCTTTGACTTTGTCATGATGATGATTAATATGAATTTTATACGACACTAAAAAGTTTTGGTGCTAATATATTGTTACGAGCTAAGGGTTCGTGACAATAAAAATTGCCACTTGAATTTCCAAAATTGACATTTAAATTACTAAACACCAATTAAAACTTGAATCACACTAATGATTATTCACACTTAACACTTTATTTCACTCCGAAAGCTTCGCTCGTACCGCCGAATCAATACTACCCAGATTGCGGCTTTCAACCGAACAACCAATAGGCTTTTTTCCACCGAAACATCCAGAATATTCCAGCAAATACCAGCCCCGACCAACCAGGTGCAGAAGGTTCGAGTGTGGGGCTTTCTAGAAAGCTTAGTTCTTTCATTAAATACTAGATGGCGATAGTGGAATAGTTCTAGAAAGATCTTGACGCTCCTATTTCTGCTGCTTGATACCAGATGGTGCTATTAATAAGCCGACACATACAAGGCGCTAATTATAGCGCGCAACAACATGATACCTACCTATATATTGACCGTGTAACAGAGTCTAAAGAATAATCACTACCCTATTTCATTTATTTTTAAAACGTAATAGCGAGTACACTAAGACTGTATAATGAACATTTTACTCTTGCAAGACAATTGATAATTATCTTCAATAAAGCAAATGAAAATTTAGAATAGCGTAATTTTAATTTGACCATACGTGACGGTCACACTCACGCATGTATTGCGTCGTATGTATTAATTACAAATAAATTGATACACAAAATAAATTGCAGTATTTTATACAAATTTTTCGCTAAAATCGCGGTTTATTTATCAGCTTGCAAAATATACAAATGAAAGTAATCGTCAAGATTCGTGTATATTCTACGAATGAATGATATAATAAATTATTCATTCCTATTATTACAAGTTTATATAAACACAATAGATAATGGCACTATTTTATGTTATCGTAATATTAAAAATAATATTAATGCTTCTTTAGATGATCAATGTTAAAGGGATTGTGAAAATTCGACCTGGTAACATAATATAAAAAAAAACGTTTATAATATTTCATTGTTCATTTAAATATTTGAGTCAAATAAATAATATTTATGGAAAAGTAATAAATAAATTACCGCAAATTGTAAAGTTAGTCAATGAGCATTTGAGCAGCGCGGTGAACGAATTGTTTCATAGTCCTTTCAGAAATGAGGAAAGCCTTGGAGACTTAAAAGCTAAGCGCTAGGTGTAAATTTCACAGTACGCGAGCAACTCTAGTTCAATCTTCACCAGCACCACTGAAATGTTAAATGCAATTTTAGTTGCTATTTGACTGTATCAAAATAAAATATCATGAAGAAACCTACAACTTCTAAAACTTATGCCCAAATAATCCAACGCTGCCTCCACCACTTTAAATCAAAGTGATCATGATACAACGAGAAGACATCTTCAAGTTGTCAAATTGATCGTTTGAGTAATGGCCAAATCCATTACAATATTTCAACGCCATGATGTGAAGTCTGCAATTACGAATTGAGGCATCTCGTTGAACTACCTTTTAAGAAATTTGTTAGAGGAATATGTGTAACAACAGGATTTCTAAAGACTTTCCACTTTACTCTTTTTTTGTTTTTGTTGCAAAATGTTCACACAAAAATAATTTGTTGAAAATATCACTCTTCTTTATTCGATGAATTTTACTGGATTTATAGATAGAAAAGTACATTCTGTTTTGATATTTCCTCTTAAAAATCAGTCTCTATAAATTCCCTCGTGTATAATAAACCTTTCTGAACTTCAGTTAAGAAAGCATGTCGTTAAAATTAACCCTGAAGTGTAAGCGCAAAGTCAATACTCTCGTTATGATAATAATACTTTCCGTTACATCAGGATTCACCGCGTGCTGATAGAAAACAGTAAAATTTAAGAGATGGAAAAGGAAGTGACCTTAAATATCAACCATTAATCATTGGTAAGCTTAATATTATTTCTTATAATTCTTAATAGACATTAACCATCAATTCTAATTCGATCAAATTATTTTATGACAGTATTAATAGAGACCACCTTAACTCCATAAACTCTAAAATACAATTCACAATGGAGTTAGAGGCAAATAATTCTTTAGCTTTTCTAGATGTTTTAGTCATCCGAAATCCTGATAACACTATTGGTCACACTGTGTATAGGAAAAAGACCCATACCAACCGATATTTAAATGGTGAATCTCACCATCATCCTTCACAGTTAGCTACCGTGGGTAAATCTTTGTTTCAGAGAGCACGAGGGATCTGTGACAGAAAACATCTGGCCGCGGAGCTTCAGCACGTCAAGCAAGTATTGCAAGACAACAAGCTTCGGGTCCCGCGCCTACATAACAGTGAACGAGTGAAGCCGGCCACAGTCGAGCGCGCGCCTGCTCTACTACCATATGTTAGAGGAGTCACAGACAAGATTGGCTACATCTTGAAGCGAGCGTCCATTAAGACATACTACAAGCCGCTGAAGAAGATTAGTCAATTTTTACCATCCATCAAATGTAATATTCCTCTACAAGATGCAGGTGTGTACAAGCTAGATTGTGAATGTGGTCTCTCTTACATAGGTCAAACAAAGAGATCTATAAAAACCCGCGTGAAGGAACATATAGCTGATGTGAAGCACCGACGCTCCGGGAAGTCTGCAGTCTGCGAACATGTTCAAGATCGTCCCCACCATTACATTAGATTTGATAAACCACAAATTCTCGCAAAAGAACACCGATTCCTACCAAGGATGATACGCGAGGCTATTGAAATTAAAAACATCCAAATTTCAATAGAGAAGATGGTTGGGTGCTACCATCTGCTTGGGATCCTATAATTAACAAAATTAAACCCAAACCCAAGCATACCACTGCAAGACTTCATGATACTATAAGCTCGTTTTGCGTAAATCGGACCAAAAATTATTATTAAAATACTGAAGGTAGCCGGACTAACTATGACATTGGGACGTCAAACATCTCAGTCCCCCCCGTGACCATGGGCGCTGTAAAGCACCCGAAACGTCGGGATAATAATAAAAATAAATTAAAGTAATTAAACGCGATAAAATCCGTAAATAATAGTTTTATTCAATGTGTAGTGTTCGCGTAAATTTAAGAAATCATTAGTATTAATAATTTATTCTATATTATTATTATATTATGCATTCAATAAATTTAAAAATGCAGCAACTAAACTATTTTGTATATTATAATTTTTATTTCTTTAATTGTATATTTATGTTTAAATCGGCCCTTAATAAGATAGTTTTAATATTAAAAATAATAAAATCAACAAGAAAGCGTTTCTAAGTGGGTGCTCACATCCGACAAAATTTCATGTATTTTAGAATTATCCTCCCCCGTGACATTGGGAAAATAAAATAATTTTAATCATTAATCAAAATAAAATAAGTACGTAATATACGTGAAAATCCGTAAAGTAAAAACAAGTTCTATTTTAATATGTATTGTGAAAGAAATTATTATTGAAAAACCACTTTGGACAAGTGTAGAGGTTAGGCTAGTAATAGTGCTATTGATGTTGGGCTTCATATTGACACGTTCATGTTTTCAAATAAAATTTAAAGTTATTATTTACAAATATTAGCCGAGTTGGTAAAATTTACGTACATATAAGTATTTTTAATATAATTACTACTTTATGAAGAATTCCATTAAAGGAAATTACTTAAATCGTATTATCTGCCAATCAATAACACAAACTTTTAAATACGGCAGGTCATTCAAAATATGAAAGATTGTGAAAAATCAGTCAACCTACTATACAATACTATCTAGAACGTTGCAAAAATTATTTCATCGGACTACGAATGTTAACATTGGCGCCTTAGAAGAGAGATGTATAAAAATAAAAATGAGTTGATTAATTGTCCAACTTTCACTTAGTTTATTGTAATAAAAATATCAATTAATTTGCAACCTTCCGCTAACTAATTACAATGATGTGTCTTACCTGGATTGAAGAGCACCTCCCGCCCTCCCTCAATTGCATGCACTAACTTCGTCACCACTAGTCCCAGCACCACTACTCCCAACCGGCACCAATACTTCCAACACCACTATTTCTGGTAAGACACACCATCGAAGATAATACGACACGTGTTTCGCCTCTACACGAGGCATCCTCAGGTGATGTAGACTCTACGGCGGCTAACCGCAGGTAAGACACATCATTGTATTTAGTTAGCGGAAGGTTGCAAATTAATTAATAATTTTATTATAATGGATTTCCGTAAAATAACGCCTGATTCTATCAACTAACTTAGTTTATTATTTGTATTGGCAGTAATTAAAATGTTAATTTGTTTTATATCATTCTTCTTATTTACAAAGAAAAGGGCTAAGTTTTATAAGTGCTTACATCCGACAAAGGTTCTTGTATTTTAGAATCATAATCTGACGTATCCATGACTACCGTGGCAAAGTCGCCACAGTGACCATGGGCGCTGTAAACCGAAACACTCCGTAAAGTAAAGACTAGTTTTATTTAAATGTGTAGTGTTCACGTATATGTAATCCATATTGAAAAACCACTTAAGACAAGTTTTTAAGCGCAGAGCTAATTCACTCGCGCTAGTAATGGTGTAAAAGATTCCTTATTGGAAGCAATATTTATAACAGCCGTTTACTTTTCCGTATTTCCTCCGTTTTCTTCGTTATATTCTTTGCATTTATTTTCTTCATACCAAAAAATTACAAGCATAAAGCTAGCACGAACAGGTTTTTTATTTGAATTAAATTTTCTACTCTAATGCCCGCACGATTCACGTTTTAAACAAGGTACAGAAATATAAAGGAGTTTTAAGCAAAGGAAATTTAATACTGAAAGTGTTTTCTTAGTCAATTTTATTAGAATAAAAATAAGAATTGACTGAGAGGAGGATAGAAGTTTCAATTTGTGTCAATCCAAGAGTTCACTAGGTGATAGGATCTATTATGAGGATACCGTACGACTTTTTTTAAGACGTTGACAATCCTGGCTCTTCCGCTTTTCCACTGCTGTGTATATAAGCACGGGTATATAACAGGATACGCATGATTTGCCAAAGTGGTGGTTATGGGTAGGAGGTGCTCGAAGGATTATAACTAAACTCTAAAGTGTTCGGCTCCGTGAGGAACGTTATGGCTCCGTGAGGAACGTTATCCGTGATGAACGTTTAAACATATTATTGGAGCAGTTCTGCTGTACTGCAAAACTTGTATGCAAGATACTTGAATACTCAACTATGGATATACTCATATAATCACTGAACATAAGTGTTTTGGTGACATAATCCTCTCCCGATCAGAATAGAGAAATTCGTGCTGCCGACATAATACAAGTGCAACTTTGTCCTTATAAGATAAGGGCTGCTGTAAAAATTGAAAACAGAAGGCTCTCTTAAACCTTAAATATAGTATTTGGACTTATCATATCTTTTAATATTATTTAGTCATTTACTTCAATATTCTTCAATTATATATTACGTATTTTTCATTTCTATTAAAAAAAACCCACACTAAATTTTCCTACATAAGACATATAATAAAGATATTCTACTGTATTATAGAGGTGTTTTAACACAGATTGTACACGGATATATATCCAGACCCACAACAATTATTTGTAGCCTATACGAGTACAAGTACTTGTTCGGTGCGGGATTCGTACTTGCGCCCTGCAGCGCTTTCAGTGCTTAACCAAACGCTCAGCCACTGTGTTATTGAGCCGTCAAGATTGGCTTGAAACTATAAAACACGACATGTTATATACAATGTACAATTTATTTAAAATTAAATGTTTTCTTTTATAAGTGGTAGGGCTACGCTGCAGCTTTATTATGGTTGTGGCACGAATGAGTCGGCTCGACGGGCTAAGGACTACACTCTCACATAATAGCAACGTTAAGTAGCAGCTTTATGCTGCTGTGTTTCGTATGGTGAGACATCTTAGTACTCAGGGGTGATGACGCATCTATATATTGATTCTTCGTCGAGGTTAAATGTAGATGTCTATGGGCCACAGCATCAACTAACCATCAGGTGTGCTTGTTTGTCAACCTTATTCTATTAAAAAATATACACAAGAATATAAAATTTATAATAACAATAATATAATAAAAGTTTATTTATTGAGGTATCAAGCCACTTATGTCAAGTACATTTTGCATCAAAGACAATGAATTGGACACATTACACATACAAAATTACAAATTAAACTCCATTATGAGTTAAAATATAGTACTTTAAAAATTCATCACCTATAGCGTCTGATGCATACCCTGCCAGTGTTTATAAAATATATTGTCAGGAGACACCTGAGCAACGACCTTAACTAATTCGTTTGTTGCATTACGTACAGTTTCCCAGAAACTGGGCGTTCTACAACGTAACGTAAAACGTAAAAGTCTGGGACGGCAGCCTCTGCGAACATTGTGGACGCACTGCAGTACCGTGAATGTTTCAAAAAAATACGAAAAGCACCATTATACTGTACTCTGAGGATGGTATAGGATTTTTTGGTGTAATTTATCCAAAGTTGTCCGGTGTAAAAGCTAATACAATAGGCTTTAAACAGAGTAATCTTAACATCCACAGAACACGAGGCAAAGCGACGCGCCAGCATGTTACAACGTATAGCTAGAGTTCTATGTTCATGCTCAGTATCCAAGTCGTCACTGAGGTTCTCCGACGACATATGACCCAAGTACCTGAAATTCTTCACAGTCCGAACCTGCACACCATTTATGCTTACTGGCGGTACTCTCCTCGGACCCTTTCCAGCACGAAAGACTAGCATTTCAGTCTTAGACTCATTATATTTTAATCCATGCTGACAAGTATAATTTTCGCAGATGAATATAAGCTTTCTAAGACCATTGATCGATGGGCTAAGGAGCACCATATCGTCTGCCTAGCTAAGGTTGTTAAACGCTACACCATTAATGCGACATCCAATTTTTGTACTCCTAAGCTCCTCGATCAATCCGTTAACATAGAGATTGAAAAGGTCCGGAGAGGTCAGCCCTCCCTGACGTACCCCACATTCTAGTTTATAGCCACTAGAGGTTGTGTCGTCCCACCTAACTTTACTTGTCTGGTTCTCATACCAGTATCTCAGCAAACCCAGAACAGTGCCAGGTACATTAGACATGCAATTTTCTCAATATTATATTATAATTAACAAGGTCAAATGCACGACTCAAGTCCAGAAAGCAGGCGTAAACAGACGTACTACGTCTTTTATAATAGTTTACAACATGCATAACGGCATATTGCAGAGTCGGCAGAAACACCGGCATGAAAACCAAACTGAGCATCATTTATCCTAACATTTTTCACAAGTTCGGGCTGTAGAAGTCTTTCAAGCACTTTACCAACTATTGTACCCAGAGTGATAGGGCGGTAATTGGAGATATTAGAAATGTCCGGTTTTATTCTTAACGACTGGTACAACAATCTTCTGTAACATTTTATCAGGCAGATATATATGTTTAATACATAGGTTAAAAAGTAATGCTAGAGAATCAAATAGTTTATCACTGGCATAGAGAAGGTGCTCAACACTCAAGCCATCGTGGCCCGGTACTTACTAACTACTTTTATGATATCACTAGCACACAAGGACAAAACCTCAGCGTTGGAGATTGTCGACTGAGCATGGGAAATACTCTCCACGTGCATTGGTTTAATTGAAAAATGATTAGCAAACATGTTAGCTATGTCCTTTTTGTCGTTAATCTCATTCACGCTAATTGGCAAGCTACTACGTATGTTGCAGGCCTTTTTCGCTTTCCAAAATTTCGAAACTTTTTTATTTGCTCTATGAGTGGCAAGTTTGTTCATTATTATCATCTCTTGATTATTTTGGCACCATTTTAATTTATTTTTAAAAGCCCTATGCATCATTGTCATATCGTCATCAATTTTTCCGTTAAACGGTTTTCCAGCATTTATCCATCCGACAGCGCCAACCGACAAGGCGCAGAAAGTTCGAGTGTGGGGCTTCCAGAAAGCTCAATTCTTCGCTTCGATACTAGATGGCGCTGTTGGTCGAAAGTCAAGATTGAAATTTTCTAGGAAACCCTCCTCGCTCCGGTCCCCGACACTAGATGGCGCTAGTGCCAGGTACCTGGCGTCAACTTAGGCGCGCATCAATACGAAAATAATTTCTTATAACTACGCACCGAAACGACGTCTGCCAATAAAACTTGCAATATGCGAAGCGTTTCGAATTCGAAGTGTTATTGTGAGAATTTGAGAATCACGTAATATTCTGAATAAATTACATGCTTTTTTATTATTATGAAATGTAAAATATAGTCATCGATAAGCGAAAATGACTAAAGATAGTTTTTAAACCACGATATCCTAAGTATACTTTGATATACCAATAAGTTTATATGTGGTAGAGCCACGCTGCAAATATATTAAGGCTGCAACATGAATGGATCGTCTTGACTGGGAAAGGTCCATGCTCTCACAAAATATCAAAGTAAAATTTATTTATTTATTCAGCCAAACGTATCACTAACATTACAGGCTGCTGTGGGTAAAACACGCGCCAAGTAATAATATTCGATGATACGTGATAATGTTGAAAGCTATTTGCATATTCGATAACATAAACTTGTTTATGATTACAAGGATATTACAAGAATATATAACCTATATTTATTCGACAGTAACTTCTCAATAATAATGTCTACGTCGTCGCTTTCCGATTTATGATACACCGTATGTATACATATTTACCTTTTTTATTGCAAGTTTGACACCAGATCACATGCCTATGAAAGTTTACTGTTGAACATAAGGAGAACTTTTACCCAAGCTGTCACGCTTGACAGGTAGTTTGACAAACGCAGTTTGTTTTTATTTTTAGTGTTAGCAGGAAGACTTTGCTCCTGGTTTGTTTCCCTCTAGCATATCATACGATACTTATGTGATGAATCGGGCTAATGTTTATTCTTTAGTCTCCATTTTGCGGCCAGTATTTTTTTATAGAAAAGGGGGCAAACGAGCATACGGATTACCTGATGTTAAGTGACTACCGCCGCCCATGAACAACAGCGATACCAGGGGAATTGGAGGTGCGTTGCCGGCCTTGAATTGAAGGTTTCTAGGTCGTATCGGTCCGGATAAATCACAACAAAATTCCTAGTGAAACGTACAGTGGTGGACCGCCAAGCATCCAGATGGTGTGCATGGTATCGGGAGGTTTGCCGCGTAGTGCGTTCATGAAATTTGGCGGCGGGGATTAATCCGAACAATTAATTATTCCTTAGAGCACTCCCCGTATATCCGAAAGAAAATGCAAAGAGATGCAACACCTCTTATAAAGGGTATATATGCCTGTTCGTGTGCATGGCAACTATAGCGATGTACCTGGAAGTAGTATCCGATCTTACCAGTGAAGGTTTCTTACAGGTCTTCAAACGGTTTGTAGCTCGCAGAGGTCATTATCAAGAGATATGGAGCGATGACGGAACGAATTTCGTGGGCGCGTCTAAGGAACTTGCCCATTTGTTTCGTTCAGAAAGGTGCAATATGGTGGCAGAAGTAGCCGAGTTATTGGCTTACAACGGCACCTTCGGAGGGTTATGGAAAGCTGGTGTGAAATCGGTTAAGTATCAATTGAGACGTGTTATTGGAAATTCGACGCTGACCTTTGAGGAGATGGTGACAGTCTTGACGCAAATCAAGGCATGTCTAAACTCCAGGCCATTGTCTAGATTGTGTGACGATAATAAAAACGGGCACATATTAACACCGGGACACTTTTTGATAGGTGAACCTCCGCTAGTAGCTCCGGATCTGAATTTTGAATCCTCAAATATTAGTTCATTGCGTAGATGGCAATATATGCAAAAAATGGGTCAGAACTTTTGGCGAAGGTGGTCGTCTGAATATTTACGACGTTTTTTCCAAAGCGATAAACGTGTGTCCCAAACGACGCAACCTAATTTAGGCGATGTTGTCATCGTTAAGGAAGACCATCTACCACCTTGTTGGTGGATGTATGGCAGAGTAGTCGCGAAACATCCGGGTCCGGACAAAATTACTCGCTTAGTCTACATAAGGACAAAAAATACTATTGTTAAGCAACCGACAAACAAAATTTGTATGTTACCAGTAACTAAATATTGTTTTAATGTAAGTTTTATCAATTTGTTAATTAGCAAGGATTTTTAAATGTTTATTTTGTATTTTGAAACTTGCACGTATGGTGTAGAACAATGTTGTTCTAGGTGGGCGGTATGTTGAGTATAATATTCTGTATCCATAGAAAATAAACAGTATTGTAGTTCCGCCATTCCTCGCTAGATGCCGCTTACCTAATAAAATACGCACTATTTAGTTGCTGTACTAAAAATGACATAGCGTTGAGACTTTCAAATAAATTTATATACCTCTGAATACGTTGTTTATTTTGGTTATCATAGTGACAGAAAATATCAGTAACAGTCCTTCGGACTCTCCCCACTAGAGGGAAGGAACCTTGCCGCGAATCAGCGCAGTAGATAAATAAATCGTCGTGTGGTGTATAACATAAAAATAACATGAATGTTCCTTTAAATTCACTGTTAAGGGGATTGCGAAAATTCGACGTGGTTAGTGTTGGGTAGGACACGACATAAAATAGAGTTTGTAAGAGTAGCCTCTTTTTTGCACTGAGCCAGTACAATGTCCCACTTCAATTGAGGTGAGGCTAACGAGGTTTGGTATTTGGGCGAGGCGTGCTGAAGCCTGGCGAAACGTTTGAAGTTACGAGTATGAATATGACATTTGACGTTATTGCCGTACAGTTACAATCTGTACTCTGATTGAAGACATTGACTATGAAACGATTAACATACACGATTATATTGTTTGTAAGTAGGTAAATAAAAAGATAAAGAAATATATTTTAAAGAATATAATAAAAAAGCTTGCATATACAATTATAAATTAGAATGTAAAAATAATATTTGCGCGACTTTGTTGCCACTAAGCCGGTTCCTTCTCTCCGTAAGGACCTGGCCTGCTTTACTAAAAGTGCGCTCGGAAGGCACTGAAGTGGCAACGATACAAAGCCGTTTTAAAAATAACTTATAAAGCCTAGGATAGGCGTCCTTTTTAACGAACCACCACTTGGCAGGATCTTGGGACCTTGGCAGTAGGGGTTCCTCGAGGTATTTATCAACTTCGATAATACCCCCTGCAGTCGGATTAATATTTTTTATTATCATATCCACTTGCTCATCAAACTCATTCCATATGCTATGTTTACGCTTACGGGATGGCGACGAAGATGGCGGCTCTGATGTACATGTGCTTTGTATTTGAATTCGCCCGGCCATGGCTTTGATATTTGTACATGCTTTACTGTAAGCGTACTCATTCTCAAACCCATATTTTTTGAATCTTGGATCTAATATAGTACTTTCAGCAAAAATATTATTCTCCTCAATGCACGAAAACCTTGTGCTAATTTCATTTAAAAGCACTTGGGTCATTCGTAAAATACAGTCCGGATGTGGCGTAGATAAAAATTTTAGGCATTTCTTTTTGAGGGCGTTTGATATAAGTATAACCTGAAATTTATAAAACACCACATACATGAAAAAAGAATGTTAAAATTGAATATACAAAATAAATGCGTTATCTATTACTTCACCTCTGATATTGTAACATTCTTTTCTGAACTCATCTCCTCAGTTACATCTTTGAAAAATGAAAGAATTTCTATTGCCGAATCCAAAACCTCAATGTCTTCAGAAGTCATATTTATAGTATCGGGATAATCGATAGCAATTGTGTTTGCTATCGATTATCCCGATACTATAAATATGACTTCTGAACTGTTTTTAATTTTTAAGACCCTTTCGAACATATCATACGTGGAGTTCCAGCGTGTGGAAACGTCTTGTTTTATCTTCAATAGGGGTTCATCTAGCTTCTTTTGCATATTTTTTAATCTCTCAGATGCAAGTGGACTTCTACGAAATAATTCGACAATTTGTTTAATTTTTGTAGTAATATCTTTTATTTCTTTTAATGCAGATTGGACTATAAGGTTGAGAGTATGAGCGAAACAAGGTATTTGCTTCCAATTATTAAGTCTTATAGCAGCTTTGATATTATAAGCGTTATCACTGATTGCTGCTACAATTTTGTCAGAATTCTTTTTAGTTCTAGTGCTAGGTTTTCTGAAGTATGTCTATCTGGAAACTGTGTACATTCCAACAAAAAAGATTTTAATTCTGCTTGCTGATTGAAAAAATGTATTGTCACGGCTAAGTAATTATCAATGGGGGCTGATGTCCACCCATCAGTTGTAATGCACACATGTTCTGCTTGACAGAGTTCTGACTTAACCTTTTCTTTTGTTTGATTATAGACATTAGTCATCAATGCATTAGATAACGTCTTACGACTAGGTAACTGGTAGGCTGGATTTAATTCTTTAATAAAATCTTTGAGTTCAGGGGATTCAATGAGATGGAAGGCTAAGTAATTTTTTGTGAATAATTTTACTAGCATTTTGTTTAGATGTTCAGTTTTTTTAGCAGAAAGCGGTTTATAAAAGTACTGTGTTAGTTTCGTGTTAGTGGCTGAAGCTTTTTTATATAGGTTGGTGTTTTTAGTGGTGGCTGGTAAGAAATCAGATGTTTCAGGCATGACATAAGTTGAAGCAGTAGATGTGGAAGCAGTAGGCATCTCAAGTTCTTGTGCTGTCGAATCAGTGGAATGTGTTGTCAAATTATGGATTTCTGTTGCAGAAGAAGCTATATTTTCAATCGGACATTCACGTATAGCGACAAACACTTGTGGATGCTTGCTTTTTGTGTGTCTGATTAGGTTGTAAGCACCACCGCCTTTGTATGAAAATTCTTTCTGACAAAAATTGCATTTGGCTTTATCATTTTTGAGGTCCTTAAAAAACTGCCAAGCTTTTGAGGATTTTCTATCACCATCACCAGACATACTGCGCATGCAAAAAGCAAACAGAAAAAATGTCAAATAAATTAAACGTCTGAAAACCGTTATTAGCAGGGGATATTTTATTTATGTAGCCTGGTAACCCTTAAATAGGGTATCTATTTTGATTTGACATAAACCCTGCCGCTGCCGCTCGCACCGGTGAGGTGTCCTGGCCAACGGACAATCGACATTCGCTAAACTGTCTTTTACTTAAATACTTATACCCACACCTATAACTATACAAAGTTTATAGGTATCTTTTATTCAAATGTAGTCATAAACAAAAGTATCAACTCAGACAAATAAAAATATTAAAACCACAAAATTAAAACTAAAACTAAAACTTTGAGCTTTGAGCCTTGAGCAGCGCGGTGAACTAATTGCTTCATATTCCTTTCAGAAATGAGGAAAGTCTTGGAGACTTAAAAGCTAAGCGCTCGGTGTAAATTTTACAAAGTTATCGTGACACCACGAGAAAATATCTTCAAATTGAGTAGCGTTTGAGTATTTGGCCATCACAATATTGCAACACTATTACGTGAATTCCGCAATTACGCATTTCGTTGAACTAATTGGCCTCATAACCTTTTAAGAAATTAGTTTAGGCATGTGCATAACAAAAGAACTTCTGAAGACCGTCCAATTTTATTTTTATTGCGAAATGTTCACATACAAAAATAAATCATTGAAAAGTTCACTCTTATTTATTCGATGAATTTTACTGCACTATTAAATAAAAGAGTATATTCTGTTTTGATATTTCCTCTTAAAAGTCAGTGTATATGAGTTCCCTGGTGTATAATAAACCTTTATGAACTTGAGTTAATAAAACATATCGTTAAAATATAACCGGAAGTGTAAGTGCAAGCCAACACTCTCGTTATAGTAATGCTGATTTTCATCACATCAAAGTTCATCGCGTGCTGATAAAAAAGAGTAAAATTTAAGAAATAGAAAAGAAGAACCTAAAAATATCAACCACTAATCTTAGAATAGGTTAATATTACACCTTATATTTCCATAACGACATTAAGCATTTATTTTAATTGGCCCAAATTGCTTAGTAATATCATTACTTTTTAAGTGCAGCAACTGAACTATTTCGTTTATTGCAAGTTTTTTTTTCTTTTTATTGTATGTTTTTAGTCGGTCCTTGATCTTATAGTTTAAATATTAAAAATAACAAAATTTACAAGTTTTTAAGTATTTTATTTTCTTTTATAACTACTTTTCTTTACTTTGTTCTGAAATACATTGCCAATTCATTAAATAATACAATATACAAGTAATATACAATTTTTATTTAATGCAATATTTACGCATTTTATCCAACCCATAGTAATTTAATATTAATAATTTCATATATAAAATGCAAATGTAACAAGATGCCCTTTTAACATTTGTATGCAAATACGCAACTACGGAATTCCAGGAGCGTGAAAGAATCACTGGAGCTCTTAATTGTCGCACCTGCGTTTTATCCACGGTGTGAAGGCATCGGCTGCGTAGTAAACATCTTTTATTTTGAGAACGTTTGTTTTATATTTTTAAAAATGGGAACGACGCGGGAGGTTTACACTGCACTTACTGCTACTAACTTCCCAGTAGAAACTGTCAATAGTAGAAAAGCCTGAAATAGGAAATTGGATTTTGAATAAGCATTTTCGAATGGGTAGCATAGAGCAACTAAGTATAGATGAGGTCATAAAGTAAAACGTTTTTTACTTTTTTTCTTCTTTGGTGTTTTAGGCCTTATAAACGGTTTTTTTAATAATAAAACGTACGTTTTGTAATACAATTTTATTTTCTAACTTTTTGTTTCTAAGAAATAGACTGAAATATTAACGACAGCGTAACCACCGAGAATATTTGACTGTATCTGACATCGCATATGTCGTGTTCAGAGAAATTTATGTCGTTTTTATCAAAACACGCTTGCAACAAAATGTCAAGTAATGGACCATGAAATATTTGTGGAACAGTAAAGAATTTTAAATGTTTTTTCATTATGAAATATATAATTAAAACCAGGTAGTACTACCAGGTAGTACTTTTGACGATGCTTTGTGATATATTTTTATTAATCTTTCATAAAATAATGTAAAGTATTTTTGAGGGTAGGTGCGAAACAGATAACAACTGAAATTATCTCTCGTGTTTTATTTACATTTAAAAATAAGTATAATTAACTTAACTGTTTATAATTTTTAACTGCAGTTTGTAAAAATAAGTTTTAGAATTATTATCCCTTATAGGAATGTGCATTTAAATTAGTTAAAAAAACTTATATTCATCTTACCTCTATAACATCTGTCACACTAAATAAAAATTACTACTTTTCTATCTCTCCTCGGTTAATTCACTTTACTACAATGGAAAATGTCTCTGAAGCTGTAAATATCCAAAAGGAATTGGAAGGAAGCTTGACCCGGAAGATGGTGGAGTTTGAGAAACGTCTGAAGGCTACAACTACTCCAACTAACCCAACAGTTTTACAGCTTCGGGAGGAGTTTGATTCATTTAAGGTACTTGTTAGTTTCATGTTCAGCCTGCTGCAACAGCAAATTCAAGAATGCAACAAAAGTGTTGATGCAATCAGTATGTATCACCGAAGAAAAATTCTGCTTTTTCATGGAATAGCTGAGCTTTCTGAGGTTGACCTAAAACGACAAATTATACAACTTTTGCACAAGTGTCTGGGTCTAACTTATATTACTGATGACTCTCTCAAGAAATACTACAGACTGGTTGTTCAATCCAGTACCCGTTCAAGGCCAATTCTTGTGCACTTTAACGATCATAGCACTAAGTATGTGATTTGGAATTTAAAATCAAAGTTTCAAAGGTTCTGTCATTTCAATGCGTGAATTCCTCACTAAATTTCGTCACCCCATACATAAGAATGCCCGTAAGTATTTCGGAATTAGAAATATTTGAACTATTGATGGTGCAATCTATGTAAAGCACTCGGGAGGCCGAACGTAGATTTCCACTGAGGAGGAATTGGAAGAACTAATAGCCAAGTACCCCTGGGAATTCTAACAATCTAATACAAAGCCTCTAACACAAAGGTCACTCCAACGTAGCAAAACTCTTCGAATCGGCAAAATGATGCAGCATGTCGTATTCAAACTTCAGCTGTAACTCACATTGATGAATTAAAGAGATCTAGAAGACTGGTTGGCAAGAAGTAATTTCTACATTGCTTTTAACTTTCCAAGGTATCCTTGTTATTCCTATTATCATATTTTGGTTATGTTCATCTCATTTATTATTTTTTCCTTCTCTCACAGTTTACTTTGTCTGGTAACATAATGACTATTTTTAGTTTTTTTTAACCGTCAGCATTAGATTAGAATATAAATCGATCGTATTCCAATTCTATGTAAATAATTTGTTATTATTAAATAATGGGGGATAAAAATAATGGGGGATAAGTCGCTCGCGTCCGTAGGCTTTGACCACCTAATCCTAGGCCCACCCTACACGTGTCCCCCGGGTGGTGCTAAATGAGCGACAAGCCGAAGGCACAGACTCGGCTCCTCACCTTGGTAGCGGCGTAAAATATACTACCCCATATTTTGCTCCATGAGAAACCAATCGAAAGAAATGGCCTCGAGTTCCCGGCGCCATTTTAATGGGGCTGGGGTGCGAAGAATCTCCGGGAGGAAAGCCGGTGACGAGGTTCGCCACCCGTCACGTTCTGTCTCCCCGGAGGGGCGAAAAGTGGATTGCAGAGGCCCGTCTGACTACGTTGAGTGTATGTGGAGCAATGAATGATAAAATGGATGAAGTATGCGATATAATGTATGATAGATGAATAGATGTGTTATGTGTAAATCAGACGAAACGGAAATGGAAGGATGTCACTACACACGGCATGTATAACGCATACTGGTCTGGTGTAGACGAGATTGAGCGGGCATGCCAGGGAGTACGTATCATCCTTTCAGAAAAAATAGGCCAATGTGTGAAAGAGTATGAATGTGTAAGCCCAAGACTGCTATGGATACGAATGAAAGTGGGCTTAAAGAAGTTGTTTGTTCTAGAGGTCTAAGCCACGACATGTCTAAGCCTATTTATATCCGAGAGCAGTTTTGGGAAATGGTAAGGATGATGTTAATGAAATGTAAGTGAAATAAAAACATTATTATGCTAGGAGATTTTAATGGAAGGGTTGGGGTGAGGGGGTTTGGTTATGAAAGGATATTGGGAACATTTTGTGATGAAAGTATAAATGAGAATGGTGAAAGCCTCATCACCGTATGTGTAGAAAAGAATCTTTTTGTGACGAACAATTGCTTTCGCCACAAGAGGATTCACATGTATACTTGGGAAAGCGTTGATGATAGAAACATGAAAGATTTCGTAATTGTGGATGAAATAATGAGGGGCGCAGTGGTAGATACAAGGGTTTACCGAGGGTCTAACTTAGGAACGGATATTAATGGTCTATTCAGGCGTTGGTGCCATCGGTCATATGTGTCTACCACTGCGTTACAGCGTATTAGAACTGAAAGATTACAATAGGAAGGTGAGAAAAACAAGTTCAAAACTAAAAGAAAATATAAGTGGTTTGGATGAATTATGTATGAATGAGTTGACTTGGAGAATGTATGGCAATATGTAAAAGAAGATTTAGTGGATGCAGCTACCGAAGTATGTAGTGCTAGTAAGAGAAAGAATGAAAGGTAAAATAATACATTATAG
The DNA here is from genome assembly GCA_907164705.1 of Parnassius apollo. Taxonomy (NCBI): domain Eukaryota; kingdom Metazoa; phylum Arthropoda; class Insecta; order Lepidoptera; family Papilionidae; genus Parnassius; species Parnassius apollo. The sequence continues at coordinate 267,714 of CAJQZP010000049.1, read as the reverse complement.
TGGGATGATGAGATACGTATGGAAGTTGAAGCAAAGCAGAGAGCATGGCTAGATTTACTAGCAAAAAGAATAGTAATTCTAGTGGTGCAAATGATGATATTGAAAGAAAAAAGGCAGTCTTTAGACAAAATTAAATAAGAGAGTAAAAGAAGTAGTTGAAAGGAAAAAGCAAGAAAGAATGGATAAGAATGATAGAAGAATATCAGATAACTTCCAGGCAGATATTAAAATATTCTGGAAACTCGTAAGAACTGCCAGGGAAAATTCAAAACAGCCTATAATTAATGCTATAAGAGACGAGAATGGCTATATTCTGAATGATGAAGTTTTGAGTTTAAAGAGATGGAAGGAATATTTTGAAAGCGTGCTTATAAGTGAGGAGACAACGTATAAACTTAATGAAGTAGAAACTCCGAAAGAAGAGGAAAGAGGTAGCGAGATAAGTATAGATGAAATAATGAAAGCAATAAAAAGCATGAAAGTAGGTAAGGCTGCCGGATATGATAGAGTTTCACTCGAAATGCTAAGGGCTGGAGAGTAAGTGGTGGCACGCCTGCTGCACACCTTGTTTAATTTATGCTGGGAACTGAAACGGGTACCGGTAGACTGGTGCAAAGCCGTGATAGTCCCAGTATATAAAGGAAAAAGCTCGCAGCATGACTGTAAAAACTACCGTGGCATCAGCCTTCTTAGAATTATGGGAAAACTGTACGCTAAGGTACTGATTGAAAGGGTCATGATAAAAACTGATAAAAAAATTTGGGATGTGAAAGCAGGATTTAGAAAGGGAATGGGATGTACAGATCAAGTCTTATCCATATCGATAAAAATTTTTATTTAAATCGTATTTTTATAAAAAAATATTTACTTTATATTGGGTACTTATATTATGCTGTTAACTTATCTGGTCTGACTCTGACTCTTTTTATTCTATTAACTCAGAGAGATCTTTTGTATCTTTTGATGATCATATAAACTACAGTGTGTCTTTAAGTAGCCAATTGAATAGCATTTGTCACTTTTTCGATAAAACTTTCTCAAAGCATTCACAACAACTTTTCTGAGCTAGAAGCATAATTCTCTAACAACAATATACATGCTATCTTAGTTTCAGAAACTTGGTTGTAACCGTCTTTACATTTGACATTGTATCCTCTTCCTGTGCTTATGCTGATTAGGAATGATCGTATAGATAAAGGAGGAGGTGGAGTTGCATTATATCTCCACGCTTCAATTTCTTACAAAATCATATTAGCATCCCTTTCTCCTAATACTGCTTCCGCTGAATTCCTTTTTATAGAACTAGATGTAAAGGGCTCAAGGGTGGTTCTTGTAGCAGTATATTGTCTTCCTTCCCCTGGTTACTTCGCCAATTTAGAAGTGGCTTTTGATAACATTGTTCACTGAATAATCATGGGAGATTTCAATACGGATTTACTGAAAAATTCAGTCAGGTCTAAATTATTGATTCTGTCAATCTCAACATTCTTCCTTTAAAGGCAACTCATCATAATATCGACACTGATGACTCTCTGATTGATCTCATTATAGCTCACTCCTCTCACAGGGTGCTATCATATGGGCAACTTGAAGTGCCGGGATTTTCCCGCCATGATCTTATTTATGTATCACACAAACTTAAACCTCCCAAATATCGACCTACTGTATGGTTCTTACGTAATTTTAGTAGAATTAATATTGATAATTTATTGGAAGACGTATCGCTTATAGATTTTACGCCATTAATAACTAAATCCACAGTAGTTGATAAAGTAACTATTTTCAATAATATAATTCACGTTTTGTATGATAACCATGCTCCTGTACGTAAAGTAAAACTACGACGTCTACCAGCTCCCTGGATGACTTAAGAGGTACAGAAGGCCATAACCAGGCGAAATCGAGCCTTTGCCCGGTTCAAGTGGGGCTGATCTTGGGAAAACTGTTTGTCTTTTAAAAAGGCAAGAAGCAGATGCAATCAGATGGTACGTTCTGCAAAACGCCGATTTATCCATAGCAAAATTTATCAACAGCATTGTGTGGAAATTTGTTAGTTCTCTAGGTGTGGGTAAAACACCTCCTTGGGATTGTGATTTAACTCTTTCTCATGATACCTTAAATCTTCATTTTGCTTCTGCTTCTGCATTGGACCTTTCAATCCGGTCCTAAACAGTCGCTTACATAGCTTCAATTCCGTCTCCGCGCTAGTCTTTCTTTTTAACCCTGTAGATCAGGATGAAATTGGAAAGACTCTTCTGGCAATAAAATACATGGCTGTCGGTTGCGATGATGTTAGTAAAGCCATGATTATTAATATTCTAGAACACATTCTCCCCGCAATCGCACCTTTTGTTAATTTTTCGCTTGACTTGGGTCAAATTCCGAGTCAGTGGAAAAAGGATTATGTAAGACCCCTTCCTAAAATATCCAATCCTACACTTCCTAATCATTTCCGTCCTATATCAGTTTTATCTTTCCTGTTTAAAGTTTTAGAAGGCTGTGTTCATAAGCAAATTTCATATATAAATATAACCTGATGAGTACTTTTCTTTCCGGGTTTCGATATTAGAGAAGGAATGGAATGGAAAAAGGAACTAAAGATATTAGAGAAGGAATGGAAAACAAGAAAGTTACAGTTGTGGTGCTCGTTGACTTTTCTTACGCTTTTAGCACAGTTGACTACGATATCCTTTTTGCTACCCTTTCTTATTAAAATATCCAATCCTACACTTCCTAATCATTTCCGTCCTATATCAGTTTTATCTTTCCTGTTTAAAGTTTTAGAAGGCTGTGTTCATAAGCAAATTTCATATATAAATATAACCTGATGAGTACTTTTCTTTCCGGGTTTCGATATTAGAGAAGGAATGGAATGGAAAAAGGAACTAAAGATATTAGAGAAGGAATGGAAAACAAGAAAGTTACAGTTGTGGTGCTCGTTGACTTTTCTTACGCTTTTAGCACAGTTGACTATGATATCCTTTTTGCTACCCTTTCTTATTATAAGTTTGCACCGTCACTTCTGGAATGGTTCTCATCTTATCTTCACGGACGTCAACAGTTTGTCTACGTGAAGCAAATGACTTCACAGTGGGTTGACATAATTTCTGGCGTATCGTAAGGCGGTATATTTTCTCCATTAATTTTCTCTATTTTTATTAATTCCATCACATCTAATATTGATTGTTTGTACCATCTGTATGCTGATGACCTACAAATTTATGTACAGTCTGACATTTGTGACATAATGCGATTAACAAATTGAATTCCAATCTCAAGTCAGTCTGTGATTGGTCCATGCGCTTTGGATTGTCTATGAACCCTACGAAATGCCAAGCGGTGATTATGGGTAGCTCAAGGATGCTTGCAAAAATAGATGCCACTAACCTACCTCCCGTCTATTATAATTATAATACCGTTCTCTTCCTCTATAAATTGATAGTACTCTGTCCTCGGTGTTTCATATCTCCGAAACATGTCGTAAAGTCTCTGGTTCTTTACGTTCTCTTTATCTCTTGAAAAATTTTTCCCCTTTAAGGCTAAAATTATGCTTGTACAGTTACTTATACTACCGATCATTGATTAGGCAGACGTGTGTTACCCATTGTGGATTTAAACCAAAAACTTCTTAACAACCTTCTCAATAATTTGGTTACCTTTGTTGTTATTTTATTTCTAGGTTTATGTTATATATCTATTTGTATTTAAAATATGTATATATTTTGTATCTATGTATTTGTATGTAAATATAAAATATTGTCTGGATTATATTTTATAGTATATAGGTTTATTGTATTTATACTTACTACTTAATTTATATTTTTTCGCATATACCATGGAGAGTGCTCTGAGGAATTGTTCGGATTAATCCCAACCGCCAAATTTCGTGAACGTACTACGCGGCAAACCTCCCGATACCATCCACACCATCTGGATGCTTGGCGGTCCACTACAGTACGTTTCAAAAGGAGTTTTCTTTCGCGTACAACCTCTCTGTGGTATAGTTTACCACCGGCGATTTTTCCGGACCGATACGACCTGGGGACCTTCAAGAAAAGAGCTTACTCCTTTCTAAAGGGCCAGCAACGCAGCTGCAATTCCCCTTGTGTTGCGATTGATCATGGGCGGCGGTAGTCACTTAACATCAGGTGAGCCGCATGCTCGTTTGCCCCCTCTTCTATAAAAAAAGTAACTTTTATATAACTTTTATACTACTGTATGATGAACTCTATTAAAGAAAATTACTTTATTCTTATTGCTTGATAATTCTTAGCACCAATGAATGCTTAATACGGGAGTAGCATTTATTGGTGCTAGAGAAATTACGAAAAATCAGTCAACATAATTTGCTGTCATTACTATCTGAAACGTTGCAATAAATAATTTCATCACGGTACGAATGTTAACATTGGCGCCTTAAAAGGAAGACGAATAATAATATATCATTAACATTTTTTCCATATTGCAAACATACATATTTAAATATATTTTGGTGCTGATAGGCTACCACTTGGCCGCCCTTTTGACTGCCTCAAGGTCTCTGCATCACTCCTATCGAAAATTTCAGTGCCCGCTGGGCGGTATCACTTCCGTTGGAATTCTATGGTCAAGCCTAGTCTATCGGTAAGTGGCTGTGAAAGCAATTTGATAAAATATCCAACTTACATTTAGTTTATTATTAAAGAGAAGAAAAGGGCTAAGGGGAAATTTGTATAAAATTTACTATTTTAACAAAGCATTTTGCAAATTAATCCGAAGTGATTTGAGCAATATATTAAACTAAATAATTTAGTTTGTAATTCTAATTTTTAAAGAAAGTTTTCTTCTTCAGTTCTATTTTTTTAAATGAACTAGAAAGAATGGGTTTATATTAATATAATACATAAATAATATTATATATTTTTAGCCAGGGATGGACCATGTTTTCACAGATTACCAGCATGAAATAGCAGCATAATACTACTGTTTTTAGTGTGGCTTACTATGGGGAACGGGGCATTATACCTTAGCCTTTAGGAGTGAAAACGCATCGGCATTTCGATTTTTAATGGAAGATAGATGCAGATGCTTATGCTATATTCTATAAAAAAAAGTTTCCGTAAGAGACACTATTCCATTACTTCATGTAATATGATTGTCTTTAAATATAATAATTAGTTTAAAATACAGAGTGATAATACAGAAACAGACAATTACATTACAACAAAAATTACAGAAAAGACCACAAAACGAAATAAATATTTATTGCGCTTCCATTCATGAATCACAATGGTACATACAAGAATAATTATTTATCCAAGAATTTTAAATTTCTTGTAATGCTACTTGCGTAACATATAGATAAGAAATTCAAGTAGCGCAAAAGGAGCACTGAAGCATCTAGCTGTCACAGCTGGGTCGTTCCGTGTCTCTTAGCGAATTTTGCTATAAAGAAAGTAACACCAAATGAAATATTTTATCTTCAACTTCTTAAAAATATGCGAATCAATTTTGCTTGATATAATTAATAGTATTCTGACCAGATTAATTATTAAGAAATAATTTAGCTTTCACTCACTTTCCCATGTTTGAGTAACATGAAATTTTGCGAAAGTTTTAAAAAACGATAATAATACAATAACTTCATGACTATGACCTAGTATTCTAACTGGAATTTTCACAGCTCATATCAATGCCTGTTTTCATAAACTAAATATAATTTAGAGTCTTTTAAATCAAAGTGCATATATATATATATATATATATATATATATATATATATATATATATATATATATATATATATATATATACTTGCGTATAATTAAATATAGCTGTTTTTGATTTAAACCCATATAAAATATTTGAAATAAAAACAGGAAAAGGGAACGGTCAGAATTTAAGGATATGAAAAAATGGAAATCTACAAACTACTCCTGCAACGCCAGAAAAGATTCCAGAGCAGGCGTTTGAACGATGCCTTGCTCGTGGCTGCAGGGACACTGCTTGGTACTCGTTTATTAATCTTATCGCATGAGAAGTAAAATATTTATACAAGAAACTAGTGTGACAGAGGGGGACATGGAGATTAGGTTTTTCCGCACAACGGCGATAACGATTATGCGAATCATCCTGACTCTGAAATTTGCATTTCAGATATTCAGGGACAAACAGATCGTGTAAAACTGAAAACAATATGCACAGTATTCTGAAATATTTGCGATAGCGGAGAGGTATCCATTTAAACTGAGAAAGATAAGAGGAAATGTGGTCGTCTTTATGTAAATGAAGCGTATACAATTTTAAAGATCAATTACATCGAATTACAATTATTATCCCTTGTTTTCAGTAAAAAGGGTCTCCGGTTCTTTACACTCTCTATACGAAACAGCATTGAGCTGTTATTTTCTGTAGATACAAAAATTAAAATTATGAATTATTCGAACAACATTTAAAATGTTAATTAATTTTTTGTTACTTTAAAAATCTTTTAGATTAGATCTTTTAGATTAATTTTAAAAACTCTGAAATGTTTTACTGACCACTGGTAATTATTTTAATAAAAACTCCAAACCTTTATATCTAAGGACTAAGATGGAATGCCTTGTTTCCTGTGGAAAAGGTCTCCCGTTCTCTACAAACAAAACACAGAGTTATTAAACTGCTATTTTAAGTTGGTATTCTGATAGAGCGTGGTCCTATGCCGGTCGAGTAAACCCATTCTTGCTACAACCATAATGTGTATGCAGCGTGGCTCTAATACGGTATGTTGGAACCAGCACCAGTGCTTATCGGCTATTCCTCGGCTGACGACATTTTTACGCTTTTTAGGTTATTTTCTAATAGACTTTATTGTTATTTAACATAGTTATATCTTACTACACACACCAGATTGAATTTATATTAAAGCATTTAGTTTGAGTAACGAAAGTACAAGAAAACATGATTAATCATTCTACGTAGTCAATAATATCTGGAATAAAACTATCAATCATTCCATCGCGTTACCAATGCTAACAACAGGACAGAGAGTTAAGATGTGCAAATGTCTTATGACGTTCCACTTCAAAAAAACTACAGAAGTTTGTAATCTACAACATTTTATTTACATTTGTATCATTTAGATTTCTTTTTAATTTTATCAATAGATTGTAAGTATTGATAAAATAATGTAATACTTAATCTTTGCATTGAAACTTTTTCAATTTGAAATAGATTGATTATACCTAATCAAAAGCAAATAAAATATATCTACGAGCGATTTAAGCATTTATTTGATAAATTACTATAAAAAATGAGTTGATAAAGATTTTGTTGTGTATGCTATTTTTTTTTATAGGATAGGGTGACAATCGAGCACACAGTCCACCTGATGGTAAGTGGTTGCTGTGGCCCATAGACATCTACATCTATCCTCGATTACGAATCAAAATGCAGATGTGTTGTCACCCGTGAGGACTAAGATGGAATGCCTCGTTTCCAGTAAAATTGGTCGCCGGTTCTCTACACTCACTATACGAAATACAGCAGCATTAAGCTACTATTTCACGCTGGTATTCTGTGAGAGCGTGGTCCTTCCCCGGTCGAGCCGACCCATTCGTGCTACAACTATACATCTAATATAACTGCAACATGGCTCTACCACGTATAAAATGATGACTATTAAGTATGACAGCTCATATATTATGTTAATAATATTATAACAATGTTTTAACTGAAAATATTGTAATAGTGTTGCTGCAAGTATCTTTATACTATATAATAATTAATGTCTTAGTTTTCTACTTTATTGTAAAATTATTTAACTGAAAATATTTGTAATATTTAGGATCGAAATTCTTTTGTAACAACAGTAATGTACCATATTCTGACAAATAAAGCATCTTATCTGATGTTAAATTGTCTGACTGAGACTTGCCTTTATTTAAGAAGAGGTTAGGTCAGGTAAAGTTAGTAAATTCTGGTGGAATACTATTTGTAGAATAAATCATAGACATCAGCATCTATCCGGTACCGTAACCTTGCAGGCCGCGAGCCCTGAGACAAGATGAAGCTGTAAGAGTCGCATAGACTAACAACACTAACATCAAGATAATAGAGAGCATCTATACTCGATTAAGAATCAAAATTTAGAAGCGTTGTCACTCCCAAAGACTAAGATATAATGCTTCGTTCGCCATCAGGGTCGCGGGTTCTCTACATACACCACAACAAATACGAAAAAGAAAAATTAATTTAAAACTTATAATTACCAAAAATATTTGTCAGTTTAATATATTTCCCGAATCACTTAATCATAAGTAGCCGAATCCTTAGTTGAAATAGTAAATTTCATACAAATTTCTATTTTTCTTCGGTAATAAGAAGAATAATTTAAAACAAATATAAATCTAAATTATTGCCAATAAAAATAATAAACTAAATGGAATTTGGATCTTTTATGAACTCAATTTCACAGATACTTACCAATAGACTAAGTTAGACCATAGAATTACAACAGAAGCGATACCGCCCAGTCTGCACTGAAACCTTCGATAGGAGCGGTAGCGGATTCAAAGGCATTGAGGCAGTCAGAAGGGCAGTCAAGTGGTAGTCAGTCAGCACCAAAATATTTTTCAATATGATGTATTTTTTTTTAATATTAAAATAATGTTAATAATATTTGCCGTGTAGTGGCGGTTGAGAATATCCACTACCCCATATCTTCCCGTGGGTGTCGTAAGAGGCGACAGAGGGAGACAGGCAGGAGATAGGCAGCAGCATCTTCCTGATAAAAACTGTGTTATAATAAAAAACTGCGGTTGCCAACCCGCTCGCCAAGCGTGGCAACTATGGCAAATATCCCCCCATGAATAATGACGCAAAAAAACGGCCCCCAGTCCCCGGCGGCCCCGCTATTCCTGGATACGGTGGCGACCATGGTAACGGCGGAGCAGGGGGTGCTAAGAATCTCCGGTGGAGGTTCGGTTGCCACCTACGACGACTCGACCTGGAAACATATAACGCACGCACCCTGAGGACTGACGAGAAGATACTGGAGCTGGAAGAAGAGGTAGACAAGTTGCGCTGGCATATTATTGGATTATCCGAGGTCCGAAGAGAGGGGGAGAATACGGCAATCCTCGAGTCCGGCAACTTGTTCTACCACCGGGAGGGCGACCATCTGTCCCAAGGAGGTGTCGGATTTATCGTCCACAAGTCTCTCATCAACAACGTTGTAAAGATTGGGAGTGTGTCGACGAGGGTCGCGTACCTGATACTCAGAATCACCAAACGGTATTCGCTGAAGGTCATACAGGTTTACGCACCAACCTCGGCACATCCCGATGAGGAGGTGGAGGAAATGTATGAGGATATTTCCAGAGCCATGCATTCCTCCAAAATTCACTACACGGTGTTGATGGGAGACTTCAACGCAAAACTGGGCACAAAAGAAAGCGGTGAGCTGAAGGTGGGGAAATTTGAAGTAGGGAAACGGAACCGAAGGGGCCAGCAGCTGGCCGACTTTATGGGGAAAGAGGGACTCTTTATGATGAACTCTTTCTTCCAGAAGCGGCCCCACAGGAAGTGGACCTGGTCGAGCCCCGACGGTTCGAGAAAAATGAGATTGACTTCATTATGACGGCGTCAGTGATGTCTCAGTGATCCACTGGCAGCGATCACCGAATGGTTAGAGGCACACTGAACCTAAACGTTAAGTTGGAGAAGTCTCGTCTAATGAAGTCAACGTTCCGTCCCCCTCGTGCTCTAATCCAGAATCCCGAAACGTTTCAGCTCTAGTTACAAAACCGCTTTCAGTGCCTAGAGGATTGCAATGCAGTGGACGATATGAATGACAAGCTCGTGGAAACTGTCCATGCGGTCGGAACTAAGTTCTGAAAGACCCGCCGCAGAAGAACACAAAAACTCTCCGATCACACTCTTAATCTCATGGCTGTTAGACGGGAGATGAGGCTGCAATCGTCAACAGATTTGACAACATACAGGCAGCTGAACAGACAGATCTCCAAATGCATGCGGCGAGACTTACGCAACTTTAATACTGCTCGTATTAAAGAAGCGATCGAGCGGAACCAGGGCTCCAAAGTCTTTGCCAGAGATCTGTCTGCTAGAAGGAGCCAACTGTCAAGGCTGAAGACTGAGTGTGGCAACATCGTTTCCGGGACACCTGAGATTCTGAGTGAGATTGAGAGGTTCTATGGGCAGCTGTACACATCATCGTTGGAGCCACACGCAAGTGTGAGTAACGATCCAAGAGCAAGTCTTATCCGACACTATTCCGATGATATCCCGGACGTCAGTCTGAGCGAGATTAGAATGGCTCTCCACCACCTTAAAAACGGCAAGGCCCCGGGCGAGGATGGAATTACAGCGGAGGTTCTGAAAGCGGGTGGAACACCGGTACTTGAAGTCCTTCAGAAGCTCTTCAATTCCGTCCGCCATGGTGGCATTACTCCGGAGGCGTGAAGCAGAAGCGCGGTGGTCTTGTTCTTTATGAAAGGCGACAACGCTCTCTTGAAGAACTACAGACCGATTTCCCTTCTGAGCCGCGTCTACGTGCTGTTTTCGAGAGTCATTACGAATCGTCTCGCACGCAGACTTGACGACTTCCAGCCTCCCGAACAAGCCGGTTTCCGAAAAGGCTTCAGTACCATAAACCACAAAGATACCCTTCGGCAAATTGTACAAAAGTCCGAAGAATACAATCTGCCACTTTGCCTGGCGTATATGGACTATGAGAAAGCCTTTGATTCCGTCGAAATTTGGGCGGTGCTACACTGCCTAGTTGACTATCGCTATATTGAAGTGCTGAAGTGTTTGTACAGTAGGGCTACGATGGCTATCCGAGTACAGAACCAGAGTACCTATCCAACTGCAGAGAGGTGTAAGACAGGGTGATGTTATATCCCCTAAACTCTTCACCGCTGCGTTGTAAGACGTTTTCAAGCTACTGGACTGGAAAGGATACGGTATTAACATCAATGGCGAGTACATCACTCACCTTCGATTTGCCGACGATATAGTCCTTATGGCAGAATCACTGGAGGATCTTAGCACTATGCTCAATGACCTCAATGGTGTCTCCCAACGGATAGGTCTTAAGATGAACATGGACAAAACAAAGATCATGTTCAATGTCCATGTCACACCTATGCTGGTAATTGTTGGGAGCATTATGCTCGAAGTTGTTCACGAGTACGTTTACCTGGGACAAATAGTCCGACTAGGTAAGTCCAACTTCGACCGAGAGGTCAATCGACGGATTCAACTCGGCTTGGCAGCGTTCGGGGAAATTACGACACATCTTCTCATCAGGTATACCTCAATCTCTGAAAACTAAAGTGTACAACCAGTGCGTGTTGCCAGTGATGACTTACGGATTTGAGACGTGGCCCTTCATCGCTGGCCGTATGAGGACGCTCAAAGTCGCTCAGCGAGCTATGGAGAGGGCTATGCTCGGAGTTTCACTGCGTGATAGACTCAGAAATGAGGATATCCTCAGTGAAACCAGAGTGACCGACATAGACCAACAGATTAGTAAGCTGAAGTGACAGTGGGCCGGCCATATAGCTCGAAGAACCGATAACCGATGGGGAAGAAAGGTTCTCGAGTGGCAGCCTCGTACCGGTAGGCGTAGTGTAGGGCGACCCCCCACTAGATGGAGTGATGACCTGGTAAGACATGCAGGAAGTCGATGGATGCAGGTGGCTCAGAACCGTGCTTTGTGGCATTACTTGTGGGAGGCCAATGTTCAGCAGTGGACTTGTGAAGGGCTGTAATGATGATGATCATGATGAATAATATTTATATTATTATTCGTCTCCCTTCTAAGGCGCCAATGTTAAATGTCGTGTCGTGATGAAATGTTTTATTGCAACGTTCCGTATAGTATTGACATCATAAGTTGATTGATATTTCGCAATTTCTTTAATTTGGAATGAACACTCGTATTTATTAGTGTTAAGGATTATCAGGCAATAAGATTGAAGCAATTTCCTTTAGTAGATTTCATCATAAAGATAAAATTTATATAAAAATACTTTTATGAACTTAAATTTAACCAACACGGCTAGTATTTGTTAATTACACACACTTACAATTATATCAACAGATTATTTGAACCTTTTAACCTTATTTGATTTTATCAAGTTTCATTTATTTATTTTTAATTCCCGACGTACTATAAAGCACAGCACACACACATACAGCACATGGCTGCTGTAAAGCACCCGAAACGACGGGAATTGAAAATACGTTAATTAAACGCGTTAAAATCCATATTAATAGTTTTAATCCGTATTTAAAAATAAAGTGGAAAGTCTTTAGCAGTGCTTTTGTTGTGCATATGGCTCAATTAATTTCTTAAAATAATATAAGGCCATTAGTTCAATGAGATGATTCAATGCGTAATCAGGGACTTCACATCATATCGTTGAAATATTTTAATGGACAATTACTAAACGCTACCTAATTTGAAGATGTCATCTCGTGGTGTCATATTCACTTTGACATAAAGTGATAGATTCAGCACGTTACTAAACGGCATCTTAGAATTGAACAGCGTTGGATTATTTGGACATAAGTCTTAGACGTTGTAGGTTTCTTCACGATATTTTCTTTTTGTCTACCACGTGCTCAGCAAGTGTGTAAATTAGCAGTTAAAATTGCATTGAACATTTCAGTGATGCTGGCGAGGATTTAACTCGAGTTGCTTGCGTACTGTGAAATTTACACCGAGCGCTTAGCTTTTAAACCCCAAGGCTCTCATAATTTCCGAAAGGGCTATGAAGCAATTAGTTCACCGCTTTTCTCAAATGCGTGTTGACGGACTATACCTTTTGCGGTAATTTATTTAGTACTTTTCAAGAAATATTATTTATTTGAGTCAAATAATAAAATGAACAATGAAATATACTTTATGTATATATTATTTTTAAAGTATTTTACACAATCCCTTTAAAAGTTATCATACAGAAGCATTCATATTATTTTTAAAATTACCATAACATATAAAACAGTACCAAAAATCATTTTACTTATATTATTGTAAGTTTCCTTCTCTGGCGCAAACATTAGCACTTACAATAACATGAATAAATGATTTATTACATCATTCACACATATAATACCTACGAATTTTCACGATTGCTTACATTTGTATATTTTGCAAGAACATAAATAAACTGCGATTTTAGCGATAAACTACTCCAAAATATAGTAATTAGTTCTGTGTATCAATATATTTCGAATAAACATATACTACACACTAAATGTGTGGTTGTGACCGTCATGTACGATTAAATTAAAATGACGCTATCCAAAATGTGCATACATACATAATACATAAATACACCCCTGTCACACAGAGGGGTAGGCAGAGACTACAGACTTCCATTTGGCACGATCCTGACACACCTCTCTCGCCTCCTTCACATCCATATACCTACGCATACATGCTCGTCGGTTAAGGGTACTCCCAATTTGGCCCATTTTCAATAAATCGCCAATTTGGTCGATAAATTTTCGCCTAGGACGTCCCTTTCCATTCACTTCTGCAACATAAATTTTCTTTGTCACCTCATTCATTCTTTACACATGACCAAACCACCGAAGCATTCCTTTCTTAATCCTAGTCACAACATCATCTTGCAAACCACACTCTTCTCTTATTACACAATTTCTCACCCTCTCATTCAAATTCAGCCCTAACATACTTCTTAACGACCGCATTTCTACTGCGTTCATTTTACTCTCGTGCTTCTTCTGCCACACCCAACTTTCACTACCATACGTTAAAGTAGGGACCAACACAGCATTGTGAATTGCCATACGTGCCTTTTTCGACATATTTTGACTCTTCACAATAGAGTGCATTTACTCTATTTTCCTCTTGGGAAATAGAGTAAAATATGCAGTTGTTTTATTGTAGATAATTATTAATTGCGTTAGCAAGATAAAATGTTCATTATCCGGTCTTACACTTTTATATTTTAAAAATAGCCCTTAAGGATTTTTAACATAAATAATATAATATAAAATTATACGACCTTATTCTGGACACAGGCTTGCTCTGACACTGAGATTGTTTTTAGGGCATGTAAGAGCCTGTCTTTCAGCCGCAAAGCCTGTTGGTGAAATTTATATGTCCTTGAAATATACATCATTCTTCAAATGTGCTATTTTCGCTTCTTTTCATTCACCACTTAGTGATAAATCAGTATCATAATAATTGCGATTGACATTTCATTAGTGCCAATGAAATCGAACTACGAAATTTTAGGTAGAATTTATTCTCCGTGCTACCATGGCTCCTGATAAAGTTAACCAACATTTTATTTGGAATAATATGATTAACATTGCATAATTTTGACAGATTTTCACATACAGAGAAATTTTCACTGTAAATTAGACATTCCGTCTTCGTCCTCAGAGGCTGAGAACACATATTCGTACATTGTATTCACTTACTATCAGGTTGATTGTGTGCTCGTTTGTCACCATTACGCTAAATGAAACGATAAATATGTAGTACATTTAATTTATTTTGTTTAGATTGGTTCTACCGTTCCACAATATTTTACTAACAGTATCTAATTAGAAGAAAAGTTAAGATTTCTAAGTTGAGCTTCCAGATATTAATTACATAATTAAGAAAAAACTATAGCGAGAAAACTCTGCACCGTGCCGATCGCTAATACTAAAATAAAGTGAACAACTTCGTTTTATTAGAAATGAAATAGAAACTATAAATTGATTATCGTTATATATTGATGCATATCCGATAATCTCAACTTTCTTTGATTCCGTACTAAAACAAAATTTAGACTGATACACAGAAACTCAATGAGTGCAGGGTAAAGCAAGCCGAGAATCTTAATTGTTAGTTTTACCGAGACCGGTTTTCTTAGCTTCAAGTAATTACAATCAGCGAACAGGGACTATTAGTTTCGTAAAAAATTATTATTATAATTTTATTCTTTCAATTCTTGTATTTGACGTATTTTAAGATATATTTGTATGATATATCACCACCATATGGAATTGCTAACGTGATAGTTATTTTTTATTTTCATTTAAATGCTATCAATGCTGTTAATATCACTAATGTGACCGTTAAACACTCCAGGTAGACTTAAAATTATTATGTGAGGAGTTTTTCACTACAGTAGTCGTATGGTGGATTTGAAACCACAACCTTTGAGTTGCACTCTACTACTAAGCTACTGTCGCTTCAAATTCCACCATATATTTAATTTTTACACTTCTGTGTGACGACTCATGGCGCGTGAATATTCTGACTTTTGATAAGTACTTGATTGTTACAATGAAACAATGTTTTGTTTTAAATAATCTTTATATTATACAAAATATATCTTAAAAATACCTCAAACACAAGAATTGAAACTAATTTTCTACGAAATTAATAGTGTCTGTTCGCTGATTGTAATTACTTGAAGCTAAAATAACTGATCTCGATAGTAATAACAATTAAGATTCTCGGCTCGCTTTGCCCTGCACTTATTAAGTTTCTGTGTTACAGTTTTAATTTTGTTTTAGTACGGAATCAAAGAAAGCCAGTTATTTTATTGTTTTTTTATTTTATTTGAAATATAACTAAGTTCTCGATTAATAATCTAAAAGAATATGTTCTCAGTCCCTGAGGACTAAGATTTGTATAAGTACTAACATCTATGATCCTTATGGACAAAATGAACATTTTATTTTTTATTTATTTTAAAAATAGGATCATTCGCATCGCCACCGGAGCTCGACAGTACCAGCGAAACTCGGACTTGCACAGAGATTATCAACTTCTGACGATCTTTAAATATTTCATGGAAATGTCTCGGCGCTACTTAGAGAGCGCTGAGACACATCCAAACCCGCTAGTGATAAAAAAAGCAACTATTCTCCGACTCCAAACTTTAAGCAAAGTCTCTGGGGCCTCGTAACGTTTTAATGGAAGCCCCAGTTTCGCTAGATTCTGACGACACAAATGTCGCCAGTCCATCACACATATACACTACACATTCATCTAGTGCCACAAACACTGTTAGGACTACGGATGGTACACAGCGAGTCCGCAGACGGGTGCGCCGCACACCCCTTCACACCGCGTACACACCGTACGTCAGCGTCCCTGGACGGTTCTCACCACCCAGATCGATCAACACGAGCTAGCCGTCAGAGCCGGGGCCGGTAACCCCTGTTTAAATGGCCGTTAGATAACTCACCCGCGCGCACTGTACACTGTCATAGGAGTCATCGTTACGTAAATAACGATACATAATGATATAAATTCACCTTTTTACCCTAAGGCCCTATGACCCATGAAGCTATAAAAGCCAAAAGGCTAACAGCATTAACATCATCAGAAACCAGATTCATGATATAATTGTAGACCCTAAATAATTTTAAATATTTTTAAACCATGAAATATATTGATTTAAACCAGGTAACACTCACTTAACGCTGTTTGCATATTTTAAAATTACCTTTTTATAGAAAAAACGTATTCTGCAAAAGCGTGATGCATCTCCGATTGAGCTGATGTATTCGTGCTACAACTATAATACAGGTGCAGCATAGGGGTATGCTGCACCTATGTCATGTCAAAGTTATCACTATCTTTTAAATAATTATAAATTAGCTTAAAGTTTAAGAGTACATAGAGTACCTACGATTGCAGGAAGGATGTTAATGCAGTGTCAGAAACAATAGAACGTGTACAATTAAGATCCAAAACCAACCAAAATTATGACTTTTCTTGCGAAGCCAGCGTTCTTGTCAACATATCGTGGTGAGTTTGATAATTTTAGTATTATTTTTTTATTCTGACGATATTGCACATTTATTAAATACATATAAAACTGATAATGTAGAAACTCTCAAATTGGCATTGTTTTTATTCAATGTTATTAAAATATGTTTGAAAAACGTTAGTACTATAGTGGACAAGCTTGATTTTATAGATTAACTATATGTAACCTTTTCCTTAATAAAATAAAATGTTGTGTATCAACTGTATATTGCATTTAAGTTTTTAAATAATGTTGTAAGTTATGATTAACTAATGCTTGCCGAGTTGGAGAAATTTATGTTAATGAAAGTATTTTTTATAAAAACTACGTTATGGTGACATCTATTACAGGAAATTACTTTAATATTTAATACCAATTGTTTGCCGATCTTGAACACAAAAAAAAACTTAATACTGAAGTTCATCCAAAATACGTGAGATAACGAATAATCAGTCAATACTATCTGAAACGTTGCAGTATAAAACATTTCATCACGGTAAGAATGTTACCATTGCCGTCTTAGAGGGGAGACGATTAATAATATAAAAAGTGAGTTGATTAATGATCCTACTTCTATTTGATTTGTTATTTGTTTTGGCAATAATTT
Source organism: Parnassius apollo (assembly GCA_907164705.1). Classification (NCBI taxonomy): domain Eukaryota; kingdom Metazoa; phylum Arthropoda; class Insecta; order Lepidoptera; family Papilionidae; genus Parnassius; species Parnassius apollo. Next base: position 250,326 of record CAJQZP010000049.1, on the reverse strand, counting down.
AGATGTACTTATATTTGTTTTATATTATTCTTCTTATTTGTAAAGAAAAGGGCTAAGAGGAAATTTGTATAAAATTTACTATTTTAACTTCGAATTCTGTCAATTAATTCTGTGATTTGAGTAATGTATTAAACTGATTATTTTTGTTAACGATTCTAAGTTTTTAAAGAAGTTTTTCTTTCCATGAATTAAATGAACTACGTAGAATGAGTTTAAATTAACATAATTTGTAATACAAATATCTAATATTTCGCCAGGACCACGCTTTCACAGATTACCAGCGTAAAATAGCAGCGTGTAAATATATATATATATATAATGGTGTGGTGATGTAGAGAACCGAGACTCTAACTGGAAACGATGTGTTCTTAGTCCTTAATCAAGGATATATGTAGATTAGGGAGTCATCGAAAAAAATTCCCTTATGTCTTGGCATGAGGGAAAATTTTTTTTCGCTAAATCAAATATGCATAACATATTTTTTTATTCCCATTGACCTCATTGACTTAAATAATAAATATTATTGCAATTGAACAACGATAGTACGTGCCAAACTTTCTGACTTGAAAATTTGTACTGAATTACTGTAAGAGGAATTAAGAACTTAATTTTTACTACTTAATTAAAACAATGAGTTGTTCTTTGTTTTCCTAAGAAATAACTATAGGAAGACGTTCTTCTTTTGATTTCTTAGACTTTAGGCAAATATTTAGTAGGAATACGTGCCTTTTCCCAATAGATAATATACTCGTGAATAGTGAGATTCGAGATTTCATTGACAGTTAAATTCACTTCACGGATAAGGTAAAATGAAACTGATTGAACTTGTCCATTAGACGGAAGTTATGAACCCGTTATTTCATGTTTCACGTAACTGCGCAAGTGTACTGATATGTTGACTGATTGAAAATAATGCGAGTCCTATAACTAATTAACGAGTATTACAATCACATAGATACGTTAGTTCGTGGCAGCCTTAGAAAGTAGGTACTGACATGTAATGATGTAAGTCGGCATGGGTTGCGGAGGTCCTTTCTTCTTAAAAAATAAAGAGGGTATGCGTTAAATAAAATGACATTGATTTTTTTTGGAACATCCTAATGTCATCTACATTTATAGATTTCCGGGGCCACAGTCTTATTCTCTAAAAAAAGGTTTCGCAAAGGAAAACATTCTACTCAAATGCCCAATATTTAATCCAAAATTTTTGTATTTAAATCTTATACAATGTTTTTAATACAAAGTAATAATTCAGAAACAGAGAATTTAACTGAATGGCATCAAGCAACCACAAAACATAAGAAATGTTTATTGCGCTTCCATTCATGAAATGATACACTAAAGAATAACACTTTATCCAAGAATTTTAAATTTCTTGTTAAGCATCTTAAGTAACATGTATACAAGTAATTCAAGTAGCGCGAAAAAATCCACTGAAGCGTCTAACTGTCAGGGCTGACTCCTTCCGCGATTCGTATACATCGCTGACTTAGCAAAGACTATATTTTTCTATAAAGAAAGTTAATATTTTCTTTTTAACTTACTAATGATACGCGAATTAATTTCAAATGCTATAATCGTTAGTATTCTAACCCAATTTTACTATCTTTACCTGTATATATGAGTAGAGAGTGGTTGAGCGATAGGCTGTCCCCTCGAATCCAGCTCGAAGGAACCAGAATGGTGTGGCTAATGACCAGATCCGAGGCAAAGGTACAGAAATGATGGCTCGCTAATAATTTGAAATGTTTCGGCGATAGGGGTTCTTGGGTTCGATTCCCGAGACAGGCCTTAACCTTGCTATGCGAGATGTTACTATGTGGACTGTATGTGCGGTTTCTTGAAACCCCAAAACAAGATGGCCGACGTGGTATGCGACAGCCTTGGACGATGCACTCGCCCTTCCAAAATCTACTACTTTACCAGTGTCTTGATGGAGTTCTACTTGAGTTAGTAGGAGGGGAATGTGACGTGGAAACAAAAGAAACGGCTCAAGTCCAAGTAAAGGGAATGTAGCACTTACCGGGGTGGAGTGTCTTTTGGTGCCACGTGGACGACGCTCCTGGTCTTGCGGTGCGTTCGAAGAGGACGCTCGATGGCTGCGGACGCCCCTTTATTGGGTTGGCCATTTTACCATCTCCATCTCGGCGGTGCGCGTTCCTCATTGGCCGAAAAATCGCGTCACCTTCTAGACCCCCCTCCTTCAGTGGATGCGGAAGGAATGCGTGGATATAGGACGAAAAGACACTGGCGAACAATAACCAACCGAACAAAATGTGAGAGTACCCGAATTTTTTTCCGCACAACCAGAGAGTATGTATGCATGTTTATGTTCAGAATGTCCTTGTGGAGAACAACGGTAGGGGTACTACAGGGCAGGCACGGGGGTCTACCTTCTGCTAGAGCACTTTGCGAATACTGGTAAGCAATACATGTGGTTGGTACGAGCGTGTTTTATAGTACTTATTTAACTATTTTTAAGTTCCGTTTTCGAAAAATATTATATCTATAATTGTGCATTACTGTTATAGTCATATGAGTTACTGAGTAAAATTGAATTAAAATGACGGCCATGTTTCTCTCATATATTAAATAAAAAATTATATATATTATTTGTATATTTATAAAATCTAACAATAAATATAATTGCTTATATTATCATTGAAATACTTATGCACGGCAAAGCTTTTTAAACATATTCTATGGATTTTTTTCCCAGAATAAGACTACGAAACCACAATACAATTCACCTAATGGCAATTACGAATACTTGAATCAATAGTTTGTAATAGTTAGTTGCCGTGTAGTGGCGGTTGAGAATATCCACTAACCCATGTCTTCCCTGGGTGTCGTAAGAGGCGACAGAGGGAAACAGGCAGGAGATAGGCAGCAGTATCTTCCGGATAACAACAATTACACAATAAAAAACTGCGGTTGTCAACCCCCTCGCCAAGCGTGGCAACCATGGAAAACATCCCGCCATGAGCAACGACACGAACCAACAGCCCCCAGTCCCCGGCGGCCCCGCTATTCCTGGCTACGGAGGCGACCATGGTAATGGCGGGGCAGGGGGTGCTAAGAATCTCCGGTGGAGGTTCGGTTGCCACCTACAATGACTCGACCTGGCAACATATAACGCACGCACCCTGAGGACTGAGGAGAAGATAGTGGAGCTGGAAGAAAAGGTAGACAAGTTGCGCTGGCATATTATTGGATTTTCCGAGGTCCGAAGAGAGAGGGAGGACACGGTAATCCTCAAATCCGGCAACTTCTTCTATCACCGGGAGGGCGACCATCTGTCCCAAGCAGGTGTCGGATTTATCGTTCACAAGTATCTTGTCAACAACGTTGTAAAGATTGAGAGTGTGTCAACGAGGGCTGCGTACCTGATACTCAGAATCACCAAACGGTATTCGCTAAAGGTCATACAGGTTAACGCACCAACCTCGGCATATCACTATGAGGAGGTGGAGGAAATGTAGGAGGATATCTGTAAAGACATGTATTCCTCCAAAACCCAATATACGGTGATGATGGGAGACTTCAACGCAAAACTAGGCATAAGAGAAAGCGGTGAGATGAAGTTAGAGAAATTTGGAGTAGGGCAACGGAACCGTAGGGGCCAGCAGCTGGCTGACTTTATGGAGAAAGAGGGACTCTTTGTGATGAACTCTTTCTTCCAGAAGCCATACAGTCATACAGGAAGTGGACCTGGTCGAGCCCCGACGATTCGACAAAAAATGAGATTGACTTCATTATGACGACCAGACGCTAACTGTTCAGTGATGTCTCAGTGATCGCAAGGGTGAAAACTGGCAGCCTTCACCGAATGGTTAGAGGCACACTGAACCTAAACGTTAAGTTGGAAAGGTCTCGTCTAATGAAGTCAACGCTCCGTCCCCCTCGTGCTCTGATCCAGAATCCCGAAACTTTTTAGCTCGAGTTACAAAACCACTTTCAGTGCCTAGATGACTGCAATACAGTGGATGATATGAATGACAAAACTGTCCATGCGGTCAGAGATAAGTTCTACAAGAACCGCCGTAGAAGAGCACAAAAACTCTCCGATCACACTCTTAATCTCATGCATGTTAGACGGGAGATGAAGCTGCAGTCGTCAGCAGATTTGACAGCATACAGGCAACTGAAGAGACAGATTTCCAAATGCATGCGGCAGGACTTACGCAACTTCAATACAGCTTGTATTAAAGAAGCGATTGAGCGGGACCAGAGCTCCAAAGACTTTGCCAGAGATCTGTCTGCGGGAAAGAGCCAACTGTTAAAGCTGAAACTGAGTGTGGCGGCATCGTTTCTGGGACACCTGAGATTTTGTGTGAGATTGAGAGGTTCTATGGGCAGATGTACACACCATCGTTGGAGCCACACGCAAGTGTGAGTAACAATCCAAGAGCAAGTGTTATCCGACATTATTCCGATGACAGGATGGAATTACAGCGGAGCTTCTGAAAGTGGGTGGAACACCGGTACTTATAGTCCTTCAGAATATATTAAGTTCCATTGTGGCGCTACTCCCGAGGCGTGGAGCAAAAGTGCAGTGGTCTTGTTCTTCAAGAAAGGTTCTGAGCCGCGTCTACATGCTGTTTTCGAGAGACATTACGAATCGTCTCACACGCAGACTCAACGACTACCAGCCTCCCTAACAAGTGGGTTTCGGAAAAGGTACCATAGACCACATGCATACCATTCGGAAAATTGTACAGAAGTCCGAAAAGTACAATCTGCCACTTTGTCTGTTGTATGTGGGCTACGAGAAAGCCTTTAATTCCGTCGAAATTTGGGCGGTGCTACAGTCTCTTCAGCGGTGCCAAATTGACTGTCGGTATATCGAAGTGCTGAATTATTTGTACAGTAGGGCTACGATGGCTATTCGAGTACAGAACCAGAGTATGAAACCTATCCAACTGCAGAGAGTTGTAAGACAGGGGGACGTTATATCCCTGAAACTCTTCACCGCTGCATTGGAAGACGTTTTCAAGCTACCGTACTGGAAAGGATACGATATTAACATCAATGGCGAGTACATCACTCACCTTCGATTTGCCGACGATATAGTCCTTATATCAGAATCGCTGGAGGACCTAAGCGCTATGCTCAATGACCTCAATAGTGCCTCCCAACGGATAGGTCTTAAGATGAACATGGACAAAACAAAGATCATGTTTAATGTCCATGTCACACCTATGCTGGTAGTTGTTGGGAGCACTAACTCTAACTATGACCGAGAGGTCAATCGACTGATTCAACTCGGCTGGGCAGCGTTCGGGAAATTACGTTACATCTTCTCGTCAGGTATACCTCAAAACCAGAAAACGAAATTGTACAAACAGTGCGTGTTGCCAGTGATCACATATGGAACTGAGACGTGGTTCTTCACTGCTGGCCGTATGAGGGCACTCAAAGTCGCTCAACGAGCTATGGAGAGGGCTATTCTCGGAGTTTTTCTGCGTGATAAACTTAGAAATGAGGATATCCGCAGTAGAACCAGAGTGACCGACATAGCCCAACTGATTAGTGAGCTGAAGTGGCAATAGGCCGGCCATATAGCTCGAAGAACCGACAACCGTTGGGGAAAAAAGCTTCTCGAGTGGCAGCCTCGTACCAGTAGGTGTAGTGTAGGGCGACCCTCCACTAGATGGAGTGACGACCTGGTAAAACATGCAGGAAGTCGATGGATGCAGGTGGCTCAGGACCGTGCTTTTTGGCATACTTTTGGGAAGGCCTATGTTCAGCAGTGGACTTGTGAATGGCTGTAATGATGATGATGATAATGAATCAATAGTTTTCTAATATGATTTTACTAATTAACCTGTATAAATAAATGATGCATACAAGCATGTTTAATCCAGAATGTAATCGAAGCTTAAAATTTAGTTTTTGCTCACTTTCTGATATCTAAATTACATGAAATTATGGGAAAGTTATATAAAACGAGTCTAGTGTTCTCACTAAAATTATTGCAGCTCTTAGCAATGCGTTTTTTCATAAACTCTTATAATATGCCTAATTAAAGTCTTAAATTTAGCACAGCTTACTGAACAAATATTCTAAAGATTTATTCCTTGTTTAAATATAACAACAACACAGTTCTGATATAAATAGGATAATGAAGGCGCACAATTATTAAAAAACCATAAAACTAGTTTTTGCAGATTCAATTGCGTATATTGACCGATTTTATATTCCCGACATTTCGAGCTCTTTACCAATACCCATGGTCGCGGAGGGGACTGAGATTTTCGATGTTCTAATGTCATAGTTAACCACGGCTATCTTCAGATTAAATTACTAATTTTTCTTCCGATCTACGCAGTATGAACTTATAGTATCTTGAAGTCTTGCAATTGCATGCTTGGTTTGCGATTTAATTTTATTGATTATAGGATCTCAAGCAGACGGTTGCACCCAACCATATTATCTATTGATATAACGATATTTTTTGATCTCAATATCCTCTTTAATCAACATTGGTAGAAATCGCTGTCCATTAGCGATGATTTGTGGTCTATCAAAACTGATGTAGTGGCGGGAGCATTCCTGAACGTGATTGATTCTTCACATCATCTTTGTGTTCTTTGACGCGGGTTTTATTGATCCTTTAGTTTGTTCTATGTATGAGAGATCACATTCACAATTAAGCTTGTACACTCCTGCATCTTGCAGAAAGACATTAAATTTGACTGATAGTAAAACTGACTAATATTTTTTTGAGGCTTGAAGTATGTTTTAATGGAAGCACGCTACAAGGTGTAGCCAATCTTTTCAGTGACACCACCTGATATATATCAGTACAGCAGGCACACGCTTGGCCGTAGCCGGCTCACTCGTTCACGGTGACGTAGGCGCAGGCCCCGTAGCTTGTTGTCATGTAAAACTTGCTTGACATGTTGGAGCTCGACGGCCAGGTGTTTACTGTCACAGATCTCTTGTGCTCTCTGAAACAAAAAATTTCCCACGATAGCTAACTGTGAAGGATTTTGGTGCGAATCACCGTTTAAGTATGTATATTTTTGGGTCTTTATTCCATACACAGTGTGGCTAAAGGTGTTATCAGGATTCTGAATTACTAATATATCTAGAAAAGCTAAAGAATTGTTCACCTCTAAATCTTCTTCTTCTTCTTAAAGTGCAATCTCATTCCGAAAGTCGGCGATCATTAAGACAACTTGTATCTTTAATGCCACGGCTCTGAATAAGGAACGGGGGCATTTTCTAAACCACTGGCATGGGTTTTTTAGCCAAAATATTCTTCTTTGACCCACACTTCGTTTTCTTGGATCTTTCCCTGTATGATGAGTTGTAGTAGATCGTATTTTTGGTTTCTCATTATGTGGCCGAGATATTTAAGCTTTCTTTTCTTTAATAAATATACAACTTCTTATTTTTTTCTTAAAATTTTCTTGTATGCCTACATATCGAAGGCTTCAAACTTCTTACAGCTCGATTCTGGGAGAGCCCATGCTTCAACGCCATACAAAAGAATGAAGAAAACATAACAGCGTGTTAATCGAACTCGTATCTGGATGTTCAGCTTTTTATTGCACTGAAGTAACTTAAGCTTAAAAAAAACATTACGGACTTGTTCTATGCGGTACCTTATTTCAAGGCTTGTACGGGAGACCGCATCATCAACCCAGCATCCCAAGTATTTGAATTTGTTATATTTTTGTAAAGGCTGTCCATTACATAGTAGAGAAGGATTAGCAGGTGATGTTTTACAAAGTGTCACATATTTGGTTTTACTGGTGTTGATACTGAGGCCATACGCTGAACTAACACATTGAGTTTAATCTCTAAGAATCTGAAGTTTTTCCATTGTAGATGCAATAAGAACAGTGTCATCGGCATAACGGATATTGTTTATAATCTGACCATTCACTGTGATACCTACATCCTTCCGATCCAATACTTCACGGAAAATCATCTCTGAGTAAATGTTAAAAAGAATTAGCGAGAGAATACAACCCTGTCGTACTCCTCGTAAGATTTTCGAATCGTCTGTTAGTTTGCCCTTTATTACATATACATTCATTCATTCATACGTACATTCGCCGATTGGTTCCAATATAGGTGTTTAATAAACCTTACGTCTTTAGAGTCGAGTCTAATGGATTGTAATGTATCGATCATTCTTGCATGCTGTACTCTATCAAATGCTTTTTCATAATCGATAAAGCATACAAACAAATATTGATTTATGTCCAAACATATCTGTATTAAAACTTGATACCGCCCGGAGAAGGACCACGCTCTCACAAAATACCAGCGTAAAATGGTAGCTTAATGCTTCTGCGTTTCGTATGGTGAGTGTAGAGAACCGGCGATTCTTTTACTGGAAACGAGGCTTTCCATCTTGGTTCTCATGGGTGACAACGCATCTGCATTTTTATTGGTAATCGAGGATAGATGTAGGTGTCTATGGGCTAGAGCAACCACATACAATCAGGTGGACTGTGTACTCGTTTGTCACCCTATCCTATAAAAAAATTAGCCATATGTAAGGCAGTGTCTGAGTAATAATGCATACTGCGGCATGTTGTTTTCTACCAGCCTTCTTGTTACAATTTAAATGCATTCTTTAACAGATTATCACTTTTCACATGACTGCACATCAAAACTGACCATAGTTTCATTGTCTGCCGTAGGTCTTTAATCTCACCGATAATATGGTAGGAATACTTTGTGTGTGCTTTTGTATGTCACCAAAGTGGAGAGAGTATTTTCGCTAGGTGTTGAGATAATCTATAAGTTGTCATACTATATTCCCATTTAACTCCGAAACTAGTCTCTAATAACTACGCACCGAAACGATCTTTGCCAATAGAACTTGCAATATGCGAAGCGTGTCGAGCTCAAAGGATTAAAGTGAGAATTGGAGTATTACGGAATATTCTGAGTATATTACATTGCTTTCTTAATTATTATGAAATGGAAAATAAAGTCATCGGTATGCGAAAATTACTAAAGCGAATTATTTAAACCATGGTATAATAAATATATTTTTATTTACAAATAAGTTTTTATTTAGACCTCAGTTAAAGATATATTATGGCTGCAGCGCAAATGGCTCGACTGGAGAAGGTCCGCGCTCTCACAAAAGAACAGCGTAAAATTTATATATTTATTCAGCCAAACTTATCACTATCATTACTGTTCATTACATTACAGTACAGTAGTATCATTAGAGCCGTGGTAGCTTAAATGGTTAACGCTCGTTGTCAATGTAAGAGAACGCGAGTAACACGGGTTCGATCGCCGCCAGCAACAATGAAATTGTTAATTACAATTTTGAGTGCTGATTTAGCACGTGCTCGGCGGTGAAGGAAAACATTGTGAGGAAACTTGCAAGTCTGAGGAATAAGAAAAAAATATTTCGAAGGTATGTGAAGTTCGCCAACACGCATTGGGGCAGCGCGGCAGACACTTACTTGCCTTAAAGCCATCTCAGAATTGAAGGGAGGCCTGTGCCCAGCAGGGGGACGTATATAGGCTGTAACTAACTAACTAACAGTCCATTCTAGTAAAATTAAGTGCTAATTCATAATATTTGATGATATGTGATAATGTTGAAAGCTATTTACATATTCAGTAACATAAATTTGTTTACGATTACAAGGTTATTAGGGTATGTTTAATCGACAGTAACTGCTCCATAATAACTTAGGCGCCGTCGCTTTCCGATATATGATACAGTGTATCAGTTGAAATGTTAGCATTCAGTATTATTTAATACTAGCTGTTACCCGCGGCTTCGCCCGCATGGTCACTGGGAAATGAACTATCCATTGCTTTTTGAATTGAAAGAAAACTGAGTTTTATAGATTTGCTAGAGATGCAGCCATTAAAAGGAAACTGAGAAAAATTGATTCGTCAGCCTATTTAAATGTTTTGAAATGCAGCGTATAGGAAAAAATGAAAATAGGCTGTTTATTCCAAATGGAAATGGATATTTTTTAATTAAAGGAAACTGAGCATAATTATCCGTCAGGGATGCAGACGTTTGAAAAGAAACTGAGCTAAATTGATTCGACAGAGATGCAGTTTTCTGAATTGAAAAGAAACTGAGCCAAATAAAAGATTCGTCAGAGATGCAGCCTTTTGAGTTGAAAGGAAACTGAGCTTAATAGGTCCGTCAGAGGTGCAGCATTTGGAATTGAAAAGAAACTGAGCTAAATAGGAAATTTTAAATTGAAAGGGAAGATCAGTGGGAATTCTGATTAAATGATTGTGGGAATTTTGGAAAAAAACTAAATGAACACTATTTTATGACGCTACTGTACACAATGTTATATGTTTTTCCATTCGGGGAAAGAATGTGGAGATTCTGGGCATTTGACTAGCTTGTAGCTGTAGCTTAGGTATAAATGCTGCTGTGTTTCGTATGGTGAGTGTAGAGAACCGGCGACCCTTTTACTGGAAAACCAATTTTAACCAAATCACTAAGGAAATAACAAACAACCGAAATCGAAAGCAGGTAATCGAATAAGCTATGAAATATAAACAATTTAAGCGTATAGGCACCGTATGCACTATAAGTTGACGCGCTGCTCAACGGTGGGAGTTAAGTACATGTCAGGAAACATTCCGTTACCCCGTTTTAAAAACCTGGTAACGGCATCTAGCAAAATCAATTTAAACTATGTATACATTAGTTAATAAGAACTCTGAAAAAATATTTTTCTTATAATTTTGCACAATTTTGCTTATTGTAATACCGATTCATTCATAACCACATATAAGAACTTTATTCATTTCCGTTCAATAATTATTACTAAGGCTTATTAATAAGGCTTACTAAGAACTGTTTCTACCATAGTTAAGTAATAGTTAAGGGTGAAAGCGTGACAGGTGGTGATAGTATTTCTGATCCATACTTATAATAACGCCTGTAACACTTGCGGGTTAGGCAGAGCATCAACGGATTACTTAATATCGTCTGCGAGGTTATCGCCTATTCCGTGAAATACAATGCACCAAAACGTTTGAAGAAAATCGGCTGGTGAATTTTATATTTTTTATCGCTCTCTTCCCGGTCCTGCGTGGAAAAATACAGATCCATACATTTTTTATCTTAATTTTGGTAAAAAGACATAATAATCCAGATATTCTGACCTTCTATGTTCGTCCATCGTACAGTCGTCCGTCTTGTAGAATCACGGTGGCGCCACCTAGCTGAATTTACTTTTGCAACATATTCGATTATACCACGGAAATGATATGTTTTTCCGCTGAAGCCTATGTCAGTCTACAGCCACCGAACTATCCCCATACAAAAAATCATGCCATGCCAACGCTCTGTTGCGATGTGAGAGAAGGACAAACTTTTGCAACATATTCTATTTTCCCACGGGAATGAGTTTAAATTTTAAGTACTGATCAATTTTATCACGTACATAACTGTGCAGGAAAGATGAAAGCAAAAAAAAATGAAAATTAATGTCAATTGGTAGTTACCATAGGGTAATAATTTAAATTTTGAGGCATTTTTAATTTCATTTGGGAGGGTGTTCCAAAGATGTACAGCCTGAATCGTCAAAAACAACCTGAAAAAATTAGACCTATGCTGTGGAAACCTTCACCTCAGACGGTTTGGGCATCGGGATGTTCAACCGTCGATAGAATGAAGAAAACTGAAAATTATTTTAAGATAAGAAAGCGAACTTCGATCGTTTGGAATTTGAATTACAATTTCAAACGATCGAAGGTCGCAATTGAAGTACAAGTTATATTCTAGAGCATCACCTTTGACGTATGGGTAGCCATTCAAGCTTTGAACGATAGGAAGATATGTAAATTTAAGCTTATGAACTATCAAGGAGGCGCTCAAACTTGTTTAAAAGATTTTCTGACAGATCTAAGTAACATACATATGCAAAATCGATAATAGATATAATGAGGGTATGAACCAGCATATGTCTGGTTTTGAAAGGTAGGACATTTTTAAGACGATAAAGGAAACGCAAGGTGGCAACAACTTTACGACTTATTTCAGAGATCTGCAATTTCAAGGTCATAGTTTAATTCATGTACAAGCCAAGATTTGTTATGGAATCACAATATGGAATCAAAGTTTATACGTGGTAGAGCCACGTTGCGGCTATATTATGGTTGTAGCACATATGTGTCAGCTTGACCGGGGAAGGATCAAGCCTTCATAGTGTAACGCTCCATCCCTCTATATAAAATAAATATATAAAATAGTAAATATGTTATATTCCTCTTTCTATTAAAAATTATATATTTGTGACCAAGATATATAAGATATGTTTTGATCTTTCTAAATGAACTTTCTAAAGGTTTAATAATAGGCCGTTTGTAATATTTTGGCGTGATTAGTTAGGACCCTCATTTACGTTATATTTGTTTAGTAAATTAGTTCTTTTAGGTGTCTTTTGGAAGAATGGATATTCACTAGAGCAATTGAAAGCTGTTGGTAGTGCCTTATAAGCTAAGTGAACCCCGTTCACGAAGACTGGGCTCGAGAAAGGATAAGAACATAAAACGTCCTTATTCCATTTGCATGAGGTTTATATTATTAATTTGTTATTATTTACCCCTTCCCGTTTGGAAAAGGCTCACAGTATATTTACGCAAAATACTCGATAAAAGGGCTTCGCTCTCCTACATTTATTTAAAAAAATGTAGGGGAGGCACACACACGCCGTTCACGGTGGATGCCAACCATTTTGATGCACTCCCCCCGAAGGGAACGCTAATTCGGGAACTAGACCGTAGTCCACAGCAAAATAACTGACGAACCAGTAAAAGAGGCTTGACCCCTTGTTAGTGCGTAAGCACAAACATCGACCGAAGTCGCGCATGTCAATGCGTGTAAACTCCATACAGAATACGAACGAATCCAGCCACAGTGAATGTACGTCACACGGTTTAGGCAAATGGGCACACTGGCCGTAAACCCTTCGTGAACACCACCACCTGCCAGACCGCCGCTCCTGCAGACGTGATGTAAGTGTATGGCATCACTACCAATTGCATGATCAGCACGGCTACTAGCCGCAGAGCGTGTCATGAGTCGATCGCTCACCTCAAGGGAATGGGGTCCAACGTTGTGCGACTTTCGGCCGCAGCCTTGAGAGTCTCCTCAGATCCTCCCGCCAGCTACCACCCGCATGAGGTCGACACATATGCTCCACCAACCAATATAAAAGGCAGTTATAAGATAAGAGTAATAATTCGCCATTAGAAAGGGTTTGTGTCACTGACGTTGAGTAAATGCTTTTTCGATTATGTTTGTCTCAACCACCAACAAGTTGCCTTCAATCATTCAAAGGTGGGAAAGTTCATGGAGAACAGACAGTCTGCATCCCCGTAATGAAGGGACCCAACTTGGGCAAAGCTACTCAGGTGTGAGTCAAACCAAGACGCAGAGAGCGCCATTGAGAATAGCATCCCACCAAACAACCATCACAGGGACGCAATGCTGCAGCATACACGCCACGATAATATTCCTTTTCAAGTCCCTAATAAGGACTAGTCATTTTGCTACAGTACTAGGAGCAGTCGGTCACCCGACCACCCCATACAATGCTTATGCATCAAGGATACCTTCTATAATAATGCTCTTGTATCATAGATCTTACTTTCATAAGTCATTAATATATAGGACTTCAACCCACGATTCTACTATTGTAATGCAAATTCATCATAGATATCTTCTATGGTATTGCTTTTGTATCATAGACCTTACTTTCACAAGTAATTCATATATAGGGCTCGAACCCACGATCCTACTATTGTAATGCAAATTCATCATGGAGACCTTCTATAGTATTGCTTTTGTGTCATATACCTTACTTTCATAAGTCATTCATATATAGGACTTCAACCCACGACCCCACTATTGTAATGCAAATTCATCATGGAGACCTTCTATACAATTGCTTTTGTATCATTGAGTTTATTATCATAAGTCCCTAATATGGGACTAGTCATTGTGTAAAGTACTTCAAGCAGTCGGGCTCCAGACCACCCCATATATATGTACAACTACAGGTATGTATCTGCGGCAGCTCCTACATACATGAACACCTTCCGTAACTTAGGAAAAGTTTTTTTTTTATACATCATCTCCTTCCACAACTTAGACAATTTTTAATAAATTTTCTAATTATCTTATAAATGTTATTAATCTTTATTTTTATAATATTTTTGACTTGCATTTCTATTGTTTATCATGTTTTAAATATTTTTAGAAGTTTTTATAATAAATTTATTTATTATAAAAACTTGTAAAGACAATATTTTGCCTTTAATTTACTATATTATTGGTCTAATGTCTGAAATGTATTTATATTAACTTTATGCTGTAATTTTATTGCTTAATATATATCTTTTAAGACTATTTTTGACGCCCGTTTATATTGAATTTAATTATTAATAATAATATTGGGCCGTCACAATAGAATACCAGCGTAAACAGCAGCATAATACTGCTGTGTTTTGTATGATAAGTTAAAAGATCCGGAGACCCTTTTTACTGGAAAAGAGGCATTCCATATAAGTCCTCAGGGGTGACAACGTATCTGCGTTTTGATTCTCAATAGAAGATAAATGTAGATGTCTATGGGGCACAACATCCACTTACCATCAGGTGGATTGTATGCTCGTTTGTCACTCTTATTCTTTAAAAGAAAAGTTCCATTATAAAATACAGGAGAGAGATTTCTATAATCAACCTTAGCCAATAATTGCGAATTTCCGAAGATTATACTATTATATTTTGCATTTGGCGTAATTAACAGAAACGCCATATTTACGCGACCATTTTCTTATGAAATCCAGGTTTTCATTTAGTTTATGTATCACAAAGTTAAGGTTAATTGAGCCTGGCTGCACAAAGAACTAAAGATCACCCGCATATAGATGACGCGAACAATCTAAAACTGAGGAGATAGAATTTATAAATAAGGAAAACATAATAGGAGAAAGTGTTCCGCCTTGTGGTACACCAGATTCAGTTTCAGCCCATGCAGAAAACCGCTGACCCGAGCGAACTGATTGTTCGCGGTTGGTGGCTGGCTGACTACTCCAAGGCAGGGGATGAAAATTTAAAGTGTTTAAGGATAGATCGGAGGATACCATGATCTACAGTGTTGAAAGCGATAGTAAATTCAATAAACGCTACTGGTTGCACGGAAAAAAACGGGTACTCTCACATTTTGTTTGGTTGGTTATTGTTTGCCTGTGTCCGTCTCCGTTCTACCCACGCATTCCATTCCATAACAACTTTTTAAATGATCGTGTAAATGAAGTAAATTATCTGTAAGATTATTACCAGAAGCGTATGAGGAGTCTGAACTACAAATGGAATAAAAAGATTCACCATCACACATTTTTAAACTTCGAAATGTATTCATATAATATGTATTTTATATAAATATATACATTTTAAAATATATTAAGAGATAAAACAATGTATAGGTATAAAATATCCATAACGCTATTCGTATAAACCAGAAAATCAACTACTCCACTGTCACTGAACTATCCCATCAGTTGACTGATAAAGATGAAAAACATTGCCTATTAAATGGACCATATAACTGGTAGAACATTAAGATACAATATTTGAAAAGTAAATACAAAAACAGAATAAAACAAAACAAAAGAAACAAGTTCAACACTAATCTTTTACGACGTAAACAAAAGTCAAAATAATTATTACTTGTTTGTGTCGGTGTAACGAAATCATTTCTTTAAATCAATTTTAATAGGGATATTAACAATTTTATGAGAATTTGATATGATTTATTAGAATCTATTAAGTGAATCACAATGAATAATAACCATATTTTTAAATAAATAATATATGTGAGTACTTCCATGAATATACATAATATTATACATATATCTATTATATAACGACAATTTAGCCAGTAATTATACTATTTTACCGGTGAATAATTAAAAAACACGCATTTGAGGAAATTAATATTTTCTCATTAGTCCTAAAAATTTTCAAACGTAGCTTTAATTCATAACGCATTAGCATAAAACTGAAACATATAAAAGACATTATAAAGAGAATTTCTATGTTGAATTTACATTTTAGAGTAAGACGCCGGCGACAACTGACTGAGTTGGAAACAATCAAGAAACTTCCTGGAAGCAGGTTGCTTAAAACTTCCAAACTTTGGTATAATAAAAGTATTTTTAAAGCAATTTTTTTGAACGTTTGGTCTCTCACTTTAGAGGCTTTATCTTTGTTTATAATTTTTAGTATATGAATAAACATCTTAAATTTCGGAGTTGTTTTATATTAAAAAAGAGGAAGAAAGATCTGTTATTTATTACCAGGTACGCTAAAGTATAATATTAAATATTTTTGCGTAATTTCATCAGAGTACACTGTACTAAACCAAACTGTGTAGTGGAGGGGCGGTGTAAGAATATCCACTACCCTGCCTAATCGTCCCGTGATCGTCATAGGAAGCGACATAGAGAAACAAACCAGGAGAAGGGTAAAAGCATCTTCCTAATAAAAAGTACAAAATAAAAACGGAGACATAAGAACAAAAAATGGCTACTATTGCAAATATCCCCCCCACATATATGTATATATATATATATATATACATACATATATATATATAAGAATAATTAATAAATAAGAAAAATTAATTAAAACAGATTAATGAATTATTTACAAAGTGAATCCATATTATCGAAAATGCAATATGGTTTCAGGCCGAAACTGTCCACTGCTGATACTGTACAGGAAACTACCGATTACGTCTCTCAAGAATTAGATAAAGGCAACCAATCAATTGACATTTTCCTTGACCTTGAAAAGCATTTGATACGGTTTCTATTCCCATCCTATTAAATAAACTATTATACATAGGTATTCGAGGTAAGCAGCTTTAACTGTTTGCGTCCTATTTAGAAAATCGATATCAATATATAAAAATCGATAAGGTTGTTAGCTCTGAACAAAGAAATACTAATTTGTGTGTGCCGCAAGGAATTGTATTAGGACCAACCCTATTTTTGATTTATATAGATTACCTTTGTAATCTCGTACTTAACTCAGCTCGTACTTAACTCAACTCTAGCTCCTTTTTTTCCGCAAATACAGTAAACAAGGTTTATTTATGTGCTCAGCAATTTTTCGATAGGGTTAATAAATGACTCCAACAAAACATATTAACACTAAACACGGAAAAAACTAATATATTTATTTTTCTATGCGCAGTTCAACCCAGTATATAATCGTTCCAGAAATTTATGCACATAAATGTTGCTCAGTAGCAGAGTTTAAATGTAACTGCCCAGTTATTTTTAATACAAAAACTATTAATTACCTTGGAATATCGATTCTACGTTTACATTTAAGCCGTCTATTGAGTAAAGTCCGTAAACTAATGTTTGTTTTTAAAAAGATTCGTTCTTTTGCTGATATTTAGGTAATAAAGCAAGTATATTTCGCATTATATCAGTCAATTCTCACTTATTGTATAACCTCATGGAGAGGAGCAGCTTTTTTTCAGCAGCAGTTTGTTAAAACGCGAAGCAAAACTACACTGCTGCTACTGAAACGCGCTCAAAGAGCTGTGTTAAAAGTCACAACATTCCGCCTTATTCTATTCCCGTCCCACGTCATAAATAAATCCTATAATATCCTTTCAGTACACCAGTTATTCTTCGTGAGTACGTTACTAAAACAGCACTTAAAATTTTCTTATAGAAGAGAGGTGACTGTTAAAAGACGCAAAGATAAACTAATTGAAACTAACATTAGAATAAAACATTCTTTCATGCATAGATTTATTACATTCCTTAGCCCTTTTCTGTGTAATTATATCAATGCAATTTTGTGCATATATCCATTAAAAATGGCAGACTTTAAAAAGTAATTCGAACATGGTTACAAAATTTGTCATAAGATGATACGGAGAAGTTGCTGTTTGTTACGTTAAACGTAACCCAAAGAAGGTGATATATGGAGGTCTCCAAAAATCAATTTGGCTTTAGAAGGGGCAGGTCTACCGAGGATGCTGTTGATTCCCTGGTGGAGCATGTAGTCATCGAACTCGAAGAAGGTCGGAAATGTCTGGCTATTTTCAACGAACATTCTAAGGCATTTGACACTGTCTCTGTCCCGATACTGCTAAATAAGTTGGAAACGCTGGGAGTCAAGGGTCTTATCTTGGAAATATTTGCTGATTTTTATTAGGTCGGATGCAGTGCACAAAGATAGGCTCTTTCATCAGCAAACCCGAATCCCTTTAATTTGTAATATATATAAAAGTTACCTCAGGGTAGTATTTTAAGGGCGTTACCTACCGCGATCTGCTCGCGAAGGCGAAGGAGGCGGTGGATCTCGGGGAGCTCGGGATCACCAGGGGCCTCCGGCTCAAAGTCACCCAGACGGGGGCCCGTATGCTGGAGGTCCCCGGGGAATCCAGTGGCGCGACCGCGGACGCTCTGGCTGCGAAGCTCAGAGCGTCTCTGGACGCGGACGAGGCTCGAGTGTCCAGGCCCGTCAGATGCGCAGACCTGCGCATCGTGGGTCTGGACGACTCGGTATCGGAGGAGGAGTTGGTGGACGCCGTTGCCAGGTTCGGGGGGTGCGCTACTGACCAGGTCAAGTCAGGCGCCATACGCCCGGATCAACAGGGTATGCATGCCGCCACGGTGCGCTGCCCTGTTACGGCGGCCAAAACCATAGTGGAGGGCCGAAGGCTTCTGGTGGGCTGGGTCTCAGCGCAGGTTAAGCTGCTGGAGACCAGACCTCTGAGGTGCTATCGCTGTCTCGTGGGGCACCACGTTTCAGTGAGATGCGCCTCGGAGGTTGACCGCAGTGGCCTTTGCTTCCGCTGCTGTCAGCCCGGACACATATCGGCGACCTGCTGCGCCACGCCGCACTGTGATGCATGTGCGGCAACCGGCAAGCCAGCCGATCACCGGTCCGGAAGCAAGGCCTGCGTACCACTCGCCAAGGCCAAGGCCGCGGGTAGAGTAGGGGCCAAGGCCGCCACCGCCTCTGTGGCCTCCGCCGCAGCCGCAACTGCCACCGCCACCGCTGTCACTGTCGCCGCCGCCGCCATCGCGACACCGACGCCCGCAGAGGGGCCCCCGTGGAGGAAGCTGAAATGGAATGCCTATAACGGCCCCATTAAGCTTCCTCCAGGCGAATATCAACCACTGCGCCTGCGCTCAGGATCTGTTGCTCCAGACATGGCGCAGTGGTCGATTAACATCGCTGTGGTCGCTGAGCCGTATTTTGTCTGGCCTAGGGAGGACTGGGTGGCGGACCTTAACGGCTCAGTGGCCATCATCTCTTCGGCCGCCGCCGGTACCCCAACCCTTGAAGGTGTCAGGAGGGGTCAGGGGTGCGTAGCAGCACGGTTCGGGGAGTTCGTCGTTGTGGGGGTGTACTTCTCCCCGAACCGATCTCTCGCCGAGCTCCACAACTCTCTTGCAGAGCTGAGAGCAGTCGTCGTCGGAAGTTATCCCCTCCCCGTACTTGTCCTCGGGGACTTCAATGCCAAGAACTTGGCTTGGGGTTCTCGTCTGTCTCGTACAGATGTGCGGGGTAGGATGGTGGAAGACTGGGCTCTGGAGACGGGCCTGGTCGTCCTAAATCGGGGTTCTGTCCCCACGTGTGTGCGGCTGCGGGACGAGTCGGTGGTGGACATCTCGTTCGCTAGCCCCGCTCTGTCGCCGCGTGCCATTGACTGGCGTATCATGGAGGGGGTGGAGACCTACTCCGACCACCGGTACATCCGGTTTGATGTCTCCACCCAGCCATCGAGCGCGCCAGTCCAACAGGCCCCGAGTCGTCTGCGTTGGGCGCTGAAGCAGCTGGACCGGGAGCTCCTCCTGGAAGCCTCGATCGTGCAGGCCTGGGTGTCATCACCGGACAGGCCTGCCGACGTCAATGATGAGGCAGGGTGGTTCCAGGAGGCCATGTCCGAGATATGTGACGTGGCAATGCCCCGCGTCCGGCCAGGAAGCGCCCGGCGTCAGGTGTATTGGTGGTCGCGTGAGCTGACGTCTCTGCGCGAGGCGTGTGTCGCCGCGCGGCACCTGTATGCCAGGCATCGCAGGTTCCGCATTCGTCCACCGAATGCGGCAGCCATTGAGGCGGAGCTGTACGAGGGATACAGAGCGGCGAAGACCGCCCTCCGGGAGGCTGTCCTGCGGGCCCGGGATCGAGCCCGTGAGGAGATGCTGGAGACTCTCGACAGAGATCCGTGGGGGGCGCCCTTACAAGATGGTGCGGGATAAACTCCACACCTGGGCCCCCCCGCTGATGCAAAGTCTCCGGCCCCAGCTCGTGGAGGACGTGGTGAGCGCTCTGTTCCCTGCGCGAGGGCAACATCCGCCCCCACCTGCGGTGCCGGAAGCGGACCACCAGGACGACGACGACGACATCCCGGAAGGGACCGGGGTAGACCTGAGAGTGGCGGTACGTAGGCTCAAGGCCAGGAATACCGCCCCAGGACCCGATGGCTTGCCTGGCAAAGCCTGGGTCCTGGCCTCGGAGGCTCTCGGGCCCCGACTGGAGGGGCTCCTAAGCGCATGCTTGGAGAGAGGCCAATTCTGTTTTACGTCTATCTGATTGCCGTGTTATTACTTATGCTCATGTCACGGCCCTTTTTGTTTCTGTATAAAATAAACTCGACAAAAAGTTACAGATAAATAAGCTGAACGCCTACGAAGTTAAGAAAAAGATTAATTCGTACCTTCATGAATTAAATTATGTAGTGCCACTGAAGTTTTAACATAACACACACGCGCACATGCGCGCACACTCACACACACACACACACACACACGCGCGCGCGCGCACACACACCACACACACACACACACACACGGTCGATTTTCAAGAGGCGTACTGCGCGTTTCCAAAATCGTCTCTTCTAATATGCTCCTCATTAGCTCTAGTTCGTAGGAGACCATTTCATTATCCTCCGAATCAACCATAACTGGAAGATCCATGGCGGCTTCCACGTGTGAATGTTGGTTATTATTGTTTTTGAGGTATCTATGTAGTTTTCTCATCTGGTTGAGTTCTATAAATAAATAATTGTAAATGGAAATGAAATAACTTGATAAATTTACATAAATGTCAATAAAATAAAGTAAATACAAAAAATACATAAATAAATAAAAACCCAACCAGATGGAAGGAATAACTATTTTTTGGAATTCAACCAATTGGGCAGACGGTTCACATGGTTTTGTCCGGATTGACGACGGGCGGCGGCTTTTACCTACGTTCAGCAGGGCAGGGTTCTACGTACTATTTCCTCGCGGGCTGGGGGGGTTAAGCGCGTGTCGCGAGGGTTATTTTTTAAGCCGGTATGGCGATACGGGACGAGGGGGGGGGGGACGAATCAGTTTCGGTTGCCTTTTTCGGTATTACACGCTTTCGCTTTTTGACATGGACGACAGTGAAGCCTTCGTCTTCGGGCTTGGACGGGGCATGCGTCTCGGTCTTCATGTCGGAGCCAGAGTTAGCATCCCAGAAGGCCAAAGAGGGGCCGCGGGTTGACATCGCGGTGAGTACGCGGGACGCAGCGTCGTTCACTGATGTGAACGAAGCCGGTGAAACGGGGGTGGAGAGAGGAAAGAGGGCGTTTCCCTCATGACAAATTGGCGTGTCATTACGTTACCTAAGAAACGTCGACCAAATGTCGGGGAAGGCTCGACCCAGGAAATCTGCAAGTTCATCGTTCGAAACTGACACCATGTTGCCTATGGTAACACACATAACATAGTAATAGCATTATCTATAATAGTAAAAGCATAAATATAAAATAGTAAAAGCAATTCAAAAAATTATTTCTCATGTGTTTAAATTAAATTTTATAAATTAAATTAAATAAATTTTCCTAATTTCTCAGGTAAACACACGAGAAATAAACAAACAGGGATTGAACTCGCTTTACTCGTGTATCATGATATTTTGAGTCGAGTGTTCTTTTATGAATTATCATGGCTCTTCTTCTTGGTCATCATCGTCAATTAGTATAAATATACATGCATGGGACTCTTGCATTGTGTGGAAGTTATTACTTAGATCGTGAGTACGAGCTTGACGGGTTGACGATCGCAGTACCAGACATATTGCACCTGTGACGCTGCTGCTCCTCGCCAGCCCTTTACTAGTAGCTGTAAGATTTATTGGCATTTTTCTTAGTTGCCTAATATGACACCAACGGGATATAATGGGTTTATTGATTTTCTTATGCCATCACTATATGTAACGGTTTACGTGATAGTTATTTTATTAATTTTATTTAAATACTTTTAATGTTGTCTGTCAATATTACTAATATGACTATTAAACTCTCTAAGTAAGCCTAAAACTATTATGTGAGGAGTATTTCATGACAGTAGTCGTAAGGTAGATTGGAAACCGCGACCTTTGAACTCTACTCAGACTTCAAATTCTACCTTATATTTATTTTTTGCAATTATATCTGACGACTCATGGTGCTTGAATATTCTGACTTTTGAGTTTTAATTGTTATAATGAAACATAATCGTTTTGAATAATCTCTGTATCATCAAAAATATATCTTTAAAAACGTCAAACACAAGAATTGAAACTAATTTTCAACGAGCCGTATAGTGCAATGAATGTTCGCTGATTGCAATTACTTGAAACTAAGAGAATCGATCTCGGCAGAAATAACAATTAGGATTCTCGGCTCGTTGTGCCCCGCTCTTATTGAGTTTCTGAGTTAAAGTTTTAATTTTGTTTTAGTACGGAATCAAAGATAGTTAGTAGTATTGGATTTGCATGAAAGTAATTTTATAGTTTCTTTTTTATTTCAAATATGGAGAAGTTGTTCACTTCATTTTAGTATTTTTGGATCGGTGCTTAGTATCTCTAACTATAGTTTTTTTCTGATTTAATTAATTATTCGGTTCGTTCTATTCGTCCGGTACTAATGAAATGTTGATTGCAATTAATGTTATTGATTTATCACTAAGCGGTGAACAAAAAAGTGAGAAAATCGCACGTCTGAAATATGATGTATATTTCCAAGACGTGTAAATTGCACCAACAGGCAATGGGACTGCAACGCGGACTCTTATATGCCCTAAAAACAATTTCAGGATCAGAGCAAGTTTGTGTCCAGCGTAAAGTCGTATAATTATATATATTAATTATGTGAAAAATCCATTAGGAGGCTATTTTTAAAATACAATGGTATTAGAGCGGATAAAGAACATTTCCTTTTGTTTACGCAATTAATAATTATCCACAATAAAACAACTGCATATTTTAACAGCGTGATTTTAATTTGACCATACATGACGGTCATAATCACACATATAGTATGTGTTTATTTGAAATAAATTAATACAAAGAATTAATCGCAGTATTTTGTATTTATTTATCACTAAAATCGCAGTTTATTTATGTTCTTGTAAAATATACAAATGTAAGCAATTGTGAATCGTAAGAATTATATGAATGAATGATGTAATAAATCATATATTCATGTTATTGCAATAATTTTGATGAATTTTGATTCATGAAACTTGCAATAATATAAACAAAATACTTAATGGTGCTACTTTATGTAATAGGAACATTAGAAATAATTTGAATGGTTTTTATATGATCAATGTTAAACAGATTGTGAAAAATTCGTTTAAACATATTTATAATATTTTATTGCTCTTATTAGTATCAAATAAATAAAATTTCTTGAAAAGTAATAAATAAACTACTGCAAAATGGAAAGTCTGTCAACACGCATTTGAGCAGCGCAGTGGACTAATTGCTTCATAGCCCTTTTTGAAATGAGGAAAGCCTTGGAGATTTAAAAGCTAAGCTAAAACGTGTAAATTTCACAGTACGCGAGCAACTCGAGTTAAATCCTCGCTAGCACCACTGAAATCTTAAATGCAATATTAATTGCTAATATAGTAGTTTAAAAGAAAATATGCCTAAATAATCAAACGCTGCTCAATTCTTGTATTTTTATGTTTTAATCGCCAATTTATCATATAGTTTGAATATTAAAAGAAATAAATTTAACAAGAAAGTGGTTTTATGTGTATATTTTTATTTTATCATTTCTTTTGTTTATTTTGTTCTAAAATACATTGCCAATTTATTTAATAATACAATATGGTTGCGCGGAAAACCATTCGTATTTATTTAATTTGACGGTAGGCTGCCAAATCGGTTATCCTATTCCAAAACGATATCATTCATACTCTCCTATCGACACATCGGGGTGGTGGGGTGGGAGGGGAAAGAAGATGATTCTAGAATATCACGTAATCATCGCAACAGAAGATATAAAAGGCACGCGCGACCGACGCGCGCCCTCTTCCCGCCGCGCTCGTCGTTGAAACCACACCGATTCTCTCCCGACGTATCTCTGGGGCCCCAGAGTGTCTGTCCAGAAGAGGTTCCAGAAGTCGCAGTTATAGTGCTCGACCGCATAGAAGAACATCCCGGTGAGTCAACATTTCCTAATAATACTGCCTGCTTGATATAATTGTTTAACCCGCTCCAATTTTGTGTTTTCCTAATCAAGCAGGATTCCTTTCATCGATTTGGCAAATAATAGTTCATTTTAGGGAAGAGCGAGTGCATTGTACTGCGCACTATAGTCGTCGTTATATAAGCGTAGAAGCATTTTGTAGATACAGTCCACTTAGATTAATATCTCGCGTAATAGGTTTAAGGTTCGACCGGGGAACTAGACTTCGGCAACCTTAGACACGTGGCTCCACCATTTTATGGTCACTTCGGTAGGATTTGGACTGGTGTTTAGTAGTCGTCCAACCATTTTCTGGTCGAATTATTAGATTAATTATTTAGATAATGCACTCTAGTTTATGGAATAGTCTTAAATAGTGTTCGTTTGAATTTAAATTTTAGTGAGGTACTCGCAAACAGAATTATTCATTTAAATAGTGTTTGTAATTGGTTTAAATTTAAAGCTTATTAGTCGCTTAAATAATTAAAACAGTGTAATAGCAATCGTTTTGTACGCGTACCCGACAATTTGATAAAAATATATTGAGTCTAGCGAGCGACACGCGTCACCTCGACTCACCGTAACAGGTGTTTAATTACGTAATACGGCATACCGAGTGTCCATCGTCCATCGTTGTGCGTTGTGAGATTAATTGTGATTAATATAACTTCGTTATAATAATTTAAAATGGCAGTTAGTGGAAGTGAATTTAAAATTAAAACGCTTTATGCCGAGAGGGACGTACTTTTTCACGTATACAAAGCATTAGCGATCACATAAAGAACATTAATGTAGAAGCGGTGCGGGAAAGTTTTCTGAATGAAATTGAAACGGTGGATTCTTTGCCGACGGATTACGAAAGAATATGAGACCAAATTAATCATTTGGAATTACAAATCGACCCGAAATACATAGTGAACTACCAACCGCTGCTGGCATTCGAAGATATGTTGTGTCGCGTGAAAAGAACGGCAAAACTCCTACAATCTCAAAACGAAGCAAAGCCGGAAATACAGGTACGTCCACGTGACTCAATTAGGTTGCCGCCAATAGACATTCCGGTATTCAATGGTGATATTAAGACCTGGCCCTTCTTCTTCAGTAGTTTTCAAAACAATATCCACAATAACCCATCGTTATCGGACGCTGAAAAATTATATTACTTAATTAGTAAACTTAGTGGCAGGGCACAGTCGATCTGCTCTGGTTTTACACCTACAGCAAACAATTACTTATTAATATTCGAAACGCTTAAAACTAAATATGAAGATAGGAGAATGTTAGCTTCCGAATATTTGAACCAGATATTCGATATTAAACCTATATCATCCGCGAACATCAACGGCTTAGAGCAGTTTCTAGATAAATTTGTGGCATCGGTGGCTGCACTTAAGAATTTAAAATTTAATGACCTTATGGACGTGGTGTTTCTCCATATTGCACTAAAGAAATTAGACCCCGACACCGTGCGTGCGTTTGAAATGGAGCATCGTAGCTCGGAGATGCCTTCCTTTCATTCATTAGCATCGTTCGTGCGAGATCAAATAAAGGTGATGCAGCGCTCTCCGAACGTTAAACAGGAGATTAAAAGGTGCGTCGACCGTAGACAGACTCAACCATCTAAAATAGCAGGGTCGTTAACGTACGTAACCGCTACGTCAACATCACTTCAGCATACTTGTATCGTATGTAAAGATAAACACGGTAATTTATATAATTGTGCAACTTTTCGTAAATATTCACCAAGCGAACGTTATAAATTAGTAAAGACAAACAACCTATGTCTGAACTGCTTAAGTGATAAGCATTTAGTTGCAAAATGCAATTCGAGTTCCGTATGTAGCAAGTGCGCCAGGAAACATCACACGCTATTACATTTTGAAAATAGCAACATAGCGGCGTCAAGTAAAGCGGATAAGTAATTCACCCCTACTAAAGTCAACGATTCTAGCGGTCGACCTGGTGATGTCGCTCTGTGCTCATTGGCGAATATAGGAGCACAACCTCCTTCAACCGTGTTACTGGGTACGGCGCGTATTTTGGTTAGGGATTCGCGTGAAAACGAACAAAGTGTCCGTGCACTGCTGGACAGCGGAGCCCAAAATAGCTTTATAACGCGACAGTGTTGTCAGCGCTTAGGCTTAGTAATAAATAGGTCACTTTCATGTCCTGTAGTAAAAGGCATCGGAGGTACTAGTAAAGCTACCCAGGGATGTATAAATTTAAAATTTTATTCTCGGATAGATCGTAATGTTAACTTTGATATAAATGCGCTAGTAGTGGATAGGGTCACTGAACGGTTGCCAACCGTTTCGGTTGACACCTCAGCAATGATTGAATTTAAAAATTTGACTCTAGCGGACGACACTTACGCCGTTCCTGGAAACATAGACATGCTCATTGGAGCATCGCTTTTCCCTCATCTTTTGTTAAACAGTAAGGTCAGGGGCAGCTCCTCGCATACCGCGCCTTACGCACTGGAACCCCATCATAGATAGTATTTCGGCAACCTTTTATTGTGGTATGGCTGTCGAACCGCTCGAGTCGTTAGTCCGCAAATTTTGGGAGATGGAGGAGGTGAACGTCCCCCCATAGCTAGCTTAGATGACAGATTATACGAGGAAATTTACGTCCGCACGACCGTTCGTGATTGCGACGGTAGATATAGTGTAGCGCAACCCTTTAAAGGAGATGTTTTTTCTCTCGGCGATTCGCGTCAAATGGCGGAAAAACGTTTCTACAGCTTGGAGCGTAGGATGCTCGCTTCACCCCAGTTAAAGGAAGCTTATGACGGCGTCATGAATATATAAGAGAAGGTTACATATCACTCGTGGCTTCGAAATTAGATAACTACGAAGACACACCGTCGTATTTCATACCACACCACGGGGTCATTAGGGAGGACAAACTTACATCTAAGTTACGTGTAGTGCTCGACGCTAGTGCTAAAACCAGCACTTACCTGTCGCTTAACGATATCCTCTATAGTGGGCAAAATTTACAGGGCAGTTTATTTAATATAATAGCCAATTTTCGTTTGTTTAGTATAGCACTATCCGCCGATATTCGCCAAATGTTTCTTTGCATAGGGGTCCGTGAATGCGACCGTAGATTCCAACGCATTTTATATCGTTTCAACCCAAAGGAACCTCTAATGGTGTTTGAATTTAACCGCGTTTGTTTTGGTTTAAAGTCGAGCCCATTTCATGCGTTACGCACGGTGAGACAGCTCGCTCACGATGAAGGTCCCTCTTATCCTAAAGCTAAGAGGGCAATTGAGAGCGGATTATATATGGATGATTTTGTGTACTCGGTCGATAGCGTGGAGGAGGCCACTCTAACCACCGCCGAGGTTATAAAGCTCATGAAATCGGGTCAATTCGATCTTGTGAAGTGGACTAGTAATTTGCGTCCGGTTTTAGATACAATCCCACTATCACACCGTCTTTCGGCGATAAAGGAATTCGACGATTCTGATACACACAAGGTGCTCGGTCTGTGTTGGTCACCAGAGTCCGACGTGTTTAGCCTTAAGGTAAATCCGCCCGTAGAGAAATGCACAAAGCGCACAATACTGTCATGCGTTGCTAGATTATGGGACGTCATGGGTTTCGTAGCTCCGGTGGAGTATATACGCTAAGCTTTTGATTAAACAACTTTGGTTATTTGAATGCGATTGGGATGACTCGCCGCCTGACAGCATTGTTCGGTTGTGGCAGCATTTTAGAGAGAAACTTCCTTCACTAAGAGGAATTAAAATACCGCGTCATATAAACGTCGATAGAAATAGCGTTATAACGGTCGTTGGGTTTGCAGACGCCAGCGAGAAGGCTTAAGGGGGGCGTTGTATATTTCCACGTTCAGAATAATGGTATAAATTCGATTAGCCTCATTAGTTCTAAGTCGAGAGTCTCCCCCCGTAAGGTTGTCTCTTATTACCGCATATCATATAAGCTTATTACCGCAGTTATCAGCGCATGTAGGGATAGAGTTCACATAGAAAAGATATTTGCCTTTTCCGACTCCACCGTTGCCTTATGCTGGGTTCATTCTTCACCCCACCGTTGGGATACGTTTGTCGCAAACCGAGTGGCCAAGATCCAAGAAGAGTTAGAAATGCGGAACTTTTATCACGTGTCCGGTACGGAAAACCCTGCCGATTGTCTATCCCGTAGACTCACCCCGATGCAAATAATGGACCACCCGCTTTGGTTCCACGGACCTTCTTGGGTTCACTTGGATCCCTCGCAGTGGCCGATAACCGATTTCGAACCTTCGTCAGTGTCTTCAACGTGCACACTTCTCTGAAGAAATTACAAGATTACAATCGAATAGAGCTTGTAGTCGCGCCTTTCAACGCCTTAAGCCATTTTTACAGGATGGGATTGTAAGGGTAGGTGGACGCTTGTCCAACTCGCAGTTGAGTTTCGACCAACGGCACCCTATAGTTTTACCGCGTAAAGACCATATCATGAACTTATTAGTCGATTACCATCATGGATTGAATTCGCACGCTGGCCCCGACTTGTTGATGTCGATTTTGCGTCAGAATTATTGGATTCTTTCTGCACGTAGTTTAATACACAATCGGGTGCACAGATGTATAGCTTGCTTTCGGGCACGCCCCAAGCCGTCATTTCCGGAAATGGCGGAACTTAGATCTTGTAGAGTAATACAATCAGTAAAGCCCTTTACGCACACCGGGTCTGATTTCGTTGGTCTGTTTAAGGTCACGCTCACTCGCGGGCGTGGTATAAGATCCACAAAGGCTTACGTCTGCATTTTCGTATGTCTAACTACTCGAGCGGTCCATATAGAACTCGTTGGTGATCTAAGCACAGCAGGCTTTATGGGTGCATTTAAAAGATTTCTATCCCGTAGAGGCCCTGTAAGTAAATTATATTCGGATAACGGTACGAACTATGTCGGTGCAAAACGTATTTTATCAGAACTACATGAGCTCTTAGCTAGCAAGTATTATAATTCGGAGTTCGCTCACATTCTAGCCGAGAACCGCATTGAGTGGTCTCTGAACGTCCCAGCCGCGAGTCATTTTGGGGGCAATTGGGAGATTAATATTAAGAGTCTAAAGAGTCACTTATACCGAGTAATAGGAGATCAAATTTTGTCCTTCGAAGAGCTAAGTACGGTGCTCGCTCAAATCGAATGCGTAATGAATAGCCGCCCACTTTGTCGTACGTTGTCTAGTGACCCCTCGGAACCACTGGCTCTAACTCCAGCACATTTTTTAAATTTAACGCCTTTAAAGTATTTGCCCGCCGTAGATATGGATGAGAACAGACTTAGCATTTCCGCACGCCACAAATTATTAGACCGGTTAGTGCAATCGTTTTGGAAACGATGGAGGATGGAATACTTGCATACTTTGCAGTCTCGGCAAAAATGGAACACAGCAACTGAGCCTTTAGCTGTAGGAACTGTAGTTGTGCTCACCAAAGAGATTACGCCGCCTCTCCACTGGCCGTTAGGAATTGTCGAAGAGGTCTTTCCCGGTTCCGATGGAGTAATTAGGGTAGCTCGCGTTAAGACCACGGTTGGGTCTTACCTGCGTCCTGTTGTCCGTTTGTGCCCCCTGCCTCTTCCATAATTTAAATTAGCTTTCTAGATTAGAAATTGTAGTTGAATTTAGGTAATCTTAGCGTTAGTTAGTTATTTTGTTAGTTTGATCTTAGCTCTAGTTCTTTTAGTTATTTTTTGAAGGAAATCCTTCAAGGGCGGGGGAGATGGTTGCGCGGAAAACCATTCGTATTTATTTAATTTGACGGTAGGCTGCCAAATCGTTTATCCCATTCCAAAACGATATCATTCACACCCTCCTATCGACACATCGGGGTGGTGGGGTGGGAGGGGAAAGAAGATGATTCTAGAATATCACGTAATCATCGCAACCGAAGATAAAAAAGGCACGCGCGACCGACACGCCCTCTTCCCGCCGCGCTCGTCGTTGAAACCACACCGATTCTCTCCCGACGTATCTCTGGGGCCCCAGAGTGTCTGTCCAGAAGAGGTTCCAGAAGTCGCAGTTATAGTGCTCGACCGCATAGAAGAACATCCCGGTGAGTCAACATTTCCTAATAATACTACCTGCTTGATATAATTGTTTAACCCGCTCCAATTTTGTGTTTTCCTAATCAAGCAGGATTCCTTTCATCGATTTGGCAAATAATAGTTCATTTTAGGGAAGAGCGAGTGCATTGTACTGCGCACTATAGTCGTCGTTATATAAGCGTAGAAGCATTTTGTAGATACAGTCCACTTAGATTAATATCTCGCGTAATGGGTTTAAGGTTCGACCGGGGAACTAGACTTCGGCAACCTTAGACACGTGGCTCCACCACAATATAAAAGTAAAACTTTAATTTTATTTTATGCGATATTTACGCATCTTATCGAACACCTAGTAACAACATACTCATTTAACACTTGTATGCAAATACGCAGATACAGTATTCCAGTAGCTTAAAAGAAGCACTGGAACACTTAATTTTCAAGATATCGGCTGCATAGTAAACATCTTTTATTTTGAGAACGTATTCTTTATATTTTAAAATAGGAGCGACCCGGCAGTTCTACACTACAAACTTTCTAACAGAAACTGACAAAAGTGCGAAAACCTGAAATAAGAAATTGGATTTTGATTCAGCATTTTCGAGTGGTTAGCGTTGGACAATTAAGTGTAGATGACGCCACAGAGCATAACGTGATTTTTTTTAATAATAAAACGATTATAATAATTTTTGTTTCTAAGAAATAAACGGAAAAACATACGAGAGCGTAAAGGCCGGAAATATTCGACAGTATCTGACATCGCATATGTCGTGTTCACAGAAATTTATGACGTTTTTATCAAAATACGGTGTAACAAAATGTCAAGTACCGGACCATGAAATATTTGTTGACCAGTAAATTATTTTAAATATTTTTTAACCATGGAATATATTGATGAAAACCAGGTACAACTCACTTAACGCTGTTTTCTCATATTTTTAAATCATCTTTTTATAGAATAAAGTATTCTGTAAAAGCGTGATCTTTCCCCGGATGAGTCGACGCATTCTAGTAGTAGTACATAGAGTGTCTACGATTTCAGGAACGATATAATGCAGTATCAGAAACAATAAGACATGCACAATTAAAATCCAAAAACCAACCAAACTTACGAATATATTCTTGCAAAGCCAGCGTTCTTGTCACCATAACATGGAGAGTTTGATAATTTTAGTATATTTTTTTAATTTTAAGAAATATTATACATCTATGTTATTTAATAAAATACGTATAAAAAGGCTAAAAGGAAATCGGTATAATATTTACTATAATAACTAAGAATTTTCTTTTTTAATCCCACGTGATTTTAGTAATGTATTAAACTTAATATTAGGTCCTTTGCAAATAAAATTAGCGTTTTGTCGTACTGAACATTTAGATTTGAAATATCTCCTCTTTGGTTAAGAATTCCAAATTCAAGTTTATAAATTCATTTAGCTGGTACTTGGTCGTTGTATCGTTCACTACAGCTTTCTAAAATCTGACCAAACGATTACGGCAGATAACTATTGTCTGCATCTGCAAACCATGAAGGAAGAACTAGCTGCTAAACAACCGAGATTGGTCAATCGTTCTAAGCTACAGCTACTTCACAACAACGCAAGACCACACACTGCACAACAAACAACCACTAAGTTAGATGAGCTACAATTGGAATGTATGTGACATCAGCCGTACTCCTCAGACCTTGCTCTAAGAGATTACATTTTTTTTCCGGAATTTGGATAACTTCTTACAAGGAAAAAAAATTCAACTCCGATGCGGCAGTTCAAACTGCCTTCAAAGAATTTATTGATTCTCGCCCCCATGGTTTTTTTAGTAAGTATATCAATGAACTACCTATGAGATGGCAAAAGTGCATAGATGACAACGGTGCATACTTTGATTATTTAATATATTTCACAAAAATAGATTTACATTATATACCTCCCGTATAAAACGCCAATTTCATATGTAAGGACCTATTATATACAATATCTACTCGAACACCCTTCATGTATGTCACAGTTAAAATCCGCTTTTTTTATAGGAAAAAAAAAAATGGTGAAAAACTAGCACACAGTCCACCTGATGGTAGGTGGTTACTGAGGCCCATAGACATCTACATCTATCCACGATTGCAAATCAAAATGCAGATGTGTTGTCACAAGTGAGGACTAAGATGAAATGCCTCGTTTCCAGTAAAAAGGATCTCCGGTTCTCTACACTCACCATACGAAATACAGCAGCATTAAGTTACTATTTTACGCTAGTATTCTGTGAGAGCGTGGTCCTTCCCCAGTCGAGTCGACCCATTTGTGCTACAACTATACTATAAATATAACTGCAGCTTGGCTCTACCACGTATAAAACGCGTTTTCGTCGTTTCTAGATAGAACGCGTTTCCCCAAATTAAAACTAGTTTTTACTATGACCTATGAGAAAACTACAAATACCTAGTCAAAACTAGAATTTAGCACCGATATCTTTGATTTTCAGATAAAAGTAGTTGTCACTCGGAACTTTAGTTAAAACTAGCACTAGATAAACTAATTTGGGATCGAAAACAAGATATATTTACTAAATTTTTATTCAAAAGATATAGGACACAGAATCATCGCTCCTATTAATAATAATAATCTTACACTAAAGGAACAATTTGGGAACATCTACATAAAGTATTTGCTGTGGTGACAATATTAATTAAAAGTAAATAAAATTAATTAAAAGTAAATAAAATAATTTATTTATTTATTTATTTAACTTCATATACACATTAGATGTATATAGGCGGACTTAATGCCTGAGGCATTATCTACCAGTCTACCTTAGAGTAGTGCAGAGATAAAAGAGGTAGGTGTAATAAGAAGTATGTACAACACATATATACATATATACATATACATATATACACATATATAAACTCATACATATATAAGCGTATAAAT
Organism: Parnassius apollo; assembly: GCA_907164705.1. Classification (NCBI taxonomy): domain Eukaryota; kingdom Metazoa; phylum Arthropoda; class Insecta; order Lepidoptera; family Papilionidae; genus Parnassius; species Parnassius apollo. Next base: position 216,827 of record CAJQZP010000049.1, on the reverse strand, counting down.
ATATACATATATAAACATTATGTAAGTATATATACATAAAATTAAACATATATATATATATATATATATATACATACACACACACACATATATATTAAATATAATATTAAATACTGCTAACTACGAACGCTAAGTTGATTCTGCCATTTTATTGACGAGCATTTCTCGCACTTTAGACTTGAACGTAATCCGGTTTTCGGCACTCCTGATTTCGGAAGGCAGAGCGTTCCAAAGAAGAACAGATTGAACAAAGAACGATGATTGAACAAAGTTAGTACTAAAAGGGGGGGCACTGAAGCAAAAGGTTATTACTAGAACGGAGAACTCTATCATGATTGGAGCTAAGATATTGAAAATGAGGAGTTAAATAAGATGGAGGATTAGGAGACATCAAGATAGAGTAAAGAGTAGTGAGTGCACGTAGACTACGGCGCTGACGAATGGGTAACCAGTTGAGTTGAGAGCGATAAGTAGACACATGATCATACTTTCGAAGATTAAAAATGAATCGAATGCAGTTATTAAGAAGACGGTCATATTTGTTCAAGAGTTCTGCATTCAGGTCAAAATAACACACATCACCATAGTCAAAAATGGGAAAAATTAAGGTCTGCACAATAATCGTCTTGGTCCTGGACGGGAGAAAGTTCTTCAGGCGGTAGAGAGAACGCAAAATACCTGTCACTTTCTGACAAACATTTGACACTTGAGTTTGCCAGCTCAAGGTGGAGTCAATGTGCAATCCAAGGTCTTTCACGGAATTACTCAGTTCTAAAATAAAACCGCTAAAAATGATCGGTGGTAAAGCTGTAGGATCCAGTTTGTTTATCATCCGTTGGCTACCTATTATTATAGCCTGACATTTGGATGGGTTAACTTTAAGACCAAACTTATCAGACCAGTTCTTTATATACTCTAGGTCCCTATTAAGAGACTCAATTGCTGTAGATATACAGTCGACCTTCGCGTGTGAGTACAACTGCAAGTCATCAGCATACAAATGATACGCACACTGAAGATTTGGGGTAATGAGATTTATAAATATTGAAAATAACAATGGAGATAGAATACCGCCTTGAGGAACACCAGCATGCAAGTCACACCAACTTGATGAGGACTCGTCAATGCGAACTGACTGCTGGCGACCTCGAATATAAGATGAGAACCACTCCAAAGCCTCAGATGAGATCAGAAAGTGAAAGGATTGATAATAGGATGTCGTGACTGATGGCATTAAAGGCGTTAGAGAAGTCAACCAAAACCAGTACTGTGACTTTAGTTTCCTCCATGCCTGCCCTAATGTCACCAGTGACTTTGAGGAGCACGGAAACAGTGCTATGACCCGGCCTGAAACCAGACTGTAATGAGCTTAACAGGTTATTCGAGAAGATAAAATGTGATAGCTGTTTGTGTACACAAGCCTCTAGCACCTATGATAAAAAAGGGAAGAATGGATATAGGTCGGAAGTGATTAGGTAAAGAAGGATTAGAAATTTTTTGGGAGAGGTATAATGTAAGCTTTACGCCACAGCGACGGAAAAACTCCAGAATCCAGAGAGAAGTTAATTATATGGGAAATAGCAGGGAGGAGATGATCTATAATATTAATAATCATACGGCGACTGATATTGTCACAACCAATAGCATTAGACTTAATGGAGAGTATAACCTTCCTGATCTCATTCGTAGAGGAGTCTCATTGGAGAGAAGCAGAAAGGAGCGATATTAGGACGAGGTAAACCCATTATCTGATTAACAGTTTGACACTCGGTTTGGTGATCCAGAGGTGTATGTGATGAGAAGTGTTGATTGATATCATCCAAACCAATTGTCCTCTGAAAATCAGAATGGGACTTCTTACCAATACCCATGGTTCCAAGGAACTTCCAGATATCTGCGGGGGAAGAGAATATGATGTTGTTAAGAATATATCGGCGTTTTGCGTTGCGTATCATCTGGTTACACCGATTTCTTGCAGTTTTAAAAATGGACCAATTTTCCTCACACCGCTTTTTTCTATATTTCTGAAAGGCTCGGTCTCTACGCCTCATCACAACGCGGATCTCTGTTGTCATCCAAGGTGCTGGCAGCCGCTTTAGCTTTACTTTTTTAATAGGAGCATGCATATTATACAGATTAATTAATATGTTATTAAGTGCGCTAACTTTTTCGTCTACCGTGGGAGCGGCTATCACCGTGTCCCAGTTAATTTTAGAAGCATCCTGACACAACTTCTCTACATACATACGGCCAAAACTACGCAAGTGCAGGATTTTAGGCGAGGGCTTAGGAGGTTTCAGGATATAGGAAAGGAAAATGAGATCATGATGGGAGAAACCAGACGCATAATGTTGACCATGAGTAGAGACAAAGGTGGGGTTTGATGTTAGCATTAAATCGAGCCATGTGTCCTCCCCGTCCGCATTGTGGTGAGTGGCTTGTAGAGGTAGAACATGAAGGCCAACCGACTCGATTATTTGAAGGAACTTATAGGAACGGGATGAGTGCGAAGCCAGGAGATTTGTATTAAAATCACCCATGATGATGTGATGTGAGTATTCTGACCCTAAAGATTCCAGAGTCGTTTCGAGACTGGAGAAGTAATCAACAGAGGGGGGACAATATACAACACCAAGAACGGTTTTAGCTCCCTTCACACATACTTCAAGAAAAAGAAATTCAGCAGATGCGGAGTAAAAGGGCGAGGAGGAAGCTAGAAGTTTATAAGATAGGTCACTGCGGAGGTATATAGCAACACCACCCCCTCTCTTATCAACCCGATCGTTACGTATCAAAGTGAAACCAGAGAGGGGGTAAGTGGTTGAAAGAAGATGGGGCTTCAACCAGCTCTCCGAAATCAGGATGGCATGAACGTTCATGTTAGTAAAGGCTTCAATGAGATCACTGTAGTGGCTGGGCACACTTTGTGCATTGATATGACACACATTTAGCGAAGAGCTAGACTGGTCAAATGTATGACGTAGAAAATCACCCAGCGTATCAGTTATGGAACAAAAACTATCGTCAATAGATGTAGCAGTTTCGTTGGCAGAAAAAAAAGAATCATCATCAGCGTTCATAAAAATAAATATAGATTTGTATATATATATATATATATATATATATATATATATATATATATATATATATATATATATATATATATATAGTATATGATATAAAATATATAAAATTAATTAAATTATTATTAAAACGTACCTAACTTAGGTTGTAAACCAAGGCGTACCGTCATCTCTGCACCACCCGCCAGCTAACATACGCACCTTAAATTACTAACTTATCAAATAATAAGCAAAATGAATTAAAAAGATAATGTAGAACACGAATCTTATGTACGTTAAACACATAAGTATCGAATTGGGTATTACAACAGATAGAAATCAAAAAAAAAAAACATAGACAAAATTATTTCATAGAGTTGATCGGTACACAACGTGTATAGACTATAAACTATAACACTACGTGACAGGTTACCGTAATTCGAAATATTACCCTTAAGTTGTCAAACGTCAAATTGGCATTACACTAGAATAGAAATGACAACTGACAATTAAAAAGATAACATACAAAAGCATGTTTACATTGTAGTTCGAGAGAATAAAATGCGAATATTATCTTAGTAATTATAAATACGATATCAATGTTACAAGAACAAGAAAGGAGGATATAATTAGTTTAGAAAAAAAATACAACGCTTAGTACTAGGTACTTAGAAACCATTTTGGAGTTACGTACCTATACTAGAAATAAAGCAAAATAAAATTGTATACATTTCACATAAAAAAATTTAAAAAAAATTGAGAAATTTTGTATTAAGGTAATGAAAAGTTAACACACGAAACTACAAACTTCAATTGTCGTCACTTACGAAGTTTTGAAAGAGGGTTCGTTGATCCCACAACTGCGGTTTTGCCCTCAACCAAGGATTCAGCTGCTTATTTGGGGTATTTCTGCTTTAAAGAGTTCAGCTCGTCTAGAGAAGTGATCTTATGCCGGGATCCATCAGCAGTTTTCACCACAATTACACCGTCCTGAGTCCAGAAATCACGCATACCAAAATGCTGCCGGGCTTTAGCATGAACAGCTTGACGGGTCTTTGTCAAGAATTCTTTAACTGCAATCGATGAACCTTTAAGCTTGGACTTTGACCTCCACACCCATGTTCTAGAGTCAATGTCAACAAACCGTACCAAGATTGGTCGTTGATGGTTTTTACTGGCTGATCCAATCCTGTGACAAACTCTGATGCTAGAGGCTGTAATGTCTGTTAACTGCATCTTGCGAAAAATGCTCACCACAGTGGCTTTACAATCTTCCTTCTCTTCTTCAGTAACACCGAGAAAAATGAGAGCCTTACGACGATGCCTGGTTTCGATGACATCTACCATACGAGAGCACTCAATAATCTGCTTGCGAAGCATCCCAAGCATTGAGTACATGAGCTCACGGAAAGTCCGGAATTCTTCAGCAACCTTTGCAACAGTGTCTTTACCGGGTCCCCCAGTATGCGGCTGTGCTTCCAACTCAGCCATCCTTTTGGAAAAGCATTCCTCTAGAGTATTTTGAGTAGTTCTTATTTCTTCTAGTTGAGACATTCTGTTGTAAAAATTATTCAAAGTGTGATGTGCTGGCAGGTGGTGGATTTCAAATCAGTTTACATGCATAAACATTTAAGTACTAACTAATGATGTATTTTGCACCAAATAAATACACGAATATTGTACTTTAATGTATTAATTACTTTAAAATATATTTTGAAAACGTAAGAACGTGTACACTTTTTTCTTCACCTACCGCCAAAAAAAAATCTAACAAGAATATAAAATAATCAAACAAGAGAACAGAACACAACCATAAAATTTAAAAGAGGAACATTGATTGTTGAGGAACATTTGTCACCATACAATAAAAAATAAACAAACAAACTTCTGCAACGGCTTCGGCGCTGCAGGAAGTGCGGCCCTTCACCCTTGCGTAGCAAATTGCAGGCATTTGTGCGAGCCGTAGCAGCTGATCTCCCTTTGCGCCTAAGGCTTTAAAAAACGCTCCAGGGGTAGTGCAGACAGGCCTACGCGAAGTCGGGGCATTCTGATTCGGTTTTAGTACAGATTCCACCTATCTTTGATAATCGTTCACTCTCAGGTCCGGTAAGCAAGCCAACCAGTAACGCAATGAAATCAATCCGAACCAAAGCCTCAGTCGTTTATTCTCGGTCGGAACAGTTTTAAATGATTCTCTTCGGAAAATGCGTTTCGTCTAGTAAGAAATAATTTTAACTGATATTCAATTTTGAGCATTAGTTAATTCTAGGCACACTTACAAAGCACTTACAAAGGCATTAAGTAAAAATTAGTTTTAACTTGGGAAAACGAGTTGTATCTAAAAACTGGTTTTAACTATAGCATTTACATGAACACGCTGGTACTCTAAGCTAACACGCTCAGTGAATTAGCAATTTTTAACCAATTTTCCAATTATTTTATGAATTATATTTATCCTTTTTATTGTAATATTTTCGACTTATGTGTCTATTATTTCATACATTTCGCACCGGTTGTTCGCGCAGCTAGAATGCTTAACATCGTAGCACAACAACTGGAAATGTTTAATTGTGGTTTAAATTACATTGGTGGAATTCGAGAGGGTGATATTAAGCTATTTGTCATTTTAACCTTAATGATCACATTTTTGCATTAGGCTCCACTCCTGTAATAACATTTGTGTAAGTAAATAAATAAATATAAAAAAAATATGTTATATTAATGTTTGAGTATTTTAAAAAAAAATTATGATAATATTTTTTTCTTTCAATTTTATCTGATTTGGTATGACTCTTTTTACTTTAGTATTTGTATTTTTGTTATTTTATCAATGTTTTTTTTTAATTTCTTGCACATGTAAAAAGTCAATGAATTGTTTGCCTCTGACTCTACTGTGAACTGATTTTAAGACATTTTGTAGCTAAGACTGTCTAAAATGCAGTTACTTTATCTAAAGGTAAAATTGTGTAAGTGTCATTTACGTACCGCTTGTAGAAGCTTATGCCGTGTAGTGGCGGTTGAGAATATCCACTACCCCATATCGTCGTAAGCCGCAACAGAGGGAGACAGGCAGGAGATTGGCAGCAGCATGTTCCTGATAACAGCAATGATATAATAAAAAACTGCGGTTGCCAACCCACTCGCCAAACGTGGCAACTATGGCAAATATCCCCCATGAGTAACGACGCAAACAAATGGCCCCCAGTCCCCGGCGACCCCGCTATTCCTCGCTACGGTGGCGACCATGGCACCGACGGGGCAGAGAGTGCTAAGAATCTCCGGTGGAGGTTCAACATATAACGCACGTACCCTGAGGACTGACGAGAAGGTACTAGAGTTGCAGAGGTAGACAAGTTGCGCTGGCATATTATTGGGTTATCCGAGGTCCGAAGAGAGGGGGAGGACACGGTAATCCTCGAGTCCGGCAACTTGTTCTATCACCGGGAGGGTGACCATCTGTCCCAAGGAGGTGTCGGATTTATCGTCCACAAGTCTCTCGTCAACAACGTTGTAAAGATTGGGAGTGTGTCGACGAGGATCGCGTACCTGTTTCATCAGGTCCGGTCATACAGGTTTACGCACCAATCTCGGCACATCCCGATGAGGAGGTGGACGAAATGTATGAGGATATTTCTAGAGCCATGCGTTCCTCCAAAACCCACTACAGGGCGTTGATGGGAGACTTCAACGCAAAACTAGGCACAAGAGAAAGCAGTGAGCTGAAGTTAGGGAAATTTGGAGTAGGGCAACGGAACCGTAGGGGCCGGCAGCTGGCCGACTTCATGGAGAAATAGGGACTCTTTATGATGAACTCTTTCTTCCAGAAGCAGCCCCAAAGGAACTGGACGTGGTCGAGCCCCGACGGTTCGACAAAAAATGAAATTGACTTGATTATGACGACCAGACGCCAACTGTTCAGTGATGTCTCAGTGATCGCAAGGGTGAAAACTGGCAGCGATCACCGAATGGTTAGAGGCACACTGAACCTAAACGTTAAGTTAGAGAGGTCTCGTCTAAAGAAGTTAACGCTACGTCCCCCTCGTGCTCTAATCCAGAATCCCGAAACCTTTCAGCTCGAGTTACGTAACCGTTTTCAGTGCCTAGAAGATTGCAATGCAGTGGACGATATGAATGACAAGCTCGTGGAAACTGTCCATGCGGTGGGAGATAAGTTCTGCGAGATCGGCCGCAGAAGAACACAAAAGCTCACCGATCACACTCTTAATCTCATGGCTGTTAGACGGGAGATGAGGTTGCAATCGTCAACAGATTTGACAGCATACAGGCAACTGAACAGACAGGTCTCCAAATGCATGCGGCGAGACTTACACAAATTTAATACTGCTCGTATTTAAGAAGCAATTGAGCAGAATTTGGGCTCCAAAGTCTTTTCTAGAGAACTGTCTGCCAGTAAGAGCCAACTGTCAAAGCCGAAGACCGAGTGTGGCAGCATCGTTTACGGGACACCTGAAATTCTGAGTGAGATTGAGAGGTTCTATGGGCAGCTGTACACATCATCGTTGGAGCCACACGCAAGTGTGAGTAACGATCCAATAGGGGTCTTCTCCGACGCTATTCCGATGATATCTCGGACGTCAGGCTGAGTGAGATTAGAATGACTCTCCAGCACCTAAAAAACGCAAGTCCCCTAGCGAGGATGGAATTACAGCGGAGCTTCTGAAAGCGGGTGGAAAACCGGTACTTGAAGTCCTTCAGAGGCTCCTTAATTCCGTCCTCCATGGTGGCACTACTCCGGAGGCGTGGAGCGGAATCGCGGTGGTCTTGTTCTTCAAGAAAGGTGACAGATGACTCCTTCTTAAAGAACTACAGACCGATATCCCTTCTGAGCCGCATCTACGTGTTGTTTTCGAGAGTCATTACGAATCGTCTCGCACGCAGAATCGACGACTTCCTGCCTCCCGAACAAACCGGTTTCCGAAAAGGCTTTAGTACCATAGACCACATACATACCCTTCGGCAAATTATACAAAAGTCCAAAGAGTACAATCTGCCACTTTGCCTGGCTTATGTGGACTATGAGAAAGCCTTTAATTCCGTCGAAATTTGGGCGGTGCTACAGTCTCTTCAGCGGTGCCAAGTTGACTGTCGGTATGTCGAAGTTCTGAAGTGTTTGTGCAGTAGGGCTACGATGGCTATCCGAGTATAGAACCAGAGTTCGAAACCTATCCAACTGCAAAGAGGTGTAATACAGGGTGACGTTATATCCCCGAAACTCTTCGCCGCTGCATTGGAAGACGTTTTAAAGCTACTGGACTGGAAAGGGTACGGTATTAACATCAATGGCGATTACATCACTCACCTTCGATTTTCCGAAGATATAGTCCTTATAGCAGAATCGCTGGAGGAACTAAGCACTATGCTCAATGACCTCAGACGGAGACGGACCTCAGAGGTCAATCGACGGATTCAACTCGGCTTTGCAGCGTTCGGGAAATTACGACACATTTTCTCGTTAGATATACCTCAAAACCTGAAAACGAAATTGTACAACCAGTGCGTGTTGCCAGCGATGACATATGGAACTGAGACATGGTCCTTCACTGTTGGCCATATGAGGACGCTCAAAGTCGCTCAGCGAGCTATGGAGAGGGCTATGCTCGGAGTTTCTCTGCGTGATAAACTTAGAAATGAGGATATCCGCAGTAGAACCAGAGTGACCGACATAGCCCAACGGATTAGTAAGCTGAAGTGGTAATGGGCGGGCCATATAGCTTGAAGAACCGACAACCGTTGAGGAAAAAAATGTTCTCGAGTGGCAGCCTCGTACCGGTAGACGAAGTGTAGGGCGAGCCCCCACTGGATGGAGTGATGACCTGGTCAGACATGCAGGAAGTCGATGGATGCAGGTGGCTCAGGGCTGTGCTTTGTGGCATACCTTGGGTGAGGCCTATGTTCAGCAGTGGACTTGTAAAGGGTTGTAATGATGATGATGATGACGATTATGATGTAAAAGCTTGGATTTACGGGAGAAGTAAATAGAGCTTCCTCATTAAAGTCTTCAGTGAATATATCGGCGACAATAGGAAACACAAGTGAGCTCATCGATACACTGTCTACTTGCTTGTAGAACTCCTCCTTCCACAATAGGTGGGTTAGTAGGTTAGGTCCTTCCACATGTAAGGAAGTGTTTGAGTAATACTGCATATTTTACGGGCATGTTGTTTTCCTCCAGCCTTCTTCTTTTGAATTTGACAGTTGAGATGCAGTCTACAAGAAGTAAATATGTAAACAATGACTGCACACTAAAGTGACCACAGTTTCATTGTCTGCCATAGGACTTAAATCTCGCCAACAAAATGGTAGGAATCCTTTGTGTGTGCACTTGTATATATCTCCTGAGTGGAGAAAGTATTTTCGCTAAGTGTTGAGCCAACCCGTAAGTTGTTAAATTAATTTGACTTACAATTGAACGTAGCATTGAGCTCGTGTATTTTTGGTAACTTACAACTTCGGTGGTTTGGCACACATAGGTGTTATCGATTTTACGTCCAAATTTAATTTTTCAGGTTGTTTATTTATCATGCGTATATGTGTCACCAGTTGTTTTAGGTATGTTATTTGTTGGGTCATTTTTAACATTTTTATGAGTGCTTATATCCGACAAAAGTTCGTCTATTTTAAAATTATAATCCGACGTATTCATGACTGTCGTGGCTAAGTTCAATTCAATCGTACGTCGTTCGCAACGTAACGCACGCGTTGTTAGCTCCGTCTAAATTTAAAAAAAGATGTCGAGAAATAAGGGTTAAATTAGCTAAGGGAAAGTGTTTTAAGTTAAGCCATGGATTTTAACTATTTAGTACAATAAAATAGTGAACTTATAAATCAGAACAATGATAGACGTGATAAAATTTTTTCTCCAAGAATTTAATAGGTGTTGTTTCGCTGTTTTGACATGAACGCGTAAGCGCCTTCACATGCACGGCGCTTAAGACCTTTTTTGCGCGACCATAGCAGCTGTATATTGCAAAGTGCGTTGGATGGGCAGAGAAGTAAGCGAAGATACCCACTATTAAATTTATATTGAATACAAATTAAACAAATTATATCCGATTAATTTTCAACATTGAAAGTTATATAATTAAAACTTTTATTTACAAGTAACATGTCTTGCAATTCATGTAATACGACCCTACTTCAAAAAGATAAGATTAAATGCATAGCCTGTCCGGCCTTGTTTCACTATCAATGCGTTGGTTTTACCAGTACGTCATTTAAGAAGACATCCCTATGTGTGAAGTCATTTAAATGCTCATTTTGCCAGAGCCGTAACCAAACTGAAGGTCTTATGGCCTCCCCAATTACAAAAAATGATGAAATATATTCTTCTCCTACACAAACGCAAACGTCTGTAAATCATACCATAATATCCTTGATACGAGACGAAATAAGTAATATATTAGAAAATTCAGTGAGCCCAGACCTCAAAGCTATTAGGCTGGAAGTAAGTGGTATACAGGAAATTAAAAATAAAATGGATATATTACAATCTATGTACGATAAGCAACATAAAAAATTAGAAGAGGCTATGCAGGAAATATCGTCCCTTAAAAATGAAAATTCTAAGCATCGCGAAAATCAAATAAAAATAAATTCCAGATCGACTATTATGGAAAAAGAAACAAGAGTAAATAATTTAGAATTTCATTGCATACCAGAAAACCGTGGTGAAAACTTAGTCAACACTTTACAACAAATAGGAAAACTATAGGTAGCTATGTAGAAGATGGTCATATAGTTAAATGCACCCGGATTGCGAAGTGGAATAAGGAGAACAATTGTCCACGAATTGTTTTGGCGAAGTTTACAACACCCCTATTGAGAGATAAACTCTTTGCTAATGTAATAAATTACAATAAAACCCATCCTTCTGATCTGAACTGAACTCTTCACATTTGGGAATAGCAGGTAAAAAAATGCCTGTCTTCGTGTGTGAACATCTTACCCCGGAAGCCAAGGCATTACACGCAGCTGCTCGTCGATTTGCCAAAGAGAAATACGATTTTATACGATAAATTCGTCTGGTCGCGGAATGGTAACATCTACTTAAGAAAAACGCCGTCCTGTGATGTAATTCTTGTTAAGAACTTGGAGTTTCTTAACGAAATTTCTTAAAACCATACCATTTATTATTTTTTTTTTGTTTAGAAACTTAAAACATATAATATATTTTTAACTCAGTAACACTTTTGTTTAGTTGATAAACTGTATTAATGTCTTTTATCAAAACATTAGAGGTCTTAAAACCAGAACTCATGAGGTATATAGTACTATTTTAAATTCGGAATTTGACATTATTGTGTTAACTGAAACTTGGTTATGTGAAAGTATATTAAATAATGAAATTATAGATAAACGATACGTGGTTTTTCGACGTGACAGAGAATCTTCTACTTTGCGTACAAAGCATGACGGTGGTGGCGTATTAATTGCAGTTTCAAAAAAACTTAAAAGTTATAAAGTTATGAAATGGAAAAGCGACTACGAGTACTATGTGGATAAACATTGATTTTAAAGCAGGTAACCCAAATTTTACTCTATCAATTTGCGGTGTTTACTTGCCGTCACTATTAAATTATGAGTGTCTTAAAAGCTTCTGTGATAATGTTTCCCGTGTATCAGTTGAGCAAACTAATACAATATTAATAGGAGATTTTAATTTATCCAATTTAATGTTCAGACTGAACAAACTAGTCAAAAATATCTTATTCCTGTTAGTAATAGTGGCAAGAAGAACGAATATTTATAGATTTCATAGCTGAAAATCGTCTTTACCAGTTTAATCAAGTCCGAAATCCTTTTAACAAAACTCTTGACCTAATATTAAGTAATAAAGAAAGTACATTTATAATCAACGAAGTTAAAGAAAGCCCTTATCCCTTAAGCCATATAGACAGACATCACCCACCCCTAGAAATCAGTATAAATTTTACTCCAGTTTCACACCTAGAAACAAACCTAAACGAAAAAATGAATTTTTATAATGCAGATTACAGTGTTATTATCGAGGAGATAGAAAAAATATTTTGGAATGAAAATTTTATTACATGTGGTGATGTTGATGAAATGCTAAAAGTCTTTTATTGCAAGCTCCGTGAGATTATAGGTCGGCATATTAGGAAATATAAGAGAGGAAATGGTAAATATCCGCGTTAGTTTTCAAAAGACTTAATAAAAAGAAAAAAATAAATACAGAAACTTATATAATAAGTATAAAAACCCTCTTGATGAAATATCGTTTAAATTACTGCGTAAAAGATGTGATACCTTAATACACTCATGCTATAAAAATCACATTAAAAATGTAGAAGAAAATATAATTAGTAATCCAAAATATTTTTGGTCATATTTAAAAGAGATTAGAAATAATAAAAGTGAATATTCTTCTTATATGACATTAAATGCACAATTTTTTTCCAATGATACAGACATATGTAATAGCTTTGCAAAACATTTCTCAAGTATATACTCCGATTATCCTATAGGCAAAGAGAATAAGATTCCTAACATTGAATTCGTTGGTATTAATCAAACTTTATCTAATATACAAATAAGTGTAGAGGAAATAGAATCAAAGCTTAAGAAACTTGACAGCAATAAAAGCACTAGTCCCGACCATATACCGCCTTTCTTTGCTAGGAAATGTGCAGCAGCCATAGCGCGCCCTTGTATCATATATAATGCTTCTTTGAAAGAGGGTTTTTCCAAGCGCTTGGAAGGAGGCTAGAGTTGTGCCTGTTTTTAAAAGCGGAGATAGGACCGATATAACAAAATACAGGTCCATATCAATACTATCCGTATTCCCAAAGGTGTTTGAGGCTATTATCTGTCCAATTATAAATTGGCACATGAAATCTATACTAACAGGCAGCATGGATTTTTGAGAGGAAGGTCCACAGCGTCAAATCTTGAATATATCGATAATTTATGTGTGTCTGTGGACAATAACCTTCAAGTTGATGCAATTTATACAGACTTCTCAAAAGCGTTTGACGTCGTGAATCATTCCATACTAATAAAAAAGATTGAATGTTATGGATTCCACAGCTCCTTTTTAAAATGGGTGTTTTCTAACTTACACAACCGAAAGCTAAAGGTTGTTATAAATGGATTTCAATCTGAGGCATATATAGCATATTCAGGTGTGCCACAGGGCTCACACTTGGGGCCAACTCTGTTCAATATTTTTATAAATAATGAAGTACATTGTTTCCTGAACAGTGATGTACTTCTCTTTGCAGATGATTTAAAATTGTATAAAGAAATAAAAACCGTTAATTATGGAAACTTACTACAAAATGATATTAATTGGCTGGTCTTCTGATGCGAGCTTAATAATGTAATCCTTAATCGCGAAAAATGTTACCAAATATATTTTAATAAAAAAATCGATCCAATTTGTAATGAATATAATATTAATGATTTTGTATTAAAAAAGACAAATGTTATTCGTGATTTAGGTATTTTTATTGATTGTAAATTAAGTTTCACTATGCATATGAATCAAGTTATAAAAAAATCATTGAAATTTTAGGATTAATTAAACGTGTAACTAAAACTTTTAAAAATAAAAAATCCAAAGTAATTCTTTTTAACTCATTTATTCATAGTAATCTTGAATATTGTTTTCTGTCTGGAATCCACATTATCAAACACATATAAATAGGTTAGAACGGGTGTAAAAGAAATTCCTTAAGTACCTTTATTTCAATAATAACAAAACACATAGACAATTAACTTACATTGAAAGACTAGATAATTGTAATATGATTTCATTAAATGATCGAAGAGCGCTTATGGACATGTGCTTGTTACACAAAATCGTTAACAATAAAATTAGCTCGAATAATCTTTTAGGTAAAATATCATATGTTATTCCTAGACCTAATTCTAGAATAAGAAATTGTAGTTTGTTCAAAACTAGGTATTGTAAAACAAATGTCGGACTATCAGCTCCAATTAATAGAACCTTAAAAACTTATAATGTAATTTCTAAATTAGTCGATCTTGACATATTCAACGATACTTATACCACTTTTAAAAATAAAATTAAAAAAAATTGATAACAAAATTAAGATAACCTCATGAGTTATTGTAGAAAAAAAAGTTTTTGTGTTTTTTCTTTGTTTGATGCATAACAATAGGTTATTTTGTTATCCTTTCTTCCTTTTTCAATAATAATGTACGTTACTTATTATTTTACTTTAACATGTTAATTTAGCCTATAAGTATGATATGTACTAAACTTCAGATTAATCTATAAAATTTGTAAACATTTTTTCATTGTACAATATCATTTTGGCTTCCTAATAAATAAATAAATAAAATAAATAAAAAAGTGCTCGAAATGACGGGAATATAAAATAATTTAATATATGCAAAAATAATTAAGTAAAAACTACTTTCATTTAAATGACTACATATTTAAAGTTCGCGTAAATAAAAGAAATCACAATTGAAAAAACACTTTAGATAAGTATTTTTAAGCGCAAAGACAAGTCACTTGAGCTGGTAATAGTGCTACGGAGTTTGGGGTTCATATGCTGCACGTTTAGCTGCGGTGATTCGGTTCGAACGCCACAGGAACAGAAATCTAAATACATCTAAAAATATATTTAAATATGTGTGGCCACAGGGAATCTGTATTTGTATGGCCTAGAGATTATAATTCCAGGAGCAGATGTTTGTCCAATCACAATAAGTATTGAAATTTATCATAATATTTTTTACATTTTAAAAAACACAAAGTATTAGATGGATTAATTTTCTGACCTCGGCCGGCCCGGATTCTTTTTCGTCAATTAATAGAATGCATCGCATAAAACGAGGTTATCATTTGTAAAAAAAAGTAGGCGTATCCGTAACACGTAATAAATTTCCTAAGTAGAAGCAATTTCAATAACGGCCGTTTGCTTTTCCGTATTTCCTTTGTTTTCCTTGTTATATTATAATCCTCTGTACTAATTTTCTTCGTCCTAAATAATTATAAGCATAAAGCTAAGCACGAAAAGGTTTTTATTCCAATTAAATTTTCTACTCTAGTGCCCGCAAGATTCCGCATTTTAAACAAGGTACAGAAATATAATGGAGTTTTAAGTAAAGAAAATTTAACATTGAGAGTGTTTTTATTATTCAGTTTTATTAGAATAAAAATAAGAATTGAATGAGAGGAGGATAGACGTTTCAACTTGTGTCAATCCATGAGTGGCCGTAGCTTAATTTGGTAGGTGATAGGATCTATTATGTGGAAACGGAACGATATTCTTTAAGGCGGTGACAATCCTGGCTTTTCCACTTTTCCACTGCTGGATATAGATGCAAATAAACTTGAATTCGAATGCTTTGCCAAGGCGGTGGTGATGGGTAGGAGGTGTTGAAAGAATTAATCGTGTGTGTGTAGTGGCGCGTTCAGCTCCGTGAGGAGCGTTTTCTGTACAAACACATTATTGAAGCAGTCCTGTTGCACTACGAAGCATGTATGCAACAAAGGACTTATATACTCACTTACCGATTTACATATATTTTCACTGAACATAGGCGTTTCAGAACAGATCCTTTCATGCTGGCGACATAATACAGCTACAACAATGTATTGATAATTAAAGGCCTGCTGTATAAATGGCTTTGGAGAGAAAGTCGGTGTCCTTACACTCGAAATTTACTAATTGGGTCCAATTATCTTTACTGTAGTAATCATAATATTATATTAAAATCAGAGCGTTGAATTAAAAAAAATATCAACCGGTCCTTTGCTGGTACAACCATACCCTAACGTATCTTATAATATTATTTACTCATTTACGTCAATATTTCTTTAATAATCTATTAGGTACATTTTTTCATAAGTATTTAAAAAAAAACGTTACACTTACACTAGAATTTCATTCGTAAGATATAATATGATAAAGATATTCTCCTGTATCTTGAAGGTGTTTTACCACAAACGCACATGGATAAACATCCTGACACACATTCATTATTTATAGCCTGTACAAGTACTTGTTCGGTAAGGGATTCGAACTTGCGTTGGGATGCGAACTTGGTTAACGCTCAGCCACTGTGCTACTAAGCTGTCTAAATTGGCATAAAACTATACATGAAATGTAGAATGTACCTCCTATTTAAAATTATACATACGAATATAGAATTTATGTGAACATGTTGACTGTTCTTATGACTGTATTTACTCGCCACACAATAACACTACAAGTACCATGTTCTGAGGAGGACAATGGAAATATGATTAAAACTACTTTTACGGATTTTATCGCGTTTATTTTTACTTTTTATTTTTAATACCCGACGTTTCGGGCGCTTTCCAGCACCCATGGTCACGGGGGACTGAGATGACTGACGTCCCGATGTCATTGTTAAACCCGGAGTACCTTCAGCTTTTTTAATTATTGTTTATGGTCCGATCTATGCAAAATGAACTGACTATGTCCTGAGGTCTTGCAGTGGTATGCTTGGGTTTAGTTTTAATTTTATTGATTATAGGATCCCAAGCAGGTGGTAGTACCCAGCCTCCTTCTCTATTGAAATTAGGATGTTTTTTAATTTCAATAGCCTCACGTACCATCCTTGGTAGGAATCGGTGTTCTTTGGCGAGGATTTGTGGTCTATCAAATCTGATGGTTGGGGCCGTCTAAGATATGATCACAAACTGCAGACTTCCCGGAACGTTGATGCTTCACATCAGCTATATGTTCTTTTACGCGGGTCCTAATTGATCTTTTGGTTTGTCCTATATAAGAGAGACCACATTCACAATCAAGCTTGTACACTCCTGCATCTTGTAGAGGAATATGACACTTGACGGATGGTAAGAACTGACTAATCTTCTTCGGCGGCTTGTAGAATGTTCTAATAGAAGCTCGCTTCAAGATATAGCCAATCTTGTCTGTGACACCTCTGACATATGTTAGTACAGCAGGCACACGCTCGACTATGGACGGCTTCACTCGGTCACTGTGACGTGGTTGCGACCCCGAAGCTTGTTGTCGTGCAGAACTTGCTTGACGTGCTGAAGCTCGGCGGCCAGGTGTTTGCTGTCACAGATCCCTCGTGCTCTCTGTAACAAAGATTTGCCCACGGTAGCTAACTGTGAAGGATGGTGGTGAGATTCACCGTTTAAATATCGGTTTGTATGGGTCTTTTTCCTATACACAGTGTGACCAATGGTGTTATTAGGATTTCGGATGACTAACACATCTAGGAAATGTAAGGAATTATTTGCCTCTAACTCCATAGTAAATTGAATTTTATCGTTTATGGAATTAAGATGTTCTAAAAATGCAGTTACTTTGTCTGATGGTAAAATTGTGAAAGTATCGTCTACGTACCGCTAGTAGATCCTTGGTGTGACAGGTGCAGTAAGGAGGGCTTTCTCCTCAAAGTCTTCCATGAATATATCGGCGACAATAGGAGATACAGGTGAGCCCATCGCCACACCATCTACTTGCTTGTAAAACTCTTCCTTCCACAATAGATAGCCAGATGTAAGGCAATATCTTAGTAATACTGCATATTCTGCTGGCATGTTATTTTCCTCTAGTTTCCTAGTTATAATTGAGATGCAGTCTTCAACAGGTAGGCATGTAAATAGAGACTGAACATCAAAACTGACCATGGTTTCATTGTCAGTAAGATGTAGGTCTTTTATCTCACTGATAAAATGGTATGAATCCTTAGTGTGTGCTCTTGTGTGTCCTCTGAGTGGTGATAATATTTTAGCTAAGTATTGAGCCAATCTGTAAGTTGGCGAATCAATCTGACTCACTATTGGACGTAATGGAGCATTCGGTTTGTGTATCTTTGGTAACCCATACAACTTCGGTGGTTTGGCACAGGAAGGTATTATCGAATTAACGTCCAGATTAAATTTTTCGGAGTATTTCTTAATTAGATCGCTAGTTGTTTTAAGCGTATTAGTTGTAGGGTCTGTTTTGACCTTTCGATAAGTAGTTTCATCCGACAAAAGTTGTTGTATTTTAAAATTGTAATCTGACGTATCCATTATAACCGTAGAATTACCTTTATCTGCGCGGAGAATCGTAAGCTCTGGTCTGTTGCGTAAGTTTTTCAACGCGTTAAATTAATTTTTGGGGAGATTTAATTTCGGCGCTGAACTTCGACGTAATATAGACGAGCCAATAGTGAGTCAGATTGATTCGCCAACTTACAGATTGGCTCAATACTTAGCTAAAATATTATCACCACTCAGAGGACACACAAGAGCACACACTAAGGATTCATACCATTTTGTCAGTGAGATAAAAGACCTACATCTTACTGACAATGAAACCATGGTCAGTTTTGATGTTCAGTTTATATTTACATGCCTACCTGTTGAAGACTGCATCTCAATTATAACTAGGAAACTAGAGGAAAATAACATGCCAGCAGAATATGCAGTATTACTAAGACATTGCCTTACATCTGGCTATCTATTGTGGAAGGAAGAGTTTTACAAGCAAGTAGATGGTGTGGCGATGGGCTCACCTGTATCTCCCATTGTCGCCGATATATTCATGGAAGACTTTGAGGAGAAAGCCCTCCTTACTGCACCTGTTATACCAAGGATCTACAAGCGGTACGTAGACGATACTTTCACAATTTTACCATCAGACAAAGTAACTGCATTTTTAGAACATCTTAATTCCATAAACGCTAAAATTCAATTTACTATGGAGTTAAAGGCAAACAATTCCTTACCTTTCCTAGATGTGTTAGTCATCCGAAATCCTAATAACACCATTGGTCACACTGTGTATAGGAAAAAGACCCATACAAACCGATATTTAAACGGTGAATCTCACCACCATCCTTCACAGTTAGCTACCGTGGGCAAATCTTTGTTACAGAGAGCACGAGGGATCTGTGACAGCAAACACCTGGCCGCCGAGATCCAGCACGTCAAGCAAGTTCTGCACGACAACAAGCTTCGGGTCCCGCGCTTACGTCACAGTGACCGAGTGAAGCCGGCCACAGTCGAGCGTGTGCCTGCTGTACTAACATATGTCAGAGGTGTCACAGACAAGATTGGCTATATCTTGAAGCGAGCTTCTATTAGAACATTCTACAAGCCGCCGAAGAAGATTAGTCAGTTCTTACCATCCGTCAAGTGTCTTATTCCTCTACAAGATGCAGGAGTGTACAAGCTTGATTGTGAATGTGGTCTCTCTTATATAGGACAAACCAAAAGATCAATTAGGACCCGCGTAAAAGAACATATAGCTGATGTTAAGCATCAACGTTCCGGGAAGTCTGCAGTTTGTGATCATATCCTAGACGGCCCCAACCATTACATCAGATTTGATAGACCACAAATCCTTGCGAAAGAACACCGATTCCTACCAAGGATGATACGTGAGGCTATTGAAATTAAAAAACATCCTAATTTCAATAGAGAAGGAGGCTGGGTACTACCACCTGCTTGGGATCCTATAATCAATAAAATTAAAACTAAACCCAAGCATACCACTGCAAGACCTCAGGACATAGTCAGTTCATTTTGCATAGATCGGACCATAAACAATAATTAAAAAAGCTGAAGGTACTCCGGGTTTAACAATGACATCGGGACGTCAGTCATCTCAGTCCCCCGTGACCATGGGTGCTGGAAAGCGCCCGAAACGTCGGGAATTAAAAATAAAAAGTAAAAATAAACGCGATAAAATCCGTAAAAGTAGTTTTAATCATGTGCAATGTTCGCGTAAATATAAGAAATCATAATGGAAATATGATCTTAGATTTGCAGTTTCCATATTCAAGCTATTCCCAATTCGCATACTATATTCTCATTTGAATCTGAAACTAGTATCTAATAACTACGCACCGAAAAGATCTCTGCCAATAGAACTTGCAATATGTGAAGAGTGTCGAGGTCGAAGTATTATTGTGAGAATTGGAGAATTACTTAATAAACGTAATTATTACACGTTTTTTTTTTAATTATTATGAAACGGAAAATAAATTCATAGGTATGCAAAAATGACTAAAGAGAATTTTTTAAACCGTGGTATCCTAAATATATTTTGATTTACCAATAATTTTTTATGTGGTAGAGCCACGCTATAGATATATTATGGCTGCACCGCAAATGGGTCGGCTCGGCCGGGGACGGTTCACGCTCACACAAAATATTTTTTTAAACTCAGCGTAAAATGTATTTATTTATTCAGTCGAACTTATCACAAACATTACATTTTGCTCTAGGTAAATTTCGTGCCAATAAATAATATTTGTTGACACGTGATAATGTTGAAAGCTATTTACATACATATTCAGTAACATAAAGTTGTTAACGATTACAAGGATATTAGGGTATATTTAATCGACAGTTACTTCTCCATAATAAATAAGGCACCGTCGCTTTCTGATTTATGATACATCATCACAGTTGAACAGTTAGTAATGAGTATTGTTGAATATTTCTTAAAATTTTCCTTATTTTTGTGCAAGTTTGATACCAAATTAAATGCCCATTATTGCTGAACATAAGGGGAATTTTTGCAAAAGCTGTCACGCTTAACAGTTTTACATTTCTGAGAGGGCTTATAGGAGAGTAAATGTATTCATATTATTTTCATATTTAAAAATAAAGGTGTCCTGATTATATTTTTATTACGCGACTGCCGAGGAAGCGTAATGTTATTCGCGTGATCTTGTATGTTTGTAAATTTATTTATTACCTCGTATCTTCCAAATGGCTGGATGGATTTCGACAATTAGAAAATTGGTGAAATATGTGATACATTATTATTTTATAAAAACATCTTTGTACCATATTTCTTGTGAATAAATTTATTAAATTTAAAATTTATTAAATGTGAATAAATTTATTAAATTTAAATAACCCAAGTGTTCTTAGAAAACCTTTATCTAAAAAAACAAAATGACGGATCTTTGGCGCAAAATAATATTACGTTAATAATAAAGTAACCAAATCTTCCGAATAAAATCGTATGGTTAAACTTAATTAGGAATAATAAATTGGTTTATAAAGATTTTGATAACTGGTTTTAAAATGTACAATGTTTGTATACAGGCGTGCTATTGTATGAAAAAAATAATAGTTATTAATATCCGTCGCTCAATCACATTTAAAACGAAACAAATGAATAAACACCGTTTATTTCAGGAAATAAACATAGTTGTTCGTACCTTTCTAGGTCGCATAGTTATGGAAAATCGCCAAAAATCTTTACATAATAGATTGGGACACAAAAATTCGAGACCAAATTAAAAATTATAAGCCGAAAGAAAATTAATGGGTTCCGTTTGCTACTAAACTTAATATATAACTTAGGCTTTCAGCTCATAATAAAGTCTGTTAAACTGAAGTAGATTTTACTTTGTCTATTTTTTTTTTTGTTTTCTTTACTCAATCTTGTTTCGGTCTTTTTAGTGCATTACTTTAAAATTGACTTTTTTGCAGTCGGGTTTTCGATTTTTTTATTATTTATTTTGTTCCTTCACCTTCGAGCACGACAACATTAAATTTTAAATGTCATTTCAATTTCGTTAGTTATAGCGAATATGAACTCGGTTTGGTTACGTACTAAGCGGACACAACCCCTGAACTACCGTGACCATCATTCCGTTCCTATCCTTTTTAATGTATACTTTTAAAAAAGTACACTCACTTTGCTCTTAATTATCGAAACCTTGTCGTTGTTATTCTTATTTAAAATTTCAACTGTTATTTTCTAAGAACTGATAATAATAGTACTATCTGTCTTAAAAAAAATAAGAAGTTTTATTTTATTTCCGTACTAATCCTTTTTAACTGTAAATCATTTAATATTATTTGTTCCCGAATATTAAAAAAAAATCCTCACTTCACTGAACTTAACTTATTATTGGAACGATTATTTTATTGACAAGAATATAACCATAAAAGTTTTTATTTCGTATTAATTTCCGAAAGTTTCATAATTAAAGATGATATTTACATTGAAATAATACTAGTTTTTACGAAATTTATCGCGTATATTTAACTTTTTAAATACCCGACGTTTCGAACGCTTTACAGCACTCATGGTCACGGGCGGGACTTCAAGCCGCTGAAGAAGATTGGTCAGTTTTTACCATCAGTCAAGTGTAATGTCCCTCTGCAAGATGCAGGAGTGTATAAGCTTGATTGTGAATGTGGTTCTCCTACATAGGACAAACTAAAAGATCAATAAGAACCCGCGTTAAAGAACATATAGCTGATGTGAAGAATCGACGCTCCGGGAAGCCTGCAGTCTGTGAACACGTACAGGATCGCCCCCCGTCACTACATCAGATTTCATAGACCGCAAATCCTCGCTAAAGAACACCGATTCCTTCCAAGGATGATTCGCGAGGCTATAGAAATCAAAAATCATCCTAATTTCAATAGAGAAGATGGCTGGGTGCTACCATCTGCTTGGGATCCTATAATAAATAAAATTAAATCCCAACCCAAGCATACAACTGCAAGACTTCAAGATACCATAAGTTCATACTGCATAGATCGGAACAAAAGTTAAATTTTAATCTATGGTAACCGCGGTTAACTATGACATATGGACGTTGAACATCTCAGTCCCGCCCGTGACCATGAGTGCTGTAAAGCGTTCGAAACGTCGGGTATTTAAAAAGTTAAATATACGCGATAAATTCCGTAAAAACTAGTATTATTTCAATGTGTAGTGTTCGCGTAAATATAAGAAATCATTATGATTTTTACAATTTACAAACTTTATTTAAGTATATAATTGTTTCATAAGTTAAATAAGTAAAACAACATTTTACTAGTCTAAAATTATTTACGATACCGGAAAGTCTCAAACATATAAAAGAAAAAAGATTAATGTTTTTAGCACCAATATTGATAAATTCAATTTAGTTAGTACTTTTTCAAAGATAAAATTTGAAAAAGTTCCGAAAAGATTTACTGATCACTGGTAATTATGTTAATAAATACCTCAAAACCTTTATATTTGTTGACTAAGATGAAGTGACTTGTTTCCCGTAGAAAGGGTTGCCAGTTATCTACAAATAAAACACAGCAGCATTAAGCTGCTACTTTACGTTGGTATTCTGTGAGAGCGTCGAAAGACCACGCGCTCACAGTGCACCCCGATCGTGTACACCCATTCTTGCTACAACCGTAACATAGTTGCAACATGGCTCTATCACGATATTTAAAAAAAATGCGCCACATCAATAGATCCCACCCCGGTAAAGATGGGGCGTATCAGTACTTCTTAATAAAGTCAAACTACATAAACAGGGCAACCGAAAATCTTTCACACACACTCTGGGCACCAGCACCGGCGCTTTTCGGCTATTACTCGAGGGACAACAGTTTTACGTTTACAGGTTATTTTCTATTAGATCTTATTGGTATTTACCAGAGTTACCTCTTACAACACACACGAGACCGAATATGTATTAAAGCATTTATATTGAGTGACGAAAGTCAAAGAAAACATGATTAATCAGTCTACGTGGTTATAATATCTGGAATAATAATACCATCAATCATTCCATCGCGTCACGACTGTTAACGATAGGACAGACGATTAAGATGTGCAAATGACTTAAGTCGTTCCGTTTCAAAAATTTATAGATGTTTTATATCCTAAACCTAAACTTTGAATTGTCTTTTAATTGTTATAAATTATAATAAACAACAGTGTATAATTATTAATACTACAATTTAATAACAGCAATGTATCAGAAACGTAACATCATGTAACTAGCTAGTTCTTTAAAACTCTTTTGGTTTATAAATCTCTTTATTGACAACTAATTACTATTAAAACAACTATTTATTCGATTATCAACTTTTGACTCAAATATTGTTTTAAATCGTAGAAACAAATAACTGTCGATTTGATTATTAATCCTGGTAATTGAATACGATTTTATAAATAATATATATATATATTTTTTTTTTTTTTTTTCTGTATATATTTTATCTTTCGTTATATTTTATATTATTTAGCTTTATTGTTTTTATATCATTTATGATTTTTAGAATTTGATGATTGTTACTTTTGATGCTCTTCTTCTATTTCTTCTGATACGATCTATAAAAGCGCCTTAAGTGATGATTCCTCTCATTTACATGATCCAACAAACAACCGAATTCTGCAATTATAGTAAAAATTTTATAATAGTTCATATTAACGCTCAAAGCATTCATGCTTACTATGCTGATATCTTATCCACCTTTGATTCTAAATATGTCGATGCCCTCTTTGTGACTGAAACTTTTCTAAAGACTGCACTTCCATCTGTACAGTATTGACTCCTTGATTTCCTACTTAAACGTACTGGCAGGGTCGGCAAAGTTTATGGTGGAGTGGTAATCTATTTAAGAGCTGACATTTCTTATAAAACAGTTGATCGTTCACCCGATGTATACACAAATTTTGCCGAGCATTTTTTTATTTAAATTACTGTTAATCATTTTAGGACTTTGCTTGGGGTCTATTATCTACCCTTTCGCAATATTAATTATTTTTCTTCTGTAGAAAAAACTGTATGAAGCTTATTATATATTGGTTCTCTCATGGCTCTTAAATGCTAAATATTTCAGTGTTTTGGGTCTACCCTTCGCAATATTAATTATTTTTCTTCTGTAGAAAAAACTTGTCATCCTGAATTCGCTTTATAATAATACCATTATTTAAGGTGACTTTAACACATGCCTCTTAAAGAATGATCTTCGTAACCGAAAACTGCTCTCCTTAGTTTTATCTGTCAATTTACATACTCTTCCTCTTTTTGCCACTCATCATTCCCTTAATAATACCCCTTTTCTTTTAGATCTTGTTCTTGATCTTTTTAAGAGCTGACATTTCATTCAAGCTTAACCCTAATAAAAGTTGTCTTCCAGCAAACCGTTTGGAGAAAGAAATAATTTTATATGTTAAGCAAGTAGGTGGCAGTGTCCGTACTTAATAATTAACAAAACACAAATTAATAGAAATTGGCTACAAGTTATAGTTTACAATTAACATATATGTGTATAAAATATTATTATTATATTATTATTATTATTATATAGCCTTTTTATTCAGATCAAAAATTACATAAAAGAGAAATACATGCAAAGCTTAATACTACTGTTATCCTTAATATAGTCTTTTATTTGAGGTTTTCTTATTTTTTGAAGATCTGTTTGTCAGTATGCAAAGCCTCCTCCAACCTCTTCCACTCACGTCTTTCTTGAGCCACCCTGTTCCATGTGACGCCTGCCACTTGCCTGATGTCATCATCCCACTTTTTTGTGGTCTCCCTCTTTTCCTTTTTCCTTCTCTTGGATACCATTGCGTCACATTTTTGCTCCATTTATCTTTTCCTCTTATCATGTGCCCCGCCCATCGCCACTTTAGTCTTCTAATTGTGTACGTTATGTTTGTAACTTTTGTTTTGCTTCTTATTACACAGTTTCTCAGTCGGTCCGATTTTTTCACATTCATCATGCTTCTTTCCATTGCGTGCTGGCATATTGCAAGTTTGTTAGTCAAGTTTTGTGACAAGGTCCATGTTTGACTGCCGTACATGAGAACTGGCAGTATGCAGGTGTTAAAAAGTTTGCTATTTATATTAATATGCAGATTTTTATCCTTTACAATCTCTTTTAAGGCCCAGTACCTTTTCCAGGCGGTTTTTATTCTTCTTTCAGCTTCTTTGCGCATGTGGTTATCATTCGTTATTAGTTATCCGAGGTAAACATATTCTTCCGTATACTCGATTTGATTACTCCCTAAGTTAATAGCTGTTCTCTCTCCGTTGGTCAGTACCCTAGTTTTTTTTGGGTTCAGTTGTAAACCCACCTTTTTGCTCTCCATTGCTAAATCTTTTATCATTTTTGTTAAATCATCGGGAGTTTTTGCAAATAGCACAATGTCATCCGCGAATCTCAGATGAGTTAGTGAACGACCATCTACGTTGATACCGAGATTTTCCCAATGAAGACCTCTGAATATTCAATCAAGCACCGCCGAGAATAATTTTAGTGACAAAGGATCTCCTTGTCGTACGCCTTTGCCGATTTTGAAACATTCGCCTTTCTTTTCCAGTTGTATTCTCGCTGTACTCTTGTTGTAAACGTTTTAATTAAGCGGATATACTTGTGGTCAATTCCTTGTTATTTTAATGACTCCCATATCTTTGCGTGAAATAAAGAATCGAACGCTTCGTACTTATTACTCCCAACAACTACCGGCAAGGGTGTAACATAAACATTACTATAATCTTTTTTTTTTTTGCTTTACCGAAAGTTGAGAAAAGGTCAGCAACGTACTTGCAATTACAATTGTTCTTGAGGGGCTTAAAAAACTTACCGTCAGGAGAGCCGCATGCTTGTTTGCCTCCTCTTTCAAAAAGAATGGCAAGTCGCGGCCAGACAATTCTTTATTATTTATTGTACACTCTATAAGTTGGTAACAAATTTTGAATATTTTAAATAAAATGTACATAAGCAAGCTTAACCCTAATAAGATTTGTCTTTCACCAAACTCTTTGGAGAAAGAAATAGTTTTATATGTTAAGCAAGTAGGTAGCAGTGTGCGTACTTAATAATTAACAAAACACAAATTAATAGAAATTGGCTACAAGTTTTAGTTAACAATTAACATATATGTGTATAAAATATAGGTTTATTTATTTAATTACGTCGACAGATAATAGTTATTTACTGTGTTCTGAAATATATTAAGATAATCAAAGGGATTTTGCCCAACTGCTTTTACTACTTAAGTCTGCATTCAGCTTATTGAACACGAACCACAGCATTATTTTACAAATGAATTTTCAGCTGATTTATTCTTTCTACTTCTATATAAAAATAAATTTTCAAAGTAATTTCGAGAAGTTGTTATAAATTTTGCTTTTGTATGATCATACGCGCTGGCGTAATTATCTCCACTACTCCATATCATACCGTGGGTGTCGTACAAATCAGAGCGTATTAGTAATAGCCTCGTCTATATCCATAACTTTGAAGTGACGGTACAATTTTAAGTCATCTGCGTAGACATGATAATGAGAGGAGAAAAGAGTAGTGAGAGCATTGATTAAAATAGAGAAGGGATGTTGGGAAAGAATCACTCTGAGGAACAACCGCCGTAAGATCACACAACTCGTTGAAATCCTCCTCATGGCGGACACACTGCGAGCATACTCTAAGGTAGTAATTATACCAAGAGATTACTGAGGGTGAAATGTTCAAGGACGAATGAATACCAACATGCATGTGATATTCAATATAATTAAATGCACTGCTGAAATCCAATAATGTTAGAATAATTAGGAGACTTTTTTCCATGGCTCAGCGCTGTATTCTCTAGTACTTTAGATAAGATCTAAAGAATAGAAATAGGGTCGGACTGGGAAAAGGACGTAAGGTTTGAAGTTTTTGGAAGTTGACGAAAGCCTTTTTCCAGCAAGTTGAAAAGAAGCTGGTTTAAGCGAAGAAGAGATATGTGGGAGATAATAGGGACAAGTTCATTAATAATAGGTATAATCATTAGAATACACAGATTGTCATAGACAATGGCTTTAGTGGAAATAGATAAAATGCATTTTTTACGTAATACGGCATAACTTTACTAAAATTAAAAGGGAAACAAAACGGTTTTGGAATTAACATAATTAAAATTAGGAATATTAGAGAGAAGATTAAGTGTTGAAGATTAGGAATAATCGTCGATAGAGTAATCAACAGAAATAGGAGACTCAGAAAATGGGGGGTTGAGTGCAGTCAAATCTAACGAGACATTAGAATCATTATATGATTTGTCTTTACCCAGAGTTCTGAGGAATTTTTACATATGAGCTGAATGCAAATTTTCAACCTTATCATAAATATGTCGCCTCTTAGCATCACGACACATCTTACTACAACGATTACGTTTTTTTTTATATTATGTGAACAAATTTTCATTTGCTTCTTAAAACGCCTCTTAACTTTATCTCTTTTGGACATTATTGATTTTATGGACTCTGAAAACCAGGGGGCTGGAAAGTGTTTAGCACTGACCAGCTTAAGTGGTGCAACATTTAAATGAGGTTATTAAAAGCATATACCTTATCATTAACATCGGTATTAAGAAGGCTATCATTAACAGGGATCAATCAATTTTATTTACATCATTTCTCAAACGTTTCAGGTTAATTAATTTATAGCCTCTTAGGAATATAATTAAGATTTGAGCCTAAGGACGTTGAATTTTATATGTAATGAAAGATAAGGTCGTGGTAAGAGAAATACGCAAATAGTTGCTCATGCAAAACAACGCAGTCAGCATCAGAACAAGAACAAGATCTAAAAGAAAAGGGGTATTATTAAGGGAATGATGAGTGGCAAAAAGAGGAAGAGTATGTTAATTGACAGATAAAACTAAGGAGAGCAATTTTCGGTTACGAAGATCATTCTTTAAGAGGCATGTGTTAAAGTCACCTTAAATAATAGTGTTACGAGCTTGAGGTTCGTGACAATAAAAATTGCCGATAGAATTACCTAAATTAACACTTTAATTCACTTTACAATAATTAAAGTTAAAAAAACACTAATAATTAATCACACTGATTCACTTTATTCCGCTCCGAAGCTTCGCGTGTCTCGCCAACTTCAATACTTCCTCGATCGCGTATTGCAGCGCTTTTATATAGGGCTCTTCCACGAAAACATCCAGAATATTCCAGAATATTCAAGTAAATACGCGCGCCAACCGACCAAGCGCAGAAAGATCGAGTGTAGAGCTTCTAGAAAGTTTAGTTCTTCAATTTGATACTAGATGGCGCTGTCGGTTAAAAAATTAGTTATGTCATTTTCTGGAAAGCTCTCTACTCGCTCTGTTACTCGACACTAGATGGCGCCAGAGCTAGCAAGCCATGAGATGAGATGTCAACTTAGCCGCGCAACACTGCCCCCTCCTAAGTCTTCTTGACAATGCATCTGTGTTGCCATGAGATTTCCCGTTGTGATGTTCGATTTCAAAGTCTATATAACATTCCTGCAGTAGTTCAATACACCTCGCAACTTGTCCTTCTGGGTTTTTAAACTGCAATAGTCATTTTAGTGCAGCATGGTCAGTTCGTAAGTGAAATTTTCGCCCCAGAAGATATTTGCTAAAATGTTGCAACGACTTCACCACAGCTAGCAATTCGCGTCTTGTGACACAGTAGTTCCTTTCCGGTTTTGACAATGACTTGCTGAAGTACGCTATCACGACCTCTTGGTCACCATTCCGTTGAGACAACACACCGCCAAGTCCTATATCACTTGCGTCTGTGTCAACTATAAATTCTTTGCTTGCATCAGGGTATCCCTAAATAGGTGTTTTGCACAGACGGTCCTTGAGCTCCTGGAATGCGATATTGCAACTTTCATCCCAGCAGAAATGTCGCTTCTCCTCGGTTAGCTTGTGCAGAGGTCTGGCTATATCTGCAAAGTTCTTCACAAATCGCCGGTAATAGGAGCACAAACCCAAAAATGCTCTAACCTGCGTATTGTCTTTGGGAACGGGCCAATCCTTGAGAGCTGCTATTTTCTCTGGATCCGTGCGGATACGTTCTTCCGATACAACATACCCCAAAAAGTTGACTTGACGTTTGAATAGTGA
The DNA here is from genome assembly GCA_907164705.1 of Parnassius apollo. NCBI lineage: Eukaryota > Metazoa > Arthropoda > Insecta > Lepidoptera > Papilionidae > Parnassius > Parnassius apollo. Next base: position 187,132 of record CAJQZP010000049.1, on the reverse strand, counting down.
ACATTTCTTCGGACTCAACTTGAGGTTGGCACTCTGAATCTTCATGAGCACGCGTTCCAGGTTTTGAAGGTGTTCCTCAAACGTCCGGCCTACGATGATGATTTCATCCAAGTAGACCAGACAGGCATCGCCAATTAGCCCGGTGAGTACAAGTTCCATCAGCCTTTCAAACGTTGCTGGAGCGTTGCAAAACCCAAACGGCGTTACATTAAATTGCCACAGACTATTTCCCGTCGAGAACGCGGTTTTCTCCTTGTCCTTAGGGTCAATTTCAACTTGCTAGTAGCCACTTTTTAGATCCAGCGTGCTAAACCACTTTACTCCTGTAAGCATGTCCAGCGTGTCATCAATTCTTGGCAAGGGATAGCTGTCCTTCTTCGTAACTTCGTTCAGACGGCGGTAGTCAACACAAAACCGCATGCTGCCATCCTTCTTCTTTACCAGCACTACGGGTGAACACCATGGACTAGAGGAAGGTTCAATAACACCATCCTTCACCATTCCTTCAATCATGGTTTCTACTTCCTTTTCCCGTGCTACCGGCAGTCTTCTTGGTCGCTGACGGATAGGCAATTCTTCTCCTGTGTTTATTTTGTGTTGACCTAAGCCAGTCTTTCCTATGTCAGCATCGTTTGATGAGAATACATCGGCGTACTTGAGTAACAACTTCTTTGCCTTGACCATCTCGTTCGGGGAGAGAACGCTGCGACAGTCTTCCATAAGTGTGGTCACTCTCGTTTGTGCATCCTTGCTAGGGGTCTCACTCGATAGATATCGGCACCGACGCAACCAATCCACTTTCTCACAAGTACCAACCAGCGTGCCTTTTTCTATAATCTGTTCCCGGTCACAAAGGTTCAGCACACGTACTCCTGAGATGTCAGTGGTCCTGAACAAGGTTCGAGCTACTTTCTATGGAAGGTCATTATTTACCCTTTCCACAAGTACACAACGCTGAGCTTGCCCAGCGTTTCGAGGAAGAATAACCGGCACAATCTTTTTTGATCTCGGCGGAAGAACAATCTTCTTAATGCTGTGCACGTTCCCTGGTAACGCACCTTCCATAAAGAGATCCTCCTGTCCGCATTTTAAAACACCGTGCTTAACGTCGATCTCACAACAATTATTCCTCATAAAGTCTAGGCCAAGGATGCAGTCGCCCATTATATCAGCCACGATGACATTATGCAGGTAGATCACGTTGCCTAGTTTCAACTCAATCTCCTTCTCTCCACGGACTGGTATACGCTGACCGGTGGTTACCAAATTAATGCGTTCTCGTTTGTATGCGGAGTCTCCAAGGAACTGCCTTATAAGTTGGGAACTAACAACCGTACGAGAGGCTCCAGTGTCTATGGTCAGTTTACATGGCGTTCCGTTGATGATTAGACTGTTCCCATCATGTGTTTGTGAGATCAAGATCCTTGGGGCTCTTTTAACATCAGCCAGCACCCGCCCCGCAGTTCTGGCTTTTACTCGTTTCCCTGCTGCTGCTGGGCGGAGCTGTTGGCCGCACTACCCTCCTGAGATCGTTCACCTTCCCTTTCTAGGGTTCGCTTAGGGCAGCTGGATCGAAGATGGCCCTTTTCCCCACAGCCATGGCACCTAGGGCTGTATCCTTTGTTGCGGTCGCGTACTGTAGCTGCTGCAACCTCCCTGAAGCGATGGGAACGATGATCCTGCCACACGGCTTCCACCTCCAGTGCATGAACCAAGGCGTCCTTAAGCGTCTCGTGGTGTCCGAGCCTCACAGCAGCTCTGACTTCCAGGTCGCGAATGCCGTCTATGAATGTCTGCACCAGGTTCCCTTCAATGAGCGCAGGTACAGACTGGTATGCTTTTCGCACCAGCTTCTCCATCTCTAGAGCCCACTGCTGCAGGTTTTCGTTGCTGCTTTGCACGCGATCTCTAAGCTGCGCTTGAAAGACTTGTTCCAGGTGAGAGTCGCCATATCTAGCCTCCAATGCCTCAAGGAGCTGCTCGTAAGTCACTTCTTTACCGAAAGCTTCTAGAAGAGTTAAGGCCCGGTCGCGCAGGCCTAGTGTGAGAGCAGTCATTGCCTTACTTTTATTCCAGCCGTTTGTCTTCATAACAGCCTTGAACTGGATTTTGTAGGCCGCCCAGGAAGAAGTCCCGTCAAACGGCGCCACTTTGAATCCACGTACTGCAGGTGTTGTAGCTACTACGGGATGTGTAGTTCCATCCCCCAGTTTGAGATTGTCCAGCGTTTTCTTCACATCAGCCACCAGGTTGTCTACCCGATTGTTCACTTGGTCGATTTGGGTTTTAGCTTCCTTGATTTGGGTTTTAGCCTTCGCGATTTGGGTTTCAGCTTCCGACAGGCGGTTGTCATGCTGAGCAACCCTATCCTTAACCTCCTTTATCTCCTTCCCGTAGGTAGTGTGAAGATCCTTCATGAGGAGCATTTGCTCTTCCAACCGACGGGCCTGTTCCTCTTGTCCGCCCCGCAGCTGTTCTTCCAAACGACGGACCTGTTCTTCTTGTCCGCCCCGCAGCTGCTCTTTCAAACGACGGACCTGTTCCTCCTGCTGCTCTTTCAACAGACGGGCCTGTTCCTCTCGTCCGCGCTGCAGCTGCTCGTGTAGCATCGCCATCAGAGCACCTAAGTCAGGTGCCACAGACGTAGAAGCTGCTGACGGGCCGGCTTCTGTGGCCGGCGGCTGGCCCTCAGACATCTGCGGCGTTGCACCACCAAATCTCCTCTGGTCCGTCTCCTGCTGGCGTTGACTTTGGGTACGGACACCCTCCATCTCGTCCTTAGGTAAAATCGGCATGATTTTATCCCACTTCTGACATCAATTGTTACGAGCTTGAGGTTCGTGACAATAAAAATTGCCGATAGAATTACCTAAATTAACACTTTAATTCACTTTACAATAATTAAAGTTAAAAAAACACTAATAATTAATCACACTGATTCACTTTATTCCGCTCCGAAGCTTCGCGTCTCTCGCCAACTTCAATACTTCCTCGATCGCGTATATGCAGCGCCTTTATATAGGGCTCTTCCACGAAAACATCCAGAATATTCCAGAATATTCAAGTAAATACGCGCGCTAACCGACCAAGCGCAGAAAGATCGAATGTAGAGCTTCTAGAAAGTTTAGTTCTTCAATTTGATACTAGATGGTTAAAAAAAATTAGTTATGTCATTTTCTGGAAAGCTCTCTACTCGCTCTGTTACTCGACACTAGATGGCGCCAGAGCTAGCATGCCATGAGATGAGATGTCAACTTAGCCGCGCAACAATAGTATTATAATAAAGCGAATTCAGGATGACAAGTTTTTTCTACAGAAGAAAAATAATTAATATTGCGAAAGGGTAGATAATAGACCCCAAGCAAAGTCCTAAAATGATTAACAGTAATTTAAATAAAAAAATGCTCGGCAAAATTTGTGTATACATCGGGTGAACGATCAACTATTTTATAAGAAATGTCAGCTCTTAAATAGATTACCACTCCACCATAAACTTTGCCGACCCTGCCAGTACGTTTAAGTAGGAAACCAAGGAGTGAATACTGTACAGATGGAAGTGCAGTCTTTAGAAAAGTTTCAGTAACAAGGATGGCATCGACATATTTAGAATCAAAAGTGGATAAGATATCAGCATAGTAAGCATGAATGCTTTAAGCGTTAATATGAACTATATTAAAATGTTTACTATAATTGCAGGATTCGTCTGTTAGTGGTCAGAGAGTCATCACTTAAGGCGCTTTTATAGATCGTATCAGAAGAAATAGAAGAAGAGCATCTAAAGTAACAATAATCAAATTCTAAAATATCACAAATCATATAAAAACAATAAAGCTAAATAATATATAATATCAATACGGATAAAATATATACAATAAATATATAATAATATCTTTACTATATACGACTTTATAAATAATATATATATATATATATATATATATATATATATATATATATATATATATATATATATATATATAGTATATACTTTATTTTACACTACACATATACAACGAATAAATACATTACAGAGAAAACTTATTATATACGTATGTACAATAAGGCGGTCTTATCGCTAAAGGGCGATCTCTTCCATACAACCTTTGGGCTAAGGAGAAACTGGATTTAAAAACAGTAGGAGGTGGTGCGTTTTATGTTACATTTACATTCTAATATCTAAATAAACTAAACTATATTTGTCAAAATACCACAATAATTCATAAAAAAATAATAATAATAATAAAAATAAACGTACATATTAATAAATAGGTATATTTATAAATATATACGCATACATATATATACATAGATAATAAATAAATAAATACAAAACAAAGAGGAAAAAAAGAAAAACACAGAATAACTATCTGTTCCTAGAATTGGTTATCAATAACCACAAAGTGTTAGGTAATGCTTCTTGACGTCACTTTTGAAACTTTCTAAAGTTTGTGCACGTTGAATTTGGAGTGGAAGTTCATTCCATAACCTTACGGCTTGGCTCGTGAAAGAATATTTCATAAATTTTGTTCGAAATGAACATGGTTCTAGAATTAGTTCGCCGGCTGACCGAATAACGTCAGCTATCAGGTCGATCATGACCAAGAAACTTAAAGTTTTCCTTCAAGTAGCTTGGATTCAAAGGATTGAATAACACACAGTACAAAAAAGATACAGTTTGCACATTCCGGCGAAAGCGAATGGGTAACCACTTGAGCTGTAATCGATATTCGGATACATGATCATATTTGCGCAAACCAAATATGAACCTAATTGCAATAGTTTGAATTCGCTCAAGTTTGTTCAGTTGGTCTTCAGTTAAATCGAGATAACTTGCGTCCGCATAATCGAGAGCAGAGAGAAGTAAGGGTTGTGCTAACATAATCTTAGTAGGAATGGGGAGAAAAGAACGTAAACGACGAAGTGAACCCATAGTAGCAAACACCTTTTTGCTCACTTGTTTTAACTGCTGAGACCACGACAAGGTAGAATCTAGATATATCCCCAGATTTTTTACAAATTTACTGTAGGGTACGACAACGTCATTTAATGTTACCGAGGGTAGGTTGTTCCAGTCAACTCTGGAGACCATCCCTCTACCACCAATAACTATAGCCTGGGACTTGAACGGATTAATTTTTAGACCATAACGCTGACTCCACTGGTTTATGGCCGCTAAGTCATTGTTGATGGTGGCAACAGCTGAAGGCAGATTTAACAGAGTTGACTGAGTGTAGATTTGGAGATCTTCTGCATACATGTGATAGAGAGAAGTAATATTTTGAGAGATAGAATTAATGAATATAGCAAAAAGTAAAGGAGACAGCACACCACCTTGAGGCACGCCAGCCCGCAATTCGCACCAAGATGAGAACTTATCTTCAATGCGAATACGCTGCCGTCGGCCGTAAAGATAAATATGAAACCAGCCAATCACCGGAGGAGATATGTTAATACAACGTAACACACTCAATAAGATGTCAAAATCAACAATGTTAAACGCATTGCTAAAATCAAGCAATACCAACACAGTGAGCTGTTTGTTATCCATACCTCGTCGAATGTCATCGGTAACTTTAACCAATGCTGTTGTCGTACTATGACCCGATCGGAAACCAGATTGGAGAGGATCCAGGATACAATTTCTATTTAGGTAGAGATTTAACTGAAAGAAAACTAGTTTCTCCAGGAGTTTGGATAAAAACGGAAGAATTGAGATAGGACGAAAGTCGGAAAAGTGCAAAGCATGGGCTTTTTTGGGAGAGGCGTTACAAGTGCACTTTTTCAAACATCAGGAAATTTTGAAGAGGAGATGGATTTATTCAAGATATGGGAGAGGATAGGAGTAACAAATTCTAGGATAGGTAAGATCATGTTACGACTAACATTGTCATCACCCACGGCATTGAACGAGATGGACAAAATGTTCTTTTTAACATCACTATCAGTGAAGGGAGAGAAATTAAACGGTGGAAAATCAGGAGTTGGTATAGAAGAAAGAAAACTCAGAGTCCGGTCTTTATCTGAGCTATCTAATGTGCTAGAACAGGTGAAATATTTGTTAAAGAATTCAACATCAACATTATGATGAGGAGAATTATTGGATGTTTTACCAACTCCAAGAGACTGAAGAAATTTCCAAACTTTGGCTGCGTCGCCGTTTTCGACGGATTTATGAACATGTCGTCTTTGTGCATCCCTACACAATGTATGGCAGCGATTCCGTACTTTATTATAATATCGTAAGTTTTTATCAGCTTTAAACTTACTTTTAGCAAATCCTTTTTTTATAATAAGTTTTTTTAGACTATCAGTTAACCAAGGTGCTGGTAAATGTTTCATTATTATTGGTTTACTGGGGCATGGATGTCATAAAGTTGGATAAGAAAGGAGTTAAATAACTCGACTTTCAAGTCGACTGTTGAAGCATTTTCAACAGCTGACCAGTCCATGCGACTAGCATCTTCCAGAAGACGTTCTTTGTCCATTCCACGAAAATTACGTTGCAGAAGGATTCTCGATTTTGCTTTAGGAGGACGGACCTTGTATGTAAGAAACAAGAGATCATGATGAGAGAAGTGATCAGCGTCATGCTGGCCATGCTTCAGGACAAAATCTGGAGAGGATACAATGATTAAGTCAAGTAGTGATGGAGTACAGTCAAGCATTTTATGCGTAGCAGATAGTGGTAATATATGTAGATTACATACCTTGGTTAATGATTTTAGCTTTTCACACAGATAGTACCCTACCTACCCTACCCTTGAGTAGGCATGTGTTAAAGTCACCCATGATTATAGTGTGAGTATATAATGGGATTAAATTTTCTAATAAATATTCAAAAGAAGAGAAATAGTCAATATGAAGAGAAGGACTGAAACAAACGCCAAGAAGAATTTTCGTATTGGATAGGGTTACTTCAATGAAGAGATGCTCAGCCGCATTAGAAGGAGATGGTTGGGGGGACAAGCTTACTACCGCAAAAGGTAAATAAGATCGGAGATAGATTGACACACCTCCACCCCCCCTTCCAATACGGTCGTTGTGAATAAGATAAAATCCTGGTAATGAATAAGAAGTGGATGGCAAGCACGGTTTCAACCAAGAGACTAGACTAGAATGGCGTGAATGTTATGGGATTCAAAGGACGCAAGCATGTCGGGATAATGAGCCGGAATGCTTTGGGCGTTTATATGAATTACATTAAAGTTTTTCAGGGAATCTGAGAAATATGAATTAAGTGCTACATTTATCGGAATTGAAGATGTTGTACTGTGGAAGCTGAGTTCACTAGATGCATTATCATTTGACGACAAAGACAGGAAATCGTCAGAATCATTACCTACATCGTATTTATCTGACAACATAGTAAAATGAAATAAAATATATAATATATATGATATATAAATATAAAACTAAATAGTTAAATTAAATATATAAGTATGTACCTAAACAGATCTCTATCCCGCCAGCAGTCTGAAAGAGATGAATCAAAAATAATAATAATAATAATTGATGCTTCAGAATAACTGAAATAAAAAAGAGACAATTTTTAAATAAAACAAAACTACCAAAAACTGTAAACAAATAGCATTTTACAAATAAAATAAGTAATGAGCACAAAGAGAATTGTTATAGAAATGTTGCTTTGTGATAAGAAAAGAAGTCAAAAATTTCAAAAGGTACGGCTAATAGAAAGAAATAAAAATGTGCAACTGTTATCCAATGTCATGTCAATTCACTTATTGTTTGTTTACATTGAAATGATTTTTTATATATAAGTTACAAGCACTGACCTCTATATATACAAGTACGCTGGACTGGCTATACCATACAAAATGACTGTGCCAATTTGAAGCGCCGCTAAAGGATGTCTTGAAAAATAAAATTGACATAATATGCCAAAGTCTGTTGTCTTATTTATATTGTCTTATTTATTAATTCTGTATTTTGAACTTTTAAACTAAAAAACGAAAGTATTTTATATTGTTTGATTGTTTACAATATTAGTTACATAATAAGAATTATTTTTATTAATAATGAGAGTGTGCGTAATCTGTAAAACTCGTTACCAAAAGGGAGGTGGTATAACATTTCACAAGTAAGTGAATTTGCAGCAAATATTAAACAAATTAAAACTATTTATATAGTTACTAATCTTAATATCATATATATATACCAACATGTTTGGCTGTATATTACTGAGTTTTGATAAACTATAAAATTCAGTAGGGTTGTCGAGTTCCTTGTCTATAATACTTATCGACGTTCATTCCTATCCATATCTGTTAACAAACAAAGTCGCCAACAACATATTATTATCAAATGTTTAATAATAACAGGTTTCCAACTGAACCTAGACTAAAATTATGGCTTAAAAGCATAAATATTGTGAATTGGCGTCCAAAACAAAATGATCATATTTGTTCCAAACATTTCACATACGACTGTTTTATTAGACATGAGAACTGCACCATTTTGAAAAAGTGCAGTATACCGACAATATTTTCTGGTAGTACCAGTACCAGTAAGTATAAAAGTATTAGATTATTATTCCGAATGTTTTTTTTTTTATTTCTTCTTTCCTCATTTTCCACCAAACTCAAGGACCATAGCTAAGTGTCGAAAGGTCGCCTGATGATGTCGAGCTACGTTGGATATGTGTTAGTGGGCTGCGGCTAGAGGAGATTCCTCTCCCTGTACCGCTGTCGTTGAGGTGGGGTCGTAAGGGAAGAGGCGTGTTGGTATGGCGATTGGCGATGCGCCACTCGACTATCTTTCGTGACTTTGGTGAGGCTGCACCACTTGATGCTTTCAAGTGCTCGTTTTCACGCTACTAAAGATCTGTAGTTAATTAGAATAGGCGTTATTATAGCAGCTGATTTGTTTTTTATAATACTAGAACTAAATGAACGGTTGACAATAAATTATTTTAGAAATTATGTTTTTGGTCTAAGGGCTTCGATGGCTACCCGAGTACAGAACCAGAGTACAAAACTAATCCAACTGTAGAGATGAGTAAGACAGGGTGACGTAATATCCCCGAAATATTTTACCGCTGCATTGGAAGACGTTTTCAAGCTACTGGACTGGAGAGGATACGGTACTAACGTCAATGGCGTGTACGTCACTCACCTTCGATTTGCCGACTGTATAGTCCTTATGGCAGAATCGCTTGAGGACCTACGCATTATGTTCCATGACCTCAGTAGTGTCTCCCAACGTATAGGTCTTAAGATGAACATGAACAAAACAAAAGTCATGTGTAATGTCCACGTCACACCTATGCCGGTGGTTTTTGGGAGCACTTAGCTGAAGTTATTGACGAGTATTTTTACTTGGGACAAATAGTCCGACTAGGTAAGTTCAACTTCGACCACAGGTCAATCGACGGATTCAACTCGGCTGGGCAGCGTTCGGTAGATTACAACACATCTTCTCGTTAGGGGAATATCTCAAAACTAGATTCTTCAAGCAGTGCGTGTTGCCAGTGATGACTTATGGATCTGAGACGAGGTATTTCACTGCTGGCCATATGAGGAAGCTCGAAGTCACTCAACGAGCTATGAAAAGGGCTATGATCAATGGTTCAAACTTAAGAATGAGGATATCTGCAGCAGAACCAGAGTGACCGACATCGCCCAATGGATTAGTAAGCTGAAGTGGTAATTGACCGGCCATATAACTCGAAGAACCTAATACAGGTGGGGAAAAAAGGTTCTCCAGTTGTAGCCTCGTACCGGCAGGTGAAGTGTAGGACGTTCCCCCACTAGATGGATTCAAAACCTGGTAAGACATGCAGGAAGTAGATGGATGCAGGTAGCTCAGGGCCGTGCTTTGTGGCATTCCTTGGGGGAGGCCTACATTCAGCAGTAGACTTGTGAACGGTTTTAATGATGATGAATGATAATGGCATTATATTAATATGATACATAAATAAAATGGACGTTACGGAGTCACGGAGTTACGGATTTACTAGAGTCCATCTATCCATGGAGTCCATTATATTTATTTAGGTATAAGTAGGGTATAGAATTTTTATCGATATAATTTGGTACACCGTCTCATGCCTATTATTAGTTCCGTGGACGTGCACTTCTGTCAGCGCCAAAATGGCGGAAATCAAATCGCTTCATCATGTCACGGTGTATAGCCAGTCCAGCGTACTTGTAAATATAGAGGTCAGTGGTTACAAGTAACTACCTCACATCGACTATATAAAAGAAAAATGGTAATATATATTAATAAAAATAAATTAAAAAAAATTTTACAATAAAAGAAAAAGAAAAATGTAAATAAACCAGAAATACGGTAGTCGCACAAGATACAACAGATTTAACCAGCTCCAAAAAAGGATTCATTTTTTACCAATTCTCTTGGTTCTTACTTGAGCAGACCTGGAGTCTTTCACCACACTTGGAACCGAGGTTGCAGCAGATGTAGCTTGAGTCACCGATTCAGAGGTCGAGATAGCATCAAGATCAAGCCTAGAATGGATACGATGGCGTACTTGATCAGGTCCTAGTACGAAGATGATGCCATCCCTCGTCCAGCACCTTGAAACTCCGAAACGTGATGCGCCGCTTGGAATGTAGTATGGCGACCCTTTGTAAGAAATTCGGACAATGTAATCCCAGTGCCTTTAAAATTTTTCTTTGCAAGCCATATCTTCTCTTTTGTCCCATAGTCTCTAAATTCTACAAGCACAGCCCGGGGTTTATCAGTGCCAGGTTGACCAAGACGATGTGACCGGCCTATCGAATCAGTGGTAATACCAGGGACTTTCAAGTGGTCGGATAGAACCTTGACAACACTAGAGGATGTGTTCTCTTTCTTGTCTTCGGCCATACCATGAACAAGCAGGATTTTTCTTCGATGATTCGATTTTCTTTGATCTCATCTCCATGTTATCATTTTGTTGAGCTAATAGTTCAACTTGCAATTGCAAATTTTCTGAAGCAGTTAAAACAAAGCACCGGAATGAACGAAATTGGTGATTAATATTTGAAGTGGGGCTTGTTGCTGGAATTGAACTCTTGAGATCTTTTTGGAACTCGGCCATCCTTAAGTTGAAATGTTCAATGAGGTCCGCAACGGATTTATTAATTGACTCCATTTGTTTTTAAGGTTATAACAATGTGGTAGTGAAGTGTGCTAAAGAATTCAAGTTATTCTAAATATATTTCAGACTTGACTGGCAGGAGTTTATATATCACAGGAACATTAAATTTATATTCAAAAGTCCCTAGATATAATATTATACAAATTAAATATTTCAGTGTATTAAAATATGTCTAACTTAATCAACTCCAACCCGCGAAAAAAAAAGTAAATTATTTATATCAATATTATTATATATTTTGTATATATTCCTTCTCTATTTTCATCAATGCTCTCACTGTAATCAATGAGAGGAGAGAAAATGTTCTCTCCTCTTGATGAAAATAGAGAAGGAATTATCATTTTTTGATCATGTCTACGCAGATGATGATGCTCAAGTTATTATTATCGGCAGCTCACGTATGCTTAACCTATTAGACCGTTCGAACATCTCAGCTATAACTTATATTGTACTCAGATTCCACATACAGAGACTGCCAAAAACTTAGGTGTTATCTTTGATAAAATATTTGTCTGGGATTGCTCACATTAATATGATTAGCAGGAAGATGAACTATTTTTTCAATCTCTCAAGCGCTTCTAGATGTTTTTACCGTTAAAAACCAAAATGACCTTAGCTCAAACACTTATTCTTTCTCTAATTGACTACTCTAATGTTTGTTTCCTGGATGTTTCAGAGAAACTGTCGAACAAACTGGAACGCATTCATAATTTGTTTTCGGTCTTCGTAAGTTTAATCATATTTAATTTAATTAAAATGGCTTCCTATCCGTAGATATCGAGATTTAGATGTAATATCATTCTTTAAAAGTTTACTCTTTATTCCTATTGCACCTCTATATCTCCGCGAGCATTTTGAGTATCTTGTACCTCGTGAAACTCAGTGCCGGTCCAGTAAACAACTACTTCTCAAAACCCCTTTTCATTTCTTAAGTCAATGTGGTTGCTCCTTTACTGTAAGGGCGGTCAAGCTATGGAACTCACACCTACAAAACATACGTGCTTGTTATTCTCTTAATATATTTCAGAACACAGTAAATAAATATTATCTATCAACGTAATTAAATATATAAACCTATATTTTATACACGTATATGTTAATTGTTAACTATAACTTGTAGCCAATTTCTATTAATTTGTGTTTTGTTACGCACACTGCTACCTACTTGCTTAACATATAAAATTATTTCTTTCTCCAAAGGGTTTGCTGGAAGACAACTCTTATTATGGTTCAGCTAGCTTATGTACATTTTATTTAAAATATTCAAAATTTGTTACCAACTAATAGTGTGTACAATAAATAATAAAGAATTGTCTGGCCGCGACTTGCCGTTATTTTTGAAAGAGGAGGCAAACAAGCATGCGGCTCTCCTGACGGTAAGTTTTTTAAGCCCCTCAAGAACAATTGTAACACCAGTGAATACCACTGGTGTTACAATTGTTATTAATTGTAATTGCAAGTACGTTGCTGACCTTTTTCCAACTTTTGGTAAAGCAAAAAAAAAAAAGATTATCCGTAATGTTCATGTACTTGCCGAGTTGGGAGTACTAAGTAGGAAGTTGTTGACGAGTACGTTAGTACTCCTGGACATGGACCAAATATTCCGACAAGATAAGGTCAACTTCGATCGAGAGGTCTATTGACGAATTCAACTCGATTGGGCAGCATTCGAGAAATTACGACACTTCTTCTAGTCAGGTATACTTCAAAACCTAAAAAAATTGTACCACCATCGCGTGTTGCTAGTGATGACTTATAGATCTGAGACGTGGTCCTTCATTGCTGGCCGTATGTGGTCGCTCAGCGAGCTATGGAGAGGGCTATGTTCGGGTTTCTCTACTGATAAACTTAGAAATGAGTATATCCGCAGTAGAATCAGAGTGACCTATATAGCACAACGAATTAGTAAGCTGAAGTGGCAATGGGCCAGCCATAAAGCTAAAAGAACCGACAACCGATGTGGAAGGAATATTCTCGAGTGTCAGCCTTGTACCGGTAGGCAAGTGTGGGGCATGCAGGAAGTCGATCGATGCAGATGGCCCCGGTCCGTGCTTTGTGGCATTCTTTGAGGGAGGCCTATTTTCAGCAGTGGACTTGTGAAGGGCTGTAATGATGATTATGATGATGATGAAGATGAATAAATAGCTACGTACGCTTACGTAGCCTTACAACGATTAATAGTTTTAAAAACAAATATAAATTACTTCCACTCAATGAACAAAAAGATGTTGGTTAAGACGTTAACGTTGGTAAATAAGAATTATTTAATGTAGTAATTTTATTACTAAATTAACGGTGAATGGATTTACCAGTAATTTAAAATAAATAATAAATCCGCTTACAGTCCAATTATATATAGGTATGGGTATGCATATGTATATGTTTATAGTTTATTATGAATTTTCGGGCATCTAGAGCGAGCGTGCACTCAGCCGCCCGAGCTGCCTCTGGGTGAGGGCTGGACTGAAAACCAGTGCTATCACTGAGTCCGTTCCGTTTCACAGTTTCATGCTGCAGCACAGGGTATTTTTAAAATATTTTCTTAAATTTATAATAATGTTAAGTTACTTTTAATTTAGTTGTATTTATTTTTTGGCTTATATCTACTTTTTGCTTGTTATGCTGCATGCTTGAACTTGAATAAAATGCATTTCTTTCTTTCTTCTTTCTTTAAAATAATCATACTCAAACTTATCGTAAAAATGAGATTGAAGATTTCTTATGGGTCCTTCTTACTTTTTTAGATCGTTACTTACTTAGATCGAGACTATGAGCTTGACAGGTGGATTGACGATCGCAGTACCAGACGTTTCGCACTTTTGACGCTGCTGTCCATAGCCGGTCTGAGTAATTTATGTCTGGCGCAAACTCATTTATGAGTGGCCGTCAGATTTTTTGGTATTTGCCTTAGTAGTCTAATACGACAGAGACGGGATTTAATGAGTTTTTATATTTCCTAAAGCACCACTATATGGAATAGCTCACGTGGTGGTATTTTTTTAATTTCCTTTTAAACACTTTTAATGCTGGTAATATTACTAATATTCTCGTTAGCCATTCTAGCCGGTTTCTAACATTAGTCGTATGATGAATTCGAACCCACGACCTTTGATTTAGCGCTCCATACCCCTACTATTGATTAATGTTGCTTCAAATTCTACATTATATTTATGTTTTGGCACTTCTGTCTCTATCGTACCATGTGACACAAAATGGTCAGAGAATTTTCCGACGCTCTTTTGATAAAAAATGAATAATAATAAAGAAACAATGCTATATTTTAAATAACCCGTGCATCATTTAAAAATATCTTAAAAGATGTCAAACACGAGAATTAAAACTACTTTTCAACGAAGCGAATAGTTCGTGTTCGCTGATTGTAATTACATACTTGAAGCTAAGAGAACCGATCATGGAAGAAATAACAATTAAGATTCTCGGCTCGTTTTGCCCCGTACTTATTGAGTTTCTCTGTTGCTGTTTTAATTTTGTTTTAGTACGGAATCAAAGAAAGTTAGTATTATCGGATTTGCATTCATATATAATGAGTGTTATCGTATAAATTCTTTCTCATATTAAATATGACGAAGTTGTTCACTTTATTTTAGTATTATTGGATCGGTGTTGCACAGTTTTCTCACTATATTTTTTTCTCATTTAATTAATTAACATCTAGAAACTCAACTCCGAAATTTTAACTTTTCTCTACTAAGATACACTTAAAACATAATTATATTGTGGATTGGCACAAACAATCTAAAAAAAATAAATTAAATTTACTATATACTTATAGTTTTACATGGAGAGTAATAATGACGAGCAAACACACAGCCCATCTGATGGTAAATGAATGCTGTAGCCTTAACCTTAATCTGTCCTCGATTAAGAATCAAAAATTAGAATGTAATACCAGTCCTTGAGGACTAAGACGGACTGCCTCAATGACACTAAAAAGGTCTCTGTATGTATAGAGCTTTTAAACTTTTACATCATATTATTGTAAATTAAATGTTAGTTAAGTTCATTAGAAACCGTGGTAGTCCGGAAGCGGATTAATTATTATTAATAAGCGGTGCAGAAAAACGTGGAGGAAATCGCATGTCTGAAGAATTACGTATATCATCATCATCATCATCATTACAGCCCTTCACAAGTCCACTGCTGAACATAGGCTTCCCCCAAGATATGCCACAAAGCACGGTCCTGAGCCACCTGCATCCATCGAGTTCTTGCATGTCTTATCAGGTAGTCACTCCATCTAGTGGGGGGTCGCCCTACACTTCGTCTACCGGTACGAGGCTGCCACTCGATAACCTTTTTTCCCCAACGGTTGTCGGTTCTTCGAGATATATGGCCGTGTTCGCTTACTGATCCGTTTATTATTTATTATTACGTATATAGACGTGTAAAATGCACCAACATTAATTGAAGATTCAAGACGGAATCTTTAATTCCCCAAAAAAACAATCTCAGGATCAGAGAAGGTTTGTGTCCAGCATAAAGTCGTATAACTTTGTGTATTATTTTTGTTGAAAATTTGTTTAAAGGTTATTTTTAAAATATGATAGTATTAGAACGGACAATTAATGTTTTCTATTGCTTACGCAAATAATATTTATCTACAATAATACAGCGTAACGCACTACACAATTTGCATAGCGTGATTACAATTCGACCATTGATGACGGTCACAATCACAAATTTAGTGTGTAGTATGTGTTTATTAGAAATAAATTGAAACACGGTATTAATTGCAGTATTTTGTAATAATTAAGCGTTAAAATCGCAGTTTATTTATGTTCTTGTAAAATATACAAATGTAAGCAATCATGAAGATTCGTAGATATTATATGAATGAAGGATGTAATAAATCTTTCATTCATATAGTGCTTATGAATGTTAGTCCATGTGATAATGGTCGCCGGCACTACTGAAATGTTAAATGCAATTTTAATTCCTAATTTACCATGCCCGCCAAGAACGTGTTAGACCAAAAGAAAACATCTTGAAGAAACTTGCTACGTCTAAGACTCGTGCCCCAATATTTAAACGCTTAACATTCACTTCGATTGAGTTTATTACTAAGCGTTTCTTTCGAAGCTCTCTTTCTATGGGCTTCCCGAGAAATTGTGCAATCGGATCAACAGCTTTCTTGCAGATCGTAGCGTCAAGGTTATTGTAGACGGTACATTGCATTGCATTGCTCTGATTGCAAGCCTATTAATGTTGGAGTTCCACAAGACTGCGTGTTGTCACCAACGCTGTTTCTTCTGCATATCAATGATATGTTGCAAACCGGTAACAATCATTGCTATTCGGATGACGGCATTGGTGATGCTCTGTCCACCGGATCTGCCAATATTTCTCGGGAAAACGTCTCCGAGTACCGGGAAAAACTTGTGTCTGAAGTTGAGCCTTTGCTGAACAAAATCTCGGATTGGGGGCGACTAAATCTAGGCCAGTTTATTCCTCAGAAGACACAAGTTTGCACGTTTACCGCTAAAAAGAACCCCTGTGTCGTATCTCCTCAGTTTCAAGGTGCTGCACTTGTTGCCTCAGCCAGTATCGGAGTACTCGGCGTCGAGATGTCGAGTGAAGTTTAGTTTCTGGGTCACTTGGAAGAGAAGGCCAAATAAGCCTCTAAAAAGCTTGGCGTACTCAGCAGTGTGGGACACTTCATTGCGGCACACTGCTTGAAACTTTACAAGGTGCAGGTCCAGCCTCACATGCAATACTTTTCCCATCTCTGGGCTGGAGCTTCCCAGTGCCAGCTCCGGTTCGAATCGTCAACGACCGAGTGTTTTACGATTAGCTCGTTTCATTGACGCTGCAGAGAGATGTTGCATCTCTTTGCATTTTATTTCGCATCTACCATGGGAAGTGCTCTGAGGAGTTGTTCGGATTAATCCCAGCTGCCAAATTTCATTACGCAGCAAACCTACCGACACCATCAACACCATCTGGATATTTGGCAGTCCACCACTGTACGTTTCACGAGGAGTTTTCTTTCGCGTACGTCCTCTCTGCGAAATAGTTACCACCGGCAATTTTTCCAGACCGATACGACGTAGGGACTTTCAAGAAAATAGCTTACTCCTTTCTAAAAGGCCGGCAACGCACCTGAAATTTACCTGGTGTTGCAGTTGTTCACGGGCGGCGGTAGTCATTTAACATCAGGTGAACTGTATGCTCGTTTGCACCGTCTCCTATAAAAAATACGATTAGTAATATATTTTTATTTCCCACTTTTTTGTTTCTAAGAAATAGACCGTCAAATTTGAACGAGAGCGTAAACACCGGAAATATTCGACAGTATCTGACACCGCACATGTGATCAGAGAAATTTATGTCGTTTTTATCAAAACACGTTGTAACAAAATGTTAAGTACCAGATCATGAAATATTAGTTTTACAATAAGTATTTTTTCACCATGAAGTATATTATTTAAACGAGAGAGACACTCAATTTATAATTTTTCATATGTTTAAAATAATTAAAAACTAGTGACGAACGAACACACAGTCTATCTAATGATGAATGAATGCTGTTGTCCGGAGACATCTACATCTATCCTCGATTAATAATCAAAATTTAGATTTTTTTATTGGAAATGGTGACAAGTGAGCACACAGTCCACCTCATGGTAAATAGTTGCTGTAACCCATAGATATCTACATCTATTCTTGTTTGCGAATGAAAATGCAGATGCGTTGTCAGCCGTGAGTAATAAGATGGAACGCCTCTTTTCCAGCAAAAGAGGTCTCCGGTTATTCACACTCACCATATAAAACACAGTAACAGCAACATTACACAAATTCATATGAATAAAAACAATCCTTAATGCACACAAGAGGACATACACAACTACGATCCAAAAACCAACAAAAATTACGAGTATGTTGCTCAGTCAGTGTTCTTGTTGCCGTACCGTGGAGAATTTGATAATGTTAGTAAAGTAAAGTTACAACCTATATACGTCCCACTGCTGGGCACAGGCCTCCCCTCATTTCTGAGAGGGTTTTAGGGCAAGGAAGTGTCCGCCGCGCTGTCCTAATGCGTGTTGGCGAACTTTACATGTCTTCGAAATTATCTTATTCCTCAGACGTGCAGGTTTCCTCACGATGTTTTCAACACTTAAAATTGCAATTAACAATTTCATTGGTGCTGGCGGGGATCGAAACAGGGTTACTCGCGTTCTGTTACATTTACAGCGAGTGTTATCCTCACCTGTAGTACATCACTCACCTTCGATTTGCCGACGATATAGTCCTTATGTCGGAATCGCTGGAGAACCTAAACACTATGCTCAATGACCTCAATAGTGCCTCCCAACGGATAGGTCTTAAGATGAACATGGACAAAACAAAAATCATGTGTAACGTCCATGTCACACCTATGCGGGTAGTTGTTCGAAGCACTAAGCTCGAAGTCGTTGATGAGTATGTTTACCTGGGATAAATATTCCGACTATATAAGTCCAACTTTGGCCAAGTAGTCAATCGACGGATTTATCTCGGCTGGGCTGCGTTCGGGAAATTACGACACATTTTCACGTCAGATATACCTTAAAATCTCTATTCTAATTAAAAACTATTAGATTGTACAACCAGTGCGTGTTGCTAGTGATGACTTATTGATCTGAGACATGGTTAGTAGAACCAGTATAAACTGAAGTGGCAATAGGCCGGTCATATAGCTCGAAGAACCGACAACCGTTTAGGAAAAAAGGTTCTCGAGTGGCAGCCTCGTCCTGGTAGGCGAAGTAGATGGAGTGACGACCTGGTAAGACACGCGGGAAGTAGATGGATGCAGGTGGCTCATGTGTGCTTTGTGACATACCTTGAGGGAGGTCTATGTTCAGCAGTGGACTTGTAAAAGGCTGTAATGATGATGATGATGATGATGATGATGATGTAAAAGCTTGGATTTACAGGAGAAGTAAATAGGGCATATTATATAATATATATACAAATATATTATAATTTTCACTAATCTTATACTTATTTTTATATATTTTTCATTTTTATTTATTTTTATTTTATGCACCCCCTTTATTTTAACTATTGTTTGGAACAGTTTTCTACAAAAAGTTCTCTGGAAGAGATCACTTTCTGAGTAATAAGACAGCCTATTGTACATATTCTAATTTAGATTTATCTGTACCCGTTATTTTTATTTTGGTGTTCAATAAACAATAAATAAATTGTTAAATACTTTATGATGAAAGCTATTAAAGGAAACTACTTTAAACGTATTGTCTGCCAATCCTTAACAAAAATAAATGATTGACAACGAAGTTCATTCAAAATACTAGAGATTGCGAAAAATCAGTCAACCTGTGCTGTCAATACTATCTGGAACGTTGCAATAAATCATTTCATCGTAGTACGAATGTAAACATTGGCGCCTTAGAGGAGAGACGAATAATAATAAAAAGGAGTTGATTAATGATCCAACTTCCATTTAGTTTATTATTTGTATTGGCGAATATTTAGATGTATTTATATTTGTTTTATATTATTCTTCTTATTCGCAAAGAAAGGGCCAAGAGGAAATATGTATAAAATTTACTATTTTAACTATGAATTCCGTCATTTAATCCTAAGTTATTTGAGTAATGTATTAACCTAATTATTTAGTTAGTGATTCTAAGTTTTAAAGAAATTTTTCCTCTTCGTTTCCATGTATTAAATGAACTAGTAAGAATGGGTTTAAATTAAAATATGTCAATAATATATAATTTACGGCTAAGATCACGCTTCCACAGATTACCAGCGTGAAATAGCAGCTGCTTTATGTGGTGAGGTGAGTGTAGAGAACCTAAGACCATTATGAATGGAAATGAGGTATTCTGTTGTTGTCCTTAGGGTGACAACGCAACTGCATTTTGATTCTTAATCAAGAATAGATGTATTCATCTATGGGCACTGCGTCATTCTATTAAAAAAAGGTTCCCTAGAGGACTTACTCTACTCAAAAGTCCAATACCGAATCTAATATTGTTGTGTTTACGTTCATATTTTGTTTTTAATACAAAATGATAATACAGAAGAGGCCATCAACAGAGCGGCATTAAGCAACCACAAAACGAAATAAATGTTTATTACGCTTCCATTCATGAAACACAATGGTGCACTCAAGAATAATTCTTTATGCAAGAAATTTTCTTGTAAATTTTCTTGTATAAAGAATTATTTATTGTAATGCTACTTGAGTAACATGTAGATAAGAAATTCAAGTAGCGAGAAGAGAAATACTGAAGCGTCTAACTGTCACAGCTGGGTCCTTCCGCGTCTCGTGAACATCGCCTTGTTAGCGAAGGCTTATTTTGCCAAACATAATATTTTCTCTTTAACTGATTTAAGATATGCGAATTAATTTTAAATGCTTCACTGAGTCTAATAGACAATGCGTGCAGTGGGCGCGAGCGTGTTTTATATTACTTATTGAACTAATTTTAAGTATAGGAATAATAATTGTTATATGAGTAACTCAGTAAAATTGAACTCAAATAGCGGCCATGCTTATGTTTCCCTCATATGTTTTTGATAAAATTGTTTATCCGAATGCAAATATACTACATAATTTAATTTAACAATATTTAGTTTCTATAAACTCCAATAATAAATAAAATTGCATTTATTATCATTCAAAGTCCTAAACCGGAAAAGCTTTTTGAAAAAATTCGATGGATTTTTTCAAGAATAATGGTAGGAAAGCGCCACATAATCCGTCTAAAGGTAATTTTGAATGCTATAATCAATTATATTCTAATCCGAGTTTGCTAACTTAACCTTTATGAATAAATGATTGTATGTTTGCATTTTTACCTTGGTGTGTAATTGAATTTTATAATTTAGTTTTCACTTACTTCCTGATATCTAAATAATATGAAATTTTAAAAACGATGACGATACAATAATTTCATGACAATGAGCTAGTATTCTCACTAAATTATTGCAGCTAATATTAATGCGTGTTTTCATAAACTCTAATAATATAATTTAAGTATCATATTTAGTACAGCTTATTGGACGAATATACTAAGTTTTTTTTAATAGTATAAGTGTTACAACAACACACAGTTATCTTGATGGTAAGTGGATGCTGTGGCCCTAAGACACCTCTATCCTCGATTAAAAATCAAAAAACCGATATCTTGTCGTCCTTAACGGCTAAGATAGAATGCCTCATTTTCAATAAAAAGGGACTCCAGTTCTTTAAACTTACTATACGAAACAAAAACAATGAGCTGCTATTTTAGGCTGATATTCAAATAAAATTATGAATAATTCGAATATTAAATAAAAATTTAGTTTATTTGTTTTATTACTATTTAACTCGATCTACATATTTTTAACCACTGATATAAGAATAATAATTAAAAACAGATAATTATTGAAAAACCATTCAAATATAACTAGGTTTTATGGATATTATCGCGTATTTTATCTTATTTTATATTCCCAACTTTTCGAGTACTTTACAGTAACCATGGTCACGGATGGGGACCGAGATGTTCGACGTCCGAATGTTATAGCCAACCACGGCTACCTCCAGATTTAACTTCTTATTTTTCTTTCGATCTATGCGGTACGAACTTATGGCATCTTGAAGTCTTGAAGTGTTGTATGCTTGAATTTGGATTTAATTTAATTGATATCTCAAGCCGATGGTTGCACTCAGCCATCTTTTCTATTGAAATTAAAAAGTTCTTTGATTTAGATAGCCTTGCGAGGCTATCTAAATCGCCCTTGAAAGGAATCGGTACTCTTTAGTGAGGATTTGTGGTCTATCAAATCTGATGTAGTGACGGGGCGATCCTGTACGTGTTCACAGACTTCATACTTATATACGGATCGTAGATTCTTCACATCAGCTACGTGTTCTTTAACGCAGATTTTTATTGATTTTTAGTTGGTCCCATGTAAGAGAGACCATATTTCAAATGAAGCATGTACACTCCTGCAACTTGCAGATGGAGATTACTTTGGACTAATTGTAAAATGTGACTAATCTTGAAGTATGTACTAATAAAAGAACTCTTCAAGATTTCAAGAGATCACCGTTTACATATCTGTCTGTATGGGCCTTTTTTCTATACATTCAATATGATTGGGAGATACGATAAGGACGTAGAACAACGAGTGAATGCAGGAAATAAAGTAAATGAGACTCGCTATTGTAGAAAGTCAGAATGTGTCAAAAAGGCATCTATGATAATTCACAATGCTGTGTTAGTCTCTACTTTAACGTATGGTAGTGAAAGTTGGGTGTGGCGGAAGAAGCATGAGAGTAGAATTAACGTAGTAGAAATGCGGTCATTAAGGAGTATGTGAGGGCTGAATCATGATCATAAGGAAAGAGTGACAAAGCAAATTTATGTTGCGGAAGTGAACGTAAGAGTCGGAAAGGGACGTCCTAGGCAAAAGTTTATCGATTAAATTGGCGATATAATATGAAAATGGGCCATAATAATGGTATCCTTAACCAACGAGCATGTAGGGATCGTACCAAATGGAAGTCTGTAGTCTATGCCTACCTCTCTGGGTGATAGGCGTGAGTGTTTATGTATGTATGTTATGTATGTACAGTGAGACTCAAGATATTATCAGGATTCCGAACATCCATAAAATCTAAAGAATTAATTGGTTATCACTGCATTGTAAACTAAAGGGGGATGCCCACTGTTCATAGACACTTCGGCCATGGGTGCCCACATATAAAAGCTTATGGAAATGATAATATGCAATTAAAATAATGAAATGGTTAAGGAATTGGTTTAAAAAAAGTCGGGATTTTTATGATATAAAGCTTTTTATTTTCACAAATACAGCTTTTTAACGACTACTTTTACCAATTTTATTGCTTTTAATTTCTTTAACTTTTAATTCCCGACGCGTGATTTTTCTTTTGGAGGCCTATGCCAAAAGGCACACCGAACAGAGGGACTTACTTTAACTAGTATTACAATAGGAACTCAAACACAAATATTATGTAACCCCAAAGTTCGGAAATAAATGTCTATATTATTATTATACTATTATTATTAATTCCTGACGTTTCAGGTGCTTTATAGCACCCACGGTCACGGGGTACTGAGGTGACTGCCATCCCAATGTCAGTATTGGGACATGGAGTACCTTCAGCTTTTTATTATTATTTTTATAGTCCAATCTACGCAGATTGAACTTACTCTATCTTTAAGTCTTGCAGTGGTATGCTTGGGGTTTGTTTTAATTTTATTAATTATAGTGTCCCAAGCAGGTGGCAGTACCCAACCGCCTTCTCTACTGAAATTAGGATGTTTTTTAATTTCAGTAGCCTCACATATCATCCTTGGTAGGAATTAATGTTCTTTAACGAGGATTTGTGGTCTATCAAATCTGATGTAAGTCTATCTGGTTGGGGTGACACCCTTGACATACGGTAGTACAGCACGCACATGCTCAACTGCGGTCGGCTTCACTCGGTCACTGTGACGAAGACGTGGGACCCGAAGCTTGATTTTGTGCAGAACCTGCTTGACGTGCTGAAGCTCCGCGGCCAGGTGCTTGTTCTCACAGATCCCATATGCTCTCTGTAACAAAGATTTGCTCATGGTAACTAACTGTGAAGGATTATGGTGAGATTCACCGCTTAAATATCAGTTTGTATGGGTCTTTTTTTCTATACACAGTGTGACCTATGATGTTGTTAGGATTTTGGATAACAAAAACATCTAGGAAAGCTAAGAAATTATTTGCCTCAGATATAATATCATAATTACTGAATAGAATTTGGCACAGAGAGTGGTAACGATGGATAAAATTCATAGGAACAACATCCTGATTTAATATTTCTTGGGCCATATTCATGAGCCGCTCTAATTTGTTTCTTGGTACTTGCAATAATGCCTATATGCATTCATCACTATCTCCTGTTCTTACTTTTATCAAATATACAGCAAGTGCAAAGCATCCACTATGTTTACTTGACATTTTGGGCACTTCAGACAGAATTTATTGGCATTGTGCCTTTGATAAGCGTAGATAATAATGTACAGTATATTCGGGCATATTGTAAATATTTTCAAAGTCTATATGATGGTAAATATTATCTTACAATAATGTAGAAAAATCTATAATTTGTGCTACACTAAATGTTTTAATATGGTTATATATTAATTTTAAAAGTAAATACCAAGAGTTACTATTTAAATGGTAGTTACTGATTCTACATTCTGGAGGTACATAGTAATTGTATTCACAAAAATACATACCCGCAATGCTGATGGAACAGTGAGTTGATTGGAATTGTTACAACCAGGAAAAAACATTGATTTTGTGTGAGTGGTGCTTTTACAAAATTAGGCAGCAGTATATTGTATGATGTATGATCTAAGCTTTGTTGTTCTAGGTTCAATACATTACTCACTTTAGATTGCTACAAGGATGGACTAGATAATTCAGATGGTTCCCGTTCTAAAGTTTAACGTGTTGCTGCTTTATCAATCCTTCGCAATCATGACACTCACGCGATGACGATGGCAACTGAAATAATATTAAATAAAAAAAATAAGACAAAGTGAACAAAATAAAATAGATTTGTTTACTTTAAACTCAAATATAGGTAAATGTTACTTAAAACTTAATGCCCTATATTATTTAATAATTAAGGACTGACTGCCTACCAGTAGTCCAAAAACAATTAAAAATCGACTGTCTTATTTCTTGGTATTTGATAAAAATTGTCCATTTCTTAACTATCTGGTGTTAGCTAGCTAATCTTATCGCCGTGTTACAAATAAGCTATTTTGTTTGTCAGGTATAGCTTGTGCATATGTTAAAAAATAAAACAACTTCATCATTTCATACATTCATCACTATCAAATATCAGCACTAGAATTAATAAATTAAAAACTGTTGAACACTTACTTTTAACTGTTGTCACACTATAATGTGATCGACAATCTGACTCCATATGAGTTCTTGAGAATTTATTTGAAAAATAACAAACAAAATAACACAATGGCAACTATTTAGTTGTGAATTCACTAGTACCATTTTACTTGTTGAATTGTGATTTCATTTCGCATGACATATTTCCTATAGCTGTCAGATTTGATGTTGCCACATAACTAACATAAATACAACGAAACGATATCGATTTGTATTCGATTAGTAATTTAATGAAAAAAATAATAATATTTGAGTTTCGCTTTCAGTTCTACACGCTTTTTAAAATATATTTTCTTTTATTTTTTTAAATTATGTTTTAAACGTATTGCGTGGTATTGCGTAATGGTATGAATCCTTTGTGTGTGCTCTGGTATGTCCTCTTAGTGGTGATAGTATTTTTGCTAAGTATTGTGCCAGCTTATAAGTTGGTGAATCGATCTGGCTCACTATGGGACGTAGTGGAGCGTTTGGTTTGTGTATCTTCGGTAACCCATACAACCTCGGTGGTTTGGCACATGATGGTATTACATGGGTCCCGCGCCTACGTCACAGTGAACGAGTGAAGCCGGCCACAGTCGAGCGCGCGCCTGCTCTACTACCATATGTTAGAGGAGTCACGGACAAGATTGGCTACATCTTGAAGCGAGCATCCATTAAGACATACTACAAGCCGCTGAAGAAGATTAGTCAATTTTTACCATCCATCAAATGTAATATTCCTCTACAAGATGCAGGTGTGTACAAGCTAGATTGTGAATGTGGTCTCTCTTACATAGGTCAAACAAAGAGATCTATAAAAACCCGCGTGAAGGAACATATAGCTGATGTGAAGCACCGACGCTCCGGGAAGTCTGCAGTCTGCGAACATGTTCAAGATCGTCCCCACCATTACATTAGATTTGATAAACCACAAATTCTCGCAAAAGAACACCGATTCCTACCAAGGATGATACGCGAGGCTATTGAAATTTAAAAACATCCAAATTTCAATAGAGAAGATGGTTGGGTGCTACCATCTGCTTGGGATCCTATAATTAACAAAATTAAACCCAAACCCAAGCATACCACTGCAAGACTTCATGATACTATAAGCTCATTTTGCGTAAATCGGACCAAAAATTAATATTAAAAAACTGAAGGTAGCCGGACTAACTATGACATTGGGACGTCAAACATCTCAGTCCCCCCCGTGACCATGGGCGCTGTAAAGCACCCGAAACGTCGGGATAATAATAAAAATAAATTAAAGTAATTAAACGCGATAAAATCCGTTAATAATAGTTTTATTCAATGTGTAGTTTTTTTTTTTATTTTATTTTACAACAACTAAAATACATACTAATCAAAGTTCATAAATACAGTGCAACACAAACCTATATAAGATTTTTCTGCACACTGCAGTTCGCCGTCTTTCCAGCGCAAACATTTTAATATTATTTAGAGTAAGAAGGTAGTTCGCTCATTTCTATACAAATAACTTGAGGATGAGTTGTAGTGGCTATTTAGTTAGAGTAGTATACAGGATGTTTGGAGAAAATATTATTTTATATTTTTGGAATATACATATGATAATTATATTACATATAGTAAGTATGTTAGTTTTTAGTTATATCATGTTAGTTGATTCAAAAAGTATGTTTTTAATTTGTATTTAATATTTTTGGGATTGATATTTTCCTTCAAGGTTTTAGGTAGTTTATTAATTAATTTAGGAATAATAATCTTATTTTGTTGATCGCCATACATATTATGAGTTTTAGCTATAATTAATTTAGGGTTATATGTACTTCTAAGCCGATGTTTGTACGTAGGTATGACTTGTAATTTTGTATTAAAGAACTGTTCTACAAGTAAAGTGAGTTTTATTTTTTTTTCTATTGGCAAGATACCACAGTATTTAAATAATTGGTTGTAACTGTCCTTATATTGTTGTTTGATTTTAGTGGGGACAATTGTTTTGATGATTCTAAGTTTTAATTCATGGATTCTACAAAGATGCGATTTCCATGTTCTACCATAGCTACTTAATCCGTATTGTATTATTGATTCGGCCAGAGCCTTATAAAGGGACAATAGTATAGGAAAGGGAACTTTATATCTAACGATAGAAAATTTGGCAAGTATGGCCCTTAACTTGTCACACACTTTATTAATATGGTGCGTCCATTTAAATCGACTGTCTATTATGAGTCCAAGGTAAGGTTGTTGTTCTACTAATTCAATATGAGTACAATTACAAGTCTGGTTAGACATGTTGAACAGATACTCTATTATGACTGGATGAAATGTACATCATTTTTGTTTTTGTGGCATTCAGAACAAGCCCCGCATCGTGAGACCATTTCATAAGGTTAGTGAAATCTTCTTGCAATTTCTGTAATGCCACATATATGTCATTTTCCGCCGCTAGTATGCAGGTATCGTCTGCAAACTGATATATCTTGCAGTTTTTAATTACATTGGCAACATTATTAACATAGGTTAAGTAATGCAAAGGCCCAAGCACAGATCCCTGTGCAGTACCGTGAGTGACTGTTTTCTTTGTACTTGTAGCATTTCCTACTTTAACTCTATATACTCTCTCTTTAACATAGTCTTTGCACCAATTTAAAAGGGGTCCTCGCAGTCCACATTCATCAAGCCTTTCAATCAGTAAGTCATGTCTAAGGGTGTCGAACGCTTTACTATAGTCAATGAAAAGAACTAGAACATGTTTTTTATTATCAAGAAAATGGTTTACGTCGTCAGTAAAAGAAGATAAAAGTTGAGTGGTACTTTTATGCTGCTGAAAACCATACTGACTTTTATTTAAAATTGAGTGTTGACTATAGAAATTATTTATTTGTTTACTTATATATTTTTCAATTATTTTGTCTAATGTAGGTAATATTGTTATTGGGCGATAATTGTCGTAATCCGTTTTGCTACCTTTTTTTATGTACGGGTCTTACAATTCCAGTTTTTAATTCAGTAGGGTACTTGCCTTTTTCTATACACGCATTTATTAGGTTGGCTATAGTTACCGATATTTTGTCCGCAATGGATATTAAGTCTATTGCTCGTATGTTGTCTATACCTGGTGCTTTGTTCGTTTGAATGTTTTTTATTATTTTAGCTACTGAGCTTGGAGTAGCCTTTTGATATCGAAATGTTACGTTTACAGGCAATCTGTACAAGTTCATCGGTAAAAGGGGTTGATTGCAGGACGGTACGATGCTTGAAACATTTTTCTGAAAGGCCTGAGCGAAATTATTAGCGATATCAAGTGGCGTCACTTTTTCATTTTGAAATGAATTTAAAATTATATTATCAATGGAAGGACTTGTCCGTCCCGTGATCTTATTTAGTATTTGCCAAAGTCTTATCTGGTTATTTTTATTATTATATATATCCGTTTTGATGTGCCAATTTTTTGTTTTTTGTATCAGCTTGTTAGTCGAATTTCGTATTTTATTATATATTTGTTTAGTAATCATATTGTCTGTATTTTTTAACCACAAAGAATACCAATAGTCCCTATTCTCACATGCCCTTTTAGTTTTTTCATTAATCCATTTATTTTCTGTCCTCGTTAATGTTCTATTTTTTTCCCGAATTGTTGTTAAGTCATCATTGTAGCATCTATTGAAATTATCTTTAATGAATTTGTATATTTCAATGGGGCAACTAATACCTTTAGTTGATTCCCAATCTATTTTATTTAATAAGGTAGAAACTTTTTTTGTGGTCAATATATGTTTTAAATTTAGGAGTGTTCGCCTAAATTTAAGAAATCATTCTGCTCGCTTTTTAAAATGTATCTTCCTTTTTTATTTAAATTCTATTTTAAGTGTATTTTTAAGAACAGTTAATTGTGCAGTAGTGTTTTATGAAGCTCTAAAAAATTCATGGTATATCAGCTAGAAATTCACTTGTTTAATTATCGTAACATGATTTCATTTTAAATGTATTGTTAAGAAAAGATAAGAATAACAGTTATATTTTGCAGTAGCGTTATGTTATACTGCATAGAATTCATTGTAAATCAGCTATTAAATCGCTTATTTAATTATCATAACTACAGATGTGAAGGCGGTTGTTAACGTTTTCAACCAAGCCGGATAACAACGGTTGTTTTTGTCTTGAAATTGATAAAAATTGTGCAGTTGCGTTTTGTTAAGCTTTAACCTTTTTGAGCGCCACGCCAAAAACGCATTACCGTGTCCTGTACGCCAAAGCGCCAAAACAAAATAGTGTTGCCAAGAGTTGATATATCGATAACGTGAAATAACTTGTTTTTGTTGGTTTTTTATGCTATAAATGACTCTTAATAAACTGTTTTATTTAATCTTGTGCCGTCTTCCACTCTTTTTTATATATGTACTTTGTACATATAAACATAAATAAAAAACAATAACAATAAAATAGTAGTAAACCACAGCATTACTCTCCATCCTAATGACGACACTGTCGCGACTGGACGACAACGGCGTAGCTGACCTTCCCTTTTGAAACATTCTTAGAATGTTGTGTATCGATTTCAAAATCGATCTAACCGAAATATACAGACATCGATTCATAATATTTTATGTGTCGGGGAAGGCGTAGGCCAAGTGACGCACAGAAGAAAAGTCTTACACTCTTATGACAATGGGGATTTGATATGATGCTGATGCTGCTAGATGATTTTGAGACTGAGAAAGAAAATGGCACAACACAAAATGAAAAATTGCTCTTCACACCCTAAGTAAAAAAAAACATTAATTGTAATTTTGTATTATTATTAAAAAAAGGTACATAATTATTCATTAATCAACAATTGTATATAATTATTCGCACTAGGTAAATCAGCCTTATAATACTAAAATCTTGGTCATGGAATAAATAAACATATTTGTTCACCAATCAATCAAAAATTCAATTCATCAATCAAAAATCAAAATTCATCATCATCAACGCTTTCCAAAATCCGAATGAGTTCTGAGGAATCGTTCATGTTGCATTGCTCTACTTTTCTCGGTAATCACTTATGACGTCATCAGGGTGTCGTCTATCCTTGATCACGGTGCCCAGTGAACTGATTTTCGATGACGCGCTAAAGATGCGCTAGAGTTGAGATATTAGATTTATTATGCGAAGATAATCTGATAACATTTTTTTATTCATGTAGCTAATTATAGTTTTATGTTTATAACCTTTAATTTTATTCAAATATCAATAATAATAGAAAAAAAAACACCATTGAGCTGAATTTTGGATAGTTTTCAAGAAATCTATGCCTCCCGCGTTTGACACTAGCGGTCAACCATAGACGACTTTGGCGTGCTGGACATAGTATTTGCTTAGATAAAAATCCATTTTTATTAGTTCAATGTTTCTTAGTACTTGTGGCTCTAGAAGACTTGTTTTTTATACTCACATGTTGCTGGGTTATTCCTATTTTGAGGAGTGTAGAATTAAAATACCTGTAATAATTTTCCAATATCTATATTTCATATTTTTCGGAGCCGGGTTTTTTGTCAACTATAGACGTCGTTGGCGCTCAGGGCCCGCAGGTGTTGGTCAAGTATAGGCGACTTTGCCGCTCAAAAGGTTAAAGGATTCATGGTAAATCAGCTGGAAACTAACTTGTTTCGTTATCATAACATGATTCTATTTTAAATGTGTTGTTATAAACAGATAAGAATAACTTAACCGATCTTCTTTAAAAACAGATAAGAATAACAGTTCTTATCTGTTTTCAAAGAAGATCGGTTAAGATTAACAGTTAAATTGTGCCGTAGCATTTGTTACTCTCTAAAGAATTCATTAGAAATCAGCTAGTAATTCGCTTGTTTAATTATCGTAACATCATAATTATTTAAAAATTATATTAGCACTGTAATGATGACACCGTAAATAATCGATCGAAAAAGAGAATCGATTTTTTAAATGTGTTTTGTGATTGGCAACACTTTTTTTTATTCACAAACTAATGACATAATGATTTACCTAATTTTTATTATTATGTTTCCGGTACTTTTAATTTGTGCAAAAATATTCCCATTGTTTGAGGATAAATGAATACCGCGATTAATAACCATAAATAAAGATATAATTTTTTAACAAATTCACATTGTTGGGCGTTCCATGGCCGAAAATGGGCGTCCCCCTTTTAGATGTTACGGAGCTAAGTTGATCCAAAAATGCAGTTTCTTTATCTAATAGTAAAATTGTGAAAATGTAGTCTACGTACCGCTTGTAGAATCTTGGATTTACGGGAGCAGTAAGTACCTAAGGCTCTCTGCTCAAAATCTTCAATGAATATTTCGATACAATGGGAGATACAGGTGAGCTCCATCTACTTGCTTGTAGAACTACTACAATAGGTACCCAGATGTAAGGCAGTTTTTAAGTAATACTGCATACACTACGGGCATGTTGTTTTCTTTCAGCCTTATAGTTACAATTGAGATGTAGTCTTCAACATGTAAGCATGTGAATAGTGACTACACATCAAAACTGACCATAGTTTTATTGTCAGCCAACCATAGTTTTATTGCCAGATACATGTCTTTAATCTCGCTGGAAAAATGCTAAGAATCCTTTGAGTGTGCTTTTGTATATTCCCTGAGCACGGAGAGAATATTTTCCTAAGTGTTGAGCCAATCTATAAGTTCCGATTTGGATTTATATGGGACATAATGGAGTATTAGTCTTGTGTATTTTTGTAACCCATACAACTTCGGTGGTTTGGCAAATGTAGGTATTATTAAATGAATAAATAAATTCTCTTTATTTTAGGCATATTACACCAATGTAACTTATCAACAAAAAACGACAATACAGTACAGAATTATTAAAAAATAAAAATAATTATATTATAATAATATCTAAGTCTAAATGAAGGGAACCATCATATCAAGGAGCTTCATCTTAAGGCATTTTTAATAAAATGATGTGGCCAGCAGTCTTAATTTACGCCCAGATTTAATTTTTCGAAGTGTTTCTTTATGAGGTCACTAGTTGTTTTAAGTACGTTATTTGTCGGGTCGTTTTTAACTCTTTTATAAATGCTTGTATCCGACAAAATTTCATGTAATTCAGAATTGATTTGACTGACGTATCCATGAATATCGTGGCAAAGTCCCCTCCATGACCATGGGTGATAGAAAGTGCACGAAACGTCAAGAATATAAAATTAGTTATAATACGCGTAAAATCCGTAAAAAGTAGTTTTATTTACGTTTGTAGTGTTCGTGTAAATATAAGAAATCATTATTGATAAACTACTTTAGAATAGTAGTTTTTAAGCGCAGAGCCAATTCACTCGCACTAGTATTGCTGCTAGACTCGGAGCCGCGGGTTCCAACGCCACACGAAACAAGTGTTTGATAAAATTAAAATAAATATTGAAATTTATCCTAGGGATCCTTTAACTTAAAAAAAACACAGAGTATAGAGGGATTAAATTTCTGATCTCGACCGGCTCAGATTCTCGGCCGTTGATTAGCCGGATGCATCGCAAAAAATGAGGTTGACATTTGTAAAAAAAGTTCTTATGTCTCTTACATGCAATAAATTCCGTCTTAGAAGCAATTCTAATAATGTCCGTTTTCATTTTCGTATTTTCTTTGTTTTCCTCGTTAGATTATATTCCTATGCACTAATTTACTTCGGTTCAAATAATTACAAGCATAAAGCTAGCATGAAAAGGTTTTTATTCCAATTAAATTTTCCACTCTAGTGCCTGCACGATTCCCGTTTTAAACAGGATACAGAAATATAAAGGAGCTTTAAGTAAAAGAAATTTAATACTAAGAATGTTTTTCTTAGTCAGTTTTATAAGAATAAAAATTAGAATAGACAAAAGGAGGATAGACGTTTTAACTTCTGTCAATTCAAGTAGTTAGCGTAACTTAGTACACTGGGTGTTAGGATCTGTTATGGGGTTACCGTACGATATTCCTTGAAGCGGTGACAATCCTGGCTTATCTTGAACCGCGGCATATGAATGCACTTGTATGAAATTGGTTCCGCATGCTTTGCCTAAGTGGTGGTAATGCGTAGAAGGTGCTAGAGGAATTAAGCGGGTGGGATGACTAAACGCTCTAGCGTTATGCCTAATGTGAGCTGTGCTGATTATGCTTGTTATGACCGCGGCCACCGGCATACTCTAGATAAGCTTTACACCGACATTGTGACCGCGATCTCCACGTTTTATAGAACCAGGACTCCGCAACAAACACGCTCATAGTGTGCCCAATATGGGAACCTGTGGCAGGTCTCCCGTCAAATTATGCTATTGGTGTCGTGTGCGGTCAAACATATTGTTGACATATATTTGACCCTTTTTAAGTCTTGAAAAAAAAAATGAAAAGAATGGGTAATTTTACATGTTTAAGAAAGCATTAGACATGCTAAAGTATTGCGATTTTGAGGGTAAAAGAACTAACCAATATTCTGCATCTGCAATCTTCTTCGTTTGATGTTAATTATTACGTGTTCTGTCATCTCATATAAGTTTATTCTCACAATGTTTTTAGGGAAAGCACATGGAAATCATAATTTACGCGTAGTTAACTTTGTTTTCTTAATTCATTTGACTATCTTCAAGATGTTTTCTATTAAATTGAAATAGAATTTAATTTATTCAAAAGATCTCAAAATTGATATTTTTTTCATTTATTTTTTTTAAATTAGTTAAAATCCTTGAATTAAATTTTATTGTTTGTTTTGAATATGTAAAGTTAAAATCAACTGCGACAGACAAATCAACTGAAGTAATTTAAATCACTAATTAAGTTTCTTTGTTCGTTTCTTCGGTTAGAGGAGATTCGTTTTGTAACGGTAGTTAGATTGTAGATGGTATAAATACAATGACGTTTATATATGAGATATTTTATTACGGTGATAAATAAAAAGTTATTTCATCTCTTATCTACTTAGGATTGGCATACAGACGATACATATACATACCAATTTCGTTTGCGGCAGCCAGTCTAAACGGAGATTAGCCATCTGCGCGAGGCATGATTATAGTGCCCAAGTGTAAGCGTGCTCATAGTCCAATGGGATTGTAATTCGATACGACTGCAGCGAGATTTACATACTTTACGCCAACCTCCGAACTCTGGGCTGCTACTGAGAATTTCTTGACAGAATAACTAATAACAGATTTTTGCCCGACCTGGCATGCGAACCCGGGACCTCGTGATCAGCAATCGCGTTTACGATCACTAGACCAATAAGCCAGTCTTACACACTGAATGGGACCGTATTATACATGGCTAGTTCGAAAAATTTGGAATCAATTTTTTTGTGATGATTATTCTACGGTGCGAAACTAGTGATAGAAAATATGCTTGTCTTGTATACCATTAGTCGTGAATAGCAAATTATTCTACCAACGCGTCAACAAATGCTAATCAGTTACCATCAGCGATTTTACGGGATATCTACACATTAAAGGACGACAATGCACCTGCGGCTCCTCTGGTGTTGCAGTTGCTCATGGACAACGGCAGTCATATAAAATCAGGTAAGCCGCATGCTAGTTTGACCCTTCTCCTATAAATATATCGATTGTTTTTTTTTTAAGGAAAAGCAGCACATACGATGATGCCATATAAAATCAGGTAAGCCGCATGCTAGTTTGACCCTTCTATAAATATATCGATTGTTTTTTTTTTTTAAGGAAAAGCAGCAAATACGATGATGCAATATATTTTTTGACAAAATCTAAAGCTTTCCAACCGACGAAATAATGTTGAAATCGTTTAGTATCTCAAAATATTTTTCTAATGCATTCATGAAAACATAAGTACTTTTTTCTCACTGCTTTTAATTGAAGAACAACTCATTCGGAAGCCAAACGAGGGAAGACAAGAATAAGGAATTAAATTAGACCAAGATAATAGAACTTCTTTGCCGATTGTAATTACGTGAAGACGAGGGATTTACTCCTCTTATTAAGAATAACATTTTAGATTTTCTTTTTAACTGCCTGTATTTATGTGATTCATTAATTGCTTAGTATTTTGTTTACCAGAGTTTGATTAAAGTTGTTTGAAGCTTTTATAGTTCTGCAGTTCTCTGAAGAGGGTTTTACTTTAAATTAAAAGTTTGATATTCGACCCCTATGTTGAATATCAGCTGCAACTAATTTGCTTGTTTGATTTTGATTTTCAATGGCTTGGTGTAGTTTTGAATAGTAATCATTTACTTTATTATCCTCAGTGGTGCCCACATGTTTGCAATATCCTTCGTTAGTAAGTATTGGTTATCTTAAAATTGAAACTTTTAATGAAAGTAAAGGCCGACTTGAAAGAATTTGAATAATATAACATACAACATTTACACATAATACGAGTATGTTCTGTATATATATATATATATATATATATATATATATATATATATATATATATATGTGTGTGTGTGTGTGTGTGTGTAGAAAAATTAAAGCCCGAATTTATGTGAAATTATTATATTATTTTTAGTTCTTTGAACCTTTTCGAGTGAACTAAGGAATATTAGATATACGCTGCAGCATATTATAGTTGTATAAAGAATTAGTCGACTCAACTGGAGTATTACCAAGCTTTCGCAGAATACCAGTCTAAAATAGAAGCTTAATGCTACTGTGTTTCGAACCTGAGACCTTTTTACTGGAAACGAAACATTCCAACTTAGTCCTCAGAGGTAGAAAACGCATCGGGATTTTGATTCTTAATCGAGGAGAATGTAGATATCTATGGAACAAAGAATTCGCTGACCATCACGTGGACTGTGTGCTCGTTTGTCGCCCTTATTCTATGAAAAATATCACAAGCTGAGCGTAACATCTAGAATGTTGTATAATATTATCGAATAGTCAAATTAAAATATCATGTTCTATTTTCTACGTAGAATTTTCTCGTCCAAATTTATATGGAACTTCCTGTGAAGAATTAGTTAATAAAGAACTATTTAATAAGGTAAGAATAATAAATATCTGCTTACAATTCAAAAAGATATCGCGTAACAATAAATCATACATCCGAATTGAGTAAAGTAAAGTTACAGCCTATATACGTCCCATTGCTGGGCACAGGTCTCCCCTCATTTCTGAGAGGGTTTTAAGGCATGGAAGTATCCGCCGCGCTGCCCCAATTCGTGTTGGCGAACTTCACATATCTTGGAATTTTTTTTCTTATTCCTCAGACATGCAGGTTTCAGCAAATCAGCACTTAAAATTGCAATTAACAATTTAATTGTTGCCGGCGGGGATCGAACCCGGCTTACTCGCGTTCTGATATATTTACAGCGAGCGTTAACCATCTGAGCTACCACGGCTTCCGAATACGAATTCGAATTGAGTACTTCTTCCTATTTTTAAGTCAGTTAAAAAATTTGAGTACAGTTTAAAATTTTGCTGTTTACATCATAGAACAAACTGGTGTTCTCTAGTATATTGAAAGCGATAGAAGGGAATATAAAGGAATGTAATAATTTTCAATTAATATAGATTTTAAATATTACTTATTTAAAGTGTTTTTTTACGTTTTTTTTTTTACCATAAATGTAGTGCACCATCCACTCATCCATCTAGGGACCCACCCGAGATGGTTTAGATTTACATTGGGACCCAGTAGGTGAAGCCCGGATCGCTAGTTGGTTATGGAATTTATTTTAGAAACAATTTAGAAGCGATCGTCTCATACCCAGAAGTTATTATCAATCATTTGTATTCATATTATTATAATAACTCATTTTACCTTTGCTAACTAAACAAAAATGAACTTTGTAATAGTTTAACTTTGCTTGTTAGTTGTGTGGGTATCTCGTGTATGGAAAACAAAATTATGGATCTGGAGTGCTTCTAACATTTTCGGTATAATATTCCGTATATTTTTAGTACATTCATATTTTTACATCCGCGTGCTAGAGCCTAAAGATTAAGCGGAAGCATCTTCAGTACATTACAAGTGCCATACATATTTCCAAGTACAAACTAAAGCTAAACCAGATTTTAATTAAGACCACTATACTATACCATTCATTTTAAAGAAGAAAACTCAGATGAATTCTTTAAAACGAGATTACTTTAAATCTAAATGTAGTCAAACTAAGTGGGTACATTTAAAATAACTAGGACGATGAAATATCTTAAACACAATTTATTGCTTAAAATTACGATTTTTTTAATATTATCATCGTTCCTACCTTAAGGAATGTCAAAAAACACAGTCTTGTGTCACCAGCATTCATCGACTTCTTATTTAGCTTACCAGGTCATCACTAAACCCAGTGAATGTATGATTTACACTCCGCTTACCATCATGAGCCTACCCCTCGAAAACCTTTCTTCTTCATCAGTTACATTCTCTTCGAGCTATGTGGCCGGCTATGTCGTTTACGCAATGTATTAACATTGTATCGTCATATTAAATAATAAAAAAATATTCTTTAATTTACCCGTATAGAAAATTTAATGCTAAATTATTTATTAAACCATTAAAACATCAAATTTTAACTGTACGTATCACAGATCCAGTGTGTGTTAGGACTGTAGCATGAAGAGATCAATTCGGCCGGTGATGGCTTGTCACTAACTAACACTAACTGGCTTGTATTAAAATATCACCCTAATAATATGTAGAAGAATGTTTCTCTGTGTCATCTCGTGTGGTTAGTGACGATGAGCAAAAATCTTTTTAATTATAATGAAATTTTTTCATATTTTTATAGAATAAGGGTGATAAACAAGTACATCTACCTTATGGTACGTGAAATGTTGTGGCCTATTGACACCTACATTTATTCTCAATTTAGAATAAAAATTTAGATCTGATTTTTTACTACTCCTGTAATATCTCGATACTAGTAAAAAGGGTTTCCGATTCACCATGCGAAACGCAAATCTGCAGTTCTATATTTTGTATTCAGCGAGAGCGTAATCCTTTCCTCATCTTCGATGACAGTTCGATTTTTTTCGTGCATACTTTATGATTTAATAATTAATTTTTGTTTAGCTTTATTTTTAACTGACTACAAAAAGGTTTTAATTCACTGCATGTTTATAATAGGTGTTACCTCTTTTATAGTGAACTTTTTTATAGGTGAATCGAATCTGATGATTCTTTTTTATTTGAAAGCTGGTAATTATTGTCTGATCCCATATAAATTTGATAGTGCCGGGTACGATTGTGCCGTGTAGTGGCAGTTAAAATATCCAATACCCCATATCTTCCCGTGGGTGTCGTAAAAGGCGACAGAAACAACAGGCAGAAGATGGGCAGTAGCATCTTCCTGATAACAGCAACTGTACAACAAAAAACTGCGGTTGCCAACCCGCTCGCCAACCATGGCAACTATAGCAATATACCTCCCATGAAGAATTACACAAATAGACGGCCCCTAGTCCCCGGCAGCCCCGTTATTCCTGGCTACGGTGGTGACCATGGTAACGGCGAGGCAGGGGGTGCTAAGAATCTCCGGTGGAGGTTCAGTTGCCACCTACGACGACTCGACCTGGCAACATTTATTGCACGCACCCTGCGATCCTGGAGCTGAAAGAAGAGATAGACAAGTTGCGCTGGAATATTATAGGATTATCCGAGGTCCGAAGAGAGGGGAAGGACACGGTGATTCTCGAATACGGCAACTTGTTCTATCACCGGGAGGGCGAACATCTGTCCCAAGGAGGTGTTGGATTTATCGTCCACAAGTCTCTCCTTAACAACGTTGTAAAGATTGGGAGTGTATCGACGAGGGTTGCGTACCTTATACTCAGAATTACCAAACGGTATTCGCTGAAGGTCATAAAGATTTACGCGCCAACGTCGAAACATACTGATGAGGAGGTGGAGGAAATGTATGAGGACATTTCTAAAGCCATGCATTCCTCCAAAACTCATTATACGGTATTAATGGGAGACTTCAACGCAAAACTGGGCACAAGAAAGAACGGTGAGCTGAAGGTAGGGAAATTTGTGATAGGGCAACGGAAGCCAAGGGGCCAGCAGCTGGCAGACTTCATGAAGAAAGAGGGACTTTTTATGATGTACTCTTTCTTCCAGAAGCGGCCCCACAGAAAGTGGACCTGGTTGAGCCCCTACGTTTCGACAAAAAACGAGATTGATATTGATGGGGTCTGTCTCAGTGATCGCAAGGGTGAAAACTGGCAGCGATCACCGAATGATTAGAGGCACACTAAACCTAAATGTTAAGTTGGAGAGGTCTCGTCTAATGAAGTCAACGCTCCGTCCCCCTTGTGCTCTAATCCAGAATCCCGAAACCTTTCAGCTCGAGTTACGTAACCGCTTTCAGTGCTTAGAAGATTGCAATGCAGTGGACGATAGGAATGACAAGCTCGTGGAAACTGTACATGCGGTCGTAGCTAAGTTCTGAAAGACCCGCCGCAGAAGAACACAAAAACTCTCCGGTCATACTCTTGATCTCATGGCTGTTAGACGGGAGATGAGGCTGCAATCGTCAACAGATTTAACAGCATACAGGCAACTAAACAGACAGATCTCCAAATGTATGCGGCGAGACTTACGCAACTTTAATACTGCACGTATTAAAGAAGCAATCGAGCGGAATCAGGGCTCCAAAGTCATTGCCAGACATCTGTCTGCCAGAAAGAGCCAACTGTCAAAGCTGAAGACTGAGTGTGGCACCATCATTTCCGGGACACCTGAGATTTTGAGTGAGATTGAGAGGTTCTATGGGCAGCTGTACATATCATCGTTGGAGCCACACGCAAGTGTGAGTAACGATCCAAGAGCAAGTCTTATCCGACACTATTTCGATGATATCCCGGACGTGAGCGAGATTAGAATGGCTTTCCAGCACCTTAAAAACGGCAGGGCCAGGCGAGGATGGAATTACGGCGGAGCTTCTGAAAGCGGGTGGAAAACCGGTACTTGAAGTCCTTCAGAACCTCTTCAATTCCGTCCTCCATGGTGGCACTACTCCGGAGGCGTGGAGCAGAAGTGCGGTGGTATTGTTCTTTAAGAAAGGCTACAATGCTTACTTGAATAACTACATACTGATTTCTCTTCTGAGCCGCGTCTACGTGCTATTTTCGAGAGTCATTACGAATCGGCTCGCTCGCAGACTCGACGACTTCCAGCCTCCCGAACAAGCCGGTTTCCGAAAAGGCTGCAGTACCATAGACCACAAACATACCCTGCGGCAGATTGTACAGAAGTCCGAAAAGTACAATCTGCCACTTTGCCTGGTGTATGTGGACTATGAAAAAGCCTTTGGTTCCGTTGAAATTTTGGCGGTGCTACAGTCCCTTCAGCGGTGCCAAGTTGACGGTATCGAAGTGCTGAAGTGTTTGTACAGTAGGGCTACGATGGCTATCCTAGTATAGAACCAGAGTTCGAAACCTATCCAACTGCAAAGAGGTGTAATACAGGGTGACGTTATATCCGCGAAACACTTCGCCGCTGCATTGGAAGACGTTTTCAAGCTACTGGACTGGAAAGGATACGGTATTAACATCAATGGCGAGTACATCACTCACCTTCGATTTGCCGAAGATATAGTCCTTATGGCTGAATCGCTGGAGGACCTAAGCACTATGCTCAATGACCTCAATGGTGTCTCCCAACGGATAGGTTTTAAGATGAACATGGACAAAACAAAGATCATGTTTATTGTCCATGTCACACCTATGCCGGTAGTTATTGGGAGCACTATGCTCGAATTTGTTGACGAGTAAGTTTACCTGGAACAAATAGTCCGAATAGGTAAGTCCAACTTCGACCGAGAGGTCAATCGACGGATCCAACTCGGCTGGGCAGCGTTCGGGAAATAACGACACATCTTCTCGTCAGGTATACCTCAATCTCTGAAAACTAGATTGTACAACCAGTGCGTGTTGCCAGTGATGACTTACGGATCTGAGACGTGGTCCTTCACTGCTGGCCGTATAATGACGCTCAAGGTCGCTCAGCGAGCTATGGAGAGGGCTATGCTCGGAGTTTCTCTTCGTGATAGACTCAGAAATGAGGATATCCGCAGTAAAACCAGAGTGACCGACATAGCCCCAGCGGATTAGTAAGCTGAAGTGGCAATGGGCCGGCCATATAGCTCGAAGAACCGATAACCGATGGGGAAGAAAGGTTCTCAAGTGGCAGCCTCGTACCGGTAGGCGTAGTGTAGGGCGACCCCCCACTATATGGAGTGACGACCTTGTAGGACATGCAGGAAGTCGATGGATGCAGGTAGCTCAGGACCGTGCTTTGTGGCATTACTTGGAGGAGGCCTATGTTCAGCACTGGACTTATGAAGATGATGATGATGATGATATAAATTTGGTCAAGATCTGACCGGCAGTTTTTGAGTTATCCTAATGCGTATTAAATTGACTCCGAATACATTGATATTCTCATTTTATTTATACAAGTCGGTTGTACAAAATTATTAATTTTACCACATGCGTTCCTACGCTAGGCGACAATTTAGAAGACAATTGTTATTTTAAGGAAGACTACAGAGCTGGCTTCGAGGTCAAAACTATGATGAAATTGAGAACCTCATCCTACATTAACATATGCTGTGTAATATATAGTCATAATTCTATTCACTAACTCACATATACACCCGCATGCAAACACACACACACACACACACAAAATACAGGGCCACACACACACACACAATAAAACAACAAAGCCCAAAAAAACACACACACACACACACACATCATAAACTTTTTTTTAATTGAATTTTTAATTAATTGCTTTTGCGCTTACTTAAGTTAGCACTTAACTATTAACCATAATGCTTCTCTTTTGAAACCGTTTAATCCTAATTGTTGATATTATCTTGCTGTAGGTAATACTTACTATAAACACAGTGTATCTTTTGTAATCTTGGGAAGGAGTGGAGTCTCCTAACACAAGTATCATACTTAAAAGGAGATTCCGGCCATTAGTAATGTTACTATGTAAAAGATAAATGAATAAAGATTTTTCATTTTCATTTTATTTTTTTTCATTTTAAAGCATAGTGTGAGACGTAGAGGTACAAAAAAGCAGCGACCGCTTACTACGTGTGCTTGTTTGTATTCAATTTTTTTTTTTCAAATTTTACAGACATGCAGGTTTTGTCACGATGTTTTCGTTCACCGACGATTGTGTGGTAAATCAGTACTAGAAATTGCAATTAACAATTTGCTTTGTGCTGGAGAGAAACAAACCCGTATAACGTAGTGTAAACTTTACTGTGAAATTAATATCGGTAATGTTAATATTGTAATAAGAACACTACATACTATGTATTCATTTTATATCGGTTTTTATATCTAGTTCTGTATCTGACACCGCTTTTATATTCATAAAATTTACCACTTATAGATACCCGGCGAGTGTCAAAAAAAGTCCTCCGTCTGACATCCTTAACGTCGTTAGCAGACTCACGGGAAATCCATTCGGAACGCAGTTGTGGACTCTAACCCTCTTTTTTTCTCATAGTCAGATCTTCCTAGCATTCTTAACTGACAAGACTATGGGTGTGAACCTGTCTGCCAAGCATGGCAACTATGGCAAAATTTGTCCCTTTGAGACAATCTATGGTGGAGGCCTATGTTGAGCAGTGGACTTTCACTGCCTGCTATAATGATAATAGTGCTTTCACTTGTGGTTCTTTGACAACTCCCTTATATTTTATAGTTTCTTGAATAACTAGTTGCCTGTTTGCTCGATTTTATTCAGCATTGTTTATTTACGTGGTAAATGAACATTTTACAAAAATGTTACTATATTCACGCGATAATGTAATCACCAGTGTTTAATTTTGCTACACCGCGTAAATTAACAAACGTAGCACAGAATTTCAG
Organism: Parnassius apollo; assembly: GCA_907164705.1. NCBI lineage: Eukaryota > Metazoa > Arthropoda > Insecta > Lepidoptera > Papilionidae > Parnassius > Parnassius apollo. The sequence continues at coordinate 144,275 of CAJQZP010000049.1, read as the reverse complement.
CCCCTACCAGAGCTGACACTTTACCCAGCAGAATATCTCTCCATTTCTTTGAATGGCCAAAATAATTTTCCAAAGCATTCGAAACTTTTTAACAAGTTCGAAATCGATCAAAACTTGACTTTTTAAAAGATTTTATTTACCTTTTAGTTAACCTACAATGATTTGGCGACAAAAGTTATTTGTTTGATTCTTACTCTTTGATCAAGATGGCTTTTATTGACTTAAACAACACAACAAACCAAAGTGGAGTTAGTTTATGTGACACATAAAATGCAACGTAAATATTTACTTTTATATTGGCATCATCAACCAATTTCATTATGTTTTGTATGGCAAATGTGTCGTTTCGAAACTTTATTATTGACTACCCAAGCTATAAAGATAAATTTTATGTCTGAGATGCTTTCTTTACGATTGTGTTTGAATTTTCTAGAATATACGTCGCGTAAAAGCATTTTAACAGTTTTCACCATCGTCACAGTTATTATCAATATCATTCTATCATTTTTATTATAAAAGGTCAAATTTAGTGACGAGATGCGTAAAATTTACAAATATTTTTATTTTATTTGCTGTCTGTCTCCTGACTGTCTTACCCTTCGGAATATAAAAATCAGTGGATGTAAAACTGCTTGACCAGCTTAAGTCTAATATTTCCAAGACTCTGTAATATTACGGTATCCACTGTATTAGTATACTACAAACGTATAAATGGGATATTTGTTAAGCTTTTTTGAGTTGTTGGGCACAGGTAGTGGATTGAACGTGATAGTACAGGATGTTGCAAATTAGAAAATTGACATGAAAATGTATCGACATTAAAGCACATGCTACACACAACACAAGCTAGTACGCAGTAGTATAATAAGTTTATGCAAGCTAGTAACAAAGTCCGATTCATTATTTCCATCGATGAATCCAAAATGGAAACGACTGCTTTAATTGCTAATACCTTTCTTTCGAAAAATATAATAAGGGAAATTTATAGTTAAAAATAAAGAATCATGTGCGTAAAATAATAACTATTAAATAATACTACGCGATTGAACCGTGTATACTATCACAAGAATGGTTTAATAAGTGAATTCCGAAAAATAAATATATAACTTGTATTTGAAATATAGTGTTTTAGTTAAGTAAGAGAAAATTGCGGACTCATTACTAAGAAAAAATCACAAGGTTTCCTTTTTAGGTGTAGAGCCGCGTTGGGGCTATTTTATGGTTGCAGGATGAACGGTTCTGCTAGACCAGGAAAGCATTACGCTCTCACAAAACACTCGCGTAAAGTAGCAGCTAAATACTGCTGTGTTTCGTATGGTGAGTGTAGAGAATCGAAGAGTGTGATTACTTCTAAAGCGGTATTTTAATACAGCCTCGGAGGTGGCAACGCGCCCTAATTTTGATCATTAATCTAGGTTGGATTTAGTTATCTATATGAGCCATATCGTTCTAATTTTGTTAAACTTCGTGCAAAACTAAATTTAACATGGCAGGTAAAAATAACTCATAGGCAAGCCTACTTAAAAAGAAGCTTGAGTTTCTTACATCGTGACACGAGCAGATTCAAGCTGAGTGAAGTTGTGGAATAAAACGTTGAGTGCTGTCAAGAGCGATACTAGAGCCGCATATTGCTCCTTTCTCTCTTCATATAATAGCAGAATATTACTTGTTAATAACCCGTCGATTGAAAGACTGGGTGCAATACCATACTGTATAATATTCTGAAAATTTCAATGATGAAAATCATGAAACTGCAATTTATGTACCAAGCTTATTTAAAAAAAAACAAGCGTACATATATCAAAGAAAGCAAGATTTTCTAAAAACAATTCAAAAGCTCTTTGTTGAAATCACATATTGACAAATTACAAAAAAAAAAAAACTTCAAGCTGTAATTTATTACAACAAAATACAACTATCCCGTTAACTTCCATTATAACTTTTTTTCCAGTAACTGTAAAAAGCTTTTTGTCTTACAAGACTTGTTTCGCAAACTAAACTGAACTTACAAATTATTTTTAAATGTAATTAAAATAATTAAAACTGAACCTTAGCGTACTACTTAAGACACAAAAACACACTACAATATTATATATTATATTATACGTAGATCGGGTACTCCGTATGTCTCAATGGCTACGTTAAAAGAGAAAAGTGAAATAAAATAAAATCTGAGTCTTTATTTTTTGACTTAATGAATTAAAACGTTCGTTCGTAAACATTTTTTTAATCTACTACCGTTATAAAATCAGGTTCCTCTACCCGGAGGAGAGACGGTGAAAGAAATTCGGTGATATCCCCTTTTTGTAATTTTCAATAGTATAGCTATAGGAAATCAAATCTTATCATGTTCTATAATAAAATTATACTACAAAAAAAAAACGAAAAATATGAGCTTATATGTATTATAAGCCCAAACGGACAAGCTCCCACAAGCAGCGCCGTTCACAAGCATGACGCATGTGCAGCCACCTCCACGCTCGACCATTTTAAAGGGAAGTGGACGACCGGACACACATCGCCGCCGCAAGCAAGCTTAACGTATCCTGCCTATCCACTCGATACAGACTCAATAAATAATAATAAATACACATTTAAAATATTTATGATTTTCCAATTCAAAACTCGTTCTTAAAATTGTTAGTAAATATATATGTAAGCACATAACAGTGCCGCACAAAGATTTATATTAAAAGGAATTAATCTTATACCATACCTCCTTGTTTAGTTAGCATAGACATCGCCTAATCGTTCACTGATTGGTAAAATAATAGGATTAATATGTGTACGAAGGTCGGTGCGTGTATTGCACAGACCACTGTGCTAACCATAGCATACTATATGTATGTATAATAGTATTCTATAGTGCTAACAGACAAATGTGAATCTTAAGCAGATGATAGTAACCAGCCATCTTCTCTTTTGAAATTAGAATTTTTTTTTGGTTTCAGTAGGCTCGCAAATCATCCTTGGATCAAAGTATGCATCAGAATAAATAATACATTATTTCTGATGCATACTTCGATCCAAGGACACGTCAAAAAGTTACAAAATTAAGTATTAAAACTTCGATTGGAATATTGCACGCATACGTATAGTCTATTTTAATTTTACGCTATGGAATTTTAACAGGCGGTAATGACACTGACCGAACAAAATGATTTATTTGTGCAATATACGAAATATCACCAGAGAATACCTGTTAATCGCTATTTGAAAACATTGTTTGTTAAAATATTACCTCTCCTGACACAAAAAATGAAATTTGCATGATCGATTTAAAAACAATATGTCATTGTTTATAAAAACAAGTTATATGTCTCTATTAATTCCGAGATCGAGGTTACTTACTTACGGCACAGACAAATTTCCCATATGTTACTCCTAGACTCATAAAATGTTTCTTGATAACAAGGGAATATCTATACATACCTATACACCCTTGATTTCTACCTCCAATTCCCACCTTCGAACAACCAGGTGGCTGGCTTCAGCTTTTTTTGTTTATATTGCACACATTAAAAAACAATTGCTTTGACTATCGTAATGCGTATAGAAAAACTGTGGAATAAGTCGCCGGGGTCTGATTTTCCATCCGATTACAACCTGCATATATACAAGCCAAGAGTGAATAGTTCTTTTAACAATAGTGAGCTTCATCATTACTTATTAGCAGGAGTATAGTGGTCATACACTGGATGAATTTTAAAAAAATAGACTTTAAATTTCCTTTATACTTCATAATAATTATTTAACAAAGTCAGTTCTCTTTAATGGAATCCTTCTGCGCATTTTATTGGTCACGCTTACATCTTAAGTTGATCGTACGTGTTCTGTTGTATGTAGTTTTCCTTTGTTCTCGTGTTCAATTGGACTTGTTATCTTTTAACCGTTTGAAATACGCCCCTTAAATATAATTTTCCTTAAGTTGCAAATTAAATTACAAGTCTGGCTGTTCTAGGTCCATTAAATATCTAAAGCTGTGCTAAAAGCATTTGTTATAACCCATATAAGGCAATTAAGCATAAAGATAAAATAATAAGAGCAGTACAGCTAAAACAACGGCTCTCATTATGTATATATATATATATATATATATATATATATATATATATAGTTTTTTATATGTGTGTGTGTGTGTGTGTGTTATTGGGTTACGCGTTGTTATACGCGGTAGTCTGTGTGGCGCGCATTAGGGTACCTCTCCCTATAAAGGGCTGCGGCTGCATTTGCGTTGCCTCTGCATTCTCCATAAATAAATGTATGTTTGCATATTCTTGTGCCGTGTAGTGATGACGTGGCATTTTGATAGGTACACAAAAGTTCAGTTTAGTCCAGAAACAAGCCAAATCGTCGCAAATATCACCAAATGCAAAACAAGTCCAAATCAGTAAGCAAAACGAATAGTCCGGCAAAATAGCCAAGTGATCGTTTTAACACTGATTTAAATAATTGCAAACGGAGACAAAATAAATACATGCGAAGACCAGCAAGTCGAGTGACGCACTAAGTTCTCTAATTCTCTATTCTCCTTTACATTTAGCTCTTCTCTCTCTCACTTACCCAATTCAGACCCCTCTTTGTCTAATATAACACAAAAAACAGCAGGTAGTAAATATGAAGGTCACACGACCCATTTCACGCTAGTAAAGTAACCATTTTTTTTTTCACATTTGAATATTTATATAATAATTTCTAATACTTAATTTGGTTTCAATTTGTTAAAATAGCTGTTTTCATGTATGATCAACTCCAGATGTGTTTTTATTAATGCCCAATGATCAGACACAATTCAATTTAAAAAATGTCCCATATTACAAATTTTGTTACTTAGTCAAATTTTCTCCTTTTCTACATTAATGGCAATAAGTCACTATTTATGGAAGATACATTTATGAATTATACCTTATAAAATCTACATGAAACCGACATTATGTTAAATTATTGGTCACCCATACATTTTTTTCATACCCAAGAGGTTTGAACTTCTTACTGTTTGAACTTTTTAAATAAAAACTGCAAAAGCTATTCATACTGTTTACTTTTTATCTATCAGCACAGTTAGTGTATAAAAATAAAACAAAAAAAAAAAACAATAGAAATCATTCATTTTTGCTCATAGTGTTAAAGACGGTAAAATAAGAAAGAAAAAAATCGACTTTTCTTTAACAAAAATATATCAAAGGTACTACTTGTGATATATTATGCTTCGTATTTTTTTAAGAACGGCCATAAGTTGTACTATAAGACATTTCAAGGTTATCCATTCATTACCGGACAGATATATATATATATATATATATATATATATATATATTTTATATATATTTTTATATATATATATATATGCTCCCTCAACGGTTAAGGTCGAGAAGTCTTTATAATTTGTTTTTAATCGTAGGTCCCAATGAGTCACAGTATTATTAAAACTTTTAGAGATTTTGACCAAATTTCATTATTAATTGCAGTTTCAAATGCTGATTTACGACGTGCTCGGTGATTAAAAAAAACATAGTGATTAAACGTCTGAGAATTAAAAAAATATTTGAAGACATGTGAAATATTTCCTTGTCCTAAAATTCTTCCAGAAGTGAAAGAAGGCCTGTGCCCAGGAGTGGGACGTAAATAGGCTGTAACTTTACTTTTTAAGTTAAGGTTTATCCTCCTTATACAAAAGTAGCTTATGATTAGTATAAGTTTGTTTATATGTGTTTAAACTGTAATATGTTATACTAGAGAATTATGTGTATTGAAGTGTAAAATATGGAGTTTGATTGCTGCTGTCAAATTTCCGCCAAATTTCTGAATCTGAGCTGACACTGAGAATTTATTGACAGAAAAACCCAATAACAAATATTGGTCCAAAGCGGTATTCAAACCCGTGACCTCTAATCGCTTTTACCACAAGACTAGCGAGGCAACGACCAGGTTTTTATAATGCTTGGCTAGGGTATATATAATAGGCTAATTGCGCTCGTTACATCACTTGAATCCATTATCCATCCATTTATTACAGCCTATAAAAATTAAAATGTTGAATATCAGCTTTTTTACGTTTTTGAGTTGTTAGAACTAAGATGCTGCTACCCATCTCCCGTCTTAGTTTTCCTGAGTAGGTTCTTATGACACCCACAAGACGACACGGGGTAGTGTACTAATGTATTGTTTTTACACCGTCCCTACACGGTTCTTTTATATAAAATATTTATTATTTTATTCTTTTAAGCGAGTAATTTGGTAATATACTCGGTTTCACTGCTCGAACTTAGATAAAAATAAAAGTTTCTCTTTTATTTTTACTTATTCTTCCTTTTATTATTTGCAGCTGCGTCGAAAATACGAAAAGAGATTTTAGTTAGGGTTTTTTTTATAGCATTGGGTGGCAAACACAGTGAAATGTGTATCCACATAATGGTAAGTGGATGCTGTGGCCCATAGACATCCACATTTATCCTCAACTAAGAATCAAAGTGCAAATGCCTCGATTTCAGTAAAAAGGGTCTCTGGTTCCTGCCCCGGTCGAGCCGACTCATTCATACACAACTACAATATAGCTGCAGCCTGACTCTATCACGTAAAAATTTTAACTATTACTAAAAGATTTAACTATTACTCTCATCTATAACATAGATCTACTCAGATCGAAAGCTCTAATGATAAGGAGGCTACAATATTTCTTTTGATGATCTCGGTATTAAAATAATGCTATAAAAATATATAGAAATACATGATTGGAAACTAAAAGCTATTTAAAATGATGTCTATAATTGACTATAATAAAAAAAAAACGTATTTCGTTTACCAGAAATATCTAAGTACCGGCAATAAGCGTTCGTTCGTGAGTCGTTCGAAGCAATTCGAGAAAAAGTTAAAAAATTATACAGGTTAAAAAAATATACCACAATGTGTGTGAAATAAAATGTTCACTAATAATGTTAAACATTTCGTTTTGTTGTGCCAAATTATTTAAGGATTGCTGACAAGGGACAGCGACACGGAGGATTGACCAGGTTGCTGCTCGTGAGAGAGACTAACGCCTAGAGAGTTGTTTATTGTCATTGCAAACCAATCACTAAAAGTCAACATCACCTGTTTTCGTTTTGTCTGAAATTTGTAATTCATTATCATCGTCATCATCATCATCATTATTATCGTCTACAATCGTTCTTTATGTACACATACATCTACTCATAAGGTATAGCTAGACCGGTACGCGGTATCTGTTACCCTGTTCGTCAATGCCAAGTGTCAGTAACCATTTTCTTAAGTACGCTTACGCAATATAGGACAAAACGGCGTGTTCCATCTCAAAAATGATTGAAACAAAAGTATTGTTACTTAAACTATTTTGATAGTTTTCTTTTCTGAGAAGATAGAGCTATCTGATACAATAGTAAAAAATAATAATGAGTTTTAGGTACATAAAATTACACCCAAATTTTACACCGATAATTTCATGTTTATTAGATTACTTAATATGGAAGTTCATTTTAAAATATTTTCTAATTTCTCCATGGAAATATATAACGGACATACATTTTTCGATTGCTCAAGATCTTTAGTTTACAATTGCTTTATGTTTTTATAATAATTTTACTTAAATTTAATTTTTAAGTGTCGTAAGTAAAATTTCCGTCTTTTCGATTTTCAAATTGAGGTTTCCTTGATGCCGTTAGTTACCGATGTCGAGTTAATGACATATTTAGTTTTCCTAACTCTTCAATTTCCATTTCGCGCCATTTCGAGCTAGAAGAAAAAATATCGACCCAGGGAAAATAAATAGACGATTCTCGTTATTCACATTTATTTATGTGTGTTTTGTAGCAACAAAATAATTGTTATTATTTTTTACAATTAAATACCTTTTATAAAACAAGTAAGCACAAAATATTATAGGTATATAATATTTGGAAAAATATTTTATAAGATTTTTTGCGGTGATCATATTAACCAGATGTACGATAAAATTGATGTTGCATACTTCTTATCTGTTGTGATAATTGTAACCAGTATAGGTTTTAGCATTCCCGTGAGAACTATTTAAATCCTTTTGATTTTATTTTAATATACGTCAAAACTTTTTTACTTTACTTTAGTTTTGTTACTCTTTTACTAAATAAATAAAGTCTTAGTAAGTAAGTAAGTAGGTATAAAAATGATATACCATCACCTTGACGATATTTCGTTTTAAAGATACTGACTCTGTAACTGATAGGCTTAACTTGTACGTTTTCGACTGCGTCAACAGCGATTAACAGACGAGGTATGGACCTGCATCCATATAACTAAATTTAAATGGAATCAGCGAGATATATAGTCTAATACGAATATTATTATTTAGGTGGTTGCTGCAGGACTTTGAGCCATTATAAAAATAATAATATCAAAGAATAACAACGGAAGAAGTGCTGTGGTAGGCCAGGTAAACGAAAAATGCAAATTTAGTCACGTCGAAAATTGTTAATAGCACTTGAATTTTGTTGGTGATGAAGAAAAGTAAACATATTTTAAAAACCGAAAGTCATGTATTAAGACTTTGTCAATAAGCATCAAGGCAGTTCGCTGAATTCTTCTCTATTCCAAAACAAAACCCTCTCTAAGTAGTAGTTTTGTTTACTGTCCAGACTTACTTACTTTTTATTACGTAATGAAATGGTTCATAGATCTCTTTCACTACTATTGATAGTGATGGTAAGCTTTTTTAACTTCCCGCTATAAATATCAATGATTTTCAAAAAATTCGGAAGTTTTTGTTTTCACTACGATTTTTAAAAATCGAGTTCTAATGGGGATCTCAACGTTGCGAGGTCCTAGTAAGCTATTCTGGCATGTTTTGCGTGTATTCATTTGTACACGCGCGTGTGCGCGTGCGTGTGTGTGTGTGTGTGTGTGTGTGTGTGTGTGTGTGTGTGTGTGTGTGTGTTCTACGTAAACATGTAAACATCTCATTACTTTGTAACGGAATGTCCGATCAAAAAGCGGCTTTCAGCATCTAAATTAGCATTGCTGAACTTGGATTTTATGTGAATTTAGACCAAATCATCACGGTTGATTCTGAGAAAATCTCAAAAATTCGAGAATTTTTAATTTTCAAAATGTAGTTTTCTTGGAATTACTTCGACACCCTTTTTTGATAGAAATTAGCGGGAAGTTGCAGGGATGGCCTGTGGGGTCAACAATTTTTTTTTATACGAACCTCAGCAACATATTTATTGAATTCGTAAAAAAAAATTGTGCGCTATTGAAACAGACTTACGTGTAACTGCACTATCGTAATCCCGGATTTTCACCATTTTTTATTGTAAGAGGTTTTTTAATATAAATAGGGTAACAAATGAGCACACAGTCCACCTGATGGTAAGTGGATGCTGTTACCTATGATCATCTTCATTTATCCATGATTAAGAATTAAAATACAGATGCGTAATCGTCTCTGAGGACTTAGATGGAATTCCCCATTTACAGTAAAAAGGGTCTTCGGTTGTCTACATTCACCATTTTTATAGGATATAATATAGGTAACAAACGAGCACACAGTCCACCTGATGTTAAGTGGTTGCTGCGGCCCATAGAAATCTGTATCTATCCTCGATTACTAATCAAAATGCAGATGCGTTGTCACCGAGAGGACTTTGTGAGAGCGTGGTTATTTTACGTGATTTTGTGAGAGCGTGGCCTTCGCCGGTCTAAATACTACAGTTACCTTTTATATAAGTAGCGGAAATGTTAAAATACTCTTGTGTGGATAGGCGCATCATTATCAAATAGTCCTATCAGAATTGTATTTAACGGAGACACAATACCATCGATGTTGTCCAGGATATTTAAAATTACCCGGGTTCAACGAAATCAAATCCAATTCTAACTTTTCAGCATCAACGGAATGCAAGTCTCTGCACTGTAATATAATAAATTTTTCCTCTTTTTTAGTTTTGTTTTATGTAACTGCTATACTGTGGGTCCGGTATGTATGTCACATATTTTATCATCTATAAAGGTTTGACTATAATTTGTGAAATGAAAAGTTTAAGTGACGCATTGTCTAAATTTATATATAATTTTTTTTAATAGGATAGGGTGACAAACGAGCACGCAGTCCACCTGATGGTAAGTGGTTGCTGTGGCCCATAGACATCTACATTCATCCTCTATTACTAATCAAAATGCAGATACGTTGTCAACCGTAAGGACTAAGATGGAATGCCTCGTTTCCAGTAAAAATGGTCACCGATTCTCCTCACTCACCATACGAAACAAAGCAGCATTAAGCTACTATTTTATGCTAGTATTCTGTGAGAGCGTGGTCCTTCCCCGGTCTGACCCATTCGTGCTACAACTATATTACTAATATAACTGCAGCATGGCTCTACCATGTAAGAGCCGTGGTAGCTCAGATTGTTAACGCTCGCTGTAAATATAACAGAACGCGAGTAACCCGGGTTCGATCCGCGCTGGCATCAATGAAATTTTTAATTGCAATTTTAAGTGCTGATTTACCAAATGCGGCGGTGAAAGAAAACATTGTGAGGAAACCTGCATGTCTGAGGAATAAGGAACAAAATATTTCGAAGATATGTCAAGTTTGCCAACACGCTAGGGGCAGCGCGGCGGACATCCTTGCCCTAAAATCCTCACATAAATGGGGGGAAGCCTGTGCCCAACAGTGAGACGTTTGTAGGCTGTAATAATGTAATAAGTGCTTTACTTTTTACTTTTATGGCACCACCACGTTTGACACAACAATTTAGACTCAATTTAACTGTGTAGTGGCGGTGTAGGAATATCCACTACCCTATATCGTCCCAAGGTTGTCGTACGAGGTGACGGAGGAACATAAACCGGAGATGGGCAGCAGCTTCTTCCTGATAACAACTTAAAATAAAAACTAGGGCTGCCATCCCGATTGCAAAGCGTAGCAGCTATGGCAAAATCCCTACATGAGGCAATCTATGAGGGAGGAGGACGGAGGTCTATATTCAGTAGTGGGACGTATATAGGCCGCAAACTCAATTTTAAATACAATGAGAAGGCGTTAAAGTATTACATGGATTTCTATTAAAATATTTGTAACAAAGACATAGTATTCCATTGATTGTTGTTGTATTACGCACATGACGAAAATAAACAGTAATAAAGTAGGAATAAATGAAGAAGTTGAAAAATAGCTGTATGTTATGTAAGTATAGGGAGTCGATGGATGCAGGTGGCTATATGCCTGTGTTCAGCAGTGGACTTGTGAAGGGCTGTAATGATGATGATGATGATGTAAGTCTAAGCGTCATGAAGAGTAAATATATTCGGTCCTGAAAATCTTCGTAATATCTGTATCAACACGTATTCGATTCATTGAGCATGCCTTGTCCAGATATATCACTATCCTTGCCGTCGTCTGTCTCCTTGTTAGACCGCGCCAAAGAGTATACTAATATTTAGAGGGATGCCTTAGAACCAAAGAGTATATGATCACTAAGTTTACTCGAAACCATAGATAAGATTATAAATAACATTTAAAAATAATTTTATTATTATATACATATAAACTTAAAAACTTGGTAATATTAAGTTGCTGATAGACACGCTCTACTTAAAAAATTATATGCGTGTTATGATATTCAGTGGAATCTCTATAACTCTAACCTCGTTAAGTTGAAATCCTCAGTAAGTCAAAAAAAAATTGCCTTTCCCTTCCGCTGAACCCCTAAATATGCGGTATCTCGAATTATTAGACTTTGTAACTCGAAGAAAATGTTATTTCCCTACGAAATATTGATAACAGATATTTATACTCTAAAACTCGAATTTCAAAAATGAGACTCCATAAGTCGTAGTTAGTAAACAATAATGACGTCTTACTTGGAATTCCCCGAAATAATAGCAATAAAATCCGGGTTCTTAATCATAAAGTAGCTGCCGCGTCACCTGCCGAACGTCGGCCGAGCTAGGCGAGTGACGCTGGCAGCTATGCGTAATATGAAACGTCCTATAACTCAAAATGTATGAAGGTTAGAAAAAAAAGTTTCAAACAAAACTTTTGGAAAATAAACTGATCTTTCAAAATGAATTTATGCATTTTATTGATTAGTCTAATATTTCAAGAGTTATTGGCCGCGATAGAAAAACCGTTTCATTAAATGGGCCATAAAATCCTAAACGGTAAGTTTTACAAAAAAGTTTGCTGGAAACAAAAGATGCGAAATTTTATTTTCTAAAATAATTGTTTGTATAAATTTTGCCTTAAAATGCATTGTTTCTGAGATATCGGCTGAAAAAGTTTTTTTTAAGATGACGATTAAAGCGCCACGTGTTCCTTAAATGGGCCATAAATCGTAAACGGTAAGTTTTACAAAAAAGTTTGCTGGAAACAAAAGATGCGAAATTTTATTTTCTACAATAATTGTTTGTATAACTTTTGCCTTAAAATGCATTGTTTCCGAGATATCGGCTGAAAATGTTTTTTCAAGATTGCGCTTGAAGCGCCACCTGGATCTGTCGGCATTTTGTGATTTTATCCTGAATAAGTGATCCTAAACCTCATAAAAAAAATAAAATTGAATCGCAAATTTCGTGCAATGTTAAATTCTATTTTTACTGTACTTTTTCATTAAACACTTTATTTGTCAACAACGTCTTACAATCATTTCTCTAGCGCTATAAATAATTCGATATTTTAATTGTTGATAATTTTTATTTTTGGATAAGAACATGGTAATGACTCTAAGTTATATTTACCTTCATTTAAAAAATAGTCTTTGGCCAAACCTACCATACTCTTTGGCTTGACCATAGATCAGACTAATAGGTCCATAGACTGACGGATATCACGAGTGGTTAAACTAATTGTTATCCCCTCAACAGTATTTTTCTTAATGGCGTCATTTCTTATATGATGCAACCATTGCGGCTTGTATTTACTGCCCGGGAGAAATAATTTACTTAATTTCGTGTTTTCTTTAAGTACATAAACATGTTTTTCTAGTCTAAATTTATATATTATTATAACATAAGGCTAAAGGCGAAAAAGTATAACAGCAACTATATTATTTAAAAAAATGGAGGAATATGACGGGAATTGAATCGTCACAATAAATGATAGTTACTGACAGTAGATATTTGACAAGTTGCCGTAATGTTGAGCGGCTATTAAAGTTTACATTGTGACCTCTTCATCCAAGCTATTCCACCCATGGAGTAAATATTTGCTCCGTGATTCCATGTAATATTAAGATCAGCAGTGATTATTAAATGGCACGTATAAATAAAAAGAATAACGCAACTCGCCATTTGCATTGCCGTAGTCTAATAGACAAAATCAATTAAAATATAATTAAATATAACTGATTGAAATATAACAAATAAAATATAACTGATTTTATAATTATTATTTAATACTTTAAAAACATTTATAACATATTATACATTGAAACATATTTGGAACTGCTAGTGCGAAATCAGAGGCGGTTGAACTGAGTAAGTGATGTGATATGAGTTTCCGAAAGATGTCTCTATATTTGTGTCATTATCGGGGGTTTTACTCACGGCGCTGTTTCCAGAAGTGTGACCGCGAATGAAGGTATTCGTTATAGACATCAGGGCTGATATTTTTCTTGCTCAAAGGCATTTAAGTAGCCGTCGTATTTACCGTGGACAGTAGGATTGTACTACGATTTAAAATTTTTGGTTGTATATGTGATGTATATAAAAGCCGGAGAGAACACAAAGAACGTAACGCAATCTATAACAGTTTATTCCATAATGAATTCCCTGTATTATCTTAATTTACCCGCCACCTATATAATCAGTCTTAACCTACTACCCTACATTACACTCCTCTACACTTATTTATTATTATGCTAATCTTAAATATAACTTAATTACTTAACATTATTGTATCAGCGCTTAATCAATATTAAGGTTTTTGAGTCTACATTGCCTTATAGGGCGACTCCGAGGCTTTGTGGGCGGTACAACGTTTGGCAAGGTATCCTGATACGCCTGTGAACCCGGGTTCTCACTGGTCGTCTCCCTTGCCGACTCCTTTAAGCCGATTTCAGCCTCTGAGGTTTCTACCACCCCCCGGTCCTCCCGATCCGCCGACGGACCCGGCTGAGCCTTTCCCACCTCTGGTGTCACCGTCGGCTCGTTGGTTGAATTTGTGCTGCAACCTGAATGAGGATCATTGTAAGGACATGTCATAGATGCCCTTAACCCTAGATCACTAACCTTCGTCGAAACGACGACACGGACTCAAAAAAAGTGGTATAAATTTTGAGTGCGTCGTCGTAAGCATTGCAGATTCCGGCTAATCTCAGTTGACCCAAGGTCCCGCGACACACGAGCGTGTTTTTTTGTAGTGGCCCTGTGTGCGCCGTTCCAGCAACCATGAGTCGTGAAATCGACGAAGGTTAGTATTAACGTTATTCCCTCATAGACTTTTTTTTAATTTTTTTTTTGGTGTTATAATTATTTCGGTGTTTCGTAAACTTTGTACTTAATTTGCCTACATTAAAATAAGAACTTACATTATTTTTATATTTGAATATATTTTTATTTTAGATACTACTAGTCAGCTGTTATTAGATGATAATAGTGACGAAGAAAACTGCTCTAAGAGTGAGATAGAAGAGCACCTTGAGGCTGATCCGGCTTATGAAATAGATGGTAAGGAAGAAATTTTTTCTGTGATAGAACAACCACCTTTAACCAAAGACATCCAGGCAAGTATAAAGCCCCAAAAGACAATATGCCTACTGTCGACTTGTGATAAGGTAGGGACAATTGATGAGTTAACCAAAAAACCCACGATGGTTGAGTTTTACAATCAAACTAAGGGCGGAGTAGCATCAAAAATTAGTCGAGCCACACATGCAAAAAAGATTACAAATTCCGACACTTCAAACAGGACTGCGGGACTATATAACAGCGATTTTGAATATGCCAGGAACCAGTAGTTCTACTTCTACACATGAGACTGATCAAAGAAAAGATGCAGTTATTCTTACTATTGCCAAAAAAAGAAAAAATTGTGCAATTTGCCCCTCCGCAAAGCGAATAATGACAAAGAATTGTTGCACCAAGCGCAACAAATCCTTGTGTGGCGAACATAAACTTGACATTTGTCACAAGAGTATTAATTAATACTTTTTTTCTAAACTGTTTCTTTCTTTTGTTGATTTTATTACTTAATTTTAATATTTTAATACTTTTTTAAGTGTCTGTTTCTTTTAGTTCATAAGAATTAAGCATTTAAAAAAAATGTTATGTTCAAATGAGTAAAAACTCAGGTCTGAATTAAAAGAGTGTCAAAGTAATTAAAATGTGATTTTAGTAGATAAAAAACTTATAAACATGTTAACAAATGATTAGTGTAATAAATAAGAAAAACACATATAAATATTTTATTCCATAAATCTTTAAAAGCCTCCCTTTTGTACGGCGTAGCCGAAACGACGAAGGTTAGTAATAAGCGTTGTAAAATAAGGTTAGTAATCTAGGGTTAAAGATCTCCTTTTTAATTGGTCTATATGTCTGTGAATTATTTCGCCACCTTTTCCCTTAATTGTATAGCTATTAGGACCCCTAACGTCTACTACTTGACCACTGCCCCACTTTTCCCCTTTCAAGTATTGTCTATACCAAACATCTTCCGAAGGATTCAGTTTCCTGTCTCCTCCTTTGGCTAAGTCTTTCTGGTGTCGTTGCACCTTATAAATCCTGTTTTCCCTGTCTGGTTTTAAAATATCTAACTTAGTGCGCAGTCGTCTACCTAACAATAACATAGCGGGACTCTCGCCGGTGGTTGAATGCTCCGTATTCCTATAATATAGCAAAAAAGTTTGTAGTGCCCTGTCTACGTTTTGTTTTTCCTGCACCGCTTTCTTTATAACCCGCTTCAAGGTTTTTACCGCGTTTTCAGCTAAACCGTTCGAAGCAGGGTGATACGGAGCCGTGAAAATATGATCGATACCGTGACTGCACATGAAGTTATTGAATTCTATACTTGAGAACGGGGGACCGTTGTCCGTCACGATTTGTTTGGGTAGTCCCCAACGACTGAAAAGTTCCCTTAACTTATCTGTTACCCCCGTGGCTGCCGTACTCGCTACTTGATAGATTTCTAGCCATTTTGACATCGCATCGACCCCTACCAAGTACGTTTTTCCAAAAACGGGCCCCATAAAATCTAAATGTATCCTTGACCAAGGACGATTGGGCCATTGCCACATACGAGGCGTCTGTTTTGGCGGAGCATCCGCTTGCGCCGCGCATATCTCGCACTCCCGGCATATCCGCTCCACCGCCTCGTCCACCCCGGCCCACCAAACATAGCTTCGAGCTATAGCCTTGGATTTGACAATGCCCATATGAGGTTCGTGAATCATACATAAAACTTTTTCCTTACAGGCCTCCGGAACAACTAGTCTATGCCCCCACATCACACAGCCTAGTTCCTCATATAATTCATTCTTTCGATTAAAAAACGGTTGTAAACCCTTAATATTACATTCCCCTGGCCAACCATCCCGAATATAGCTAATAACCTTCGAAAGAATTGGATCCCGAGCGGTTTCATTTTTAACTTTATTATAATCTAACAACAACGATTGCTGAACGAAATGCAAATACGTTTGCTCGGGCGCCGCATGAGTCATCTTACTAAACGACAGCGGCAGACGCGACAGGCCGTCCGCTCCATTCACAACGGTACGTATGTACTCAATATCAAACGAATAAGCGGATAAAATAATTGCCCACCGTTGCATCCGACTCGCTACCATAGTTGGTATACCTGTGTTCGGTCCAAAAATGGACACTAGCGGCTTGTGATCGGTGCGCAGAGTAAAATGCCGACCGTACAAATATTGATGGAATTTATTTACGGCAAATATAATCGCTAATGCCTCGCGATGTATCTGCGAGTAGTTTTTCTCGGCGTCGTTAAGCGTGCGTGACGCATAAGCCACGGGGCGCTCGCGACTGCCGTCGTCGCTCGGCTGCGACAACACGGCCCCTATCCCTCTGGCGCTCGCGTCGCACGTTACTATAACCGGCCGCTGGGGGTCGTAGTGAGCTAATACTTCCGCGCTGATTAATACATTTTTGACTTCAACAAACGCGCGCTCACATTCCTTCGACCAAAACCAATTTTGACCGTTTTTCAGTAATTGGTATAATGGTACGAGCCTACTACTCATGTTTTTAATAAATTTTGCGTAGAAATTTACTAAACCCAAAAAAGACCGTACCTCGGTCACGTTACTAGGCCTAGGTAGCTTAGCAATTGCTTCTATCTTTTTCGGGTCTGTTTTTACTCCGTCTTTACTAAGTACATACCCTAAAAACTGCACTTCGTTTACAAAAAATATACATTTATGATTTTTTAATTTCAATCCGTTCTTATGTAACCTGCTAAAGACAGCTTCTACGGCTTGAAGGTGGTCGAACTCATTTTTCCCGCCGATTATGACGTCGTCTAAAAATACTTCGACATTGGGGATGTCCTTTAACAAATTATACATAATACGTTGAAATATTCCAGCACTCGATGCTAGCCCGTACACTAACCTATTATACTGAAATAAGCCGCGGTGCGTATTAACTACGGTTAACTTTTTTAGTATCGTCTAGCTCTATCTGATTATAGGCTTGAGACAGATCAATTTTTGAAAAATATTTCGACCCACTCAACCTAACAATTAAATCCTCAACTCTAGGTAAGGGATATCGATCAACTAACAAAACAGGGTTTATCGTCGCCTTATAGTCAGCACAAATTCTCAACGAACCGTCAGCTTTGTTTACCGGTACCAGCGGCGAGGCCCAGTCGGAGCAGTCGACGGGCTCGATGACGCCGTCGCGCAGCATCGCGTCCAGCTCGGCGTCGACGCGCTCGCGCAGCGCATACGGTATTGGCCGCGCGCGGTGAAACACCGGCGCTGCCCCCTCGCGGATTCTTAACGTCGCCTTGCCGCCCGTGTACCGTCCCAGCCCTCCATTAAACAATTCTTTATATCTGGAAAACAAATTTTTCAATGGATCATCTAATTTACCTCGGTTACTCTGCAAGTTATGGCAGTTGGTAAATAATGGTAATTTTATTTTTAATTCAGATAACCACTGCCTGCCCAACAAGGACGTGGTTCCTCCTTTGACAACAAACAATTCTAATCTTTTTTTCTCTCCACCGTAACAAACTTCCGGTGTGATTAACCCTAAAGGTCTAAGTGACGAACCGTCATAGAACTTCAAACTAACACTTGTGTTATCTAACTTAATGGTACTAAAATATAGCTTATAAGTTTGTTCGCTAATGCATGACACTGCCGTTCCCGTATCAACCTCCATATTGATGACTTTATTATTTACAGTCACTGGCAAACTCACCGCCTTATAGTCACCTAAACATAGGTGATGAAACTCCTCTAATTGACCCCCGTCTTCATCATGCCGTGCCACGTCTGCCTGATGACAAGCGGTATGCCTGGTTGTGCGAACACATGCCGCGCCCTGTCCCGGACACACGCGTCGTAGGTGACCCGTGCGCTTGCACCTGCTGCACACGTATTCCCGGAACCGACAATCCTCATAACCGTGGCCTGTCCCTCCGCATCCGCTGCAATTTTGACTGCTAATTGCATCGGGCCTCCTTACAGCTGCAGACGATCCCGGCCGATTGTGTTGTGGCTGGCGGTCTCCGCGCATTCCGCGCCCGCCTCCCCCCAACGTTCTCCGCGATCCATTTTTCCCAATCACCAGCGAGTGCACCCCCGCCATATCTCTTCCTGATGTTGCTGACTCGGTTGCATCTACCGCCGCAGCGTTCCGCTCCGCGGCCTCTAACGAGCTGGCAATCTTTATCGCATTGGTGAAACTTAATGTGTCATCCTCCGCAAACAGCCTCTGCCGAATAACATCGCTCCTTAATCCGCAGACAAATTGATCCCGTAGACTTTCACTAAGACCGTCGCCCAGTTTGCAGTGACGTGTTAATTTTTTTAACTCTGCTACGTACTCTGCTATATTCTCATCCGCTGCTTGCCTCCTTTGTCTAAAACGATACCTTTCCGCTAACGCGGATGGTGCCGGCTGTAAGTGGTTGCGCAATAGACTAATGGCGGCGTCGTATTTTAATTCCGACGGATTCACGGGGCTAGCCAGGTTCACTAGCAACTCGTAGGCCTCATCGCCCATGACCGCTATTAGCGTGGGCAACTTGAGATCACTACTTATTTTATTTGCCGTAAAATACATCTCAAGTCTATCGACATACGACGACCACACCCCGGTTTTTACATCGAACTCGTTCACTTTTCCAATCGACATTGTCCTCGAATTAACTTGTAAACTTTTACTCACAACGATTAAAAACACAATAAAACTACGTTTTTACCCTCGTCGCCAATGTGATGTATATAAAAGCCGGAGAGAACACAAAGAACGTAACGCAATCTATAACAGTTTATTCCATAATGAATTCCCTGTATTATCTTAATTTACCCGCCACCTATATAATCAGTCTTAACCTACTACCCTACATTACAGTATATTATAATAAATATTGTGAAATAGAAGTGAGATATCCGCTACCTAGCAAAGCGTCGTATACAGTCTGTAACTATATTTTTGTTAAATAAACAGTTTAAGTGAAATATTAAGTGGTAAATGAAGTAGAAACAGTAAAATTGACATTTAATTAGCACTTACACCACAGAATACATCATAGAATACATAATAGTACTTCGTGCAGAACGGCCACTCAAATCCCCGCACTCATTTCAAATACCCCACCCCACCCCGCACTTAGTTGTAGACAACACTGACTTTTTGATTGATTTAACAATTTAAAAGATACCTTTAATTGTGTTTTTATTACGAATTATTCTTAGTTTTATTATAATTCTTACTCATCTACGATATCCTTAAGTTTAGAACTTCATCGTACTACCATAAATACGTAACTACTTACAATTAAAATTTCCGTTACGATACGATCATATAAGCCTATGTTGAAGCCGCCCCGCCGCGCCGCACCGCTTCAATGTCGGCCGCTGCACTTCCCTACTTAATTTCACACACACATTTGCGTGTGTACAAACGTCATTTCCCTATGTGTAGTAAAAGGTAATTAATTTGCGAATGTTGTATGGAGTGTCCGGAGTGTTGTAAGCACACTCTGGACACTCCATACAACTACATTTGGTACTACAATTATATAGCTGCCAAAGTTCCTTCAATATTTTTTAAAGTTGAAGCCTTGCAAAAAAATTGTCAAGAAAATTAAATTATTATAATATAATAGACAATATAATTATTATAAAACTTTAAATCAAAAAATCTAACACAAAGATAATTTATATTATATTATGTGTTATAAAACTTACGCTTAAGACTGATATTGACATTGAACTTTACATACGTGTACAATCGCCTGTTTACAATAGACACTGATCATCATGCGAGGCGCACGTGTTTTTGTTTTTGTGATTTGTTATCTTTTTTCCGCAAATGTTTGTGCCAAGAGATTCGATACCAGATGTAAGCTTGTTCGCGAGTTGTTGAAAGCTGGAATGCACCATGATATATTTCTTGGACAATGTAAGTTAGTCTAGTTATATGTTAGTCTAGCTATTTTAGACCGTCAAAATACTGAAACTGTATTTTTTTTGTTGAATTAGTGTGACAAGCGAGCACCACCTGATGGTAAGTGGACGATATGGCTCATAGACATCTAAATCTATCCTCCATTAAGAATTAAAATGCTGAAAGCATTGTCACCCTTGAGGACTAATATGGAATGCCTCGTATTCAGTAAAATGGGTCTGCGTTTAATTATTTATTAACATTTAGAAATAAGAACTAACAATGATTTTCGTTGTAAAGTGAATGCAAGTTATTAACCACATTTTTTTCTAAGTCCATACACAGCTTAGCAATAATAGCCTTTTAGTAATAACCTTAATAATTTAAAATAAAATTAGATTAAATTTTAATTTAAAAATATTACGATAGTTTTGGAAAAATTTTGTAAAGAGGAAGAGATTATGTAGGATTATTTTTCAAAGAGTAGCCAAATTTTAAACTTAAGTTCAAGTATATAAATATTGCTATACCGTTACTGCAGTTTTTGAAAATACTAGTAAATAAAGCTTTAACTTTTATTAGAAATTATTCCAAATTTAATGCCCCTACCGATCGACCCTTACGAATCTGTGCGTGCGGAGTAAAATCAGTTAAAACAGCATTACTATGCATTTTTAATTTTGAAATATAAAAAGGAATGTGAGATTTTTAAATTTATTTTCTTCACCTATTCTGAACTTTTTCTGCAAATTTGGCCGGTTATTGCAAAATAACCCTGTACATACCCAACTTACTGTATTTGTTTTTATAGAATATGGTGATAAACAGGCACACAGTCCACCTGATGGTAAGTGGTTGCTGTGGCCCATAGACATCTACATCTATCCTTGATTACGAATGAAAATGCAGATGCGTTGTCACCCACGAGGACCAAGATGGAATGCCTCGTTAAAAACCAAACACAGTAGTAGTTTAAGTAATAGTAGTTAGTTTTACGCTTGTATTCTGCGAAATCGTGGTCCTACCCCGGTCGAGCCGACCCATTCGAGCTACAACTATACTACTAATATAACTGCAGCATGGCTCCACCACGATCAAAAACGCGTTGTCACCCTTGAGGACTAAGATGGAATGCCTCGATTCCAGTAAAACGGGTCTCCGGTTCTCTACACTCACCATACGAAACACAGCAGCATTAAACTACTATTTTACGCTGGTATACTGTGAGAGCGTGGTCCTTCCCTGGTCGAGCCGACCAATTCATGCTACAACCATAATATAGCTTAAGCGTGGCTCTACCACGTAAGATTTAATTATTGTATTGTGATCGGTCTTGGATACAAGTGCACATTGAAGTAATTCGGCCGTCCACAAGTTGATGAAATTTACATCGAATATTTCGTTACATAGATAAATAAATTGATAAATATGTAGTTACACGCGAAGCTAATAAAAGCGGTTTAAAAAAATAACGTGTATTTTATTTAAATTTTTGTATCAGTAATGCCTTGGTATCTAAGGCACTTACTTACTTACACATTGTCTCACAGTCACCCCGAAAATTTGCATAATGGAATAACTTAGACTTCATTGTTATAGTTAGATTTTTAATAAGCTCAATACAAAAAAATTACATTACTCTTAAACTTTCTGATTAATAATGGAATGTAAATAAAATATCAATAAATCTGGTTCCATTTTTAATCGCCACTTCTAGTTAATTGAGCTGTCGATTAAAATAACTATAATGTAAGCTGTTGCTCTATCTATTACGTTTTACTTTCTTTATTTTTCGGGTAACATTTGCATTGTTTCTGTATTTTTAGAAGGCTGATTTGAAATTTTGACAATACTTACAGCGTGTTTATTAACAAATCATTTATACCCAATTTAATATTTATATAATTTTGCACAAACTTTCCCTGTACATTGCGTCACGTGATTTTTTCGTTGTTTTTTTGGAAGACACTGCTGCCCATCTCCTGGTTTGCTTCCTTTCCTACTCTCTCTACCTCCACCATCGTTAAATTTTACTGTAGCCCCGTTAACTTTAAACAAAAGTTACAGATGCGCTTACTTCACTCATGAATGTTAAAATGAAATGCTAGAAAGTCTGGAATTACACTGGTTCTTATATCTTCTTATCTCTTCTTAGAAAAAGAGTTTCAACATCTTGTATCAATTTATTTTCATCCAGCACAAACAGTTCACGGCTGGACATAGGTTACTGTCAATGTGGGTAGGATTTTCTATAATCGACACGCTTGGGATTGTCAATCGCGGTACTATGTCTCGCACCGTTGACTTAGCTACCCGCCTTCACTGGAAGGTGACAAAGCCAACTACGAAAGTTAAGCGAAAATAAACTCCACTTTCACACGCTTCAATGAGTCGAATCAATATTTTACAAAATTTTCACTTTGGGCACGTATCCACTATTCAATAATTCTAAAACACTTGGAAAATATCTCTGCTCACTCATCACATTCTCATTATTCAACTCAGAAATCTCGAAATTATAAACTTTGATGCATCCTATTTTCTTTTATCTTTTTTGACATGAAGGGAATATGGAAGGTGGGATAAGATCGATAAGTTTCTTGAATTGAAATGTCAAGTGTTTGGCAGGCATGAGCGTAGCTGCATTGTTGTAGTGCCAGATAAGGTGCATGTATCTTGACTTTGGTCACTTGTCACACCACGACAAAAATACATTTAGAGCACTTAGAAGTAAAGTTACAGCCTATATTCACTGCTGGGCTCGGCCTCCCTATTTCTGAGGGGTGAAATATTTTTTTCTTATTCCTCAGAATGGGTTTAGTCTTCACGCGCATGTGGTAAATCAGCCTTATTGTTTGGCCATTGGAAGGCTTCTTAGAGCACTTACTACTCCAAAAATAAATAATGTCGTCCAGACCAAATATCAGTCATGGCGGCCTCCCTCAGCGGAAAATAGCCATCTGGTAAATGATGAAAAGTAATAGAAAGGGTTATTTGAGAAAGTCAGTCTTGTATGAATCTCGTATAAAAATGGTCAATATATTCTAGTTTGTAGACTACACCATTTTTCCCACAATCCCATTAACTCTTACTTTCCCCACTGCACCCAATCGTACTTTCCCTATAACTTCGACCCCTAAAGAATAAACTTTCTTAATGATACATATATATGTAATGCATATCGTTTAGTTATTGGATGGGCATGCGGCAACGCACCTGTAATTTCCCTGGTGTTGCAGTTGTTCATGGGCGGCGGTAGTCACTTAACATCAGGTGAACCGTATGCTCGTTTGCCCCACTCCTATAAAAAATTTATAATATTATTGACAAATGAGAAATACGAGATTCATCAGCAGTTTATAACCGCTGTAATGTAAGACTAACAAAGAAATATACACGGAGCACAACAACATTTCAGGTGACGCAACACATCTTTTTTCCTTTCTTTCTTCAACAACCAGTAAATGTCCACTGCTTGACGCACACATATGAACCTAAAACCACGCTAGTTTTTGGAAAGGGTTTAAGACGCGTATATTTGTGTAACTGTGTTCTTACAATTTAAGTCGTGCATGGTTACGGCTTGATTAAAGCATCACTCGGAGTATACGTAGCGCTTCGCCTGTCTTTCTTTGTTTATCTGTACTTTTAATATGAAATTAATATATTTAAGATATAGAGTAACAAATATCTTTTAATTACAGGGGTATGTTTAATAGAAAAAGTCAGTAACCGAGACACTAAAGCATTCATTGTTACTCCCAGTGGAAAGAAATACTACGGATTGTTTCAGGTGATCTCATTTAAAATATAATATGAGGCTTAAAAAAATTACTTTAAATCCATCATAATTAGTCTAAAAATTATATGACCAAGATGTGTACTTCTTTTTTATTTACGTTGATTTTATGTGGCTATGTTTAAGTTAACAAACAAGGTAATAATCGCGACAAATGTGATTAACTATCAACTTACAGAAAGCGAATTAGTACCGCACCAGATATAGTGTGTAAGACGTGTGATGGATATGCAATAGAATCTTTCATTCCATTTCATCAGATGGGTGTCCTACAATATGGCTATGGGAAAACTTAACAAAACTCATAGTTTTCTATAAAGACGGGAACGGCGTCAAAGGTGCGATACTTATGCCAGCGGAGATCGTAAAAGAGAGTGAAGAAATGAATAATTCAAGAATATTTAATCACTGGACAAATTGTATATGGTGTTATTCATAAAATACACCATAGAAAATTTTTTCAGTGAACTAAAGACAATTTTAACGACATTGGACTTTAATAATTGCATCGAAACTTTAAACAAACGAAATACATCGAAATACAATGAATGCAAAAATAAACAAATAGAAAAATACCAAAAATTAACGATCAAATCAAAGGCCAAACATCCAAGTCAACGCCAGAATGATACACAATCGTTGACCATAGACACAAACTATAAACAACGCATGATCTATAATTTGTCAAATCATGGACGGACTGGACAATGAAATAAAAAGTATTAGCGAAAGGAATGAACTTCGCATTAACACCGCTAGAAATCGCGTACGAAGAAATTATCTGCAATGTCGGGGATTGTCAGTTTAAGAATAATATCGGCAAGGAAGATTTGGAGGCAATACGTCAAGATATTTCGTTCTTGTTACGTCGTAGTTCAGTGCTGAAACCGAACCTTCCTAAAGACGAATTTACAGCGATGAATAACTTACGAAAGAGACCAGAGCTCACGATTCTCCATGCGGATAAAGAAAATGCTACGGTAATAATGGACACATCGGAATACGATTTTAAAATACAACAACTTTTATAGGACGAAAGTACATATAAAAAGATCAAAACAGACCACCCAACACTATTACGCTTAAAACAACTAGCGATTTAATAAAGAAATACTCCGAAAAATTAAATCTCGACGTGAATTCGCTAATACAATCATGCACCAAACCGCCGAGGTTGTATGGGTTACCGAAGATACACAAAGAAAACGCTCCACTACGTCCCATAGTGAGCCAGATCGATTCACCAATTTATAAGCTGGTACAACACTTAGCAAAAATACTATCCCGACTGAAAGACCATACCAGAGCACATACAAAGGATTCATACCATTTTCTGAGTGAGATATAAGACCTACATCTCGCTGACAATGAAACTATGGTCAGATTTGATGTTCAATCACTATTTATATGCCTACCTATTGTTTACTATATCTAAATTGTAACTAGGTAGCTAGAAGAAAACAACATGACTCAAGAATATGCAATATTACTTGAAAACTGCCTCACATCTGGCTATCTATTGTGGAAGGAGGAGTTCTACAAGCAAGAAGATGGTATGGCGATGGGCTCACCTGTGTCTCCCATAGTTGCCAACATATTCATGGAGGATTTTGAAGAGGAAGCTCTTCTTACTGCTCCTGTAAATTCAAGTTTCTAAAAACGATACATAGACTACGCTTTCACAATTTTTCCCATCTGACAAAGTAACTACATTAGATTTCATAAATCATAAATCCTCGCAAAAGAACACCGATTCCTACCAAGCAAGATACGCGAGGCTATTGAAATTAAAGAACATCCAAATTTCAATAGAGAAGATGGATGGGTGCTTCCATCTACTTGGGATCCTATAATTAACAAAATTAAGCCCAAACCCAAGCATACCACTGCAAGACTTCATGATAGTATAAGCTCGTTTTGCAGAAATCAGATCAAAAATTAATATTCAAAAACTGAAGGTAGCTGGACTAACTATGACATTGGGACGTCAAACATGTCAACCCAACCCCCCCGTGACCATGGGTGCTGTAAAGCACCCGAAACGTCGGGATAATAAAAATATGTTAAAGTTGTAATTAAAAGTGATAAAATCCGTAATTAATAGTTTTATTCAATATTTCATCAATTATTTTTCAAGATATATCTTATACATTTCTAGCGTTATGAAGGCACAGGAATCAAAATATTCGATAATACTATGAAGAAAGAAAGAATTATATTTTTACCTGAGATATAATGATGCGTGGACTTGTGCTGAGAGTCAAACTCTCATATTCGCTAAAACCGGTTAAGGTGCCTTCGTCGTTTGAATATTTGACCAAAACAACATTACTTCTATTAACATATTCCACCAAAATAGGCCAAGTATAGGTTGAAAATTTACACTCTAGTGAATGCCAAAAAATTTTACATAATAAAATTCTGTGTTTAACACTTCGCATATCAAAGTAAGCTTTCAAGTCCATATAATAGTATATTAAGTAACAAATAATTCAATTATTAGATCGTTTAGTGAAATGCCTGTCTGGATTTGGAACTATTAAATAATAATATTGTATAATAATATAAGAGTTACGAAACTGCTAAACGATTACCCAAAAACCAGAAATAAATCTCTGCTAGTACACTCAGATCAGTCAAGACATTTCTTACACTTTAATCAAAAGTTAGACGTAACCAAAAACATCTGTTTAGATTTCTTAAATATATTACTGATAATTGGGACTTACATTGATCAAGAAAATAAATAGCAATCCACTTATGAAATATAGGAAGAAGCATGACATTTAGGATAATGATGCGATATAAGATGTGTGTAAGCAATATGCTTTGATGTGTCAAAATAGATTTTAATAACGAATGGTCTCAATTAAATAGAACAAAAGTTTTTTTTTAATATTAACATGCTCGAATAATATGCCCCTTTAAAAATATATATCTATTTTTATGTAATATTTAAGTTTCTTTTCATAATAAAAAAAGTTTTATAATGATATATATTTGTTTTATTTTTTAGGTTAGTTAAGTATTTTGGTACATTATATGATTTATATTTAGCGCATTTGAAGCATAAATAAAGTAGGTACAATGTTTTGTGAGTAAATCTAACTCCAAGTGGTATACGTGAGTACTTAGTACGCAGTTTCCTAATCTTTCATTCTTTCATCATAAATTCAGAAACCTAAATATGAGAAAGTCATTCTTGTAAGAACGTCGTTCAAAAATGGTCTTTCATTAACTTTCACTATCCCTATTGCACCCAACTGTACTTTTTCTATAACTTCAACCCCGAGAGAATATACTTTCTTAATTATACATATATATGTAATACATATCTTTTAATTTGATGCAGATTTTAGCAACTTTCTTTAAATTTTCAGATACCTAGCCGATGGTGCAGAGAAGGCAAAAAAGGAGGCGAATGTAATATTACTTGCGAATGTAAGACTTTTTTACTGTACGTTTTAAAGAAGAATGAAGAGAGAAGACCATAAAGACTTTAAACAGTTTTTTAGATGGGATAAATACGTACACATAACCAATTCACGTGGGTACACCTGCACCAACTAAAATGCCATGGTGTTACACGAAAACGCTTTCGCACACATCTGCTACCTCACCATCGCAAGCAAAAGAGGATACTCTTTTCCATCTTCACCTACTC
The DNA here is from genome assembly GCA_907164705.1 of Parnassius apollo. Taxonomy (NCBI): domain Eukaryota; kingdom Metazoa; phylum Arthropoda; class Insecta; order Lepidoptera; family Papilionidae; genus Parnassius; species Parnassius apollo. The sequence goes on along the minus strand of CAJQZP010000049.1, from coordinate 116,235 downwards.
AGGCAAAGCGCGTATTCCTACGCGGCCACAATCACTAAGTAACCATACTTTCTGACCCCAGTGGCAGATATGGTCTATGGCCACGCCGTATACCAAATATCGACCGCGAAGGGTAGGCAGAGAGATATCGATAATACTATACCCCGTGGCAACAGGGCGGCCTTGGGGCCACCGCCAGAGTCGCGGACTATAGTCATTTTGTTTTGTCCCGTACGTGCAGGAGGCAAAAGCGAGTTTAGCGCCTCCGCACGCATTACTGAAATGTGATGTGAATATAAGCCACTTAAAAAGATGGCTATATTTGAATGTCTGACAAGGACAGTCTCAGTAATCTTTAGTCGGTCGGCTTCATGATATTTACAATTGTTGACATTCACGGAATGAAAGCCAAACTATTTTAACATTTTAACACATTATGTAGTATATTTTTCTTCCTTTTAGCTTTGTTAGATGATGATATACGGAACGATATAGCTTGTGCTCTCAATATTTTTCTTCGTGAAGGTTTTAAATACTGGACACAGTGGGAAATAAGATGCAAGAATGACAATCATATATCTAAAGAAATTTATAAGTAAGTTTCATAATAATTACTGTCCTCTATATACTGATGAAGTATGTAGTAGAATTAAGAAAATTATGTAAATATAAAATATTAATATAGGCCTTGCTTTATTTGCGATAGACTTTCAAATGTGGTAATCCGCTGTAGAACTAGAGTAACCGACATAGCCTAACTGACCATAGTAACCTGAAGTGGTAATGGGCTGGTTTTATAGCTCGAAGAAACTGGTTGGCGGTTCTGTAGTGGCAGCCTAATACCAGTAAGGGAAGTCTAGGGTAGCCTCTGATAGACGGAGTGACAACATAGTAAGAATTGCAGGAAGTTGATGGATGTAAAAAGATCAGAACCGTGTTTCGTGACATTCCGTGTTGGAAGCCTAGGTTCAGCAATGAACTTGTGAAACGTGCTAATGATGATTATCATTATTCATAGATTAATAATGTGATAACATAAAGTTTGGACTATACTTAATATTTTTTCAGATGTCCTGATTTAATGTCCCATAAACTAAGCCCAGAACGCAGTTAATAAATTCGTAACTTACGAGAAGGTCAAGAATAGCGTGAAACAGATAATCAAGTTTTTCAATTTTCTGTATTCTATATTGGATCCAATAAAATTGCCTAATAACACCTAATTAAGCAATTTTTATTTTTGGGTAAAATACAATGCATACTTTTTATTTTTACGGTGCCGTAGGATAGTAGGTATTATATTGAAAATAGTCAGAATCCCATATGAATTTAATGAATTGCAGCTTTGAATTAAAGTGCTAAAACTTACGAACGAATTTAATTTACATATAAAATAAAAACATTTTTTTTAAATTCTAAACCAGAAACTAGACACTGACGCCCACTTATTAAAAGAGATCTCCTTTAGGGTTTGTGTGGCATCAGAGGTAACTGAACTAAATTAATGGCGCAAACATAGTCTCTAATAGGTGCATATATATTTGTGGCATTTGCTGTAGAGACTATCAATCCATAGATTTTACCGTGAAGTTTTTGAAAGACTTATATTCTTACTACTTGCTACACCATATCATTAGCTTTTCTTTCTTTTCTTTTAGGCTGTTTATATTATAGATAACAATGTGGGGAGAAAAGCTAGTAAAAATAAAAGATAAGCACACAGCCCATATTATGATGGTTGTCCAATAGAGTGCTCCATTGACTATTTAATTTTCTATTAATAAGATTAAATGCTTATTAACCAACCTTCATAAGTAATTTTATAATAAAAAAGTACAAACACACTTAAAACTAAAAAAAACATATACTTAGTAGTTTCTAAAGTTTGGTTTTCAATTTTACGATACACTACATCTTATCAATAACGTCATAAGCAATTATGTAGAAATTAATTTATTAATTTCAGGTTCAATATCGATTTGTACATGTTATTAAAATTTTAATTGTTGTATTAAATATTTGAACAATTTTTAGTATAAGGAAAATACTTACAAAGTAAGAAAGTAAAATACTTTTGTTTGTTACAAGCGGTTACCTAATACGGTTACACTCTTGCTAAGTGACACATAAATATTGGAAAGAAATAAACTGCATTGCCCCTAAAATCTTTACGGCTTGCTGCACATTGTAGATTTATTTTCTTCTTCAAAGTACTTTGAATGTGACAATGTTATAAAAGAAACATTTACTACGGTTATAAAATTAATTTGAATTATTTTTTTATTCTACTTACAGTAGTTCGCAATCTAAAATAGTTAAAAAAGTTATATTAATTTAATAAAAATCGTGCATCCTTATATGTTTCTACCTAATAGATATCAGCCTATTTCATATTTGAAACCATTCAAAGGAGTTTTATTATACAGGTATTATATCATACAGCGGCGTAAATCGTGAGCGTGAGCTATTGTTTCGATCCCCGCCGCCAGTAATGAAATTGCTGATTGCAATTTTAAATTCTGATTTACCACGTGCTCGGTAGTGAAGAAATTTACGTGAGAAACTCTGCACGTCGGAGGAACAAATATTTCGAAGATATATGAAGTCTATGCAGCCTGAAGTACTAATCGGTACATAGCCTTCTCAAAAAGAAAAAAGGCCTTTGACTGGACCGGTGGTGTATGTGTACTATAAATTTTCTATTTACTTTAAATACGATTGTGGAAGCGCAAGAAAACTGAAATAAATACAATACGTTAAACGTACCATATTATTTGACAGTGAATTGCTTGTTAAAACAAATACTTATCTTTCTAGGAAGACTCGATACTTAGTCTTAGTCTAAGTTCACTATCAGCTTGATTAAACGTTGATATCTATGTTAGTCAAAGAGTCAAGGCACGATTTTTTATAAGTTTATATTCTTTACTGTAATAATAATATACTCATGTGTATATCGATTATACTTTTACAGCTTCAGAACTTAGGCCGCAAGGGCATGCAGTCAATAAAGGTAGGTGTTCGAGTGTTCTGACCAGCTTGAAGAGTATTCATTCATTACGCGTTTTTTTTGTTTGTTTTGTTTTGATGAAAAATGTTTTTTTATGGCAATGAAATGAAATAAACTCTTGATATTAATAATAATTTACAGCATTTAATAATTATTAAAGTATTGCACTATTGAAAAAATCGATGAAGAATTCAGCAACCTAATATTATTTGAAAAATACTTCATGAAAATATAACCAATTAATTCCAAACTTGTCTCTAACTTGAAGTCTGATCTTTTTATAAGCGTATAAATTATATTTATAAAACAAAATTTATAAACAAATGTTAAAACTTTATGACAGAATTAATCAACAGATTTTTCTTCTATTGTATGAATAGATAAATATATTGACAGTTTTTATAATATGGTATAAGTGTACCTGCGTCCTATATCAACTTATAGTAATTTCACTGGCAAACCTATTAATAGACGTCTCGCACGACTTCCTGTGGCGGGTTTCGGTAAACATCTGTAAGATAGTGAAACCGTTACGTCCCTTACGGAATCCAAAAGATGTTTAAGCCATTTTCCTCAGTCGATTCGTACATTACCTACACGAGATTGGGTAGATTAGATTTAATTTAAAAAACCAACAAATTGAAACCTAGGCTACTACAATGATTAACAACGATATTCTCAATAAAATCACGGTAAATTTTTTATCTAGTTACATCATAATTTAGTAATTAGTTTAGTAATTAAAAAGGACGAGAAGCGATATTTAAATGTTAAAAAAAATTTAATTTATGCACAATTGTACGTTGGTACCTACTTGTTATATTATTATTTAAATCAAATAATATAATATAATATATTATATAAAAATATTATTTGATTATTTAATATGAACTATTTGAATGTATTTGTTTTTGTTCCTAAGAAAAGAAATATGTCTGCCTCTGCCTATATTTCATTAAATTATCCTATAGTAGGTAGTTCGGTAAATTTCAAAATTCTGTAAGCGGTCCTCGAAGAAGTATTCTTGTTTTTTTTTTTTTTTGAAAGAGCAACGAGGTGAAAGTGACAACCGCCGTTCATGAACATCCGCAACACCAAGGGAATTGCAGGTGCGTGGCCGGCCGTATGGAAAGGAGTAAGCTCTTGTCTTGAAAGTCCCCAGTTCGCATCGATCCGGAAAAATTGCCGGTGGTAAAATATTCCACAGAGAGGTCGTATGCGGAAGAAAACTCCTTGTCAAACATACAGTGGGTGACCGCCAAGTATCCAAATGGTGTGGATGGTATCGGGGGGTTTGCCGCGTAGTGCGTTCATGAAATTTAGTGGCTGGGATTAATCCGAACAATTTCTCAGAGCACTCCCCGTGATAGATGCAATAAAATACGCAAAGAGGTTCAAATTCTCTTCGCAGCTCCAGTGAATGGAGTTGATCGGAAGGCACTCGGTCGTCGATGATTCGAGCCGCTCTGCGCTGGATGCGGTCAAGTGGAAGGAGTTGGCACTGGGGAGCCTCAGCCCAGAGATGGGAACAGTATTTCATGTGCAGCCGAACCTGCGACTTGTAAATTTGCATTTTCAGGTTCCATTCTATATTACATAATTATATAAGAAAATTAAGTACAGTAGGTAATTGTATATTTTATTTTATGATATATCACCAATTAAAATTTCTAATTAATACTTATAATTGAAAACAAAACTGTTAAAAAGAATTCACTCGTTCCATTACACCTGCAATAAAAAACGTGAAGTGACTACAAATATTAACGTTGCTGAACTAGTTCAGAAAATTCGACGGCTTCACTACAAGAATACGAGTGCCTCGCTAATTGCTCGTGCAACATGTACGACAAATAATTGTGTTTCCTTTTACAGGGTATTAAAGGTGTGAAATGTAATTATTAGTTAAAACTAGTAACACTGTACTACCTTCCACGATTGCATGTATTATCCATCCATTTCTTTCCATTTCAGCCTATGAAAGCCCACTGCTGAACATACGTACACCAACAGATTGCCTCATACACTTTATATTGCCATAGTTGCCACGCCTGACATGAGGTTCTGCTCAATTTTTCATTAATTTGATTAAAGTTGAAGATAGAAAGTAACAACCAAAATATTGCTGTCCAACTTCTATTTTAGTTTCCTTCACCTCTTACAAGTGGACGATATGGAGAAGTGGATTTTCTTACACCGACACTCCATGGTAGGCATATATTAAAACTGCAACCGAACTTTACCTTCCATTACTACGCTCATCACCACTATCCTCAATAAAACTGACTAGTATACAAAGTAACACACTACCATCATAATACCTATTACCTATATCGCCCCGAATTAGTTGGAAAATAGAATATGAGAGTCAACCGCTGAGATTACTAACGCTATTGTTACAGTACATATATAGCTGAGATAAATATACTGCACTGATGCTGAGCTCACAGCCTTTAAAAAAAGCTCGCGACCTTTAAAAGATCGCAGCCTTTCTCAGCTCGCGGCTTTTCTCAGGCCTAAAAGGCCTGTATTAGATTAAGCTGCAGGAGCGGTATAATTGGGCGGTATCAGCACTTATCACATCACAGAAAATCGACTACACTGATGCAGTGCGAAGCGTTGTAAATTTGGTACATTTCCTCGAATCATGTTTTGTTTTTCATTTAATTTAGTTTGTACATACGACAAAAATAATATGTAAGTCTGTATCTGCTAGAACTCACGCTGTTATAAAACAGTGCTGGATGTTTCTGTAATTGTGAGTAAATTTATTATTCTAAGAGCAAATACAGATTTTTTATAAATTATAATATCAGTCTTTTTATTCTTTCATTATCAGCTCGTAAGATTCCACTGCAGGACTGCGGCGTAATACATAGTTAGTTATAATAAAAATAACTAAGGTCAATGCTCTGGAAAAAATGCTTCCCTTTTATAATTTTTTATCGAATAAGAATTAATGAAAACTGAAACATTGCAGTCGGTTGCGGCAAGGAACAAACGACCTACTACAATTACCGATCGCCCTTTCTGATCCTTACCGTTGTCCTTAAATTGGAAGAGTTTGACCTAGTTGTGACTGAAAATGAAGATTTGTAATTTACTTTTGACTGTTAAACTTATCTGTGGGTTATAAAAAATTTGATGACATTTCATTGAAATAATGAGAAGTTTCCAAACGCTTGAATCTATTGAGCCTATATAATATTTTAAAGTCTGTTAGCTAGTTCAAAAGCCAAAGAAGCTGTAGTGAACGGCAACGCAGGAAAATTAACGATATTTTCTCATTGCTATGAATAGAATATAAAAAAATAACTTTTATTCAGTATTCATTACAAGAACCAAGTTTATCAACATAGCCTTCCGTATTTGCAAGCCGAAGTGGCAATCGACTGTTCACAACTGTCGCACAAGAGATTACAATTACTTTATAGACAAGACGTGTCTTAGAGTGGAAATCGTGCTTAGTTAAAATTAATGTGCCCTGGCTTAAAGGACCGATGATCTGCGCGAAGCGACTGGAAACAACTGGATGCGTGAAGCAAAAGATCGGACAAAGTGGGAGGGGCTTAGGTTTAGCAGTGGACTACCTTTGATGATGGTGATGATACATTACAAGAATAAATATTGAAAGTCATTTGTACTTTATCCACTAGTGGAAAAACTAGTATGAAAATAAACAATTGTCTTGGGAAGAATCAGAAAGAAATCCGGCGGAGCTTTTTAATCTTTAATTTATAATATAATATGTTGAAAAATGTAATACGAAATCATTTAGAAATACATGTCACTCATTTTCATTGGTTATTATCAATAATCTAAACTTTAGTAGTATATTAAGTTTTGTTGGGTTTCTAAAACTTGGGTGGCGTAAGTCTGATTTCCGACGGATGACCGAAAAAACCTTATAAATGTTAGCAAATATACGTACACATAAACTTCAAGGAATAACACCAAAAATGTTAAAAAAAGGTTTGTGACCTTATCCATCCTAATGTTGGAGAATCGTAACTAGTATTCGATTGCATGATGTGATAAAGATTAATTAATTTACCGTTTATTATCATCAGCTCGTAAAATTCTGCTACTGAACCTTGGCTCTTGGGTTGGCTTGGAAGGATTTGCCTAAATTATATATTATTATTATTATTATTTTTAGAGGAGTACCCCTAACTAACGAGTATGTATCCGTAGGATGGATATGGATGTGAAGGAGGCGAGAGAGGTGAATCAGGATCGTGGTAATGGAAGTCTGTAGTCTCTGCCTACACCTCTGGGAGATAGGGCTGAGTGTTTATGTATTTATGTATTTGCTTAAATAGCTACGCTTTAAAACGTCTGGGCGTTTGGTGCGCCCTCGCAAGTATAGGTATTTTAATTGTGGCGTTAACGAGATGGCATTTCTAATTTGCCACTACCACGCAGCATAATTCATACTAAAATTTCTATTGTTTTTTAAAGAAATAAATAGTATATAAATTTAAATTTTCTATTGTTTTTTAAAGAAATAAATAGTATATAAAGTTTGCACGTCTATTTTACGTATGACTTAAACACTCCTGTAAGGCTGCGGCTAAAATAGAAAACAATGGAAAGCGGACAGTTTAGTTCTTTTTAGTCAACTAAACGTCAGCATAGTTCTGACATGACAGTTGAAGTTACAATAACAAAACTCAGTATGAAATTTAGAATGAAACAGGGAAAATTTTACTTATATCCTTTGGACGTAAGTGAATTTCATTAAGCTAAAATGTTTTAGTATAATATGTTATATCTATTATTTTTTTGAGGATAGCCAAAAATTATGTATTACAACATATTATATTACAATATTTCTTCTCTATGATTAATTACTAAGTATTGCCTTAATTATAAGTAACACAGAATGCATATATTATTTTAACATAAAATATTTATTTAAAAGTAAATATATCTTGAGATAATTTTTCAACTTTTATACAAAATTGAATATGCAATGAGCAATAAATAATTTAGCGCGACAAACTCCACTCTGCTCGAAACCGTGTGGGAAATAAAAGGAGGCCCAGCAGTGGGACGAATGTAGACATTACTTAATAAATGTACACGTAATTGGTTAAAAAAACGCATTTTTATCATTTGAATTAGCGGTTCGTTGACCTTGATGACTTAAACAATGGCGTGGGTTAATTGTCAATGTCTTTGATATAGAAATAGATTAAAATCGGAGTTAACATTGTGCAAAACCACAAATAATAAAATATACACGATACAAATTATCAAGAAGCATATATTGGACACGAGTAGCTTACACGTCAAAGGCATTATAGTATATTAAAAACAGTACTTAATAAATTATAGTGTTTTACCGATCCGGTACAAACTGAAAAACATACATCACAACACATCACAAAACAAGTTATCAAAAAGCAATAATAATACTAATAACATTGGACACGAGTTGCTCACATGGTTAAAGCATTATAGTTTAAAGCATTATATAAAAAAAATAGAACTTTACAAATTATATATTTTTTACCAATCCGGTACATGCTGAAATAAGCAGATATTCACTTTTGGAGCTTCTTGTAGTATCCGCTAAGTGATATCGATGTCTTGAAACATTTATAAAATTCGACGGAAATATGTTGCGTGGACCTGTCAAATTACATCATGCAAATAGAGTATAAAGGGAATAGTCGAACATGGGGACAGGTGCGGTCAACGCATAGCAAACTGCATTTCAGCGAGGTCTCTATATAATAAGTCCGATGACATGTATAACTACCGCGCTGAAGGACTGGCACTGATAATTGGTAATGCTGAATCTCATTATCAATCTATGAAATTTCTTTATAATCTATGAAAGTCCAGCATTTCATCGTTTGCAAGAGCTCCTTTCTTTCGACATGAAAAACTGTGTGCAAATAAGATTGTACATTTTGATGAGTCGTTGTTTCTTTATACACATCATTACTAACGGTAGAGTCACGCTGCACCTATAATATTGTTGTAGCACAATTAGGTCGGCTTGACGGGGGAAGAGTAACGCTTTCACAGAATAGAACTGTCAATTAGTGTGTTTCGTATGGTGAGTATAGAGTAACCCTTTTTACTGGAAATGGGGTATTCGATCTTTTCCTTTTTCAAAAGGGTGACAATGAATCAATTTTTAATTTTTAACCAAAGACAAATGTAGATTTTTATGTGTATGTAGATATCATCCACTTACCATCAGGTGGACTGTGTTCTCGTTTTATACCCTTACGACCTTACTAATAAAGATTTACACACGACGTATACCAGACTTATAACGTTAACATTACCAATAAACGAAATTTGACAGTTCAGTTGTATACATCTGTTATAACGAGTGTTTAAATTGTATGGGAAATTACGCAACCGTTATACAGTTCTCAACCTTTGTTTAAGACGTGTATAATCTCTATTTGACGTGTGGCGTTTTAGAAAATAATGGATTATTTACAATATTTCGATATTTTTGATGAAATCGACCGTGAGGAACCACCAAGAAAAAGAAAACTTTACAAAAAACGTTTAGATCCCTTTACTCTACAAGATAAAGAATTTCGAATGAAACATAGATTCAGTAAAGTATGTATGAGAAAAATAGTTGATTTAGTTCAACGTGACATCAAACTACAAGCTAGTGGTGGCGGGCTGTCTGTAGAACTTCAGGTATGTACTGCTCTCAGAACGTGGGCTAGGCAAGAAGTTCAAGATGATGCAGCAGACATTCATGGACTTAGCCAACAGTCCATCACGAATATATGGAAGAATAGCTCTTGGAATATATGGCCGAAGAATAGCTCTTGCTTTGGCAAGTAAAGCGGCAGAATTTATATGCATGCCTAGTACTTTAGAAGAGCAAGAACAAGTGGTTTCTGGATTTAGGAACATTTGTGGCTTTAAGCAAGCAATTGGTGCTATTGATTGCACACACATAAGGATTAAAAAAGTTGGAGGCGATAGCGCTCAATATTATATGAACAGAAAAGGGTTTTCATCCTTAAATGTCCAAGTAGTTTGTGATGACCAATTAAAGATAAGGGACATCACACATGATGCAAGAATATTTAGAGAAAGCCGAATCCGACAACGATTTGAAAATGGGGAATTTCATGCTCGTTTACTAGGAGATTCTGGCTACGGTTTAACAAATTATTTGTTTACACCAGTCCAGAATCCTCGTATCGCTAAGGAGGAATCTTACAATAAATCACATATATTGACAAGAAATACAATTGAAAGGTATTTCGGAGTTTGGAAACAGAGGTTCCGATGTTTATTACTTGGATTTAATGTGTCACTGGAAAATGCAAAATTATAAATTGTTGCGCTTGCAATATTACACAATATTGCCATTGAAATGAATGAAGGCATTGATTTTCTTGAACCAGTCATATCTGAAGATAATGGTGACCAACAAATGCTAAGGGAAGGTCTCGATAGCCGATCTGGTCAAGAAACAAGGAGATTATTCATCGGAACACACTTTTAGTTACAAAAATGTTTTGTTAATAAATAAAATAAAAAAATAAATAAAATCACTTTATTTCAGACAGACAGAGTCCATATAAATGACATACATTATAATAAATTTAATTTAATCTTATTCAATTTAACTTAATTTGATTGTTTAACATAAAAAACTATTAATTTAACATAAAAATTATGCTTTTGATTTTAAAAGTAAAATTTCTAATTTAAGTTTTTCAACACGAAGCTGCGTTTCTTCTTTTTCCAATAATATTTTTTGGATTTTTAAATTATGTTCCTCTTTAATAAAACTGAGCTTTTTTTAAATCATGTTCTTCCTTTATGCAACTGACAAGAGCATGATTGTGCTCTCTGGTTAAGTCTCTATCCTGTAATAAACATGTTATTATTAATCGCAAATCACTAATCCCATAATTTAGTTATACTTAAATTAAACTACTTATTAAAATTAAATTAAATTTTACCTCACGTTTGGTTGTGTGTATATACATTCATACGATTGAATGATAATTTCCCTTTTGTTCTATCTTTTTCATTTTGCATCTTGAAAGGTAGTGGTGTAATATTCTGGAATATTAACAAAAGTCATTCAGAATTCAAAAGATACTAATCAAAGTAAATTCAATCAACAAATTTAAACTAATAAACCTCTTGCACATTGTCATTATTGTCTCCTGGAGTGATAACATACTCTTGTGTTATTGTATTAACCGAGGACTTCTCCTGATTTTGAACCTCTGGATGCTAAAATAAAATAGAATATCACACACTGATGTCATAGTCGTAAGATATAACATACTCATTCTGATACTAAACATTGTGTTAGTGCTAAAACAAAATAATTAGAAAATATAGTATGAGCTCACTGTTATGCTGTCACTGTCGAAGACATTGAAATCCGTCTCAAATTCCTGTGGAATCATGCTCAAAATGTCAATGGTTTCCGGGTCTGGGCTAAGAGGTATAGGCGCTCCACCAGTACATTTGATGGATGTCTTTATTTGTGACATGTTTTTTTTTTGGTATCAAGTTTTATTGTGCGCCACTGTTGCTTTACTTCAGCCAATTCTCTTACCCGGCTATTCAATTCACTGAAACTGAAAATGTTTCAATCACAATATGCAAAGTTTAATGTATACAATATTAATAAAACTTACACAAAACTAACAAATAATAAACATTAAAAGTATTTAAATATATATTTACACCAAAATGAAAACATACTCATTTTAAAAACATGAAATTAAAATATCTTACATATACTATAATAATTAACAACTTATCAAATTATACCTAACAAATATCTTAACACATCTAGTTGGTTATTGGTGGTAACACTTAAGGGTTATTGTACTGGGAGTGTGACTGCGCTTTGATTTTGGATGTACACATTAGTAAGCGCCTATGAAATATTCTTACACTACCATCAGCTTTTTTAGTATTTTGTGCAAGATTTTATATTCATATTTATACTTAACATAAGTCCACAGATATTTTATGCCTACTCAAAGCACATGTTACTTTCTTTTGTTTCTAGCAAGTGAGTGTATATTCTTTTTTTAAATTTAATTTCTTAAACTGCAACTTGCATACAATAAATATGAAACAAAATTCATAAAATGTAGTATTTTACTAACCTTTTCCACTTGCAAGCAATGGTCTTACTTTTATTAGTATGTATAGTGTTTTTATTTTATGACGGATACAAACTCCTTCATACAACTTTTTAATAAACTCTGAAGATAATATACAAAGTTAGATTACAAATTATGATATAAGTAGATTTAGAACAATATTTTAATTTTTTCTCTCTAATGCATCCCAAATTGCTGACCGTTTTTTTTTGACAAAGTTTAAATTACTATTAGCCATTATTACAGAATTTGCGATGTGTTTAACAATATAGTAGCTATTAACGAATTATTAAACAACAAATTGACGAATGACGATTTAATTGGAAACTGTCTGAAAGGTACGTTCATAAACTTATGAGGATAATAATTTGGCTTTGTCAAAATAAAGTTTAGTTTTTATCGCTTAAAAATATTAGGTTATTTCTAAATTCAATTAAGCAACGTTTGGGGCTAAATGTATGTGTCACTAATTACAAAAAAGAGAATTTATAAGCTATTTATGTGTTTTCAAAATGTCTCTACAATTTTACAATTGAGTTTCAAAACGTTTTTGATGAATGTTGCCAATGGTTTTTGTTTTAGCGAGTTTATAACTATATAACGGTTACCCGTTATTGGTAAAGAGCGTGTGTAACTCTTACCCAATGCTTATACAATGTATAAGTACACACTTGTTAAACAGATGTTTTAGATATTTTTATTGGTAAGACTGTTATTATCTAAAAAGTCTACTAAGTGGTAGGAATCTTTTTCTATCTAGAAATTTGTCTGGGTACTTAACATACTCTCACCCATTTCAGCTGGCAAGCTGCAGTGAGGGCACTGCCATATTCTGGTCTAAACGGTATAGAGAGCCATTTATAATTACAGAGTTTAAACATTACATCATAGCCCTTAGGTGACAAAGTAACATTAAAAGGTGTTTGCAAGTGGCCATGAGATGTAATCTAAACGATCTAGTGAAGTATTTTGTAGTCACTTCATTTTTATATTATGTACAACAACTAAATATTATGTAAAACAACTAAAGTATTAAAGGTATAATTTAAATATTTTAGGACAAAACCGATGAAGAGGTTTCTAATAAAATGTAATTTTACCCCGGATTAACATATTCAATAAAATGAAATCGTCGTTAATGCTTAACTGATTCATGAATTTACATCAAAAAGGAGAAATAACTTTTAAGTCTGAATATTTTTTTAACAAAATAAGGGTGACAAACGGACACCCAGTTCACCTGATGGTAAGTGGATACTGTGGTTCATAGACATCTACATTTATCTTATATTACGAATCAAAATGCAGATGCTTTGCCAGCCTGGAGGTCTGAGATGGAATACCTCGTTTCCAGTAAAAAAGGGTCTCCGGTTCTCTACACTCACCATACGAAACACAGCAGCATTAATCTGCTGTTTTACGCTGGTTTCTGTGAGAGCGTGGCCTCACCCCGGTCAAGCCGACATATTCGTGCTGCAACCACAATATAGCTGCAGTATAGCTCTACCATGTTAAAAATACCATTTAAATGGTTCTTAACATTTGGAGTATTCGTACAATTTGGCTCATTCATTAAGGTAAATAAACACGTTATAGTTCATAAGTTCATTCATTACAGGCTATAAAAAGTCCACCGCTGAAAATAGGTCTCCCCCGTAAATTGCGTCATAGGGATTTGCCATAGTTGCCACGCTTGGAAATTGATTTGCAAGCGAAGTTTTCTTTTATTTAGAGTTGTTATCAGGAAGATTCTGCTGGCATCTTATGCCTCATTTCCCTCCGTCACCTCTTAAGACACCACGGGATGATATGAGGGCAGTGGATTCTCCTACGCTGCCACTACACGGCAAACGACGAACCGAATATCATTCCATAATATATGATCGTTAGTGCATCTGCTAGCACTTGGTTCACTCATACATTCCCGTAGTTATTATAAACGGTAACTATTGGATATGCTAAATATCAGTATTTTGGTCAATACTGAAAATTGGCGTTGTAGTTTTTCGACAACTTATGCTGTGTATTGACCTTTTATGGCATGGCTTATTGTACGATTGTAAATTAGTATATAGTTGTACGTCAATAAAGTGTGCCAAAATAAAGTCTTTCTTTCTTTCTATATCATAGCTTACGATAGATAGTGGTATAACCATATTACCGGATGTATAATACCATAAATACTATAATACATTGTATTCTGTGTATGATACTCAGATAAATTCTCTATACCACACAGTTGAGTTTAATAGACTGATGGTGAAGATGAAATTTATTTATTTTTAATTCCTCAAGATATTCTAGTATTTCCATAAATTTACGATACGTGGGACACTCAATAAGTTTTGAGATATACAAAAAGTATTCTAGATACTATTAATATTTATTTTACAACTTTTCAAAATATTCTCCATAATGCTCTATACAAAGTTTCATTCGTCTAAACCAACTCTGAAAACACTTTTGCCGGTCTTGATTCTGATATGTCGGAAATCACTTCGGAAGAAGCGTGGCAAGCAGCCGTGGCTGCCTACGAAGGCAGCCACGGCTTCTTCGGCGCTTCATTGAACACTTGCCTTTTATTTTTGCTTTAACTCTTGGGAACAAAAATAAATAACAAGGCACTAAGTTAGGGCTGTACAGTGGGTGAACTTTGAGTTAGAACACCAGATTCCTCAATAAATGCTTTTGTTCTAAGGGTTTGATTCCCCGAAACCAGGTCTTTGGTTTTTTCTCCCGCACATTTGAAAAGATTTGGATAATGCAACTGTAGTATGCCATTCAGAGTTGATTGACCTGCAATTTTCCAGCATTGACGTCGACAAATGTCCACTCCGCGAAAAAAAACTAGCCACCATTTTTTGCCAACGTTGCGAGGTCTTTGCAGTTTTGTCGGTAACTGTCCTTTTGAGTAGACCCATACCGATGATTGCATTTTATTTTCCAGATAATATCTATAGATCAATGTTTCATCAGTAAAGATTTCTGAAACATGCCTAGATGCCCCATTTTCAAAACGTAGACGCATTTCATGGCACCAGTCCTCACGGGTCTGTTTTTCGCTTTTGGAGAGCAAACGAGGGATCCATCGACAACAAAGCCTCCTCACTCCAAGATGTTGATATAGGATGGTATAAATGCTACCCGAACTAATGCCTACAATTTTTTCGATGTCCGTTTATGTAATTCGTAGTCCATACATTTTCTGCCGTTACTGCTGCTTGCAAGGCCCCGGTTCTTTGGTGATCTTTAAGGTTAATTTACCCATTTTGAATTCAGCAAAACCCTCTAAAAATTGTTGCGCGTGATGAAGCTGAGTCCCGTAATGATGATTGTTATAAACTTAATTGTTCAGTTAAACCAAATTTAAAATCATAGCTCACAAATTTTCACGGTTAAGATCCATTGTTTTAAATGAAAAGCGCGGGAAGCGTTTCAGGAAAATTAATAGATTTTTTTTATATTGAGCACTTGGCTTATGGAGTTCTATTTTGAAATATAGGAAACGGTTCATTTCAGGCCCAGTCTATGTACACTATACCGTAAAAAAGCGAAAAATTAACGGATTTCATTAAAAATACAATAAGAGAATAAATCTAACTAAATGACTTCCTAAAAATAAAAATGCAATCCCAATTTTTGATGATTTTACAAGATGCCGCCCTTCCACTCATAAAATTATATGTTAAATATCATGTCTGACATGTGACTTAAATCTTGAAATAATGTAGGTAGTCGGATATTTTTTGATTATTCAGAGCTTGTTCGTGTATATGTGAACTCTTAAATGCGTTTATGGTGTTTCTTTTCGATTACTTTGGCGATTTGATTTTTCTTATTTGGTCTTTGAATCTGTTACTACTTGTTTGACTCAGCTTTTATTTTATGGACTTTATGATTTACGTGAGATTTTGATTTCTATGATATCAGACATCTGTAGAATTACATTTTAGGCAGGTGTGTAAAAAATGATGTTTCCTTAAGTTATTAAACGAATTTGAATAACATGCTTCTGTATGTAATCTGTTAAAAATCAAAAAAAAAATAATTATTTTCTTCATAAGTTCATAATGGCTGCATAATATTAATATAATGTAATTATCTTTCAGTTCACCTGTTAAAACATGTAGCATGGTTTAAAATGTGCTTCTGCAATGGAAGAAAATGAGCAATTATTACATTGCTGGAGATTTGGGTCCAGAAATTATTACCATTCTTGAAAATCTAGGTCAATTGGTAAGAACGCACGTACTTTAATCATTACAGATTACTTGGCAATATCTATTCCAACGGACATGGCAGTTTTTACATATTTCAGTATTTAAATATGATTGTTTTCTTTTAGATGGATGAGAATGGACCAGTATGTTCACAATGTTTTGCAAACATATTGAAAGAATTATCTGTCGGTACAGATCATGAAAATGGTCTTCAGTGCCTTAATGATAATAGTACCAGTATATTGTGTATTTGGTGTCAACAGGTACTGGGTAGCAGAAGTTTTCACTCTGATGCAGATGGTTCTAAAAGATATTTTATGACTGAGAGGATTTTTCCAAGACAAGTTAGTATTTTTGTTTATTTAAAGGTTTACTAATCCAAATATTAATCATTTATGTTGAATTAGATTTATAAATGGGCACATAGTCCACCGAATGGTAAATGGATGCTATGGCCTATAAACATCTACATTCATTTTCGATTAATAATCAAAATCCAGATGTATTGTCAGCTCTGAGGACTATGACAAAATGCTTGGTTCTCTACACCCACTATACGAAACACAGCAGCTTAAAGCTGCCATTTCACGCTGGTATTCTGTGAGAGCGTGGCCATTCCCCGGTCGAGCCGACCCATTGTTTGCTGCACGTGGCTCTTTTTCTCTAGGATGAGGGTAACAAACGAGCACACAATCCACCTGATCGTAAGTAGTTTCTGTGGCCCGCAGACATCTGGGCACATCTATACTTGATTACGAATTGAAATGCAGATACGTTTTCACCGGTTAGGACTAAAACGGAATGCGTCGTTTCCAATGAAAGGTGTCTGTGGTTTCAATAGTCAGCATTAAGTTTCTATTTTATACTGGTATTCTGCGAGAGCGTGGTCCTTCTCCAGTCGGGCCAACCCATTCGTGCTACAAATTAATATACTATTATATAGCTACAACATGGCATTACGTGGTATTACAGATTATATTGTTACAGATATATGAAATTGCAGTGGCATGTCATCTTCGTTGGACAGAAACTCAACAAACATTACGTAGACAAGGAGTTTCATTTATGCCATCACCTATCACAATTGTATGTGTATGGTGTCTTCGGTCACTAGCCAACACACACAGGCACTCAATACTAGATGGCCCAGAACGAAATGAAATTATAGCTAGGATCCATCCTAGAGAGGTAATATTTTATGTATTTTCTAAGTCTATATGAACTTAGTATAAATACGTCTTTTTATTAATCTAACAGTATTATTAAATTTACTGTCCTGTTTTGAACAGATATTTGAAGTACTTTTCTAGTTTGAATTATTTGACAAATAAAGGTATGAAAATATAAATTACTAGCTTTTACCCATGACATTGTACGTGTGTAATTTGGTTTAAAAATCAAAAAAAGTTGGGATCTCTGTGATTTTCTAGGATAGAAAGTCTTCTACAGGTCCTCAACTATCATCATCATCATCATCATCATTACAGCCCTTCACAAGTCCACTGTTGAACATAGGCCTCCCCCAAGTAATGCCACAAAGCACGGTCCTGAGCCACCTGCATCCGTCGACTTCCTGCATGTCTTACCAGGTCATCACTCTATCTAGTGGAGGGTCGCCCTACACTACGCCTACCGGTACGAGGCTGCCACTCGAGAACCTTTCGTCCCCATCGGTTATCAGTTCTTCGAGCTATATGGCCGGCTCATCGCCACTTCAGCTTACTAATCCGTTGGCCTATGTCAGTCACTCTTGTTTTACTGCGGATATCATCATTTCTGAGTCTATCACGCAGAGAAACTTCGAGCATAGCCCTCTCCATAGCTCGCTGAGCGACCTTGAGTGTCATCATACGGCCATCAGTGAAGGACCACGTCTCAGATCCGTACGTCATCACTGGCAACACGCACTAGTTGTACAATCTAGTTTTCAGAGATTGAGGTATACCTGAGGAGAAGATGTATCCTAATTTCCCGAACGCTGCCCAGCCGAGTTGAATCCGTCGATTGACCTCTCGGTCGAAGTTGGACTTACCTAGTTGGACTAATTGTCCCAGGTAAACGTTTGTCCCAGGTAAACGTACTCGTAAACAACTTCGAGCATATTGCTCCCAACAACTACCGGCATAGGTGTGACATGGACATTAAACATGATCTTTGTTTTGTCCATGTTCATGTTAAGACCTATCCGTTGGGAGACACCTTTGAGGTCATTGAGCATAATGCTTAGTACTCCAGCGATTCTGCCATAAGGAGTATATCGTCGGCAAATCGAAGGTGAGTGATGTACTCGCCATTGATGTTAATACCGTATCCTTTCCAGTCCAGTTGCTTGAAAACGTCTTCCAATGCAGCGGTGAAGAGTTTCGGGGATATAACGTCACCCTGTCTTACACCTCTCTGCAGTTGGATAGGTTTCGAACTCTGGTTGTACTGGATTACTTACTGTAAAAAGACGATATAGTTAATTGACCCTGAAGGGAACTATGCCTAAAACTATGCCCAGGCAAAATATCACTATGAAGCCAAAGGTCTTTTACAGCATAATTGAATGACAAACCAACAAAGAAACGCATTATCGCATTTATAATATTAATAAGGATATTTTACAAACCTAATATTTTAAAAAATAATGAAGAAATAAAACAAATATATCTATTATTGGTGTCACAGAAAAACTGACATACTAAAGTAACATTAATCGTCTGTGACACTACCCAAAATGGCTGTAAAGTTGAGCGTACTGCCTTGCATCTTATATTAAAATTAGGTTACCACCTATTAAACTTATATTTGAAATTAAAATACAAAGTAATGAATGCTGTAATGTGCATTTATATGTAATTAATCATTTAAAATATTCTTTATAATATCCTACAAATTCCTATCGGCGGATTTGTCTGTTATGGATGCTGGGTTGCAGCGTATAGAAATGTGCAAAGAGCTACTAATGTTAAGGAAGGGCAGAAAAATCCAGGACCTTCATACTAGCATTATGATGCTGACTATGTGTGGTGTAAAATGTCTTTATTACAAAGGCACGTTCAAATTTAACATGAAGTCCCTGAAAGGAATATATTGGCTCAAAGGATTTATCCCATTAAGTCAATTAAATATGATGTTTTTGAGATTTTATACAAACATTCTAATAATTATTTTACTTAAAACAGTTTTGAGTTAAGCAATTTGTTTGTATGTATTAATCCTATGCCGTGTGAGTGACACTTGCCCTACAGCATTATTTTTAAAATTTGAAAGTTTAGTATTAATAACAAAGTTTGTTGTGAGTTTTTTTTTAGACAAAGGGTAAGTAATTACACTGTTTTTTAAAATTTTTGCTTATATTTCGTGTTTTAACAAATTTTTATTCAATATATAAAATTAGCATTTCAAATACCAATTTTAACTGACTGAGTCTGGATTATTATCAGTCACATACTCTTAAGTAATATAATAAACTTTACTAAACAAATTTTGCTTACTAAAAATTTAAACTGATTGATAATGAAAATGCAAGCGGGTTGGCATCCGCTATTTTTAGTCGTTATTAAGGAAACGCTGCTACCCATCTCCTTATTTGTTTCCCCCTGTCGCCTCTTAAGACACCCACGGGACGTTATGGGTACGCTTAGTGGGTACGCTTACACCGCCTCTACACGGTTTTCTTATAACATTTCAATAAAAGAAAACAATAAAACAAAAGAAAACATATATGCAGCAGTTGTCTCCTGAAAGGCTGTTATGGATCGATGAATAATGATCACGATCATCATAATCATAACCTATCAAGGTCCAGTACTGAAAATAGGCTTTTAACTGTTTTCAGCTTACAGTAAAAAGTCAGTCTTTATTATCGTAGACCCTTTGTTAGCGATCGTGTAACTTCTGAATGACGTGGCCTATTGAAGTAATATTTATGCAATATGTATATTTGTTTTGTCGAACTATAATTCCATAGCTATTCTGAGCTCCGTTAGGTGATGTTATAGTCAAGTAGTCAACATTTTTTTATATTAGTGAATCATAATAAATACATATATGTAATATATTATTTCGGTTCATTTCAGGATTTTTAGCTACCAGTAGTAGTTAAAGGTAATATTAATAATGTTAATAAGATTGCTAGTATTTTAAAATAAAATATAATGTTTCCTGTTATATCGATCTCCTCTTTGTACGGTGCTTTAAAGGTAGTTAGTATAAATTTAACTGTTAAAAGAGAAAATATATAAAAAATATACAATAAATAGCCATGGTAGCTCAGATGGTTAACGCTCGTTTAAATATAACAGAACGTGAGTAACCCGGGTTCAATCCCCGCGCCATCAATGAAATTGTTAATTGCAATTATAAGTGCTGATTTAGCATGTGCTTTGCCGTAAAGGAAAACATCGTGAGGATACCTGTATGTCTGAGAAATAAGAAAAAAAATATTTTCAATGACGTGTGAAGTTCGCTAATACGCATTGGGGCTTGCGCGGCAGACACATCCTTGCCCTAAAATCCTTTTAGAAATGAAGGAAGGCCTGTGCCCAGCAGTGGGATGTATATAGGCTGTAACTTTTATACAATAAATTAAATAAATAAAATTAACCGTAAAGAATAACATTATAATATTAAATTAGTTCATTCATAACAATTCAAGATTTCATAATTTTAGGCCATCTAGCTTTCTCATTCTATTCTCTTCATCTTTTTACGTATATTCAGAGCGAATAATTTTTATAGGATAAAAAGACTTAATCTATAGAAAAAATTAGTCGACGCTATTTAAAAGTATGTTGTCTTGGCTTTATTATACCAAAAATTTGCCTAAAAATAAGGATCATAACATTTATTTGCTATGGAGTTAAACTTTTATTTTATAATTTATGGCGCAATTTCGGTTAAAAATTATCATATTAAACAAATCATTTGCCATGAAATTTTTGTGTTATATTTAATTTGAAGGTTTCACTTGTACAACGCGTAAACTGCTTAACACGTTTTTTTGGTTTAATTTAATTTATTAAAGTCGTATTTTCTGAAGTAAAGTTATTTTTACACGTTTGAAAACTGATTCTGATTACACACTTAACGGTAACCACAGCATTTTTGTTACATATTGTGTAACATTTATTTTTAAACAAACGTTAGAACGTCTTTTCAGCCAATAATACTTCAGCGGTTTAATTTAAGGAAGTATTCCAGTCATGTTAAGAAAAAGTTGAGAGTCCACCCAATCAAAAGATTTATTGCGAGCAATGTTTAGCTGCGAACGGAAGAAATTCGATCGTGAATGATACTTTTCAACGCTGTTGATTAAATATACAATTTGGCTCTACATCTCAAAATATCAAAGAAAAATAAACGGACCGCTGCGTATAATTCTAACGACGTCAAAAGCATGCTAAATCCTGTCTATCATCATCATTTCTTTCTTTCCTTGTCTGTTTTCTTTCTTTCCTTGTAAGAAGCCAATAATACTTCTTCGGATTAATTGAAAGAAGTATTCTAGTCACGTTCAGGAAAAAGTTGAGAGTCCACCCAATCAAAAGATTTATTGCGAGCAATGTTTAGCTGCGAATAAATACACGTTTAGTATTTTTATTGTAGTTGTATGCTTTTATTACATAGTTCTTATTTTATGTAAAACAAGAGGGAGAGATGTATCAGGATCAGGTCAAATAGAAGTCTGTAGTCTCCGCCTAAACTCTTATAAGACAGGCGTGAGAGTTTAAGTATCTATCTGTGTTTATGTAGCAATGGTCAGAGAGTAAACTGTGCAGTAAATTTCACAATACTTTTAATAAGTTTGAAATAATGAAAAATGAATTTTGTCGCCATTATCATCGTTATATATCAAAATAACTAATTAGGCTCTTTTCTGAATAGCAGTTAATAAAATTTGGTACCCTTTCTTTGCACACCAATTTTGGAGCCACGCATAATTTAACCAATATAATCACTGGTTACGATGTTTTTCATCTTAGTCCTCTGACATGGTAACACATTTATGACCGTCTATGTTTGCAATTGGCTGGTTCATTGTCTGCTAACATTAATTGCAAAGAGTCCCTTAGAGAAAAATTAAAAAAAAACGTATTAACTTTGGCATCGCAATGTATTTATGAAAATTTACTGTATGTATATAAAAACCTAAATAGCTTTCATAAGAATAAAGATGTTCATACTTTAAACACTACGAACAAACATAAGCTTGTAACACCAGCTACAAGACTCCACAGAAATAGTAATTCATTTATGGGGCAATGTCTACGCTTTTATAACAAAATCCCAAAAAATGTACAAAATTTGTCATTAAACAAGTTTAAATGTTTTATTAAAAATTGCACAAAAAGGGTTATTATAATATAAATGAATACATAAAAGAAAATAACCCCTAGGAATGAGGTGATCGCCACAATGCTGTTTCTATAAAAATTCTTACAAAAATTGTACAAAATAAAATTATAGTAGTAATAATAATAATAATATAATCCCCACCAGAAGGCTTGGTGTCGGCTGGGTCTTCTCAGACTTAGCAAGCGGCACCCGCCGCTGGTGGAGCACGTCGCATGCGTTGGACAAAATTAATGAATGCAAACGCACTGCGGGCGTATTTTAGGGCAAAAAGGGGAAGAAACTGGATGTTTGGCGTATCGAGCTCGGATGCATCGCTTTTTTTGCAGAGCTGGAGCCATCTGTAACCGTCACCGAGCAAAACCTGGCAGACCGAGTTCGGTACATCCTGCGCTCCAACATATTTGGTGACACCGAACTTGAACGACTACGACGTGAGGCTATTCCTTCATCGAATGGAAATGCTACGGCTGGGATGCGGCGCCACTAGATGCGTAACAAACTGCATATGTGGATGCTGCCGTCAAAATTCCATTTGTGGATAATTCAGACGATGATGGAATAGTCTCTCACGAACTAGAGAAAATGACGAGCATATTGAAAGAGTTGATGCTGGAAACGCGCAGCATGCCTCTCGAAAATCGACCGCGACTTCCCTGCATACCCCTTAGCAAGCGAAATCGGGCTGTCGTGCGGGCTCTTAACCCAATGCTGGTGACCTATTTGGAAGCCAGCCGGGACCTTTGCGAGACGGACTCAATTCTTTTTGTGCGCCGCACTGGCAGTATGCCGTATTATTGGCGCCAAACTTCCCGTGGCTGGACGTGCTACTCAAAAAAGTAGAGCCATCCCAGCCTGGAGAAAAAGAATTGAGGACCGTATCGAAAAGGTAAGGCTGCCCTCATCGGCAGACTGACAAGCTTCAGGTCAGGTAATAATAGACCGAGAGTTGTACGCACCATTAGAATGGCGTTTGCTGGGACAAATTTTAGTTTGTCTCAGCCGGATATCACGCAAAAACTAACGGAGCGCATAGATGACCTGAAGCAAAAAATCGCTGCTTGGGGGAAGCGGATTCGACGATTTAGCGAGAGGTCAAGGCGATTCAACCAGAATCGTCTCTTCCAGAGTGATCAGAATAAGCTCTATAAATCATTGGAGCAACGAGAGGTATGTGGAGCGGGCCCAGGACCGGATCAGGCTGACACTGTCGCATTTTGCCGTGGCCTGTGGTCAGAGCCCGTAAATCACAGCGAGGCCCGTTGGATGTAAGTTGTGGCGAGCCAGATTGCAAGTGTTACGCCTATGGACCTAGTCACCATAACGCCTGAAGACGTGGCTGAGGCAGTCCGTAGGGCCCCAAACTGGAAAAGTCCGGGGCTCGACGGGCTGCATCATTACTGGCTGAAGCGGATCATGGTGTGTCACGCTGTGCTCGCCCGACAATTTCAAGAGGCTCTCGATCAGAAGTCGCTTCCGAGCCTCTTCACTACTGGGATCACTCATTTGGTTCCTAAAGATCAGGATACCACAGACCCGAGCAAATACCGCCCCATCACCAGTCTACTCACCATATATAAGACACTGACATCCATTTTGAGCGCGAGAATCACTCGTCACCTGGAGCTAAATCAGGTGATGTCACGCGCTCAAAGTGGATGTCGGGGCTGTGGTCGTGGAATCAAGGAACCACTCCTCATTGACGCGGTCATTGGCAAAGTGGTGAAACGCAACCGTCTGAATTTCTCCGCCGCCTGGATAGACTACAGAAAGGCATTCGACTCGGTGCCCCATACATGGCTAAAGAGAGTCCTCCAGCTGTACAAAATTGACTGTACAGTTGGAGACTTCCTCGAGCTGTGTATGGGGCAATGGAGTACGATCCTTTGCTATCTGGGCGAGCGGATGATGGCTGCGGAGAACCACATAAGGATAAGAATGGGTATCTTCCAGGGCGATTGTCTGAGTCCAATCTGGTTTTTACCTCTCTCTGAACTCTCTCAGTACTTTACTAGAGGGCTCCGGGAGGGGATTTCAGCTTCGGAAAGGAGGTACAAAAGTGACCCACCTTTTCTATATGGATGACCTCAAGTAATTCGCCTCCAGTCGCTCGAGTCAGACTGAACTTAACGCCCTGGATAGAAAAGTCCGCACTACAATGACGTCCCATAGGATGCATCATCCGAGATCGTCGGTAATGAGGCTGTACTTGCCGCGAAAGCATGTTGGGCGTAGCTTCCTGAGCGCGCTCACCATGCATAATCGCGAAGTGTGCAGCCTCCGTCATTACTTCCTGGCGAGATCGGATGATCCATTCTATAATGACGTCATTTCTAGTGATAAAGGACTTACCCCTCTATCCTTAGCCAACGAGCAATGACAAGTCCCGGCAGTACAGAGCATTTCCGACCGGGAGACCATATGGAAGGAGAAGGAGCTCCACGGGAGGTACTACAGGGCTCTACATAAGCCTCACGTAGATACAGTCGCCTCCCTCAGCTTGCTACGTTTCGGTGACCTCTTCGGGGAAACCGAGGGTTTTGTCTGTGCAATACAGGATCAGGTTATTAAGACCAACAGCTTTCGGAGATACATCCTAAAGGACAGCACTGTCGACGTCTGTCGAGCTTGTCGCCATCCCGGGGAGACACTTAGGCATGTTATCTCCGGTTGT
Organism: Parnassius apollo; assembly: GCA_907164705.1. Lineage (NCBI taxonomy): Eukaryota > Metazoa > Arthropoda > Insecta > Lepidoptera > Papilionidae > Parnassius > Parnassius apollo. The sequence continues at coordinate 90,879 of CAJQZP010000049.1, read as the reverse complement.
TCGGCGCTTTCTAACTCTGAGTACTTGCACAGGCACAACCTAGTAGCCAGAATTCTACACCAGGAACTCGCTCTGAAATACGGTCTCATGGACCGAAAATTGCCGTATTACAAGTACTTGCCGGAAGCCGTGCTCGAAAATGACCGCGCCAAGCTCTACTGGGACCGGGCCATCATCACAGACAGGACTATTCTTGAGAATAAGCGTAATATTGTGTTGATGGACCGGGCACAGTCAAGGATATTTTTGATCGAAATTGCCATTCCGTATGACGAGAACTTCGTGAAAGCCGAAACAGAGACACGAACAAAATATCTGAACCTGGCTCACGAGGTGACCGACATGTGGGGTGGTATGCCGACCGAAATTATTCCTGTAGTCGTCTCTGCGAATGGGCTAATCCCAGTCAGCCTTTCGGGTCATCTGAGGCGACTGGGACTGTGACGGACCACTCTGGGCTCAAATGCAGAAAGCGGTGCTCCTCGATACCGCCCGCATCGTCCGCCGGTTTCTTTCTCTTTCCCCCTAACCCTCCGCCGTTTGGTCTCCCCTGCCGAGGGCTCCCATCTGGTTGGATCTTATTTATTTATGTAGTTTTTTATTTATTTTATTTTATTTATATTTATGTACATTTATCTTTTCATTTTAATTTATAATTATATATTTATAGAACCCAACCAGGTGAGAAAATTATATAGATACCCCAATAATAATAATAATAAATCATTTCAGTACAAAATTTTAAGAAAAATAATACAGAACCTAAATGGAAACAAAGAATTCAAAAACGAATTGACAATACTCGCAAAATTATAGGAAAATTAATTAACTACCAAACAGGTAACAGACGTAAAAAAAAATAATTACTTTAGTAAATCAAATCGCTAATGAAAATGATATTAGCTAATCAGATCCCCATTTTCCGGATAAAATTACTGAATTCATTGATACACAAAAACAAAAGTTAAAAGCATGGGCCAACCGTATTAGACGATATTCAGAAAGATCTTAACGGTACTTCCAGAATCGCACATTCGAAAGTAACCAAAAGTGAGTGTATCGATCTTGGGAGAACACTACAACTAAGAGTTGTACTCTCGGCAGCCCAAGCTTAAATGAATTTTTGGAAAAGTATGTGGTCTAACGAAGTTTCTCATAAGGAAGGCGAATGGATTCGTGCAAACGTAAGTTTTCTAATTTGGCTAACATGGGTTCTATTTCAATTACTGCTGAAGATGTACACTCAATTACTCTTAGAATACACAATTGGAAATCACCTGGACCAGATGGTATACACAACTTTTGACTGAAATGGATAACAAGTAGCCACGTGCGTTTGGCTGCACAGATTCAAGAAGCCATTGAGTGTTGTGAGCTCCCGAGACTTCTTACAACTGGTATTATCCACTTACTATATAAAAATGGAAACACCATTGAACCGAAAAATTACCGACCTATAACATGCCTTTCAACTGTATACAAATTAATAACTGCAATTTTGAATAACAAGATCTATAAACATTTGGAAAATAATAACATTCTTTCAACTGCACAGAACGAATGTCGGAAAGGGTCACGTGGTTGTAAAGAACTTCTTCTTATTGACTCTGCTATTTACCGACAAGTTTATCGTAATCGCAAAAATATGTCCGCCGCTTGGGTGGATTACAAAAAAGGCAATATAACTCTGTTTCACATTCATGGCTAAAGAGAGTTTTAGACATATACAAAATAGATAACTTTATTTGTAAGTTTTTAAGTAAATTAATGAGAAGATAGAAGAGAGAATAAGAGAGACACACACACACAAACAGGCGCGCACGCGTGCGCGCCTGTTTGTGTGTGTGTGTCTCTGTTTGTGTGTGTGTGTGTGTGTCTCTGTTTGTGTGTGTGTGTGTGTGTGAGTGAGAGAGAGTTTGTTTGTGTGCGTGTGAGTGTGTGTGCATGCTTTTGTTTTTTAAAGTAAAAGTAAAGTAAAGTTACAGCCTATATACGTCCCACTGCTGGGCACAGGCCTCCCCTCATTTCTGAGAGGGTTTTAGGGCAAGGAAGTGTCCGCCGCGCTGCCCAAATGCGTGTTGACGAACTTCACATGTCTTCGAAATATTTTTTTTTCTTATTCCTCAGACATGCAGGTTTCCTCACGATGTTTTCCTTCACCGCCGAGCACGCGGTAAATCAGCTCAGTGGTTAACGCTCGCTGTAAATTTGTTTGTTAGTGGGTTAGAAATTAGATTTAGGATTGGGTTAGTATTTAACTTTAGTACGTATAGTAATTAGTTAGGATTAGTGAGTAGCTTTTCAGTGTCATAATAATTTAATTTTTGAAACCAGATAGTTATTTTCTTTTTGCATGTTGTCTTATTGACGTTAAATATAGGGATAATTTTATTGATTTTATTGTATAGAAAACCTCCAAGGTGACAAAATAAACGTTTAGATAGTTTGGTGAATAGAGTTATATGGGTGCGGTCCACCGGGTTAAAACGCCTTTTACCTCGGGAGAGTGAGGGGTTGTATTTTAATAGAGCATGTTGTTTCAGTAAGGTTCTTTGTATAAACAGTTGCCGCACAGTTAATATTTTCAACTCTTTTTATAGGAGCTCTGTAGGATAGTGATAACATAGCGAAAAAGAGACATTTAAGATGGCTCCCTGCGTTCTCTCCAATTGGAGCATTTTTGATTTTGGGGCACCGCCCCAGGAGGTAATACCATATTATGTTAATAGAGATTGAGCCAAGGCAAAATATACGGATTTTTTTAGTTTATCATCCGCCGCGTCTCTCAGAGTTTTAAATACATATATTAATTTACGAAACCTGCTATTAAGGGTATTAATGTGTTCATGAAAACATAGAGTACTATCGATTATAACTCCTAGATATTTTACTCTGTCAGCTTGACGTAGTTGTGTGCAGGTATCTGCATTATTGAGTGGATTGGAACACGTGTGACTTACGATGGTACGTGGTAGAGATGATGTGGTTAATGTGTTGTTTTTTAATCTAAACGGGAACTGGTGTTTTTAAATCTAATAGTAAATTGAAATATGTTTAAAAAATAGTCCCGCTGGGTATCTAGCTGGTTCTTCCCAGGACAGAGGTTTTTTGCGAACAAGTGGTAATTAAAAAAATGACTTTCAATAAATATTATAGAATAATTTATATTGAATAAAAATCGTTCATTCATTCATTCTCAATCGCTGGGAGAGATCATTTAGCTCAGTGTTCTGAGACTTAGTGATGGCTACGCGAGATATATCTCGAGGTATATCTCTTTAAAATAATTAATTGTTTCTGAAAATAAATGTTAAATTCATATAATTTTTTAAATGATAATTTCTCAAGAATAGAGATATTTTCCGCAATCCTCTTTTCGCCAAGGGAATGGGGTGTACAGATCAAATCTTTTCCATGCGCATGATCGCGGAGAAATTTTTGGCGATAAACCAGAAAGCTTTTTGTGCGTTCATGGACTTGTAAAAGGCTTATGACAAAGTGGACAAGGATGTCTTATGGCAAACGCTGAACGCATTTAGGTTGAGCGCTAGTTTAATACAGGCATTAAAGTCTCTGTATGGGGACTCGAGTGCTTGTGTTAGAATCAACGGGGCCTACTCGGACTGGTTTGGCATCCATAAAGGTGTCAGACAGGGCTGTGTAGATTCCCCGTGGCTGTTCAACCGATTTATGGACAGTTGTTTGGAAAATTTAAAAGTTGAAGAATGCGGGTTAAGAATGGGTGAGTTAACCATCATATGCCTTTTGTACGCCGATAATCAAGTCATACTTGCGTCCTCGGCGGCCGAGTTGCAAATGATGGTTACATTAATGAACAGGTCATTAAAAGAAAGGGGAATGAAAGTGAACGCAAGTAAGACGAAAGTGATGGTATTTGAAAGAGAAGAAAGCAAAACGGTATGTGAAATAAGAATAGAAGGAGAGTTAATTGAGCAAGTGGAAGAGTTCGTATATTTGGGATGTGTATTCAGCAGGGATGGGAGATATGATAAGGATATTGAACGACGAGTGAGTGCAGGAAATAAAGTAAATGGGGCTCTACACTCTATTGTGAAAAGTTGGAATGTGTCAAAAAAGGCACGTATGGCAATTCATAATGCTGTATTGGTCCCTACTTTAACGTATGGTAGTGAAAGTCGGGTGTTGCAGTAGAAGCACGAGAGTAGAATAAATGCAGTAGAAATGCGGTCGCTAAGGAGTATGTTAGGGATGAATCTGAGTGAAAGGGTGAGAAACTGTGTGATAAAACAAGAGTGTGGTTTGCAAGATGATGCGGTGACGAGAATTAAGAAAGGAATGCTTCGGTGGTTTGGTGTAGTGGTGGTGGTTGGTGGTTTTGGTGGTTCGGTGGTGGTCATGTAGAAATAATGAACGAGAAAAGACTGACAAAGCAAATATATGTTGCAGAAGTGAATGGAAGCGTCGGAAAGGGACGTCCTAGACGGAAGTTTGTCGAACAAATTGGCGTTATACTAAAATGGGCCAAATTAAGAGTACCCTTAACCGACGAGCATGTATGCGTAGGTATATGGATGTGGAAGAGGCGAGAGAGGTATGTCAGGGTCGTGCTAAATGGAAGTCTGTAGTCTCTGCCTACCCCTCTGGGTGACAGGCGTGAGTGTTTATGTATGTATGTATAGTGATATTTTGAATTTACTTAGTCATGCATTACATAGCAATCTGCTATGCAATACAAAAAAAAAACAATTAATGTGTATTTAATTTGAAATTTTGTGTTATGATAAGTGACAACTGATAAGAGATAATGATAATAAGTTAGATATGGACAGCTAGATGCTAAAATGAAACAGTATATATATTAAACAGGAATAGATATAAATATTAAAAAAGGGATGGTAACAGGTCAAAGGTAAATCATTTAAATCATTCCGCATCGTAACTCGCGTACCGATGACTCCTATGACAGTATACAGTGCACGTGGATCAGTTGTCTAACGGCCGTTCGAACGGGGAATGGCGGGCCCCGGCTCTGACGGATTACACGTATCGTTCGATGTTCGGGGCGGTGAGAACCGCCCTTCTGCGGGCTCGCTGTGTCTCATCAGTTGTACTAACAGTGTTTGTGGAACCAGGTGTATGTCCAGTGTCCATGTTTGACGGGCCGGCGACATTTGTATCGTAGGGATCTAGCGGAATTGAGGGTTCGATTAAAAACTCATAAAGGCCGGCAACGCACCTGCAATTCCCCTGGTGTTGCGGCTAATCATCGGCGGCGGTAGTCACTTAATATCAGGTGAGCCGCATGCTCGTTTGCCCCCTCTTCCATAAAAAACCTTATGGGACCTCCGAAGGTTTTTTTAACGTTTGGAGTCGAAGCGTAGGTTGTTGCGTTTACCACTAGCGGGTTGGGCAATGGCAAAAGCCTGATTTATGTTCTTGAGAGTCGTTTAAAAATGAGTTTGTCAACTCACGTAAGTAACTGGCATTGTTGAAAATAATATTAAACTATAAATTTGCAGTATTTAAAGTGATCTTTATCATAAAAAAGGTAAAAATGTATGTAATAAATGTTTTAGAAAGGTTTTATTAAAAATTAAGACAAGATATGTACTAAAAGCATTTAATTCTATTAATATTTTAATAGTTAGTATATACCACTATGTATGAGCCGTGGTAGCTCAGTGGTTAACGCTCGCTGTAAATATAACAGAACGCGAGTAACCCGGGTTCGATCCCCGCCGGCACCAATGAATTTTAAGTGCTGATTGCTCCACGTGCTCGGTGGTGAAGGAAAACATCGTGAGGAAACCTGCATGTCTGAGAAATAAGAAAAAAAAATATTTCGAAGACATGTGAAGTTCGTCAAGACGCATTTGGGCAGCGCGGCGGACACTTCCTTGCCCTAAAGCCTCTTAGAAATGAGGGGGAGGCCTGAGCCCAGCAGTGGGACGTATATGGGCTATAACTTTACTTACTTTACTTTACTATGTAAGAAATTAAGATATTGTTTTTATAATAAATGTTTCAATTAGTGAATTAAATTCACTGACCTCTTATTGAATAAAGTTGACTAATAAAACTTAATTAAGCAATTTTTATTTTTGGATAGTAAAAATACAATGCATAATTTTTATTTTTACGGTGCCGAAGGATAGTATTGGAGTTGCAAATAGTCAGAATCCCATATAAATTTAATGAAGTGCAGCTTTGAATTAAAGTTCTAAAAATAAGACTACAAATTATTTCTTATATTTAAGCGAACACTACACGTTGATTAAAACTACTTTTACGGATTTTATCACGTTTAAATTTAAAATTATTATTAATTCCCGACGTTTCGGGTGCTTTCAAGCACCCATAGTTACAGAGGACTGGGGTAACTGACGTCCCGATGTCAATGTTAACCCGGAGTATCTTCAGATTTTTAATTATTATTTATGGTCTGATCTATGCAGAATGAACTTACTGTGTCTAGAAGTCTTGCAGTAGTAAGCCAGTCATAGTTGAGCGTGTGCTAGCTGTACTACCATATGTCAGAAGTATCACAGACAAGATTGGCTACATCTTGAAACGAGCTTTTATTAGAACATTCTGCAAGCCGCCGAAGAAGATTAGTCAGTTCTTAACATCTGTCAAGTGTTGTATTCTTCTACAAGATGCAGGAGTGTACAAGCTTGATTGTGAATGTGGTCTCTCATACGTAGGGCAAACAAAAAATCTATTAGAACCCACGTTAAAGATCATAGAGCTGATGTGAAGCATCAACGTTCCGGGAAGTCTGCAGTTTGAAATTATATTCTAGGCGGCCCAGCTATTACATCAGATATGAAAGACTACAAATCCTCGCGACAGAACATCGATTTCTACCAAGAATGATACGTGAGTCTAATTTCAATAGAGACGAAGGGTACTACTTCCTTCTTCAATTGACATATAAAATAAAAACATTTTTTTTATTTTGAACAAAGAAATAGACACTGGCGCCTTCTTATCACAAAAGATCTCCTTTAGGCTTGAGGTGGCATCAGTGGTAACTGAACTAAGTGAATGGCGCAATATAGTCTCTAATAGATGCATATTATATATTTGTGGAATTTGCTGTAGAGACTATTGGTCCGTATATTTCGCTCGCGGTGGTTTTCGAAAGACTTATATATATTCTTATCTGCTTGCAACACCATATCATCTTTTCTTTCTTCTTCTTTAGGCTGTTTATAAAAGTAACATAGCGGGACGAAAAGCTAGTAAGTAATAAAAGATAAGCACACAGCCCATATTATGATGGTTGCCCTATAGAGTGGTGACGGGCATCCCATAGACTATTTAATTTTCTACTAATAAGACAAAATGTTTTAACCGACCTTCATAATTAATTTTATATTAAAAAGTATATAACCAACTTAACACTAAACAATCACATAGTAGCTTCCAAAGTTTGGGTTTCAATTTTACAATACACTACATCTTATCAATAACGTCAGAAGCAATTACGTGGATATTAATAATTGATTTATTTCAGTCGTAAAATCAATTTGTACTTGTTATTAAAATTTTATTTATTTCATTAGATATTTTAACAATTTTAGGAGTAAGAAAATAGTTACTAAGTAAGAAAGTAAATACTTTTGTTCATTACAAACGGTTACCTAATACAGTTATACTCTTGATAAGTGACAGATAAATATTGGAAAGAAATAAACTGCATTGCTCCTAAAACCTTTGCGGCTTGCTGCACATTGTAGATTTCTTTTCTTTCTTAAAGTACTTCAATGTGACGATGTTATAAAAAAAAAGAAAACATAAACTACGGTTATAAAATTTATCTTCAATTATTTTTTTATTCTAATTATGTAACCGTAGTTTCGAAAATTAAAACATTTAAGAAAGTTATATTAATTAAACAAAAATAATGCATCCTTATTTGCTTCTGTCTAGTAGGTGTCAGCCAAATTCATATTTGAAATCATACATAGGTTTTTTTTTTTTTAATAAAAGGGATGTATTATATCATACAGCGGCGTAAATTATGAGCGTGAGCTTTTCTATTTCGATCTCCGCCGCCAAAAATGAAATTTCTAATTGCAATTTTAAATGCTTTATTTTTTTTTATGATTTACCACGTGCTACCGAGTAGTAAAAAAAAATTCCTGAGAAACTGCAGGTCTGAGGAACAAAATATTTGGAAGATATATGAAGTCTATGCAGCCTGAAGGACTAATCAGTCCATCGCCTTCTCAAAAAGACAAAAGGCCTTGCACTGAACTGGGGTGTATGTTTACTATAACTTTACTATTAACTTTAAGTACGTTTGTGGAAGCGCAAGAGAATTGTAATAAATAAATATGTTAACCATAATCCTACCGTATTATTTGACAGTGTCTGGCTTGTTAAAACAAACATTTATCTTTCACGAAGAAGAAGGAAGCAGAAAATATCTTTTGTTTTGATTTTTAAACTTTACATTGTTTTTATGAAAAAAAAACCTTCAATAATTCTCTTTATGTATTTTATGGCCAATGAAACGAAATAATACTCAATTAAAAAAATACTTACTTAAATAAAAATTACTTAAGAAAGTACTATCGATGAAGGATAAGCAACCAAAAATTATTTTAAAAACACTTCATGAAAATATAACCAATACTTTATTAATTCCGAACTTGTCTGTAACTTGAAGTCAGTTTGAAGGGTTATTCTTTTTATAAGTGTATAATTACATTTATAGAACAGAATTTATAAACAAATGTTAAAAACTGTTGTCAGAATTAATCAACAGAGAAATTTTCTACTATATGAATAGATAAATATATTGACAGTTTTTATAATATGGTATTAGTGTATCTGCCTTCAATATAAACTCATTATAATTTAACTCGCACAACCCATAGAATACTATAATACCAGTGGCGAAGCTTCCATTAAAGCCAAAAAGCCGGGCTTGCCTTATTAAACCTGAATCAATCAATAATATCAATCAATAATATCAACTAATAAAATAACTTGTAAAATGTTTCAAGCTATTTCAAATTTCCCGCGCACTCCACTGTTCGCACACATGTCGACCGATGTCCTCGTATTGCCTTAGCGATACTGCTGCTGTCATAAAAAATGAGTTTTAATAGAGCTAATAGTTGTCTCCCTCGCTCGCGTGGGCTTTTTACGGGGCTTTCGAGAAGACGATCGCTCTCTTTCTAACCTATGGCAAAATATTCTATAATATATATAATAGCAATAATATATAATAGGAATTAGTATAGATATTTAAAGCCAGGCTTTTGGGAATAAATTTGTTAAAAGCGAAGGCGCGCGGGCAATACGTTTGCAAGTTCATTTCACGTTTCAATGTTTATTTACTCTGTGTGCTTATCTTAAGCGATTTAATATTACGAGTTCAAAATTTATGCTTTTTTAAAGATTTTTAATGAAAATGGAGGCTAATAGTGTTCCTTGTGATGAATTGAAGTGTGTTAAAGTGATAATCGGATAGGAAATCTTTAAACTTTGTTGAGATATTACACAAGGTTAAGAGTGTATTTCAGACTTATCAATTATCGCAATTAAAAACAGTTATTGGTACAATTAAAACGTTCAAACAATTTATGTGGACGTAATTAAATCTTTCCATAAGAAAGCGAGACGATTCCACTTATTTTATCTTATGTCTTATCCATTAGAATGTAAATAATTTTTTTTTTAATTTTGTACATAGTTTTTTTGTACTTTGTTCGTGTTTTACTTTTGTTCATATATATATATATATATATATATATATATATATATATATATATATATATATATTTTTATTAATCGGAATCTCGGAAACGGCTACAACGATTTTCATAAAATTTAGTGTCCAGGGGAGTTTCGGGCGCAATAAATCGATCTAGCTAGAATAATTGAACTAATTGCTCATGATTTTTTATTCAAATAGCCATTTCAGTTTTTTCTATTATGTCAATAAGATCAAAAAATATTATTTATGTTGCATCAGTATGTAATTTGTATATAAATGTAATTTCAAAAAAAAAAACCGAGCAAAGCTCGGTCATCCGGGTACTTATTTAATAAATGGCATATTGTGCAATAATTACGTGTCGAAAGAACATCGGAAATGGAAGTTAAATAAAGGAGACGTATCTTACAACCAGTAAGTTGAAACTATTTATATTTTGTAAATATGAGAAACAAAAATAAAGAAATACTGATGTGTCAAAACATTAATCAAAAGCCTTAAATGTGTAAATTCGCTCAGTCTGTCAGTACAGCGAATCGGGTTTGTAGTAGTGATAATACGACGTAATTGCTTGCATGTGTGCTTCAGGTGACACCGATACTCGTACAAAATAAGGATTTGTGACATTCTATTGTGTATTATAGTTTCCTATAGGTGAATCTATTAATAGACGTCTCGTGCGACTTAGTGTTTCGGCAAACATCTGTGAGATAGTGAAATCACTCCCGGTCGGAATCCAAAAGATGTTTAAGCCATTTTCCTCAGTTGATTCGTACCTTACCTATACGAGATTGGGTATATGAGATTTAATTTAAAAACCAACAAATTTAAACCTATATGATTTATAACGATATTATTAAGTAGTAGTATAATTTAGTAAGTAGTGCAGTTAATAAAAAGGATGAGAAGCGATAATTAAATATTTAAAAAGAATTGAATTTATGTACAATTGTACGTTTGTACCTATTTGTTATATTATTATTTAAATCAAATAATATAATATTATATATTATAAAATATGTGATGATTATATATGAATTGTTTGAATGTTTTTTTTTTCGTAACAAGTGAAATACGTCCGCTTCTGCCTATATTTCATTAAATTATCCTACCTACCTACATACTATATTATTATATAGTATGTAGGTAGGTAGGTAAATTTAAAAATGCTATAAGTGGTCCTTCAAGAAGTATTCTTGTTCCATTCTATATTACATATATAAGGAAATTAAGTACAGTAGGTAATTATATATTTTATTTTATAATATAACACCACTTTAAATTTCTAATTAATACTTAGAATTGAAAATATATTTATTAAAAAAATTCACTCGTTCCATAACACCTGCAATAAAAATTGTGAAGTGACTTTACAAATATTAACGTTGCTGAACTAGTGCAGAAAATTCGACGGCTTCACTACAAGAATACGAGCGCCTCGCTAATTGCTCGTACAATATGTACGACAAATAAGTGTGTTCCTTTTTACGGAGTATTAAAGGTGTGACATTTAATAATAGCATATATTTATCACGATTGCATATTTCATCCTACGTACACATAAACTTCAAGGAGTAACACAAAATAGGTTAAAAAAGGTTTGTGACCTTATCCGTACTAATTTCGGAGAATCATAACGAGTATTCGATTGTATGATCTGATAAAAATGAATTAATTTACTGAGTATTTCTTCTTCTTTATTATCATCAGCGCGTAAAATTCTACTACCGGACCTTCGCTCTCTTGTTACAGGAAGGATTTGCCTAAATTATATATATTGTTATTATTATTATTATTTGCCTAAATAGCTATGCCCTAATCGCAGACGTTTGGTGCGCCCTCTCAAGTATAGGTATTTTAATTGTGGCGTTAACGAGATGGAATTTCTAATATGCCACTACCATACGACATAATTTTTACAAAGAGATTCGTTATTGTTTTAAATTTTCTATTGTGGTCATTTTAGACAGTAGTTGTGTTATTGTTTTTTAAAGAAATAAAAAGTATATAAAGTTTGCACATCTATTTTACGTATGAAATACACCTGTAAGGCTGCGGATAAAATAGGAAACAATGGAAAGCGGACAGTTTAGTTCTTTTTAGTCGAATAAATGCAAGCATAGTGCTGACATGACAGTTAAAGTTACAATAACTAAACTCAGTATGAAATTTAGAGTGAAGCACGGAAAATTTTATTTTTATCCTTTGGACGTAAGAGAATTACATAATAGCATAAATAATGAGCATAAACACTCACGCCTGTCACCCAGAGGGGTAGGCAGAGACCACGGACTTCCATTTGACATGATCCTGACATACCTCTTTCGCCTCCTTTACATCCATATATCTACGCATACATGCTCGTCGGTTAAGGGTACTTTTAACGTGGCCCATTTTCAAAATATCGCCAATTTGGTCGATAAACTTTTTTTTAGGGCGTCCCTTCCCGACTCTGCCGTTCACATCTGCCATATAAATTTGTTTTGTCACTCTTTCCTCATTCATACTTCCTACATAACCAAATCACCGAAGCATTCCTTTCTTAATCCTGGTCACAACATCATATTGCATACCACATTTATCTCTTATCATGCAATTTCTCATCCTGTCATTCAGATTCAACCCTAGCATACTCCTTAAAGACCGCATTTCTACAGCATTTATCTACTTTCGTGCTTCTCTGCCACACCCAGCTTTCACTACCATACATTAAAGTAGGGACTAACACAGCATTATGAATTACCATACGTGCCTTTTTTGATACATTCTGGTTCTTCACAATAGAGTGTGGTGCCACATTCACTCTATTCCCTGCATTTACTCGTCGTTCTATATCCTTATCATATCTACCATCCCTGCTAAATACACATCCCAAATACACAAACTCATCAACTTGCTCAATTAACTCTCCTTCTATTCTTATTTCACATACCGTTTTGCTTTCCTCTCTTTCAAAAACCATCACTTTCGTCTTACTTGCGTTCACTTTCATTCCCCGTTCTTTTAATGCCCAGTTCATTAATGTAACCATCATTTGCAACTCAGCCGCCGATGACGCAAATATGACTTGATCATCGGCATACAAAAGGCATTTGATGGTTAACTCGCCCATTCTTTACCCACATTCTTCATCTTTCAAAGTTTGCAAACACCTGTCCATAAATAGGTTGAACAGCCAATGGGAAGCCACACAGCCCTGTCTGACACCCTTTCGGATGCCAAACCAGTCCGAGTAGACCCCATTGATCCTGACACAAGCACTAAAATCCCTATAAAGAGATCTCAATGCCTGTATCAAACCAGCGCTCAACCCATATGAGTTCCGTGTTTGCCATAACACATTCCTGTCCACTCTGTCATAAGCCTTTTCCAAGTCCATGAACGCACAAAAAACTTTCTGGTTTTTAGCCAAAAACTTCTCCGCAATCATGCGCATGGAAAAGACTTGATCTGTACACCCCATTCCCTTCCTAAAACCCGCTTGCACATCCAAAAATTTTCCATCAGTTTCTTTCATAACTCTTTCAATTAACACCTTAACATACACTTTACCCACAATACTAAGCAAGCTGATACCACGGTAGTTTTTGCAGTCCTGCTGTGACCCTTTTCCTTTATATATTGGTACTATAACTGCTTTACACCAGTCATTCGGTGCCCGTTTTAATTCCCAACATAAATTAAACAAGGTGTACAGCGGGCCTGCCACCACTCCCTCTCCAGCCCTTAGCATCTCGAGTGATACTCTATCATATCCAGCTGCCTTACCTGCTTTCATGCTTTTCATTGCTTATATTATTTCATCTACACTTATCTCCATACCCCTTTCCACTTCTTTCGTAATTTCTTGCTCATTTAATTCAGACGACTCTTCACTCATAAACAGGCTTTCAAAGTATTCCTTCCATTTGTTTAAATTCGAAACTTCATCATTCAGAATACATCCATTCTCGTCTCTTATAGCATTAATTATAGGCTGTTTTGTATTTCCCCTGGCAGTTCTTACGAGTTTCCAGAACATTTTTATATTTTTCTCTCCTTCTTTTTCTTTTAGTCCGGCTGCTTAAGCCTGGAAATTATCAGATATCCTTCTATCATTCTTATCCGTTCTTTCTTTCTTTTTTCTTTCAACTACTTCTTTTACTCTGTTATTTAGACGTCTAAATTCTGCCTTTTTTCTTTCAATCTCATCATTCATACCACCAGAATTACCAGTTTTAGTTGCTAGTAAATATAACCATGCTTTCTTCTTTAATTCAATTTCCACCCGCACCTCATCATCCCACAACAACGTATTCCTTTTCCTTTCATTTGCTCTCTTACTTACACCACATACTTCGGTGGCTGCATCCACCAAACCTTTCTTAATATTATCATCGGTATTCAAGTCTAAATCATTCATACAAAACTCATTCAAACATCTAATATTTTCTATCAGTCTACATTTATACTTCTCTTTCACATCTTCATCTTGTAACTTCTCTATTCTTATACGCTGTAACGCAGTGGTAGACACAGATGTCCGATACCGCCAACGCTTGAAAAGACCATTAATTCGACATAAGACCAAGTAATGATCCGTCCCTACGTTGAACCCCCGGTAAACCCTTGTATCTACGCTCTGCGCTCCTCATTCCTCATTCATCCACAATTACGAAATCTATCATGCTTCTATCATCACCTCTTTCCCATGTATACATGTGAATCTTCTTATGACGAAAAAAAGTATTCGTCACAAAGAGATTCTTTTCAATGCATACGGTGAGGAGGTCTTCACCATTCTCATTTATACTTTCATCACCAAACGTTCTCAATATCCTTTCATAACCAGACCTCTTCACCCCAACCCTTCCATTAAAGTCTCCTAACATAATAATATTTTCATTTTCCTTACATTTTGTCAACACCATCCTTACCATGTCCTAAAACTGCTCTCGGATGTAAGTGGGCTTAGACATGTCTGGGGCGTACACCCCTAGCAAGAACAGCTTCTTTAAGCCCACTTTCGTTCGTATCCATAGCAGCCACGGGCTTACACATTCATACTCTTTCACACATTGACCCATTCTTTCTGAAAGAATGAAACCGACTCCCTGGCATGGCAATAAGTGAATTTCATTAGGCTAAAATGTTTTAATGTTATATGTTATATCTATAATTTTTTTACAATAGCCAAAAAGACTTGTATTACATATTATACTACAATATTTCTATTCTATGGTTAATAACTAAATATTGCCTTAATTATTAGTAACCACAGAATGCATATATTATTTTAATATAAAATATATATTTAAAAGTAAATAATCATGAGATAATTTTTTCAACGTTTATACAAAATTGACCGATGTGCAATAAATAATTTAGTTAATAACATTTTTTGTTCGTGTATACAGGTTAAAAAGCCATGGCAGTTGATATTGAGAATATTTCAAGAATATGTGATGTCCGCCAATTCTCAATGGGGAAGCGCGATAAACTCTACTCTGCTTCGAAACCCTGTGGGAAAAAGGAGGTTTACATTCGTCCCATGCAGGGACGAATGTAAACCTTACTTTATAAATGTGATGACTTAAACAATGGCGTGGGTTAAGTGTCAATCTCTTTCACTGAATTGGTTGTATAGAACTAGGACACAGTCGGAGTCAACGTTGTGCAAAACAAATAATAAAAAAATATACACAATACAATTTATCAAAAAGTATACATTGGACACGAGTAGCTTATACGTCTAAAGCATTATAGTATATTAAAAACTGTACTTAAAATAAATTATAGTTTTTATTTTATATATATATATATATATACATATATATATATATATATATATATATATATATGTATATATTATATAGTTTAAAAATATTGAAAAAGCATTAAACATACCGAAAAAGCATACATCACAATGCATCACAAAACAAATTATCAAAAAGTATACATTGGACACGAATTGCTCACACGTTTAAAACATTATAGTTTAAAGCATTATATTAAAAATAGTACTTAACAAATTTTTAGCAATTTGGTACATGCTAGAAAAAGCACTGTTGGATTTTCTTGTAGTATCCACAAAGTGATATCGATGCCTTGAAATATTTATAAATATTTAACCTCACCGCGTACGGTCGCCTGCGACCCAAACCGTGAAGTGCAGTTGTTCGGTTGAGCCCATGTGCTCCCAGTGCGTTGTTCTCAAGAACGAAGAAAAAAAACCTGTTTTACCTGTTCGCGGAAGTACTACAGTGTCGTTGTGCGCATTTACGGCTGCCAGGTGCATCGGGCCGCCGGCCCGTTGTTCTATTATGTAGTGCTAATTAGTGCCCCACGTTCTCTGGATTTTCAGTAACTGTAAGTAGTTTATTGCACACCCGCTGTCTCAGAGGCAGCATTTCTATTGTTTTAATTTCTGTGTTCGCTTGTCGCATTAGGCCACAGCTAGATACACACCCTAGCGTACCAACGCGCTAGTTGTATTAGTGTTCGTTTAGGTACACACCTCCTCCGCCGAAAATTGGGGGGGGGCTTGATACACAAGTATTTTTTAACCACTGACAAGATGGTGGCTATAACTATAGCCGAACTCGCCGAATTCTTCGGTCAAGTGTACCCCGACGCTTGGGCTGCTTTCCTAGCCCAGCGAAACAAGACCACTGCTGAACGTCCAGTAGTACGTATCAACGACCCTATGTCGCCGAGCACTGGACCCTCGACCCCTGTGTCCATTGACACAGTCTACGAAGCCGCGTCCCCTGCGCCTTCTGCGCTCTCCACCCGCGGTCCCTCCCCGTAGTTTTTGGAAGCCGAATCAGGCTCCGAGATGGAGACTGAAAACCACCTGCTACCATTGAGCATATCAGTCTTATCCAAGCGCTAGGTTCGTTCCAGTGCGCCTAAGCCAATTTTGTTTTTCATGACTAAAATGGAAATAAGACCTATAGGTAGAACTAAACCCAGGTCTCTGACTGTCGCGTTCTTTAATGCTAACCGTATCAGAGATCAAAAGGAAGTGATCATGTATTTTTTACGCGACCATGATATCGACATCATACCTGCCTCCCTTAAAAAGGATATTAGATGCCGACATATCGGCTCTATTAAACCTAGACCCTTGCCTATTAATCGCGGGAGACCTAAATAGCAAACACGTTAGCTGGAATTCTAACGTTAACAATCCTAAAGGAAGTATTTTAAGAGAACTCACGGAGAGACTTAACTTCGACGTTATCGCTCCCGAGAATACAACAGGCTATTCCTTTGCAGATAACCAACATCCGGATGTCCTTGATATAGCACTGCTAAAAGACATCCGACTTTCTATTAATTCGATAGAGGTTATTACGAACTAGTCTCAGACCACAGGCCGGTAGTTTTACAACTGGGCCAGCATTTGGACACCATTCCTGACAAGATAGACTCACTAGAGGAGGCCGATAGGGCGATTAGCGCCCTTTCGACTCACCTCACATCAGTGGTCGAAGAATGCTCCCGTAAGGTTCGTGTGTCGAGCGATCAATACACAAAACTTCCGGCGGATGTTCGACGGCTGATTAGAGCGGAGAATTCCGCGCTTAAAACATATGACCGCTACCGCACGGAAGCCAATAAACTTGGGGTACGTTCTCTACAAAACGAGATTAAACTACGAGTAGCCAAGTTTAGAAACGATAGCTGGGATAACCTCTTAGAAGGTGTCGAACCATCTCAAGATGCTTTCTGGAAATTAACGAGAGCTCTTAAAGCCGACATATCCTCACCGATGCCGCCTCTCGTGAGGCCGGACCACCCCGATCTCGCCCTAGACGATCTCGAAAAAGCCGAATGCCTAGCCGATAGTCTAGAGTACCAGTGTACGCCATCCACTGCACCAATAGGTCCCGCTCACCTACTAGAGGTAGAAACGAAAGTAGAACGTAGGTCTGCGCTGCCACCAGCGGGTGAAACACTCGATCCTGTGACAGTAGATGAAGTCACCGAAACCATCAAAAGCCTTAAGAATAGATCAGCCCCTGGGCCAGAAAGCATCAGCAACAAGGTGATCAAATCCCTTTCGGCGCCATTTATGTGCCTCTTTGTAGTAATATTTAACATCTTTCTCACGAACTGCTCCTTCCCGGACATCTGGAAAGAAGCAGACGTAATAGGGATCTCAAAACCGGGTAAACCGCGCAATCGTCCCTCTAGCTACAGACCCATTAGTCTGCTCAACACTTTGGGTAAGCTACATGAGCGCATTATTCACAAGCGTCTCCGTCTATACACCGAATCCAACAGACTCCTCCCAGACGAGCAGTTTGGCTTTAGAGCCAATCACTCATGATCGCACCAGATCACACCAGATTCATCGCCTAACAGAATACATTCTGTCTGGCTTTAATCAAAACGCGACAAGGAAAAAGTCTCGAAACATGGGGGCCCTTTTCTTCGATGTCGCGAAGACGTTTGACAAGTTCTGGCACGACGGCTTGATTTACAAGCTGTACAAACTAAACGTGCCCGATAGGCTCGTGCACATCATACGAGCCTTCCTTTCGAACCGCACTTTTCGATATCGAGTGGAGGGAACCCGTTCTTCGAAGCGCTTCCTCAAGGCCGGGGTCCCAAAGGGCTCCGTCCTATCACCCACCCCTCTTCACACTCTTCACGAGTGATATCCTTAAAGACCCCGTGGTCAACACCGTACTCTTCGCTGACGATACGGCACTCTATGTCTCAGATTACAACAAAAATAGCCTCTCATTAAAGTTCCAAAAAGCCACTAATCGCCTAGGTTCTGCCAATGGAGAATTGATGTGAATCCCGAAAAAAGTATAACAGTATACTTTCAGCGGAATTTAACAGCAGGTTCTAAACCAAAAACGATTTCGCTGTACAACCGCCCAATTCCTTGGGAAAAATCGGCCAAATACCTAGGCTTCACGTTCGACTCCTGCATGAGTTTCACGACCCACATAAGTGTACACCCTCTCGTTAACAGCAAGAGTAAGCTGTCGCTAAGACACAAAATCCGGCTGTACAAAACCTGCATTAGACCAGTTATGTCCTATGCAAGTGTAGCTTTCGCCCACACATATAAGACCTATATTTTAAAACTCCAAAGATACAAAACTTTTTCATCCGAAAAGCCACCGGTGCACGGTGGTATCAACGGAACTCTGATTTACACAATGATTGTGAATTACCATTTATTCCCAAATATTTTAAGGAGATGTCCCAGCGCTACTTTGATAGAGTAGAAACCCACCCTAACCCGCTAGTGACAAACGCAGATAACGACGTTCCGAAAACAAACGTCGCGCCCTACCTCCGTAGACCGCGAAATGTGTTAATAGAACCACCTCAACCGCTCGATCCAGTCGACCCAAACGTCGCAGGCACATCACACAACGACACTGCACCCACACTAAATGGGACAAACACTAATAAGACAACGAATGGGACGCGTCGCACCAGCAGACGGGTACGACGCCAGTTCCAGCTCACGCCGCGTACACACCGTACACCCGCGTTCCTGGACGGTTCTCACCGCCCAGACCATCGACCGACACGAGCTGAGCAGTCAGAGACGGGGGTCTGCACTCCCCTTCTCGGACTGCGGTTAGATAGCTCAAAGAAAAACGCCTAAAAAGGCGACATGATGATTGGTAACAATATCAAATCATAAACCATTTCATCATCATCCTCACCTCATTGCCTATCTCGTCTTTAACTAGCTCGCGGACTTGCAGGCCGCGAGCCCTGAGACAGATGAAGCTGTAAGAGTCGCATAGACTAACAGCACTAACATCTAGATTATAGTAGTAGTATTAGTAGTTGTGTGGACTTGTCAAATTACGTCATTCAAATAGAGTTTGAAGTGAATAGTCGAACACGGGGAGAGATGTGGTCCAACGCATAGCAATCTGCATTCCAGCGAGGTCTCTATTTAAGTCCGATGACATGTATGGCCATACTTAACATGTTAGGCGAGCATATTGGTGACTTAAGAGCTGATGGACTGCCACCGTAAATTGTTAATACTGAACCTTATTACCAATCTGTGATATTTCAGCATTTTGTTGTTTGCAAGAAATCCTTTCTTTATACATGACGAACTGTATGCAAATGAGGTTATGTAGTTTGAGAAGGAGTCGTTTTTTCTCCATACACATCATTACTAACGGTGGAGTTGCGCTGCATATATATTAATGTTGTAGAAAAATTGGGGCGGCTTGACGGGGGAAGAATAAAGCTTTCACAGAATTCTACCGTCAATTAGTGTGTTTTGTATGGTGAGTATAGAGAACCGGTATCCCTTTTTACTGAAAATGGGGTATTCAATCTTTTCCTTTTTCAGAGGGGTGACAATGAATCAACTTTTTCATTTTTAATCAAAGACAAATGTAGATTTTTATGTGCTAGAGCATCCACTTACCATCAGGTGGAATGTGTACTCGTTTTATATTCTTATTATTTAAAAATTCTACTAGGTGGTAGGAATCTTTTTCTATCTAGAAATCCATCTGTGTAAGTAAAATACTCTTACTTATTTCTACCAGCAAGCCGCAGTGATGGCACTGCCATGTTCTGGTCAAAACTGTATAGACAGCCAGTATAATTACAGACATTCCATCATAGTTCTTAGGTGACAAGTAACGTTAAAAGTGGTTTGCAAGTGACCATGAGCTGTGGTCTAAACAATGTAGTGGAGTATTTGAGTAGTCGCTTCAAGTTTATATTATGTACTAAAACACCCAAAATATAAAAGTTATAATGTAAATATATTTAGGACAAAACCAATGACGAAGTTTCTATTAAAATGTAATTTTACCCCCGTTTAACATATTCAATAAAATGAAATCGTCGTTAATGCTAAACCGATCCATGATTTTACATCAAAAAGGAAAATAACTTTTAAGTCTGAAAATATAAAACACTTTTCAAATGCTTCTTAACATTTGGAGTATTTATACAATTTGGCTCATTCATAAAGGTAAATAAACACTTTATAGTAGCGGTTATTGATGTAATAATGAATCATTCACACGAATCCATTACATGTTATAAAAAGTCCATCGCTGAACATAGGTCGCCCCCATAGGTTGCGTCATAGGGATTTGCCATAGTTGCAACGCTTGGAAATTGGTTTGTAACCTAAGTTTTCTTTTCAAAGATTTCGCCTCTTATGACACCTTCGGTATGATATGAGGGCAGTGGATTCTCTTACGCTGTCACTACACGGCAAAAGGCGAAACGAATATCATTCTATAACTTTATATATAGAGCCGTTAGTGCATCTGTTAGTACTTGGTCCACTCATACCTTGCCTTAATTATTATAAAATGTAACTATTGGATATGCGATACAGTATTTTGGTCATAACTGAAAATAAGAGTTGTAGTTTGCTCTACTTATGCTGTGTAATGACCTTTTATGGCATGGCATCTTGTAAAGTTGTAAATATTATATTGTTATACGTCATATATTGTGCCAAAATAAAGACTTTCTTTATTTCTATAGCATAGCTTACGATTGATAGTGGTAGAACCATGTTACTAGATGTATAATACTCAGATAAATTCTATATACAATTCTATATACAAATACTTTAAAAGACTGATCGTGAAGATGAAATTTATATGAGTCTTCCTTTTGAATTTTTGTTTCCTATAGATATTATGTTATTTCTTCTATTATTAACATAAACATATATCAAGATAGTTTCATATTCAAGGTGTACGTTATATATGTAAGTTAACTTTATAACTTATTTATTATAATATAGAACTTTATGTAACCCTATTTTGATATACATAAAATTTAATACCGTAACATGTAACACTTTGAAAGCATAACGCCTTACCAATACTTTCAAAATACGGTTTAAGCTTGGCAAGTCGATCTAACTAACCTACAACTTCGCAGATTTATTGACTTACTTCGTAAACGCGTTTCTCCTGTTATTTATAGCAGTACTTTATTTTAAACTTAAGTAGGGTAAATCGAAATAAAAAACATGTAATACCTTTCTTCATCGGCTCATAAAAGTCTGTTGCTGGACACGTGCCTCTCCCCTTGTAGGAAGGAATTGCCTTTATCGTCATGCATGTGTGGATTAGAATATAACTGAATAGAATAAAATTATTTCTATTCAATATAGGTTATTACATTATACTTATTGAATTTTTTTATTCATCACTTTGACAATTGCAGAATCAGACGCCCCGTACTTTGACCTTGCTGCTCAGGGCTGGTCTGGGTATCTTACGTATCTTACTTAGTAGTAGTATTAGAATATCCCATTTCATCCCGTGAATGTCGTAAGAAGTGACAGAGGTAAACTGAACCAGGATATAGGTAGCATCATCTTTCTTGTACCGTTGCCGTTACAGCATATTAAAATCCACTGCTGAACATAGGCCTCCCACAGAGATTGCTTCAAAGGGGGTATTTGCCGTAGGTGCCGCACTTGGCAAGCGGGTTGGCAACCGCAGTTTTTTATATTTTTGAGTTGTTATCAGTAAAATATTACCCTTGTCTTGGTTTGTTTCCCTCTGTCGCCTCTTAGGTCACCCACGGGACGATATGGGGTAGTGGATACTCTTAAAACTGTTGATATTTTTTAAAATATCGGATTTTCGATATATCGATAAATAAACTTATATATAAAACTCCGATACTGATATATTTATAATTATCGATATATAGAAAATCCAATATTTAAAAAAAATATTAACAGTTTTGACAGTGTGTCAAACATTACACCGCCACTAGACGGTTTTCTTATAACAGTTCAATAAAAGAAAACATATGTTCAGAAGTTGTCTCCCGACAGGCTGTTAAGGACCGATGAATGATGATGACCTTCATCATAATTATAACTTATCAAGGTCCAGTACTGGTCATAGGCTTTTAACTGTTTTCATCTTACAGTAAAAAGTCAGACTTTATTATCGTGGACCCTTTGTTAGCGATCGTGTAACTTCTGAACGACGTGGCCTATTGAAGTAATATTTATGCAATATGTATATTTGTTTCGTCGAACTATAATTCCATAGCTATTCTGAGCTCCGATAGGTGACCTTATAGTTATCTAAATTTTTTTATATAAGTGAATCATAATAAATACACAACGTATGTAATATATTATTTCGGTTCATTTCATGATTTTCAGCTACCAGTAGTAGTTAAAAGTAATATTAATAATGTTAATAACATTGCTAGTATTTTAAAATAAAATACGGTGTTCCTACTATATCAATCTCATCTTTGTACGGTGCTTTCAAGATCGTTAGTATAAATTTAACCGTTACTATAGAAAAAAAATTACAATTAAATAAATAAAACTAATCACATTGAATAAAATTATAATATTAAACCTGTTCATGCATAACAATTAACGATTTAATAACTTCAGGTCATCTAGTGTCTTATTTTCGTTCCTTGAGAGGCAATAAAAACTATGAAACTAATAACAGGATATAAAAAATTTAATAGGATAAGACGACTTTGTCTATAGCAAAAAAAATAGATGGCGCTATTCAAAAGTATATTCTATGATTTATTATAATAGAAATTTCTCTAAAAATAAGGATTCTAACATTAATTTGCTTTGGAATTAAACTTTTCTTTTATAATTTATGTCGCAATTGTGGTTGAAATTTATCATATTAAACAAATTAATTGCAAAGAAATATTTTTACTTTATATTTTATTTGAAATTTCCACTTATACAACGTGTAAGCTGTTTAAAACGTTTTTTTAATTTGAAATTTCCACTTATACAACGTGTAAACTGTTTAAAACGTTTTTTTAATTGAATTTAATTTATCAAAGACGTATTTTCTGAAGTAAAGTTATTACAACACGTTTGAAAACTGATTCCGATTACGCACATAACGTGAACCACACAGTTTTTGTTACACGTTGTGTAACATTTATTTTTAAACAAACTTTCGAACGTTCTTTCAGCCAATAATACTTCAGCGGTTTAATTGAAGGAAGTATTCTAGTCACGTTCAGAAAAAAGTTGAGAGTCCACCCAATCAAAAGATTTATTGCGAGCAATGTTTAGCTGCGAAGGAATACACGTTTAGTATTTTATTGTAGGTGTATGCTTTTATTACATAGTTCTTGTTTTATGTGAAACAAGCGAGAGAGGTGTATCAGGATCAGGTCAAATAGAAGTCTGTTGTCTCCGCCTAAACTTTTATAGACAGGCGTACGAGTTTAAGTATCTATCTGTGTTTATGTAGCAATGGTCAGAGAATAAACTGTGCAGTAAATTTCACAATACTTTTAATAAGTTTTAAATAATGACAAATTAATGTTATCATCATTTTCATCATTTTTTAACAAGATAATTAATTAGGCTCCTTTCTGAATAGCAATTAGTAAAAGTTGATATCCTTTCTTTGCACACTAATTCTGTTGCCACGCTGAATTTCTGTATTTCAGTTTAAATGCTAAGATTACCAATATAATCACTAGTTACGAAGTTTTCCATCTCATTCCTCTGGGATGGTGACACATTTGAGGCCATATATGTTTACAATTATTAGGTTCATGGTCTGCTACAGTTTATAAGAGTTATCTCGTTCGTCATTTGTGTAACAAGTAAAAAATGAGACGTCGCTGAACTTTACAGATATTTTTGTACAGGCTCACTTTAAATTATTTCCAGGTTTTTCATAACTTATTGAAAATGTTTCAACAACAGTCACGATCTTACCAAAAACCTTCGCAAAAGAAACTCAAGATTGGGCCCACTGGCTTATTTGTAAGTCTACGTCATTTAGGAATAGAGACATCAAAGGCCATAACGATAGTGAAAATACGGTCTTACGAAAAGTTACTTAAAGTCTAAAATAAAGTGAAGTAAAGTAATGTCAATGTTAAATAATGTCAGTGGTTCTCACGTCTTTGAAATATTTTTAAGTCTCAGACGTGCAGGTTTTTACGATAATTGGCGAGTAAGTGGTAAATCAGTATATATGTAGTAATACAATTATACAGGTAGCCGCAGGGGGTCAAACGCGGTCTGTTCGCGTTCTATAAAATTTACAGCAAGCCTTGGCCCTTGAGATATCACGGCTGAATTTAAAAAAAAGTGAAAATTAATATCAATTGGCAAAACTCCAAGTATAGGACGTGACATCAATGATTACAAAATTGTATGACGACTTTTTCAGTGCATTGATTTTTTAATTTCCCGCTTTGAAAATTAATAGTTTTAAAAACAAGGAAGTTATAGATTTAGGTGCGTGCGTGCGTGTCAATCAATCGGCTCTTGACATCAGATACACTATTGTAATTAAAAATTGCGTCAAATGTCGCCAAGCAAGTCAAAATCGCACGACGCGTTCAAGAATTATAGCCTTTTAAACAACTCAAATAATAATCAAACTGATAATAAAAAGGCCTAACAATTTACAAGAATACAAAGTAATAAGGAGATCCCCGACCAAATCTATAGGATTGGATTGGTAGTTATTTTGCATTTCTGTATTTGGTCTATTAAAGCTACCCAAAATGCTACTAGCAAGTTGTAGTTGCACATAATATAATAACCATTGGGATCAATTCACACAACTACACATAAAATAAAATATATCAACGAAATATGATAAATAAATTTTTTTTTAAATTTGTACATTATTAAACTGCATTCGGTTTATATAATGCTTATTAAAATCACATCCAAAGGTTATCGACACACTATTATTTTAAATATTATAATGTTAAAAATTTCTAAATAACAGTTTCTTTTTTTAGATAATTTTTAAATTATTCAATTCATTAACTTTACAAACAATTTTTGTATTTAAAAAAAACTGCATCAAATGCCGTCAATCAAGTTAAAATCGAACGACGCGTTCAAAAATTATAGGCCTTTAAACAACTCATATAATCGTTTCAATCTCAAAAATTGAATAGATATAGATAAGCGGGATGTTCCAGCGATGACCTGCAGGAACTACTACCTACCTACCTGCAGTAATACTGAAAAAAACAAAAACCTATGGTTTTTTGACATTAATAGTAAGTAATTTGACATTTTGACATTAAGAGGAAATACATAAAAGAAGAATCGTCCCCCAATCTAATATAACTGCCATGGTTTCTGGGTCATGCCTACAGATCCCCATTGTTAAATATATAATAATTTTATTATTTTTCGTTACTAATTTGATCAAGTTTTAGCTTTTGACACTGCTTTATGATCTTGTTGAATAGACTTGAAAGACTTCCTCTGAATGTTCTTTGTTTACTTGGCTCAATTTTAGATTGTATGTTAAATTTCCATATTTTTATTTAATTTCAAGTATTGAATCCTCAATAGTTAATGAATAGAACCCTCTCTATCTTGTTAATATTATGAAGCAGGGGTTTTATCAATTCTGAGTAAAATTGTACAACATAAGTAATGTTTAGTTGTAGTAAGTTTATTATTCATTATAACTATATTGTTTTGCTCAAAGTTTTGTATTGTATTCTACCATTTCCAAAATTATAAGCATATACTACTTTCATATAGAATAATATCTATGTAATTTACTCTCAATGAACGAGTAAGACCCAAATTTTGTCTCATTCCATTGGTTTCTCTCCATCCAGTTGAGAAGTGTCAATTTATATTGCAAACGGTTTTATGCGTTTAATGATTTTTTTTTTGCAATATTATTAACTACCATCTAAGGTCAGAAATTTGCCACTGAATATATTATATATATATATATATATATATATATATATATATATATATATATATTAATACATATATACATATATACACATTATTGTTTATAATAAGGTTTAAAGCACAACATTATTAACCTCATTTTACTAATAGCAAGCAAAATAGGTTATGCACAAATATATTTAGTCACTATTCATATCATAAAAATTTTATAGTTCTTAAGTATTTTCACATCTCTTACTACAACAATTTTATTTTGTTGCTAACATATTTTAGCAATCAGTGTATGCATCTGTCTCTGTCATCTGAGCATAACTCTATTGTGCTTTTACCATACCTAGTTTTAGTATATGAAGGTGATAATAATAACATGGTAGGTATGAATGATACCATACTTAATTTTACTGAATAAATCCATCTTTATTTTATTTCATTTTTTAATTATTATTCACATATTACTTATTTTTAACTTGTCATAAGCTTTTAATATCTTACAATAGAAAATTATTTCGCTATAATTATTTTTACATTTCTTTTTAATTGTTTAATTTACCACTGTTTTAATTAGAGAAGTTTGTAAGTTTAATATATTCCCAGATTGATATTTTATGTACCGCTGTAGGACATTAATGCATTTGCAACCTAATGGTGCTAAACACTTCTTTC
Organism: Parnassius apollo; assembly: GCA_907164705.1. Taxonomy (NCBI): domain Eukaryota; kingdom Metazoa; phylum Arthropoda; class Insecta; order Lepidoptera; family Papilionidae; genus Parnassius; species Parnassius apollo. The sequence continues at coordinate 63,823 of CAJQZP010000049.1, read as the reverse complement.
TTTCTTGTAACTTAGATTATATTAAATTACATAATACAGCTCGAATGCAATAATGTGCCTATGTTTAATTTCAATTAATTAATCATGGTAAAGATTTTTATTTTTATTTAATTTTTATTTAATTATATTATTTTCTCGTCTTATTATATTAATTGTTATAAAATAATTATTATACTATATTCGTTTTACTAACCAAATAATAATAATTTATTGTTTACCTTCTTTTTACCTTCTTTACTGAGTTTTTTAATTATATTTTGTTAATTTTGTAAAATTGACAATAATCTAAGTCATGAAACATTTTACAGGATATCTGTTGTCTTTTTATTATTCTTTTAATAATTAAGGAAATTTATTGTAATTCAATCTGATGCTTACAATACTATTTTTGTTTTGCATATCTGTATGAGCCAAATATATCACAAGGGATATAATTTGAATAATAGGTTTGGTTCAACCTTTCAGATTTTTCTAAACAGCCTAAATGCTTATTTTTTACTTACTTTTTGCTTACTTATATTTTAAGTGTATTTAAACTTGTAACCTTTTGATATTCAATATCAAGTTAAAACAGTTCTCATATCACATTTTTTCTTACTTTCATGTCATATTATCCATCCATCCATTGCAGTCTATAAAAGCCCACAGCTGCACATAGGCCTACCAACCCCCAAAAAGCCTGATAGAGGGGTGTCATATTATGTAGATTTTTATTTTATTTTATGTGTCTACAAAATAATATGTAATAATATACTGTCTTTAGATTTAAAAATGCATCTATTAAATCCCATTAGTTTGGGAATTAACAATTTTAAGGACTAGTAAACTGACTCTCCCTTACACACCGGATAATTTTATCCCAGAATTCAGTTATTATTTCGAACTTATTCTGCCACTTTTTTGTGGACGTTAAAGGTTTACATGACCTTAATAAAACCATAAGTTAAGATTATTTATAGCACCTATTTATTTCCATAATCAGGATTTTCAGATAACTAAAGAAAATTTAGTTGTAATCTCAGGGTGTACAACTAAATCTCAGGGTGTATAATTTCCGGGTCTGCTGCCCCAATTTTCAAATTATTGGTATGTTGGTATATTTTGCTACCTTGATGTCCGGTGATCATGTGGGAGTTCTCTTATGTTGACAATTTTTGGACTTCTTTTGCCAAACCCCTGTGAGACTTTCTAGTACTTTTACATCTATAATTTGTAACAAGTTTTTCATTATGTTATACTCGTAATATTGAGCCCTTTTGTAATAAAAATTATACCATTAATTATCTTTATTTGATTGCTTCTAAATCTCAGTACAGCACAATATTTTACTTTAAAATTTAGTGACAGCGCTTCAATGTTAATTCAAAACTAGTCTAACCTCAAAGTGATAGCTCTAAAAGGTCTGAATAGTTAACCGTGTCTTTCCTCTATGTGATAGCTCTAACGGTTTTAAATCCTGCAGTGATTTCTTCCGAGTCCTAGCCCATCTTAATATCTTTCCACTAATGATAGCATCTTATATGTGAATAAAGTCCTGTCTACCTTCTAAATCGTAGCGATGAGGTCTGAATAGTTAACCATGTCTATCTTCATAAATGATAGCTCTAATGCATAACATTTTAAATAACTTATGCTAGATATTCTCCCAACAATTTTAAGTCTACAGTAAATACTTCTACCTCTCTGCACCCCTTAATGTCTACCAGTAGTATTTTTACCAGTACCAGTAGTATTAATTTCAGTAGGATGTCTACCAGTAGTATATTCTAAGTGACAGTTCTAACAGTCTGTATATAGCATCTGTATAATTCATGTTAGATATTTTCCCAACAGTTTTGAGCCAATAGTGCTTTTGTATCCCTATCTCCTCAGTATTATACTTTTCCTATTTCTTCAATACTGTCCGAAACTACCTGTATGTCAAAAGTTGGAATAATCTTGCCCAATGACTTATAATGACGACTGCCCAACGTAAATAAATGAAAGTAAGAAAACATTAATATATATCACTTAAAATTTCTCGACGTATCTCTGTACAATGTATCTCAACCCACATTTATAGGTTAAAAGTACCTATTTACCATTTCATACCATATGAGTGATGAGGTTATGTTATTAAACCTTAATAGTGAATTTGTTCGATAATTTATCATACTTGTTAATAAATGCTTCGATACACAGTGAATCTGATTTTATTATTTAATAACCGTAATCGAATAATAGGATTCTTGTTTACCTTTGATCGGTTTGTTTGCTCCATTTTGAATGTCTCCCTTTCCCAAGTATATAATCCAATTATTACCACGCAAATACCTAATAAATTTATTTGTAGTAGGTTTTGGATATAAAACATTTGATTTTACACTAAACATATTTTATTTTTACAACAAAAATTAAAAAAATACACCGTGATGGCTGGCACAAAAAACCTAATGAAATTGCATTGACGGACAGGTTGATACAGTGTTGCCATATATACTGCTCCTTATTTTTTTTTAGCGCGCTTGGATAAATTGTGATGCTGGCATGAAATGCGACGCACTACAATTGTTAAGAATGTCTAGGACAAGGAGGGAGTATAATAACCAATGGGATTAATTCACAAAACTACACGTAAACAAAAAAATATATCAACGAAATATGATAAATACATTTTTTTGTCTTATGTTATCTTATGTAAAATTTGTACATTATTAAACTGCATTCGGTTTATATAATGCTCATTAAAATCACATCCAAAGGTTATCGATACACTATTATTTTAAATTTTATAATGTTAAAAATTTCTAAATAACCGTTTCTTTTTTTTAGATAACTTTTAAATTATTCAATTCATTGACTTTACAAACAATTTTTGTACTAAAAAAGAACTGCATAAATGCCGTCAAGCAAGTTAAAATCGAACGACACGTTCAAAAATTATAGCCCTTTAAACAACGAATATAATCGTTTCAATCTCAAAATTTAAATAGATATAGATAAGCGGGATGTCCCAGCGATGATCTGCAGTAACAGTTTTTCAAATTATTGTAATATAAATTTAATTGAATAATAACAAGAAATAATCTTTTTTGTAATAGTTGTCTATCTGTTTGTTTGAAAATCATCACAAAAAACCTAACGATGAATATAAAGCCGAATCATTTAAATCGAAATTTTAAAGGAACTTATAGTAAAATGGTAAATGGAACTCATGAGCACATGCAACCAAATATAAACAAATAATGTTACAGACGCGCTTTCGCCTCTAAATACTAAGATGGGATGCCTTACAGCCTTACCGAACTGCTGCTTAGGGGAAAAAATAGGTAAGAGGGTTCTACCTTCTCGGACGGAATCGTACCACATGAGTAAATAAACCGACCGCTTTACTCTGTGATCCTACCACCTAGTCAGTGCACATGATTTAATATTTTCTCCTTCTTTAAGCGGTAGCCCAATTATACAGTCTCGTCACGTTCTTAAAAGATTGGTCTGAAAAAGGTAGGCCAGCCTAACCGATAAATAAATATAATAAATTGATAATTGTAGACTGTTTTTAATTAGTTGATCAGTAAGGAGAGATAATATTTTATGTACGCAATACACACACACACACGCACACACACACACACACACACATATATATATATCATCATTACAGCACTTAACAAGTCCGCTGCTGAACATAGGCCTCCCCCAAGTAATGCCACAAAGCACGGTCCTGAGCCACCTGCATCCATCGACGGATATATATATATATATATATATATATATATATATATATATATATATATATATATATATATCCTACCCTTTATTGTACACTATAAATAGGGAAAAATTAGAGTGAAAAATAATGTTTCTTAACTTTTTTTAAAGGAATCATATATTAATATAATATAATAAATTTTTAAAGGAAGGAAGAAATATTGCTTGAAAACGCTTACCAATTTAATAACGGTGAGGAGTAATAAAGCTTGACTCCAAGAACTGAATTTTTGTAAAAAGTACTCATGAGTTTCCCATGAGTTTTCTCTGAATCAAAGAGAAAAGTCATGAGAGGAGCTGAGAAATTGAAAAAGTTCTTTGAGATATGGTCATATGATATGAATTGATGTATTAAATAGGACACAATAGATAGCAGAAAGAATATGAGTATAACGACGAAGGTAGGATGGAAGCCACTTGAGCTTAGCGCAGTATCCTGAGACATGGTATTGGCTTTGCAAAACAATATGTCTTAAAAATCAATAATTATTTATTAAAATAAATGTCAAATTTATATAAATTTTACGAAATTCTTATATCTAAAATATAGAGATATTTTGAATTAACTTAGAGTAATGCATTACATAACAATCATAATGTCCTCCAAAAGTTTCAATATCGCATATCCAAGAGGAATTTACGAACAATTGATGTTTCATTTCAAAGATGCTTCAATGTTCACACTAATAGTAGGGAAGTTAGAGAATCAACAGTCCACTTAGTAGTACATGACTAACGTTCTTTTAAGAAACGGGGTTGTTGGTTGTGAACGGGGTCAGGGGTCACACCCACCTCGTTTCCCAGAACACAGCGTGGTGTTATTGGTTGATTCCTGATAGGGGGCGCAAGACCAGTGACTCAGAGGTCCGTTGAGGTAGAAACTTTGTTGCCGGATTAAGCAGCCAGCTGAAGGGTGAGGCCCGAATACCGTTTCCGTTTGGTCGTTTAAAGCCAAGTCAAGGCGGGATAGGAGACCAGCATCGGAAGATGAATACGACCTATCGTTTTACATGGTTATATTTATGAATATGAACCATACACACATAGATTTTGTCGCTCAAGCTTAAGTTATTTTTCGGTGATATTATAACGATTGACAGCATAATAGATGAAAAGGAGCAGTAAAGATTAGACAAGCGTAACATTAGTGGAGATGGAAAAAATAGTTTAATCTTTAGAGTGAACCATAACATGCAAACATTTTACCAAGAAATATCGGAATCTATCAAGATTTCCAAGGAAAGGTCTTTAAAAGGAATACGCCATTAAATATTACTGAATTAATTCGAGTTTTACTCTACTCCACTCGACTCCAATCAAGAATCCTTGTTATTATTTTTACGTGATAGAAGCAAGTTGCAGCTATATTATAGTCGTAGTTTAAATGGGTCAGCTCGACAGGGGAACTTGACTCGGGGAAAGGCCACACCCTTATAGAATACCAGCGTAAAATAGCAGCTTAATACTACTATGTTTCGTATGATGAGTATAGTGAACTGGTGACTTTTACCTGGAAATGATGCGTTCCATCTCAGTCCTCACAGGTAACAACGCATCTGCATTTTCATTCTTAGTAGATTACAGATGTCTAATTCTATAGGCCACAGAACCCACGTACCATAAGGCAGGAAGTAGGCTCCTTTGTCACCCTTGTTCTATAAAATTAGCATATATATTGGAGTTTGATATTTGGAAGATCCTCTTCGGTAGCATGTAAATATATCTGAAGATCATTTGCATAATAGTGTTGAAAAATAAGATATGGAATTCGTTCGAAACTTACGATTACGAAGTTGCATGATAACACGAACATTGTGTAACACCAACATGCCATGAAGACACCCTGTCATACAACATAATACGTTCTCAATGTATACACATTTTGGCAAAACTGTGCGGCGCTATATTATTGTTATATCAGAGAAAGTGACGGACACTTGACTTTGATCGCTTGTCAAATCAAGCTGATAATACTTTTGAGGCACAACCAAGTATATATCACTTGAAATTAACCATTTCTTTGTCATCTTGAACCAAAATAATATATTATTTTGTTGGACAATGAAACGAGGCGACTGTTGTTTTTCTACGTATTTCCCACATGGCGTCATTGTTTTGGAGTTGGATTATCTATAAAGCACCATACAGTCAATTGGCGCCTTGTTTCGGAGTCATAGATATAAAAACACTTTTCATTGCCAGACAACATATCGTAAACCATTTTTTTCGTCGGCGCCGAATGTCTTTTTCATGAATGGCCCCAATTCACCCGATCTTCTTTGACAAAGATAATATTGTATGTCACTCATCTTCAATAACGCCTACGGAAGATACTCGATCGTGAATGATACTTTTCAACGCTGTTGATTGAATATACAATTTGGTTCTACATCTCAGAATATCAAAGAAAAATAAACGGACCGCTGCGTATAATTCTAACGACGTCAAAAGCATGCTAAATCCTTCTTGACACGCTCTAAACGTACACGTCTGTTTTCTTTCTTTCCTTGTAAGAACCTGTTAATGTTCACTGCTGAACGCACATATGCTTGTTGTTACAAATTATTTAATATGCTTAAGTGTGCGTGAGTGTTCTTCCCAAAAATTTAACCTGGTTTTGTCTTCGATTCGACTTTAAATGTACGGAGCACTTCAAATCTTTTTTTGTATTTTCACATCTTTTATTTGTAATACGTTGGTTATCTTAAATAAATGGCCCCAGTTGGTAGCACTCATGTTCAAATTTGTAAGTTAATCTCGAGTTTTCATCACCTACACGATGTTGCTTATAAGATGTCACTGTTAAACCATAGAGAAAAGAGTTGAAAAGGAAGATGTAACCCTTGTTGAATCAAGTTCATTCCATGGCTGATATAGTTATTGGCCCCTGGCTCTTCCCCGGCTCAAGCAATATACGAATGATCTGAATAATCAATTCAAATTAAGCCTTTTTCAAATTTATGTTCTCTTTTTTATAGTTAATGAACAATATTAACTATAAAAAAGTGTCTGATCATACTTAAAATATAATTTTCTTAATTAAAATATGTTGATATTTAAATATTTACAAATCAAAAAAAAAAAAAAAAAAAAACAACTGCGTATGGTTGAGAAATTACTACAATAAACAAGAAATTTGTCATTTAGTCGTTATAGAGTGTCTATAATTTTTTATTTTTATGCTAATTTCAAAATATCAAAGAGGTGTCAATCAAGCAATTATGGTACAATAGAAACACTTGTTTCTTTCTCATAATTTCTGAATTTTATCATTTCTTTTTGTAGATACACTCATGATGTTAATAGACTTAGCAATGAATTTACTTATTATGTAACTGCCAGTTGGAAAGGAATTACAATTCAAGCGTAAGAAAATAAATTTATCCTCTACTAAAAGTCACTTAAAATCGTAGAAAGTGAAACCTATACTAATACTAATGATTAGCATGGCTTCGAGTGAGATAGGACGATAACGTAGTTTTAGGTTATACAATAATCTTTATAATTTTTAAACATATTTCGATAAAAATTTTAATTGTTCTAAGAACTGAACTGAACAGGATTCACCAATCTTAAGCTCACAAAACACTTTTTTCTCACTTAAACCAACTTGTAAACTCCTTAGATCGCTACGAACTGTCAAAGTTATTTAGCAAAGTGTAGTTTGCTAAGCAAGAAAACGGCACGGAGAAAGGGACAAACAATCACACTGCTCTGCCTCATTTTTATGCAAGACGAATGCATAAATCTATCTTTTCCGTGTGCGAATGTGAAACAAGGCGTCAATTTGTCTATAGGTTTCTCTGTCTACGCTTAAAACACATAAAACCGTTATACGAGTATTTTCTTTCATCGTTTGATTTCACTGTTTTATGTTTTTAGGTAATGGTAATTTTGAGGGTTGTCTGTAACACTTTTCTGCGTGATTGTTCTAATTTTGATTTATAAAGTAGCAGCGCTTGTCTGTACGAAAAGTATATTATCATAAATCCTGTTTAATGGTCGTCAGTATGGAGGAAACGTTTCGAACATTTCACAGGGTTCTATCTTTTGCTGGTATTTCTATTTTCTCTAAAAGAAATAGAAACACCAAGAAATGGTTGCTACTACAAATTTTTAATTTTCTTATCGGTTTTTTAACATTTATATTTACTTCTGGATTTGCAATTATTCACTTTAGCGATATGCTTTTATTTATCGAAGGTGCCTGCATTTGGACGACAGGAGTTATCATGTTCATATCATTGGGAGTGTGCTTGCTTTTTCGGAAAAAGTTTCTTATGTTTCTAAGTGAAATGGTATTCAAAGATGGAATACTGAATATGCATTTTATCGAATATGTTTTAAGGAATGATAAAAATGGAAAATTAAACGATCTAAAGGAACTTGTAGTAAATTCTCAAGATAAGCTTTTTCATTATACAAGGATATTGCTAAAAGTGTATGTTACTAGTGTGTGGTTGACTGCAACTTTGTATTTATGTGGCCCGATTTATCAAATGTCAATTTCGGATGATAGTTCGCTGCGCTTATTAGGTTTGTATTAAACGAAAATTGTACTCAATTTTAAAGTAAGAATATGATGCACTAATTAAACTCATAATAATAGTAATACTAATCATGGTGGGCACGGTGGGCGTGGCTTTTTGAACGCGCTCACCATGCATAATCGTGAAGTGTGCAGCCTCCGTCATTACTTCCTTGCGAGATCAGATGATCTATTCTATAATAACGTCATTTCTACTGATAAAGGGCTTACTCCTCTATCCTTAGCCAACAAGCAATGGCAGAACCCGGCAGTACAGAGCATTTCCGACCGGGAGACCGTATGGACGGAGAAGGAGCTCCATGGGAGGTACTATAGGGCTCTTCATGAGCCCTTTGTAGATTCAGTCTCCTCCCTCCACTGGCTAGGTTTCGGTGACCTCTTCAGGGAAACCGAGGGTTTTGTCTGTGCAATACAGTATCAGGTTATTAAGACCAACAACTATCGGAGATACATCCTAAAGGATGGCACCGTCGACGTCTGTCGAGATTGTCACCATCCCGGTGAGCCACTTAGGCATGTCATCTTTTTGTCTTTTGTCTTTGGTTGTTCGGCGCTTTCTAACTCTGAGTACTTGCACAGGCATAACCTAGTAGCCAGGATTCTACACCAGGAGCTCGCTCTGAAATACGGTCTCGTGGATTGGAAACTGCCTTATTATAAGTACTTACCGGAAGCCTTGCTTGAAAATGACCGCGCCAGGCTCTACTGGGACCGGGCCATCATCACAGACAGGACTATTCATGTGAATAAATATGGTATTGTGCTGATGAATCGGGCACAGTCAAGGATATTTTTGGTCGACATTACCATTCCGTATGACAAGAAGCTAGTGAAAGCCGAATCAGATAAGAAAACAAAATATCTGGACCTGGCTCACGAGGTGACTGACATTTGGGGTGGTCTGCCGACCTAAATTTTTCCTGTTGTCATCTCTGCGATTAGGCTAATCCCAGTTAGCCTCTCGGGTCATCTGAGGCGACTGGGACTCCGTGACGGACTGCTCCGGGCTCAAATGCAGAAGGCGGTGCTCCTCGATACTGCCAGCATCGTCCGCCGTTTCTTTCCCTTTCCCCCCTAACACTCGGCCGTTTGGTCTCCCCTGCCGAGGGCTTCCATCTGGTTGGGCTTTTATTTATTTATGTATTTTTGTATTTATTTTACTTTATTGATATTAATTTTTTCATTTTCATTTTCATTATAAATTTATAGAAACCAACCAGATCAGAACTATACAGATACCCTAGGTACTATATAGATACCCTAGGTACTAATCATAACTTTGTTTCAATTGCCAGCGCCAGCATTAGAAACATAATATAAATTACTTTTTTAACTTTCCAGCGAGAAGTTATTATAACGGGTCCAGTTTTGCAAATTAGAAATTTTAACATATCTCCACGTTTCAAGGTCTTTAGAGTCGAATATTATGGTTTTAAAGAGGATGTCCGTGTGTGCACATGTAGGTGAGAACAAAGAGTGATATTGACATGGGACCAGTTTTATTTAACGCATAATTATGTAACGTAGACCTCATTAAATTTTGAGCAAAATCGGTCAAGTCGTTTTTTGTGCCGAATGCAAAATTGTAGAAAATATTAAAACATATGATATTTTTTTATTCTTTCCACTAGGAAATTAGACGTGTGAACCCTTCGGGTCGCACCTACACCGCTTTTTTTAAATAAAACTGATGTGACAAACGTACTAATAACCTATCTGGTGGTAATTCGCTACTGCAACCTGTAGTATATAGTCAATACCTACAACTAGCTTTTTAAGGGACTGATGGTATGCCTCACAGTTTTTTTAATTTTACTGGCTCTCTATACCCTTCATATTGGAACACAGCAGTTTACAAACTGCTGCTTTGTGGCAACAAATAGGTAAATGTATAGTATCCAACCAGACGGACTTCTAGGCACAAAAGTTGTCCTCCCATCCTGTAATATAATATTTTTAAATACATTTTAAGGGTATATAATACATGCTTACAACTGTTAAATTGTATCCAAAATCGTTTTTTCCGTCCACATAATATACTAGCTGATAACCACTCGCTTCGCTGGGCGCATGATAATATTTTATTGCGGAACCTAGATGTAAAATATAAAGAATTTTTTTGATGAGACTATCGTAAAATCCGTTCTTATTAAACGTCTACATTGCAAAATGAGTAACTATATTAAGTTTCAAGTTGGGGTATATAGTGTTAGAGATCTCGTGATGAGTCAATAAGTCTGTGGTATTTTGCTTATATACGAGTATACATAAATACATAATGATAATTATCAAGCTATGCTTTATCCATCTGAGTAAAGCTCTTACTTTTTATAGGTACACGAGCATACAGTTCACCTGATGGTAACTGGATGCTGTGCTGACACAGTTTTTAATAACCAAAATTAAGAAGCTAAAACTCCTCGTTACCGGTAAAAAATCCCACGGTTCTCATCGCTCATTATATTTAACACAAAAGTATTAAGCTGTTGTTTGACGCTGGTATTCCGTTCGGGCGTGATCCTTACCCAGTAGAGCTAATCTGTTCTTGCTTTACCCCATAAAAGACCGTAATACTTTTTTGTAACAAGTATGAAAGTATAATAAACTTGATTATTGTTTCAGCTTTCGATATGTGGTTCCCGTGGAGTTTTGAAAACTTCAACGTATACATTGCGTCTTTTGTATTTCACGCATACGCTGGCTATCTGTGCTGTATCGGTAGGTTGAAACTGATGATATTTAATTATGACAAACTCGTCGGTCTAGTGATCATAAGTGCCACCGCTGTTCATATAGTCAAATCTTGAGTTAGGTCAAAATCAGTTATTGGGTTTTTCTATTCGGAAATTATCAATAGTAGCTCAGATTCTATTAGTTGGCGGTATTTCCCAGTGGTTCGGAAAGCACGAAAAGCCGTTCGATCAGCGCCTGAACTTTTTACGGTCATGTCACCTATCGGTCATATTTAGATAAATCTATCTATAGATCGGATTGCCACCTTATCGGACAAAAGATACACTGACGTCAAGATATAGTGAGTACCTATGCTTGCGCACACACTCGTGCACTATAATCCTGTCCATCGCAAAGGGATAGTCTCCATTGATAGTGGTCACTATGACTTATTACTTTAATACATATATTAACGACTCAAATGTAGAAAAAAGTAATTATAAACATGTACATGTTTTTATAAACATATGTTTACTTCGAATAATGGTTCTGGTTGCTATAACTAGTATGAAGCCTATGTTTAAAAGTCACATTGCTAATGTGTCTTAATTTTAGTAACCTTATTGTGATAAAAACCAAATCCAATGAAAGGTTTTTGGAAAGAACCCTACCAAGCCATCCCCTATATTATGAGAGGCATTGTGGCCGTGAAAGAAAAAGGGGAGATCTCCCGCCGGGCAAGGTGTTCTGCCCGGGGAGCGGCCAATACTCCGTGTGATAGTTCGGAGATGTTCTATATATTCTGTTTATGATTCGGAATGTTGATAGCGTGATTTAGGCTTCGCTTGCGGCGCGACGGCAGCGCCGCCACAGCATGGCAGAATGTTAAATACTCATACCGTAGAATGGGAGCATAATAAAACATGTGAGGATTGTAGTATTGCGATCTCACGCTAAGCGTAGCAATTATTGCGAATACTTAATTAAATGTTTTAATACGAAGTAATTTAAAAATTGGCAAGTGTGGCAAATATACACATAATTTAATCCTCATATTACACAATTATATGATTAAAAATATAAAAATCAATTTAAAAAAATGGAAATTAGAATAAATTATGACATATTATTGTAAAACTATACGAGATAACATTAAAATATACAATATTTATTACCGCGTTAAAAAATGAACTAAAAACAAAATTTTAAATTATCATACAGTCCTACTCAGTACGGTATAGTGTTACGAACGCTGGCTGCGTTTCCTCGTTGAATGGCTATACTTAGCATTGGAGCGGAAAAAAATCGGCTCTTTTATCACAAGCGGCGACACAAGACAAAAAGATACAGTTCCTTTAGTAACTTCACTGCACGAGAATCACACGGCACATACTCACAATCAGCAAATGGCACAAATATTTAGTCATCTCTCTGAAACTCATACTTGTGCCAATTAATCGGTTCAGTCATCTCTGATGCCGCCCCATCTCTTACTGAGTCTTAGATCTTTCCAAAGTATCTACGCATGTAGCATTCCACATTCGAGCTTACCTCTCTCCCAAGATACCAAAGTCATACCGAAGGGTCTCCTGTCGTCTCTAAAAATTTCAAAAGGGCCTAAAACCGAAGGAATATGTACAGAGAAAAGATCTCGTCGGATAGTATCGTTCGGAGAACCGTGAGCAGCAATCTCAAATTGTATATAATTAGTTTCAAGCTAAAACTAGTATCCAAAAAGTTCCGCGAATATATGGGAATTAAAATGAAGAGTATGGAATTATACAGAAAATGTTCAAACTATGCACAAAGACTGTGGTATCTTAGCTAGAAGCTTTTTTTACCAGAAATATACTTCCATTATTTAAGTCTGAGGCTATCAATGCATCTCGTTTTGTAATAATACGAAGAAATAAAGCTTCGAATTCAGAAGCTAACAACTAGCAAATTGATACATTAAACATTTCATCTCATATTTTCCCTATTTTTTTTTTTAAATTTAATAGGGAATACCTTACCTATTTATATCTGATATATGGGGAGACGTACATTGTGATGTGGATATATGATGGGCTGTAATTAGTGAACTACTTACTGTTTTCAACTATCAAACTGAAAAAATTCCATCCCGCTGTAATTGAGGCGGTAAAATGATTCCTTATTAATAATATTATATTTTTTTAAGAATAAGGGTGACAAATAAGTACACAATTTACCTGGTTGTCAGTAAATACTGTGGCCCATAGACATCTACATTTATTCGCTATTAATAAAATGCAGATACATTTTCACCCCTAAGTACTATAATGGAATAACTCGTATGCAGGTGCATTGAGCTGTTATCTTACGCTGGTATTCTGTGAGAACGTTCTTCGGGTTCGGGAAGGAACTTCCCTGATTGAGCCAACCCATTCTGAATCAACTTTTAAATTTATTATTTAAAGTCAGAAGCATTTAACACAGTTGTTGAGATAAATATAATATAATTTGTAATATATAATTTGTATTTTAAATAATTTCAGCATATCCAGGACTGCAGGCGATGATAATCCTTTTAGTTGGACAAACTATTCGTCAGTTGCGGATTTTAACTTTTATTCTTCATAACTTGAATGAGCTGTCTGCGCAGATAGTAGAAGGAAAGGAAGAAAATTGGCAATCATGTTGTACAGAAATTTTTTCTCAGTGTATCACTCACTATGTGAAGATAAAAAGGTAGGTATAGAGTAGATCAGAAAAAAATATTTTTTATTTCATTTACTCCTTAATATCTTGAATACATAAAATCTATCATCATTTCAGATTTACCAATCAACTTAATGTCATTTGCCAGCCATTCTATCTGACTTTAATACTTGTTGCTACCATGCTCGTCTGTATGTGCTCAGTGAAAATAGCTGTTTCTGTAAGTTTTTTGACAGTTTAAAAACCTATTGACTATTAATTGCTTCCATTGCTTTAAGAAAGGGAAATTTGCTTGTTTTTATAGATTAAGTGTGACAAACGAGCACATAGTCTACCTAATGGAAAGTGGATGTATATTTGCTCAGTTCGCTATACTCAGTTTAGATTCGCATACAGATATGAAGACGATAGATAACAGACACTGTTCGTCTATGTTATCTTATTACTTAAAAATATACGAAGTACAATTAGTGTTATAAAATGAAAATGAACGTAGTTAATGTATATTTTCGTTTAATAAAAGTTTTATCTTGAATAAATTGATTTGGACCTAGTTCAGTATTCAGTTCAGTGTTCAGTTCAGTTCAGTAGTTCATGGGCGGCAATTGATACTTACCATCAGGTGAGTCTCATGCTCGTTTGCCCCCTCTTCTATAAAAAAGGATGACATTCAGGACCATTCATAGAGATATCCTATACCTTTAAACGAGCAATTCTTGTATATATATATATATATATATATATATATATATATATATATATATATATATATATATATATAATCGGAATTTCGGAATGGGCTGCAACGATTTTCATAAAATATGCATAATAAGCGGTAACACACAAAACAAAAAAGAAAAAAAGAGCCGTGGTCGCTTAGATGGTTAACGCCCGCTGTAAATATAACAGAACGCGAGTAACCCTGTTTCGATTCCCGCCGGCATCAATGAAATTGTTAATTGCAATTTTAAGTGATGATTTACCACGTTCTCGGCGGTGAAAAAACATCCTGAGGAAAGCTGCATGTCTGAGGAATAAGAAAAAATTATTTCGAAGACATGTGAAGTTTGTCAACACGCATTGGGGCAGCGCGGCGGACACTTCCTTACTCTAAAACCTTCTCAGAAATGATGGGAGGCCTGTGCACAGCTGTGGGGCGTATATAGGCTGTAACTTTACTTTTTTTACACAAAACAACGTACTATCTCGATCAATGTGTACCTTTGAATCAGCAAATTTATGCCATTATACAACTCTCAATGATGGGATTACTGAGTTGTTGAAGGTGTGGGAAAATAAAGTAGAAAACTTGAAATTTAAAGACTACTGTGTTATGATTGGGAAGTCTGATTTAGTGCATACGCAAAATTATTTTAGGTTAGTAGATGCCATCTGGGTGGAAAGATAAAAAATACATCAATTTTTTTATAGGATAGGGTGACAAACGTGCACACAGTCCACCTAAGTAGTTGCTGTGGCCCATAGACATCTACATCCATCCTCGATTACGAATCAAAATGCAGATACGTTGTCACCCGTAAGGACTAAGATAGAATGCCTCGTTTCCAGTAAAAAGGGTCTCCAGTTTTTTACACTCACCATACGAAACACAGCAGCATTAAGCTACTATTTTACGCTGGTATTCTGTGAGAGCGTGGTCTTTCTCCGGTCGAGCCGACCCATTCGTGCTACAACTATACTACTGATATAACTGCAGCATGGCTCTACCACGTATAAACATAATTATTTGTCTCCCGACGATGGAAGATGCAAAAACTTATTTAATGACTGAGTTGAGGTGTTTAACAATTTGCTTAGCATAAATAACTCAAGTCATTGTTTTGCATACATATTGAATTCTCATAAGAATATTCCATACTCCCATGGCATGTACTTCAGGAATACGGGATCAGTAAGTAATTCTGAAAATGTTAATAATAGAATCGCACTCATAATTATAAGGGAGAACGAGCTCAGTTATTTCGTTTCTGAAACAAATCACCACTTTCAGATAGCCAGTAGGTACATTAGATATATCATGCAACTCACGACGTAAGACTTTGCCATCACACAATGAGTTTATTTAAAATCTTGTAATTTTTGTGTGACTGTGGTTACCGGTCAGCTTTTCAAGAGTAGCGTTTATAACAAGTCTTCCTATTTGAGCTGACTCTTATGTTGATCGAAGATGATGCCTCCCTTTGTATTCGTTTATTTTAAGCAATGCAATAAAGAATAAATAAATATGATGACAGTGTTTCAAAATAACGGCCTGGGCCATTATTCTTCCCCGTAAGTTTTTCGAACTGTATAGCCGACACCTTGCTCATTTGAAAAAGGTGTAGTAAACCTTATTGTAGAGAGCTAACAGTATATTATTATTATGTTCAGTTCATGTCAGTTAGTGCCGTGCCGTTAGTGCAGTATAAGGGAGAACGAGCTCAGTTATTTCGTTTCTGAAATAAATCACCACTTTCAGATAGCCAGTAGGTACATTAGATATATCATGCAACTCACGACGTAAGACTTTGCCATCACACAATGAGTTTATTTAAAATCTTGTAATTTTTGTGTGACTGTGGTTACCGGTCAGCTTTTCAAGAGTAACGTTTATAACAAGTCTTCCTATTTGAGCTGACTCTTATGTTGATCGAAGATGATGCCTCCCTTTGTATTCGTTTATTTTAAGCAATGCAATAAAGAATAAATAAATATGATGACAGTGTTACAAAATAACGGCCTGGGCCATTATTCTTCCCCGTAAGTTTTTCGAACTGTATAGCCGACAACTTGCTCATTTGAAAAAGGTGTAGTAAACCTTATTGTAGAGAGCTAACAGTATATTATTATTATGTTCAGTTCATGTCAGTTAGTGCCGGACGGCGTAAAATCAGGTGTATGCTACAACGAATTAGAAAAACCGAATTCGAAAGTCTTACACGAAGAGGATAGATCACATTAGCTCACCGATCTATAAAATTATGTCAGTTTGTATGTATGAAATATCTTTTTGCCACATTAATTTAAAATTTATTATTATTTATTAAATTTA
Organism: Parnassius apollo; assembly: GCA_907164705.1. NCBI lineage: Eukaryota > Metazoa > Arthropoda > Insecta > Lepidoptera > Papilionidae > Parnassius > Parnassius apollo. The sequence goes on along the minus strand of CAJQZP010000049.1, from coordinate 47,117 downwards.
TTAAAATTAAATTAAATTTAAATTTAACGGTATTTTCAGTTCTTTTTTAACACAGGAAGAAGAAAATTGGAGGATTTTCTTACGCCACCACGATATGGTTGCCACCAGAGTTTTTTATAGTACAGGGAGACAAACGATCACACAGTCTACCTGATGGTAAGTGGTTGCTGTGGCCTATAGTCCTCGATTACGAATCAAAATGCAGATGCGTTGTCACCCGTGAGGACTAAGATGGAATGCCTCATTTCCAGTAAAAAGGGTCTCCAGTTCTCTACACTCACCATACGAAATACAGCAGCATTAAGCTAGCATTTCACGCTGGTATTCTGTGATAGAATGATCCTTCGCCGGTCGAGCCGACCCATTCGTGCTACAACTGTACGTCTAATATAACTGCAGCATGGCTCTACCACGTATAGAAGGGTTGCTTAATTATTCAATTTAGTTACTTATTATTCTATTATTCTACCCGTGGTAGCTCAGATGGTTAGCGCTCGCTGTAAATTGCACAGTACGCGAGCAAACCGGGTTCGATCCCCGCTGGCACCAATGAAATTGTTAATTGCAATTTTAAGTGCTAATTTACCACGTGCTCGGCGGTGAAGGAAAACATCGTGAGGAAACCTGCATGTCTGAGAAATAAGAAAAAAAATTTCGAAGACTTGTGAAGTCCGCCAACACGCATTGGGGCAGCGTGGTGGACACTTCCTTGCCCTAATACCCTCTCAGAAATGAGAGGAGGCCTGTGCCCAGCAGTGGGACGTATATAGGCTGTAACTTTATTCTATTAATAATTTTTTCAGGATGTAATATTTTCGACAGACGTAATGAAATATTTCGTACATGAATTTTGTTTTATTCTTGTTGTTTTAATGTTTTGCTTATTGGGTCAGCAAGTTGATAACGAGGTGAGTGTGAATCGTAAGATTAATTACATGTATTTTTTATCTTGAAAATATATAGATAAGAAGATAATAATAAATTTAGAATTCGATAAATACTGGTGATGCTTGACTGTGTTTAGTCACATTATCACATTATCTAAGTTCAGAAAAAGACTTGTGAAGGGTTGTAATGATGCTGATGTCGCTGATAATAATGATCAAACAGACTATATTTTAAAGTAAACTTTAAAATAAGTATATTTTTCTCTCTTTTTTAAGCTCTTTTGAAGTAAATATATGCGGATGCACAGATTTCACTGACTACTGTCAGTATTAATGCATTACACTGTATGTTACAGTGCGAAAAACTGGAATTAGCAGTGACCGAAAAATGGTACCTCTATGACAGAAATCATAAAATTAACGTTTTGATTTTTAATATGGCGGTGAGCCAAAGAATGCCCATATACATATTTGGATCTGTAACGCTGTCGTTACCAACATTTACATGGGTAAGGGTATTTATGTTATATTCTATTTGTTACTTCTGTATGAGTTTTGTAAATCGCAAAGTAAACTTATTAAACATTTTTTTTTAGTTTATAAAAACTGGCATGTCATTTTTTACATTGGTAATGTCCTTACTAGAGGGATAAATATGCTGAAAAAAAAAACAATAAAGTGTTTTTGATCACTTATATGCTTGCATATTACTTATTTATTAGGCATTGTTGTAGTTAAAATTATTTTGCATATTAAAATAAAATAAAATATTCATAAACACTGTATATTTTATTTATTATTCATATTGTTTTTTTTTCATTCATCACAAGTTGATAAAAATAAAATAAATAATTTTACGTCATAGTATGAATCTGGTGTACTATGTCAAGCATAATGGGAAAATGGCAACCTTAGAAAATAATTCCACCTTTAAAACATAATACTGTACGATAAAATAACACGGAATAAAGGATAAAATATATAAGAAATAAGAAATAGGGAAAGTTAGACAGTAGATTGGCAGCACCATCTTTTTGATTACAACCGAAAAAATTAAAAAATATACTGCGTTTCCAACCCCCTTGTCAAGCGTGGCAATTATGGCATATGTACATGCTCCTTATACGGTAGGGGGGACCATGCTCAGCGGGGGAATTTTATTAGCCTGTGTACCACTAGGTTGGTTCATAAGGTAGGTGGGTTCTTGAAACAGTTAAGATTTATAGTATATTATTTTATTTATCTTACTTCCGCACACGTCACAATGATTGAGCTCTAGAAAAGGGATCATTGGCCTGACGTAGGGAGAAATATGCAGGCGCTGTCCTTGCAGGTTTGCAGATATACATCTAGCAGAAGAAGCTGATGATACCCTGGTCAGACGGTGTGATGGCCGTTAGTTTATCCCACACCCTGTGATCATTTTCACTATATATAGATATCGCAGTAATTATTGTTTTATTATAACGTTCTACTGTGTTTACATGTGGTGAGTACTGATGAATGTAATTTAGGTTAGATACGTTATATTTAGAAAGGGTGTTCTTTAGAGTAGCACCAAGGCATTGTTTTCAGAATTACGGTGGAGTTTTCTTCCGGAATTCTAATGACTATTTCGGATGGGGATTGCTTTATTATATAAAAGAAGCAATATTCGCTAAAGCAACATGTAACCACAAATATGTCGCAATTTTGTTTTATTGTCGCTGAAAGAGGTCCTATAAGGTCCACGCTTATTGTTTGAAAGGGTCTAGAATATACCTTAGGGTGACCCGTAACACCCAAGGGAACATGATTTTAATACTTATGAGCTATGCAAGTATCGCATGCTGAAAAAAACTTCACGATATCGGCGTGCATACCCGGCCAGTAATATCGGAGAGCCAAGGATTTGTGGGTCTTGATGACTCGATAAGTGGCCAGCAGTAGGTTCTCAATGATTTTCTGTAATAGTTGCACTACGTATTTTGGCAGGTAATACTTCTTACCATTTAAACTATTTTTGTAAGAGGCACTTACACTTCATAAGCCTATAAAGTTTCTTATTTTTAATAAAATAATTAGGGAAGAAAGAGAAGTCTGGCAACCTGTGTAAATTTTTAGATACCACTGATCCGAAGTTTGTGTAGCATTAGGATAATTATCAATAGCAGATACTGGACTTGCGCGTGAAAGATGGTCATAAATAACATTGTCAGCACCGCGACGATGATTAGTGTCAAAATTAAGCGCTGATAATCGTACTTCTCATTAAGTTAGATAACTAGTAGGATTGCTTAAATTAAGAAACTATTTTAAGAATTAATGATCATTGTATACTGTAAATTAAAGGCCATTCTTTAAGTGCAAACGCCAGTGCTCTACTGCTACTAGAACAGCCAACACTTTCCGCTCAATCATATTATAATAACGCTCCTATCATCATTCATCATCATCATTACAGCCCTTCACAAGTCCACTGCTGAACATAGGCCTCCCCCAAGTAATGCCACAAAGCACGGTCCTGAGCCACCTGCATCCATCGACTTCCTGCATGTCTTACCAGGTCGTCACTCCATCTAGTGGGGGTCGCCCTACACTACGCCTACCGGTACGAGGCTGCCACTCGAGAACCTTTCTTCCCCATCGGTTATCGGTTCTTCGAGCTATATGGCCGGCCCATTGCCACTTCAGCTTACTAATCCGTTGGGCTATGTCGGTCACTCTGGTTTTACTGCGGATATCCTCATTTCTGAGTCTATCACGCAGAGAAACTCCGAGCATAGCCCTCTCCATAGCTCGCTGAGCGACCTTAAGCGTCCTCATACGGCCAGCAGTGAAGGACCACGTCTCAGATCCGTAAGTCATCACTGGCAACACGCACTGGTTGTACAATCTAGTTTTTAGAGATTGAGGTATACCTGACGAAAAGATATGCCGTAATTTCCCGAACGCTGCCCAGCCGAGTTGAATCCGTCGATTGACCTCTCGGTCGAAGTTGGACTTACCTAGTCGGACTATTTGTCCCAGGTAAACGTATTCGTCAACAACTTCGAGCATAGTGCTCCCAACAACTACCGGCATAGGTGTGACATGGACATTGAACATGATCTTTGTTTTGTCCATGTTCATCTTAAGACCTATCCGTTGGGAGGCACTATTGAGGTCATTGAGCATAGTGCTTAAGTCCTCCAGCGATTCTGCCATAAGGACTATATCGTCGGCAAATCGAAGGTGAGTGATGTACTCGCCATTGATGTCAATACCGTATCCTTTCCAGTCCAGTAGCTTGAAAACGTCTTCCAATGCAGCGGTGAAGAGTTTCGGGGATATAACGTCACCCTGTCTTACACCTCTCTGCAGTTGGATAGGTTTCGAGCTCTGGTTCTGTACTCGGATAGCCATCGTAGCCCTACTGTACAAACACTTCAGCACTTCGATATACCGACAGTCAACTTGGCACCGCTGAAGGGACTGTAGCACCGCCCAAATTTCGACGGAATCAAAGGCTTTCTCATAGTCCACATACGCCAGGCAAAGTGGCAGATTGTACTCTTCAGTTTTCTGTACAATCTGCCGCAGGGTATGTATGTGGTCTATGGTACTGAAGCCTTTTCGGAAACCGGCTTGTTCGGGAGGCTGGAAGTCGTCAAGTCTGCGTGCGAGACGATTCGTAATGACTCTCGAAAACAGCACGTAGACGCGGCTCAGAAGGGAAATCGGTCTGTAGTTCTTTAAGAGAGCGTTGTCGCCTTTCTTAAAGAACAAGACCACCGCACTTCTGCTCCACGCCTCTGGAGTAGTGCCACCATGGAGGACGGAATTGAAGAGCTTCTGAAGGACTTCAAGTACCGGTGTTCCACCCGCTTTCAGAAGCTCCGCTGTAATTCCATCCTCGCCTGGGGCCCTGCCGTTTTTAAGGTGCTGGAGAGCCATTCTAATCTCGCTTAGACTGACGTCCGGGATATCATCGGAATAGTGTCGGATAAGACTTGCTCTTGGATCGTTACTCACACTTGCGTGTGGCTCCAACGATGATGTGTACAGCTGCCCATAGAACCTCTCAATCTCACTCAAAATCTCAGGTGTCCCGGAAACGATGTTGCCACACTCAGTCTTCAGCCTTGACAGTTGGCTCTTTCTGGCAGACAGATCTCTGGCAAAGACTTTGGAGCCCTGGTTCCGCTCGATCGCTTCTTTAATACGAGAAGTATTAAAGTTGCGTAAGTCTCGCCGTATGCATTTGGAGATCTGTCTGTTCAGTTGCCTGTATGCTGTCAAATCTGTTGACGATTGCAGCCTCATCTCCCGTCTAACAGCCATGAGATTAAGAGTGTGATCGGAGAGTTTTTGTGTTCTTCTGCGGCGGGTCTTGCAGAACTTAGCTCCGACCGCATGGACAGTTTCCACGAGCTTGTCGTTCATATCGTCCACTGCATTGCAATCTTCTAGGCACTGGAAGCGGTTACGTAACTCGAGCTGAAAGGTTTCGGGATTCTGGATTAGAGCACGAGGGGGACGGAGCGTTGACTTCATTAGACGAGACCTCTCCAACTTAACGTTTAGGTTCAGTGTGCCTCTAACCATTCGGTGATCGCTGCCAGTTTTCACCCTTGCGATCACTGAGACATCACTGAACAGTTGGCGTCTGGTCGTCATAATGAAGTCAATCTCATTTTTTGTCGAACCGTCGGGGCTCGACCAGGTCCACTTCCTGTGGGGCCGCTTCTGGAAGAAAAGAGTTCATCATAAAGAGTCCCTCTTTCTCCATAAAGTCGGCCAGCTGCTGGCCCCTTCGGTTCCGTTGCCCTACTCCAAATTTCCCTACCTTCAGCTCACCGCTTTCTCTTGTGCCCAGTTTTGCGTTGAAGTCTCCCATCAACACCGTGTAGTAGGTTTTGGAGGAATGTATGGCTCTGGAAATATCCTCATACATTTCCTCCACCTCCTCATCGGGATGTGCCGAGGTTGGTGCGTAAACCTGAATGACCTTCAGCGAATACCGTTTGGTGATTCTGAGTATCAGGTACGCGACCCTCGTCGACACACTCCCAATCTTTACAACGTTGTTGACGAGAGATTTGTGGACGATAAATCCGACACCTCCTTGGGACAGATGGTCGCCCTCCCGGTGATAGAACAAGTTGCCGGACTCGAGGATTGCCGTGTCCTCCCCCTCTCTTCGGACCTCGGATAATCCAATAATATGCCAGCGCAACTTGTCTACCTCTTCTTCCAGCTCCAGTATCTTCTCGTCAGTCCTCAGGGTGCGTGCGTTATATGTTGCCAGGTCGAGTCGTCGTAGGTGGCAACCGAACCTCCACCGGAGATTCTTAGCACCCCCTGCCCCGCCGTTACCATGGTCGCCACCGTAGCCAGGAATAGCGGGGCCGCCGGGGACTGGGGGCCGTCTGTTTGTGTATTTATTCATTGGGGGGTATTTGCCATAGTTGCCACGCTTGGCGAGCGGGTTGGCAACCGCAGTTTTTTATTACGTCACAGTTGTCATCAGGAAGACGCTGCTGCCCATCTCCTGCCTGTCTCCCTCTGTCGCCTCTTACGACACCCACGGGAAGATATGGGGTAGTGGATATTCTTAACCGCCACTACACGGCACGCTCCTATGCAGATAACTATTTGCTCATATAAACTTTAGAAAGTTCCACACCGACATCTGTTTGAGTGAGCAGGGCTCCTATACCATAACACTCGTATCTGTGTAAACTTACACGGTCATCCTAGAATCCGGCAACTTGTTCTATCACCTGGAGGGTGACCATCTGTCCCAAGTTGTTGGATTTATCGCCCACAAGTTTCTCGTTAACAACGTTATAAAGATTAGGAAGTGTCGACAAGGGTTGCGTACCTTTTACTCAGAATTACCAAACGGTATTTGCACATTCAAATAGGGAGGTGCAAAAAATGTATAAGCATATCTCTAGAGCCGCGCAATCCTCCAAAACACACTACACGGTGTTGATGGGAGACTTCAACGTAAAACTAAGCGCTAGAGAGAACGGTAAGCTAAAAATAGGGAAATTCAGAATAGGGTAACGAAATCCAAGGGGCTAGCAGCTGGCTGACTTTATAAATAAAGTGAGACTCTTTATGATGAACTCTCTCTTACAAAAGCGGCCCTACATAAAGTGGACCTGGTCGAGCACGAAAGGTTTGAGAAAAAATGAGATTGACTTAATTATGACGGGCCAGACAACAACTGTTCAGCGATATCTCAGTGATGTGAAGGGTAACTGGTAACGATCACTGAATGGTGAGAGGCACACTGAACCTAAACGTGAAGTTGGACTGTTCACGTCTTATGAATTTAACGCTCTGTCCCTCTCATGCTCTAATCCAAATCCCTGAGAAAACTCATCTCGAGTTATAAAATCGTATTCAGTGCCTATAAAACTGCAATTAAGTGGACGATATAAATGACAAGCTTGTGGAAACTGTACATGCGGTCGAAGCTCAGTTCTGTAAGACCTACTGAAGAATACCACAAAAATTCTCCGATCACACTCTTAATCTCATGGCTTTTAGACGGGAGATGAAGCTGCAGTCTTCAATAGATTTGACAGCATACAGGCAACTGAATGGACAGATCTCTAAATGCATGCGGCGGGACTTAGGCAACTTTAATACAGCTCGTATTGTAGAAGCAATTGAGCGGAACCAGGGCTTCAAAGTATTTTCCAGAGATCTGTCTGCTAGAAAGTGTTGTTCAGTAATGATGCTTAATTTGTCTGATGCCAATCTGTGGTACCGCTGGTGGATGTGAAGTGAATATTTGGATTCAAATTAAAGTTCTATCAGATGAGTGTATCAAAGTACTACTCTCTCATAAGTAATTATTAATTAATATTAATTTATTTGAATTTTCTGATTACATTATTTGCCAAATCCGTTTGGACTTCATCAAGATCATTATAAGAACGTAAGGCTATAGAATTATTATTAAAAGAAAATATTGCTGCTCTATAGTATGAAATAGTGAAATAGACCTAGGTAATTTAAGGAAGAACTTGAATTTCTTCTATAATTCCACACCCAAAATGAATGGTTATGTAAATTAGTTTTCAAAAATAACGAGAAGATTTATAAAATAATATACCAGACGGCAGATAATTTACGACCACTAGCTGAAATAAATGATTGAAGCATGTTGGATTTGATAATGGATAAATTACAAGAAGAAGGTAGGTCTGGATGGGAGTTGTTGCCTAGTATTGTATCAGCTGAGCAAGAATTGAGCACCCAACACACAACTTTGTCTCCCAATGTAATTGTAATGTAACATAATGGCGTATATTAGAGATAGGTTTTTTATCAAAGATTGTTGCAATAGAATAACTAGAGAAGTAAATTTTTGTGTAGTTAGTAATATTTACAGTCTTCCATATCAAAGTTAGAAAATGTTTCGATTAATCATTTTACCGCTTATATTCGCTAAACAGTTTTTTTGTTTCTGTTCAGTTATATTTGGAAAAATTAGGGATAATATTTTTTTTTATTCAGTGGCCAAGCTCGCACTGATTCAAATTGTATCTGTATTTACTAAAATATATTCTTAAAAGCCTACGCAAGCACAGAATATTTCAGATTTTCTCCGAAAATAATAAATTTTATCTAAAGAAAGCAAAATAAAACAGCTATTTATATTTCATGGCTTCCCACATGATAGATGAAGAGATTAACTCTTCAAACTCTAAGCGGTCGAATTCGACCAAGGCGCTATTCCGTCAAAATTTAAGAGGTCGGATTCGACCGCGCACACCCACAGCACTTTAAACCATTAAAACTTATATTTACTTACTTTTCTATGAAGAAGTTTGGTTTTGGTTCTATAATAGAATTAATTTGAAATTTTCTATACTCTAGTGCAATAAAAAACAGTTATATTATGGTAATAATTAATAATAAGTAATAATTTCGAGTAATATATATTGTAATAATTGTGATTTTCACGCTGCCGACATTAGCTTGGTATGTTTTGTTATGGTTATCAAAATACAATAGTCTTTTTGTAATAAAGTAAAACCTGACTTTTATATAGAGAATTTTGTATATATTTAATTATGCCAAACTTCTTCATAGAAAAGTAGTCTCTAAATATAAGTTTTGATGGTTTAAAGAGCTGTGGGTGGGTGCGGTCGTATGCGACCGCTCGGGATTTGACGGACGCATGCAACCGCATGGGAATTTTAGAGGACTGAGAGGTTAAAAATAGATTGAGTTGAACAATTAATATTTTCAAAAGTTATCGTATTTACCCCGCCATGCGGACTTGAAAATCAACATCATAAGCCACTAAAAAACACTTTTTTATGTAAATATAGTATTTAGTCGCCTTAAAAAATTGATAATAATTAAAAAAATCAATGTACTTTCATATCATTTATATTTTCAATATGATTGTTTTCAATGATGTAGGTGTCTATGGGCCATATTACCACTTACCATTAGGTGCACTGTGTGCTCGTTTGCGACCCCTATCCTATAATATATTATATCAATTATGTGTCAACTTTTTTCACGTATATCTGCACCACTTTCATAAAAACATAAACTATATTTTCTGTTACACAACATAATTACGTACATGATTAAAGATTTTCCTTAACAACCGGTCAACTAATGATTTCTTATATCAAACAGTTGACCGGTTACCGGTAATAACCGGTCAACTGTTTGATATATCTCTCCATACCTCTGTAGTCTCCTATCCACTTATTAATTTGAAAGTAATTCACTGCTATTTTTGGACTACTTTCGCAGTAGGGAAAGAATTTGCGTTAAGTACCTCACTTGGAAGGAATATTGACGACCATAGTAACTCCTGTATCATACATGACGCTGCTTTATAAAAATAATATATACAGGACTTTAAGTGACTACCGCCGCCCATGATCAACCGCAACACCAGGGTAATTGCAGGTGCGTTGCCGACCCTTTAGAAAGGAGTAAGCTCTTTTCTTGAAGACCCCTAGGTCGTATCGGTCCGGAAAAATCGCCGGTGGTAAACTATTCCACAGAGAGGTTGTACGCCGAATAAAACTCCTTTTGAAACCTACAGTGGTGGACCGCCAAGCATCCAGATGATGTGGATGGTATCGGGACGTTTGCCGCGTAGTGCGTTCACGAAATTTGGCGACTGGGATTAATCCGAACAATTCCTCAGAGCACTCTCCATGGTATATGCGAAAGAAAATGCAAAGAGATGCAACATCTCTTCGCAGTGCCAGTGAATCGAGCCGATCGGAAAGCTGCTTACCTACTCTTAATACGAAATAGTTAAACGGCAATAATCCGCCACGGCGATGACGGTATGAGATAGGGTGACAAATGCTCTTAAGCTGTCACCATACGTGGATTAATATATTTACGACTCGGTAACGGGTTGAAACGTGAAGAGTTTAATATTATACAATATTTTATAACCACTGATTAATGTTGTAAAAACACAACGCAGCCGGTGGCTTGTTCATATAAAGCTTATGAGAAATAATTGAAACATAAAGACAGCATATTATATAGGTCTACGGATTGGCCTTTTTTTATTCAGTTCACCTACGCGTGCTGGTTGAATCTATGCAAAGTTTTGCAGGATGAGAACAAGTGTCATGTTTTTGTGTCGGAAGTCAAAGCCACTTCGTGGTCACTGTATCAGAAGAGAGTGAGTGGAGGTAATTAAGGTTACTTCGTATTGACTATTCTTGTATTATTGACGACGCTTAGGCGGAGTACCTAGCTTTATAACCCGTGGAACGTACAGTCAATTAGCGAAAAATAAATAATAATTTTTGCTGCCTAGTGGGTTATGATATTTCTCATTTTCACTGCATACCATTTTACCTACAAGCTTATGACATCAGTAGAGGTTATGGCGAGACTTTTTTTGAGCGAAAACACTTTTATGGACCTGTAGTACCTTCTGCGCAATTGAAATATTCGGGGTATTAACATGGAAATGTAAGGGAAAACAGACGAGAATTAGACACTTTTTTACTGATAATTCCTCAAGAGTGACAAGACATTTATTTTTTCAACTTTTATATCTGTAGTCTAGAGCTCCTTACTCAACCTTAATTCTATAAAATAAAATATATATATTTGCCTTTGAAACTTGTTGCCTGATGGTTTAGAACTTTAGTCCGATATCTAAAAGGTTATATCCCCGAAACTCTTCACCGCTGCATTGGAAGAAGTTTTCAAACTGCTGAACTGGAAAGGATACGTTATTAACATCAATGGCGAGTACATCACTTACCTTAATTTTCCTACGATATAGTCCTTATAGCAGAATCGCTGAATGACCTAAGCAGTATGCGCAACCGATCGCAACAGTATCTCCCAACGGATAGATCTTAAGGTGAACATGGACAAAACAAATGTCATGTATAACGTTCATGTCACAGCTATACCGGTAGTTCTTAAGAGTATTAAGCCCGAAGTTGTTGACGAGTATATTAACCTGGGAAAAATAGTCCAACTAGGTAAGTCCAACCTCAATCGACGGATTCAACTCGGCTGGGCAGCGTTCGGGAAATTACGACATATCTTCTCATCAGGTTTACCTCAAAATCTGAAAACGAGATTGTACAACCAGTGCGAGTTGGTAGTGATGACTTATGGATATGAGACGTGATCTTTCACTTCTGGCCGTAGGAGGACGCCCAATGTCGTTCAGCGAAGTATGGGGAGGGCTATGCTCGGGGTTTCTCTGCATGATAAACTTAGAAATGAGAATACCCGCAGTAGAAACAGAGCGATCGACATAGATCAACGGATTAGTAAGCTAAAGTGGCAATGGACCGGCCAAATAGCTCGAAGAACTGACAACCGATGGGGAAAAAATTTCTCAAGTGGCAGCCTTGTACCAGTAGGTGAAGTGTTTGGCGACCCCCTACTATATGGAGTGGCCACCTGGTAAGACATGCAGGAAGTCGATGGCTGTAGGTGGCTCAGTACTGTTTTTGTGTTATTCCTTGGGGGAGGCTTAAGTGCAGCAGTTGACTTGTGAAGGGCCGTAATCATGATAACCTAAAGGGTGCAAGTAAAATAATATTTACATTCAATTATTGATGTTTACAGAAAAAGACAGGAGTGTAAAGAACAATTAAAGCACGTAAAAGGAAAAGGGAAAGTGGTTTCGCTTACGACGTACAGTGGCGTCGTTACAGTAACTACTACTTCCTATCACCCGGTGGATGTCATATGAGGTGACAGAGAAAAAAATAATGGATGATGGGTATCAGAATTGTACTGGCAAAAACTTAAAATTATAAACACTGGGTATTCAGCCCGTCAGCCAAGAGTGGCAACTAATGGAAACGGTTCACAGTGGAGGCCCTATGAGGAAATATTTGAAGAGACGTATATTTTTTGACTCTAGATAGACCTGCATCTGTAAATTTTATCTAGTATATTGATAAAAGAGTTTATTGATAAAATAGGTCATGATAACCGAACGTTAGCGGAAATCATTCCAATAGAAACGATGTTAAATCCCAAATACAATTAAGCCTTTATCATTATTTGGTTACCGCTGCACCTCTGTCTGCTCAGCTTGAGTATGGACAAATTTTTATGAACCTCCATCAATAAAGTATATCTATGCAGAGCTGTCTTAATTTTTATTTTTCTTCTTCTCAATCTACGAAATCGACTGGGTTGCGCTTTAACCTCGAAAAAACAGCCTTTAGACATGTTTATTTCTATCAAAATTGCAAATTTTAGTCTACAGTTTTATAAGTAAAATACAGAGCTAGTGGGATTCACTGTATCGAGGTTAAACTGTTACCAAACTTTGAAAGCACGTTGTAGAGAAAACTTAGCGAGTAGTTTACAAACTGCTAAACTCTCAAATTATTCATTACGTTAAAGTTCACGTGGTCTATGAAAGTTAAGTTGGTATGAATCAGTTACTGTAGTGATACTTACATGAAATTGAGTTTCTTGTTTGATATTGCAGTAAAAAATATCGCATAATATATCGATATAGATGTGTGAACAATAAATTTTTCCTGATAAAACTGTCAATTAACAATATTGTAGATCACTGTGCTCCACCAAACCTTAAATCTGAAAATGGACTCAAAATTTCGGATGCCCTAGAAATATGTGAAATATTCAATGAATTTTGTGCGAACAAAATACCTAGTGAGTTCCATAACAACACCACACATAGTATCAAGTCTTGATCTTGGCATATTACACCATTACTGTCTCAATTCAATCTGTAAAAAATACTGTCAATGAAGTAACAAAAATAATAGATGACTTGGAACCCAATACCAGCGTGAATCTGCAATGGGGAATATCATATCTTGCACTCTAAACTCAGATGATACCCAGATAGATTTTTGTCACTTTCCAGAATGAGTATTTCGTCTTTGATGAACTCGTATATTTAATCGGGCTAGTAATAGTCAAACAAGATACAACTTTCTGGCTCGCTATAACCGTTGAAGAACGGCTTGGGTTTACTCTCCGGTAAGTACCGTAAGTAGTATAAAAATACAACTAATTTCTTTTTTTATTGATGTTCTATACCTATAATCAAATTCAAATTTGTTTTTATAAATCAATTAGTTCTTATTCTGACTCTGAAAAGTTTGACCAGTATGAAACATTATCATCATGAACATGTGGAGGGGGCGGCGTTTGACTTTCTGGAGATGGACTTTAAAGTTGCATATCAGATGATTTTTTATCCTGTAGGCCTATGATAGAGTGCTGATGGGATTCTGTCAGACGTTGTGATAAATTTGCGTGACATGTGGAATGGACTTAGCAACTATTCTTTAGCTGAATATATTGATCAGAAATAATACGAACAGAATTTGATGGAGTAATACGTCTGGAAGCTCTTGGAAATTTTGAAGTACCTACTAGTTTGAATGGTATTAAATGATATATTTTACAGTAATCTGTTTTTCTTGGTTTCTTGGATTTTTTGTAAATGCGCACTTCTAATTTTTCGTCAGAAGTTAGTTCTTTCATAAAAGGAACCAAATATAAGCAATAATTCGTCATCTTCCTTAGACTGAAGCGCCTTTATTATTTGTTCGTCAAAGTTGGTTTTTTTAATTCTCCGTTTTATTTGCGGGTATAATTGTGCATCGACTGATAAATTTGCGTCGTCCTGGTTTGATTCACTGTCCTCAATACTACCTTTAGTAGTTCGTGACCCCAGATAGGGTATTAAAAATAACACGATCTCGAATTAAACATAATATTTTTGAAGCCTTTTTGAAGCTGCTTGTCCAGATTTTACTGACTTTTGAGCTTTTAGTTCTCTAGCGTAGCAAATTCACATGTTATTCCATTTTTTTTTGGATTTCAAGACCTAAAACAAACAATGCTTTTGAAATTTGTTATTCAAATTACTTTTTTTCTCTACATATTGTAAAAGTATGTTGCCTTCTAAATTTATCGTAAGGTCTAACCTTACGATAAATTTTGAAAAACAATAACTGAACAATTTTCTGCTAGAAGTTTGATAAATGAAGAAGAAAAAAATTGGTCTTTCCATACAAATTGAATTCCATACAAGGATCCTAAAATGTATATTGCGACAAACGATATTTAATAATGATTTTTTGCAGGTATTTAGCAACGGGGACATATTTTTCACAATTTTCGTTAGATTATTTGATTGGTGAATCTACAATAAGAAAAAGAGCGAAATCTACTTGTAAGCGAATATGAAATGTACTACATTTTTAATATATGCCTCAAAAAACTAAAGAATAATGGATCTGTTCAAGAATCTATGAACGTACAAATTTTCTAAATGTTATAGGGGTAATAGATGGGAAACACGTTCGAATCGTACAACCGCAAAAGTCTGGATCGTCCTTTTTTAATTACAAGAAGTTTTTTCTTGTGTTTTGATGGCTTCAACTGATATCGACTACAAGTTTGTCTATATTGATGTAGGATCCTATGGAAGCAGTAGTGATTCTGAGGTATTTAAGTCATCACAAATGGGCAAACTATTAAATGAAAACAGACTTAATATTCCCACTGGACAACACTTAATTTATTGAGATGACCTGTAATGCCATTAAAGTTATCTTTTATGAAGCATTTGGCCTTTAAAATCATATATTACGTCATTAATCAAAGAAAAAATAGAACTACGTAAAACGCATATTTAACTACAAACATCCACGACTAGATCACGCCGATAAGTAGAATGTGGCCTATTTTGAATGTTTTTGTATGCGCATGTTATTGCATCATGTTCGCAAAACTAGCTATAGAGACCTTAATTATAATAACTAAAAACTTAATTAAGAATAAAACTAGATGTCTGTATGCGTTTTAACCTCTGAGGATTAAGATAGAATGCTTCTCATCTGTAAAAGGGTCTCCAGTTCACTACACTCACCATATGAAATACAGCAACATTATACTGCTATTCCACGCTTAAATTCCGTGATATTATGGTCCTTGCCTGCTCGAGCCGACCTATCCGTGCTGCAGCCATAATATATCTGGATCATTATAGCAGCAGCACACGCAGCCCTACAATTTTTTTATAAAAGCTCCAAATAAGTAACCGTTTACAGCACAGCAGCATAAATTTTTGATAAATATTTGTAAGTATATTCTTTCGATATATTTCCAAAAATTGAGATTTATACGTTTTATGTATGTACCGAATAAGCTCCGAAACTACTGTACGGATTTTAACATTTTTTTTACCAATAGAATGCTAAATTATTAGCAAGTAACATAAACTGTGACTTTAAAAAAATAGGTAATTTTATATTATCGCGGTCACCTCGTTTTTTGGCTCCAGAAAATCGAAAAATCATCGTATTTCAATTAATTTTTTTTTCAAAATCTTCGTCTTTATGGCGGATTTATGAAAAAAATATGTAAAATATCTCACCTCAAGATTTCATATAGTTTTATGACTTTAAATATCATAAACGCACTTCTTCGAATATAATCTTTCATAACTTTTTTGCAAAGTATTAAACGAAGTTTGTATATTTTTATTGTTTATCTACACAAAAAACAAATATGTAAAAAAGCATTGAAAAATGTTTGTTTATTAACAATATAAACTTGCAACAATTTATGCTCTTAACCTTTTCTTGGAAAAAATGAACCAGTTGGATGGTACCTATATCTGACCTTATACAGAAAATATTGGCGAAAACCCAGGCGTGCTTATCCAAAAGATATCATCTAAAAACATGAACCCTTTCTGATTCAATTTAAAGAGCCTCGTAACTTATCCGCATCTTATACATTTAGAGTTTTCAGAGGTTCTTCTGGTTCACCAAGTAACGGAAGAGAAACTTTTCCATTGAAACAACACATACTTGCGGCTCATCTCATGAGCTATCATAGCAGCTTCTTGCTCCATCTGTTTTGTAATTCGGCATGAACGCAGGATTTCTGAAATCAAGCAATTATTGCAACCCGGGCTTGCGATGAGCTCCTGTATATGTTAGAACTATGTTAGCGAGGCATTACAAAGAGAAATATATACAAACTGAAAAAGGAAAAAAATTGAGAAAATATGCAAATAGCAAAAGTGGAACTAGAAGTAAGATAACCAACCTCAAAATAATAAAATAACCTCAGAAAATTGTTCTTATTGTCTTAAAATATATACACCTATTATATATATTTATTTTTGATGATTGAATGATAGAATCTATGATTGATGATGAATGATTTTTTTTAAATAAGTAAAAAAAATGTCTCACAGCTTTAATTTTGCTTCCTACAGTCAAACTAAGTATTTTATCTATGAATTTTACAAGATATTTACACTGCCATCTATTTGAATAAAGCCATATTTTTTAAATAACCCATTTTCGCCTCTGGCACCCGCGGGATGAAATGGAGTGGTGGATTCTCATACGACGCCACACGGTGTATTTAAGTTGTCTTCTTGTACTCGTGTTCTCTATATTTATTCTAAAAACTTATCATAGCTATTCGTGGTTTGAAATTGTAGCACATTGCGGTATACATGAATTGATTTAGGGCGCTACTTGTCGCATGCACTACAATTGCAATTAGCAAAGCGCTTTGGTTCTTGCGGCCGTGTCCATTGAATGCAAGACTTGCATAATTATGTTAATATTCGCACAACTGTTGCCTTTATATTATTGTTTGCAACAAACGAGCGGCTTTGTTTATAATTATGATATAAAATGCGTCTATTATAATCATTGAAGTATATTTTTTATTTTGTCTGATATTCAGGTTTCCGATAGATATTTTCGTTTAGATATTTTCCTTCAATTCCAAGCACATGGTAAATCAACACTTGAAATTACAGCTAACAATTTCGTTTGAGCCGGCGGGGATCGAACCCGGCTTGTGCTGCATACTATGAGCGCTTAGCCTCTTTTATGATTTATTAATATTATTATTATTAGTTAAAAAAAAAACAAATTTGTTTGTTTTTAGAACATCTGTGGAAAATTAACTTGGGATTGTATTGAATAATTAACTTATTGTTAAGGCTTGTTACTAACGGGGCCATAAATAAAGAAAATATTTGTGTATGTGTGTGTGCGTGTATGTGAATCAATATTAGGTTTTTCATCCTAGCCCGCTACAGTACACACTTCTTCCACTAATTTTCTGGAAGTTTAGTTTTAGTTTTAGTTTTTAGTTTACTGAAAGTAAATACCATATGTGTGTGTTAAATAAAATAAAATAAAGACTAATTAATATTATAGCTTTTGACAAGTCCTTGACCCAGCAACCAGAGTTCTTATTTAAAACTAGCTGTGCCCGCGACTTCGTTCGCATGTAATCTTTTTCTCCAATTCTTTTATATTTTCAAACAGAGTATATATAATTATATGTTTATTATAATCAAGCAGATTATTTTATACCTACCTGAACGTTAGCTTCGTGAAAAAGGCTAAAATAGATCAAATTTTTTACTTTTAATTTTGGATGACTTGATGGCAAGGATTAGCCATTTTATGATAATATCCACATTTTAAGAAAACCTAATGCCAGCTATCTACCACCTAATCCATTTCTGGTTTTCGAATAATAAAATCTTAATAAATACAAAACAAGGAGTCAAAAAAGGGGATATAAATATGCAATTTAATTTAATGGTTTTATTTATTTAATCACGGTTTTGTTAGAACTTCAAAAGTAAAAGAAAATGTAAAAAAATATATTCAGTTAACAAAGGACCTCTTCATAAACAACGTTCACCGTTTTGTTTTGTGGTGCTAAAATAAACAAATTAGTGGGATCGCTGATACGCGACATTGCCACATAGAGCTGCCCATGTGAAAAGCAGCTGTTCGTAAGGTCAACGCCTACTCTGCTTAGCGTTTGACCCTGTGCCTTATTTATCGTCATTGCAAAGCAAACACTCACCGGCAGTTGGACCCGTTTAAAACGAAACGGAAAGTTATTCGGAATAATCGGTATTCGTGGAATAAAAACTTTCTCACCCGCACCGCAACCGGTAAGTATCTCTGCCTCAACCACATGTCTCTGGAGAGCAACTACTTTGAGCCGAGTACCATTGCATAATTTTGGTGGACTTAAATTTCTTAAAAGAATTATGGGGATCCCTACCTTAAGTTTAATTTCATGTGCAGGGAGCCCAGACGCCGTTAATGCATTCAAAAACTCTACAGGATATGCTGTTACTTCTTCACGGTCAACTACTCTATTTATTGACGTATAGGTAACATTCTCCCCTTCAATACGTTCTAAAATGGTCATGTTGATACTTACAGCTTGATCATTATGAGGCGTAAGTATAGCGCGCTCACAAAGCCAAGAGTTTCCTTGGTTTACTATACCTGCCAGATCTTCATAAACAGATATAATAAGTTCCTCAATGTTAAGGACTGTTTTGCACAAATTATTAATTAAATCTATTCTACCATCAACCTCAGGAAACCTACCTTCACCAATACTCAATAATAACTGTGAGAAATCTTGAGCATTTGTGTTCTCGCCTCTTTGCGCTCGCATGTTTGTGGTGAGATTTAACCTTGTAATATGGGGCCAAAGAATTGAATTTTTTAAACATGCGCTAATTTCATCGGCTCTTGTCCCGCGTGTAACTATTGGCAATGTCTGCCGAAAATCTCCACAGAAGAGCATAGTGACTCCGCCCATAAGTTCATTGTTGTGTCGTATATCTTGCAGCGTTCTATTGACGGCTTCTACTGCTTTGCGATGCGCCATTGTACATTCATCCCATACAATTAAGGTGCACTCACGAAGTACTCGAGCTATGTCACTATTACGTGAAATGTCGCAAACGGGGGTTTCAGTGACGTCTAATTGTGTGGGTATTTTGAACATGGAATGTGCAGTTTTGCCTCCTGGAAGTAAGGTAGCTGCTATTCCGGACGATGCCACGGCCAATGCAATTTTTCCCTGGCTACGTATTTGCGCAAGGATAAGTTTCGTAAGAAATGTTTTACCAGTACCGCCAGGGGCATCAAAAAAAAACATTTCACCAGAGGTGTTCAAAGCGCTGTTACATATACGATCAAAAATAATTCTTTGTTCGGGGGTCATGATAGGTACACCTACTTGAAGAATTTGGGCCAGTTCCTCTGAGTCGTAATTGGATTCCGTTTCATACTCTCGATTAGTTTGTTCGACATTTAAGATTGGTTCAGGTAATCCATAGCGTATTAAGGGATTACCACCAATTGAAAAAACTGTGTTTTGTATATCACACAAACAACGATTCAATACATCATTGAGCATCTCTTGATTTAGTTCACCATGTTCAAAATTAATGTAATCTTCAGCTAAACTTTTCTGGTGTTTAACCCAAAGTTGATTAGCATCTGAAAGGCCACAAAATACTAACAACACCGCAAATAAATTCCGTAAACGACGCGGGCTATCACTAACAGATGCTTCAGCGAGGGTGTTGTCCCAGTGCTGGTCGTCGTCCAATAACCCTCGAGCCCGGCAAGCAGCTTGAAAAGAAGGATATTGAGTGTTGTTGAACATTTTCAAAGCCAAAAATGATGTGGGTCCTCGTACTGTATGCAAAAGTAAACGTACGTAAAAACATTCGGAGTTATTGGGATGTACAGTGTACACTCTGCCGAGCACATGTTCTTTAAAAAAGGTTGGGAAAACCTTCAACAGGAATACCACGTCGGCGACGATTAAAAATCCTGTGTTGCTTATCGTATGTATAATACGCTGGAACTTCGTCATAAAGCAAAGTTCTTGCGAAATCGTCAGATTCGCATAATCGAAAGAACGCCAGTAAAGTTGTTTGTCTAGGATTTTCTAGTTGCTCCACAATATTGTCTGGGTGAAAATATACGCGTTGTCCGCCTTCCACGTGAACGTCTAAATGCATTACCGGGGGATTACGCTCGCTTATTGGGAAACTGAATATTCGCCATGCTGCCTCCGAAGAACTTATGTATCGCCCTGATTGAAATCTTGTAATTTCGTCAAATCTGTCGTTGCTCATTGCAAGTGTTGCTTGATCCGTCCCTTTATTTACATACTTAAAAATGTATTTAATTGATTCAACACTGTTACACATTTCTACGTTTATATGGGTTTGGAAAGTTCTCGATAGCACAGGTGAGTACGGCACTACCCACCTGTTATCTACTTCTACATCTTGTCCAAACATTCTCAATTTTGTGGTGAATCCTCCATACTGTGGAGCACGCCGCCGATATTTGGGATAACCATCTTCACCAGTGATTGTTTCTCTTAAAAGGGGTCTTGGATATTTTTTTCGTACATTGTCCATCCTTCATGCACGGAGAATTATTATTTAATGCACCGCAAGGCCCGTGTATCATCTGTGTTTTAACAATTTGGTGTAAAATAGGATCATTTGTGGGATTTGGTAATTCTGCACTTATTATATTATCAACGTCATTAGGACGAATTTTTTGTAATAACCATAGAAGAATGTGAGCGTGGGGCAGCCCTCTTTTTTTGCCATTCCACGTTGTATGTATAGCATGACGTAGCGCCAAAAACGTTTTGCTTGGTTAATAAGTTGATTAACAACCTTAACTTTAAATAAAAAACTCGACTAATTAAATCGTGTCGATCGTACGATGCTTGACCTTCTAGCAGCTCTTGAGAAATCTTGATCCATTTAGGGTTAGTAGTTATTGTTATGAAAAGATCTGGCCTACCATACTTGCGAACATAACAGAATGAGTCTTGAACGCGTTCATTCATATTTCGGGGACTCCCGATAAAGCTGGAAGGCAATATAACTAAACGTCCTAAATTTTCTTTGCGTGTATCTCCCTGTACTGCATCATGAAGATCCACATAATTTTCGGCACGCAACTGTCTCTGATGAGTACGAATGAATACTAAACGCTCTGTTTCAACTTTTGCGTACATATCAACAATAAACTGGTTAAATAAGCCACGAAATCGTTGTAAATATACAAAACGACGTTGTCTTATTTGGATGAGATAACAATAAAATTGCAGAGCCGAAACTTTTCTGTCTAACCGAGGTGCTCCTGTAGCGGGGTCAACTTGATAAACCGTAAAGTTGTAACCATCTTCACCGCGACAGTAAATAAGTGGGTATTGTAAGGAGTCGTAAGAACGATGAGTCTCACTAATTCGTTGCAGGCGGTCATCACGCGTGCGTACTATAATGTCGCGCTTGTCGCATTGCTGATCCACCAGGACAACTGCCACTTCATTGGTGGATGGAGAATTATAACGGCCGGAATGTTGCACTAAAGGTCGCTTATCCGCGCTAATAACAAACTTATAATTATTGTATTCATCTTGAGGGATCGACTCTAGTACAGCTTTGAAATTGGATACATAAGGGTTGACCTGATGAAGCATGCCCTGAAGCTCTGAGATAACATTAGCGTTTAAATTTGGGAAATTCTGCCTCCTTATATTGGCTTGTTCATGGTAATCAGAAACGAAATATATTTGTAAAAACTTTGGTTCTGTCTCAGGCAAAAAGCGAACCAATTAAGTGGTAGACTTGCCCCTGCACTTTAAAAGTAGGCATAAATGTTCCATGTACCACTTGCTTGGCCCCGAAAGAAGTCATCTGGAATGCCCCATTGTATGAACGGATATTGTCTAAAAACTGCTTGGAATGTGGATGGTCCCCATTAAGTAGCGATTTAAGAGGTTCTGGGGGCTCTTGAAATATTTCCAATTGTACCTTGCCAGCTGAACAGCAAAACCCGTTTGATTCTTTAGACCACTTAAGTGATTGACAATGACTACAAGTGCGAATCATTCTTCCGATCTCGGCAAATTCACTATAGTCAATATTAAAAGTGTAGGTAAAACCACTATTTTCTTTATCAACCCAAGGGAGATCAGTGTAGTTCTCTCTGTCCATAGATGGCGGAGTAAAGGTGGGTGAACGATTTATAAAAGTACGAATACGATCAGCTTGTAACCGAATTGCACGTTCACTCTCTGTCTCGTTACTCCTAATTGCTTGCACTCTTTCCCTTTGTAAAGACAAAAGTTCGTTACGGTGTTGAAGCGAATTTTCATAATATCCCCTTGCCAATTCTAAGCGTAAGTCATGCTCCTGCTGGGTTTCATGTGTCCTACTTACCGAACGGCTCTCCCTATCTGCTGCTAACCTCGCTTCATATTGAGTAAATGATTCCGAAGCACGTGATCTTGCATGACGTTCCCGGTCTGCAGTCAAGCGTTCCGAATATTGAGTTAGCGTTTCTGAAGCGCGAGACTCAGCATGACTTTCACGGTCTGCAGTCAACCGTTCTGAACACTCCGTAAATGTTTCCGAAGCGCGAGACTCGACATGACGCTCACGATCTGCAGTCAAGCGTTCCGAATATTGAGTAAACGTTTCTGAAGCGCGAGACTCAGCATGACGCTCACGGTCTGCAGTCAAGCGTTCCGAATATTGAGTAAACGTTTCTGAAGCGCGAGACTCAGCATGACGTTCACGGTCTGCAGTCAACCGTTCTGAACACTCCGTAAATGTTTCCGAAGCGCGAAACTCAGCATGACGCTCACGGTCTGCTGTCAAGCGGTCTGAATATTGCGTAAACGTTTCTGAAGCGCGACTTTCAGCATGACGTTCACGGTCTGCAGTCAACCTTTCTGAATGCTCCGTAAACGTCTCTAAAGCTCGAGACTCGATATGACGTTCACGGTCTACTTTTAAACGCTGAGAGTAATTTGTTAATGTTTCCGAAGCGCGAGACAACGCGTGACGTTCGCGATCTGTAGCTAAGCGCGTTTCATTATTAAAACTGGACTCTGATGCCCGAGATTCCGCAGTTTGTTCTCTATTGTAAGCTAAACGGTGCTCACGGTCCTCATTTGTCTCTTGCGATCGAACTTGTCTCATCCTTTTAGCCCTTCTAGTGTATTGAGAAAGACTACTTTTCTTTTTTTCCGGCATTATTTAAAATTTATTCAACAACCAAAACACAAAATAAAATCCTTATCCGAAAATGTAATCACGTATGTAACAATTTAGTGATCACTTAACCTTAGACTACAATAATAATATTATTTAATTCAATTTAATTTAATTTAAATTTAATATATTATTACAGTCTAAAAAATCCAAACAACTAATTCCGTATCTTAAGACAAAATATCAGAAATCCGTAAATCCGTAATATGATGTCATGAAAGGTAAAAGAATAGAAAACTTAGCACACAGTATTATAGTATTATCACAAATATAACAACTTTTACAAATTATCATATTGAGTAGATATAAAATAATGTGTCATTAAGAAAACTCACGAAAAATCTTAGCTACGCGAGGTAGATGTTCAGCAATGACATCTAACGGAACGTAACGGAAAATAGTGAAATAAAACAATTATCATTGTACCAATATATATTTCATAAAAAAAAATAGTTATATTCCTATTATAGGATAGAAAAGGACCTAACTAAAAATTATAATTGTTTATTATGTATTTATACAAATAATATATACAATTTAAATAATATATACAATTTAAATAGTCGCCGTGAAGTGACGTAGTTAGAGAACCATACTGTTTAATGAGGGCTAATAATTTTCTGCTCACCAGATGTCGCTAGTTGACACTGAGATAAAGTTTTTTGTTACACAATGTCATTTAATGGAGAAGTAAGTTTTTAATAAAAGTTTATCAGTTTCTAGAGTATTATACTAATACCAAAACAATGAGTCAGTGGTTTGCTGTTTAATTTTTTGCACATTTTTAACTTTTTTAAAATTTTTCTACTTTCATGAATATTATGTATTTTTAATTTTAAAAATATAAAATATAGCAACAGTACAGAAAGAAACATTAACCTTTACATTTTTCGAACAAATTAACTTCCCCGCCCTGATATCTGTCAAATATTATACCTCACTTCACCTTCACAAGTGGCGCCACACTGGTGGCAGAAAAAGGTGTGGATGCCGTCATTGTAACTTACTTTTTCTTAAATGGCGCTATTATGTATTTAAATTAAACTTGATTTTCATAACGATAGACAAAATTTAAAAGCAATACATACATATAAAAAGCTTCTATAAATGTTTATATTTTTTAATAAAACTTTAATATGTATAATAAATAATTTATTAGTGCCTGAAGGGAAAACGTAACACTTTTTGCATTTTAATAATAGATGGCACTGTCTTATAAACATACAACGTAGTCGGTGAAGTTTTAAACTAAGTTTCAACGGTTAACATAGTATATTAAGCTTCAGTTATAAATATACATTACAAATTAAGAACTTTATGTAATCTACCTTAAGACTAATGACATTTTATGCACTTATTATAAAATTATAAAATTAACTCCAAAGAAAGGTAAAAAAACATAACCTTCTTTTTTTGATGCTCCGTAATCGGATAAAAAGTAGCCTATAAGTTGCCCCGGGTTCTTAACTACCCACTTACAAAATTTCATGTAAATCCGTCTTGTAGTTTATGAGTGAATCCGTAATACACAGACAGACAGACAGACAGACAGACAGACAGACAAAAATTCTAAAAACTACTAATTTGGTTTCAGTACCGCTTGTTTAGTCCCCTGGACTTGTTTTTTTCAAAAAATAATAGAATTACAGACACGACTTTTCTACAGATTTATTATATGTATAGATGCTTCGAAACATGAATTCGAATAACAGTAATATCTAATATGTTTTCCGAGCAGGTTGTTTATTTTTGTATATGGGTATAATTTTGCCCGTAATTGTGACATTTTATCTTGTATCTTAGATAAGCGTCGTTAGAAACGTGTTTTTTATATAGAATAAGGGTGACAAACACACACCAGTGTGGTGACATAGTCCACCTGATGATAAGTGGATACTGTATCCTATAGACATCTACATTTATCCTCGATTAAGATTCAAAACGTACATGCGTTGTTACCCCTGATGACACAGATAAAATACCTGGTTTCCAGTAAAGAAGGGTCTCTGAATCTCTGCACTCACCATACGAAACACAGCAGTATTAAGCTGCTATTTTACGCTGGTATTCTGTGAGAGTATGGTCCTTTACCGGTCGAGCCGACCCATTCGTACTACAACCATAATATAGCTGCAGCGTGGCGCTACCACGTATAAAAACGTGTGGGTTAGCGTATTTGTATTTACGTTCTAGAAAATTTTGTGTGACACCTTAACTTACTTTACCCTTACAGCCTATTAAAAGTCCACAGCTGAACATAGGCCTACCCCATAATTTGCCTAATAAGAGGGATGTTTGCCTCAGTTGCCAAACTTGGCAGGCGGGTTGGAAAACGATATTTTGATGACGATTTACCTGGCGGTAAGTATATCTGTGATCCATGGACATCCTCATCTATCATCGATTTAGATTCAAAATTCAGATGCGTTGTCAACCCTGAGGATTTAGAATAAATATCTCGGTACCAGTAGAGAGGGTCTCTAGTTCTTAACACTATCATAAAAACACTGCAGATTTATATTGCTATAATATTATATTATGAATGTTGCAACCACGACGTATTTTTTATAATAATATATCATGATATATATTTTTAAGTAATCATAACCACAAGTCACAAGAATTTTGTGTAGTAAAAATACCCTCCATAAATAAAGTATTAAAACCTTACTAAACATGTAATAAAGTGACACTTTAATTTTTCGGACTTGTGAATTCTACCTCAGAGAGCAGTGAGACACTTAATTAATAGAAGTGCATCATAAATAACACCGTCTTACTTTTGTCGTTTGCGTCTAAGTCCTTGAAAAAAATTACAGCGTTGTAAAGTAAGAAAGGAAATAAATTGTCACCTCCTGAAATATTATTTTCTGCGACACTTAACCTGAACCTCAAATAAAAGGAATAATATATTGCAGTGTTTTGTTTTTATGGTTATGGCAAAGTAAAAAGTAAAGACAAAATTTTGCTTAGAACATACATTTTTATATTTAATGAAATGATTAAATTACTTATTTTTATCTTTATAAAACTAAAGTGACAACGGACGTACTGTCAATCTGATGGTAAGTAGCGATTGCAACCCATGAATACCTGCAGCCAATTCCATATCAAGAAGGCCACCTCTGACAACGTGTCTCTTTACATTTTAGCCCAGAACACAGCAGTATAAAAGCTGGTATTCGGCGGCTATTTGTTATTTACCTAGACGGACTTCTAAGCGCATCCCTACTACCTTGTAAAAGCTTATTAAAACAATTTGTTTATTTTTTGGTACTGCTGCTTATTTCAGTAGCAGTGTACCCAATTTTGTGTTCCACTTTGAGAGTAAGCGAGTCGGTTTAGTTATAGACTATGAAGTATTCAACTTTTGTATTCAGTGTTGACAAGGCATCTGTTTATTTCTTTGTTTGCGTGGATTTCATTATTATATGTGTACATGGGTCGTAAAAGTATTAGAATAAAACAGGAGTAGTGTTTTGACGATGCCCTGGTAGACAAACTTGGTATTTTACGTAAGGCGCATACAAAATAGCTGCTTTGTCATCTTTCTTTCTTCGACACTTACAATATGAACTTATTTAATAATCACAAGCAGTGAAATTCTGTGGCCTTATGGAAGTTCATTTGTCGCCCTGTTTTGTAAAAAAATGTAATAATATCAAACCAACTATTATTAAATTTATTAGTTAAAATGTTGATACTATACATTTATAAGCTGTTGATAAAAGTAGTTGCGTAGGTATAAGCTCAAAGATTATTAGAATTAAATCGTTGGTGCTGATTTGAAAGAGACTATACTTGAATACAAAGTGGGAAATTTATAAAGTTTTGAATTGAAAATTAAAGTTTTAATATATAATTGCTACATATTAACTACATCAAAACACACCATCCAAGATGGGGCAGTAAAAGCAATTGAGTTAATAAAAACTCTCTCTCTCTCTCTCTCACTCTCGTTTTTCGTTTTTGTTTTATTTGCATTGAAGTAAATTTTAAGTAAATTAAAAATAAAATAGTATTCTATTAAATGCAAAACCAAATATGTAACAAAACGTTCAATGTTGAGAGTACTTAATTATTTATTGAAATAAATAGACAAACTAGTTTTCCATATTATCGACGTTTTTTGTTTTGTCAATTGTTTTAGATTAGAAAATAAAAAATGATTGTTGATATCAAAGTACGATAAAAGGAGACTTTTAACGGCTGAGCTTTATTCGAGACAAAGTAATTAGGCCAGATGCTACTACTTCTACGTAGGCATTACATTAAGGTACCCTGTTAGTAAAATTAAAAAAAAAGTTCTTTCGCCTATGGATATTATGGCTATGCTGTGGATAAAAAACCTCCCCGAAACGTTCAGTTGCGACTGTCAATAACTTAATAAATGACACTCATTGATGCGAAAATTGATCGTTTACTTTTTTTTTAAATGTTACCCCCATACTAGTATTTTCTCCTGTATCGTGGAAACAGTTTACATAGATAAAATGCCCAAGGGTAGACATCCAAACCATGCACAATTATTTGTAGGCCATACAAATACTTGTTCCGTGCCGAATTCGAACTCGCGGCCCTCAGCGCTGCGACTCATTGCTAAGCTACTGCGCCACGAAGCCGAATTAAAGCAGCTGTCAATATTAGTAAATATCAATCTCATAAAAATTGGCAATCTTAATGGACCGTTTCGAGAGCTTAAAAGGAAATCGGTATGTGTGCGCTAACAAGCGCAACCGGAATAACCGGATACATTTTCTGTATAACCGATTGTCCCAGTTCCACGTGTGTTTAGGGAAACAATCATATGAGACAGTATGTTGATACAGATACACGGTAAAAAAAATGCAGTCTAAGCACTGGCTACAGGCACTTTTGTTTATAAAAAGGGTAATTAAGTAGTAGCTTCTTAGTTGTTATATTTGCTATATTGAAATAGTACATTAGTTTAAGGTAAATAATTTGCATTTAAAGAGTAATAAAACGAAATATATCATATTTACAACACTAAATGTTAAACAAGTTAATATAAGTTGTTTTTAAATGTGGAGGAGCTGAGTCTTGTTGAATACACTGTTTTTCTCGGAATTACAGTTCATGTGAAACTTCAGTTCTACACAATGTGCTGTAGAAAAGATTAGAGGCCTTACATGTATTGAAATAGCTAGATAAGTTTATTTTTGTAATTCCCATAGCATAATTTCATATTGAATCTTGCTAAGGGGTAATGCGACTGACTTTGGAACTATCTTTGTTTTGCAGAAGAAAGCCACATAAATAATTTATAACCAAGGTTCGAATGAGAAATTCCGTAGAGAAACATTTAAAAGTTTTTACTAGGTTAGGTTTATTATAATTTAAGGGTTATTATAATACTAAAAAGTATATGATTGTTAAATCATAAGCTTTTACTAAAGAGAGTAGTATTATAACCCTTCTTAAAAAAATTACTTCGTAATTTTTTTATTATCATAACCCCTGGGAATGAGGTGATCGCTACCATGCCGTTTCCACTGTCTTCGTAATACAAATAGTATATTGTAAATTGATTTAATTAAAAAAATATCCCGTTAGGTTTCTTGCTGGTTCTCCCTAGGACAGAGGTTTCTTCAGAACCAGTGTCAAAATTAAAAACGACGTGAATGATTGTAATTTATACTGAATAAAAATGGTTATATTCTACTCTACTGACAGTCAGCTGCTGTATAAAAAGTCCAAAAGTCCGCCAGAAAGTACTTTCCCGAGCTTCCTGCATCTAAAATCATCTTGCACGTCCAATCATATCGTCACTCCATATTTTATATGATGCTTATTGTGTTTGAATTAGTTTCAAAAGTATTATTATTTTATATTATATTATTGTTATTGCGTAGTACTATTATTGCTGCTTATTAACCCATTTGGCTATGTGGGATCCTTCGAATTGAATTTATTATTATATATTTATTATTCCTTTATACTATTTTTGAAAGATACACGAGTAGATCGTAGTACTTATATGTTTATTTTATTCCAATTAAAATTTAAATATATGAATAGAGTGGTGATGCAAATATTAAGTAATAAAAGTACGGGTATCGTTTGTTCATGTCGGTGCGCGATATTGAGATGTGAAAGGGACGTTTAAGGCGTTGATTGTCGTCTACTATGGGACTACTTTTATTCATCCCATGCAGGTTTCGGGCCTCGGGGAGTCCCCCATTACCCGGGTGATCCTCACGGCTCATGACAATGAGCCGGTCTTGGGAGCCGTACCAGTACGGCATTGTTGGCAATCTTGGTTGGCGTATTGCGCGCCACCAGGTCGGTGCTACCGGAGGGTGACGGCCGTCTCGAAGCCCCGCGGAGTCCTGAGGATGGGAGTCGACGCAGGGCCAATCTTGCCGACAGGAGGGCGCTCCAATAGCAGCTGCTCCGGGCCTCCAGTGCTCCTTCCTGGCTCTAGTTGAAGGCCTGGCATTCCTAGACAAAAGGTTGGCGTGTGTCACGCCTATGGGAAGGGAATCTGCCGAAGGGTCAGCAACCTCAAGGTTCCGCGGAGAAGCATCTCGAAGCGGAGCCGAAGTCACCAACAGGCGCGCGCACTTGGGTGCGCCGGGCCTTCGGAGTTCGCTTCCCAGCGTGTAGGTGATGCGCAGCGTTGGGTGATCTTTATCCCGGGTGGGGTCAGGGGCGTCCTCAAGGCTCGACGCAAGCCAAGTTGGCCCCACAGCGCGCGCACCCACTGCGAAGCGACGCGCTGTCGGGCGTGGTGTCGGCGGGCGCAGGCACGCTGCAGTCTTCCTATATTGTAAACAGTACGCCGGAAACTATGTCACATTTAGACATAGGCCTCCTCTAATTTCTGTGAAGTTTTTAACTACCACAGTGCATGTTGATGAACTTCACATGTCTCCGAATTATTATTTTTATTTTTGCATGTTTACTCACGATATTTTTCTTCACCGTAGAGCACGTGGTAAATCAGCAATTTAATTTGTAATGAACAAATTTAATTGATTTCGACGAAATTTAATTGGTTACTCGCGTAATGTGATAATAATAGTGAGCGCTTAGCTCTTGATTTATCACGGTACGGCTTAGATTATGAATGTCTATAATCAAATAATTTTAATACGATCATCATTTTTAACTATTGCCAAGCACAAACGCACAAAATATGAAAAAAAAAGCAATTTACTTAAATGCTTCTATGTAGGTACACAGCTCGGATTCTGAGCGGACTGATTATAAGCCCTTGATTAGCAGCTTTGTGAAGTGCAATTAATCATATGTCTCAGATTAAAAAAAATACAGGATGTGTGGAAGATGCAAGCAAAGTCTGAAGGGGATGATACCTTAAATTATTTAGAGCATATTAAGCTAAACTTGTCTTAGACGGAGTCTGTTTTTTTTTAAACGGAATTTCTAATACAATTTCAAATTGATTTTCTAATTAACAATATAATTCATTTTTTTTCAATTAATTGATAATAGTGTCCAGTAATAGTTATTATAATATTATGTACTACTAGCGCCTAAAAATCAAGAATCCAACGTTTTGTCCCATGAAATCGTATCTAACAATTATATTGGTCATATATATGATATAAAAAGCACATTGTAAAAAGACAAATGATTGTTGAAATTATTAGTTTTTTTTTAATCGATTAATTGCTATTTTTAGATTAAAATGTGGTTTTAGTGGCTTATGGTGTCCATTTATAAAGTCCGCATGGCGGGGTGAACACAATAACTTTTGAAAATATCAATTAGACGACTTAATCTATGTTTTAATCTCTTCATCTATCACGTGGAAAGCCATAGAATGTAAATGGCTTTTTTATTTTGTTTTATTTAGTTATAATTAATTTTTTTCGGCTAAGAAATTCAGAAATTGTCTGTCGTGAGTTGGTTACCGTACGGTTTGTTTACAGTGGCTTGTGATAAAAATATCGATCGCTGTAGAAATACAAAATATTCCAAGAACCAAATTTAATACATGTTTGACTAGTTAAAATATTATTATTGTTATTATAAGCACAGATTTTCATTACAATATATTGTTTCCCTAAAAGTAAAAAGGATTTATATTTAAATATACTTATACTTCTTGGACTTTATGGAGTGAGAGGTGTAAAAAAACTTTTTAAAAACGAAAAAATGTTGATGAGAAAAAATAACTGTTACGGATTCAGGTAAAAAATACTAGTTTTTACGACAATGCCTGAGTACAAATACCTAAAAATTAAAGTAATATTAAAGTTTATTTCCGGTCGTTTTAAGATATTTCTGTTAAGTTTTTCCAATTAACGATTCTAAAAAAAGAAACTCAATAATAATAACGTAGTAAAAAAAAATTCTAGTGTTGATTAAGAATTATTTTCTACGTTTTTTCATGATCATAAGAGCATTATGAGTCGTGGACTTTCATTTTACAAACTTTTTATTGACGTTTGACATAAAATTATCGAAAAATTGGAGGTAATGGTAATAAGGTTGTTTGTGAAAACTTGTGTGTATTTTGCATACTTAAAAAAATTACGTATATTATGAACGTTTAAGGCATGTACATTTGGATTTACCAAAAGTTTTTATTTATTTATATAATATGTGTTATTTTATACTACTATATAATTACTCAAACAGAATAATTTCCAAGCATCTTTATCATCAGAAAAACATTTCTACGAATATTTAAGTTTAAGAAACCCCAAAAAAAGGAAATATTGTGTTCATGCCATCATAAATAAATAAATAAAATGGCCTTTTTGTTCAAACCCTTTAAAAAAAACACGCTTAGTTATTGCCTTTCTTTTGAGGTATTATTCACGCAGATGTCTCATCAACCGGTGGAATTAGAGCGTTCAAAGGAAATTGCGGAGAATATTTTTATTTTTTGACAGAACAATAAAACAACATTTTTGTTAAAATAATATATTTTTCGTGTTAAAAATGTTGACAGCGATTTCTGACACGAGTGCGGGGTCGTCTTCATACTTCTGTGTTCGTAATTTTCATTTTCATCTCCTGCTTCATAACGTTCGGATTATTCCTGTTAACTCCTTTCTGGTTGATATTTCCATACGCATGTAGACGAGCTCCTTGTCCCGTGCCAAAACGAAAAAACCCTTCTCTTATTTCTGACAGACATTTAGGGCAAGGAAGTCTCTGCCGTGGTGTCCTAATGTATGTTAGCGAACTTCACATGTCCTTCATAGGACATACAGGTTACCTCGCGTAGTTTTCTTCACCGCCGAGCACGTGCTAAATCAGTGCTCAAAATTTCAATTAACAATTTCATTGGTGCCGTCGGGCATCGAACCCGCTTTGCTTGCATACTGTTTAGACTTTAGACGACACATCGAAAATAAATGCTTAAAATGGCTCCGCCTATTCCACCCCGCGCCTCTCTAGCGACAC
Source organism: Parnassius apollo (assembly GCA_907164705.1). Lineage (NCBI taxonomy): Eukaryota > Metazoa > Arthropoda > Insecta > Lepidoptera > Papilionidae > Parnassius > Parnassius apollo. Next base: position 14,426 of record CAJQZP010000049.1, on the reverse strand, counting down.
TCGTCACTCGATTCCTAAAATTTCAAACTCGCGCCAAATGCTCAATCGGAGGTCAACGTGCGGTAAACATAAAGGAACAAGCAAGAGTCGGAGTCGCGACACAATATTTTTTTTAATGTTTTTAATATTTTGCATCATTTATTGTCTTTTTGTATAATAAAATGTAACTATGTCAAATATATAATAAAATGTAACTACTGTATATGTCATTGTTGTTATCGTCATGTTAGTTTATCAAAAGAGAAATCAACAAAGCTTATGTTTTTTTATTTATTGAAGTAATAACTAAGTCATAATTTTTAAAACTGATTATATTATATAACAGAATTTGTAACTACGTTTTTAATGATATTTTATTCCTCATCTTTTTAGTGCCATTATGCACATTTTCTTTATTTTTCTTTTTTGTTACATTATTTGGATCCCAAATTTGTTTATTACGAGTGAGTCGCGGTTTTAACAATTCCGGTAGCAAGCACTGAAAATAAAATGAAAGTAATTTTTCTCCATTTTATCCTTCCAAAATTGGTCATCCTTTACTATTGTTTCCACTTTTATTTTATCCCGTCTATATCATACTGCCAATAAGCATTTAAATATTTCGTAAATATGCATCTGTCTGAACTTGCGTGTACCAATCAGAATTTTTGTTCACCTGGATCACAACACTTCTTTTATTTAACTGCCAGAAATGCATTTTTTCTTGTATTATGACTTCGTCAATACCAACCTTGTATGCAATTATGGGACATGTGATTTCAAACAGGGTGTTACTTCCTATAACTATGTAAGACGTGGCTCCTAAAAATGGATGAATTTTGTCTATGAATAAACTACAAGGGTCTATCTTTAGGTCTAGTAAATTTGATATTTTTACTGTACTAGCGCAACTGTTGGTTTTAATTCTTGTGACAATCTTCCCAAAATTGGAGGTTGCAATAATAGAAAAAAACTCGTTAATGTCACTAAGAATAATATAGAGCACAGTCACAGCGTCTACATCGGATTACTGTCCTAATAGTGCTTATTGCGTTGTATAACTACCAACGGAATGTGACCTTCACCGACGTACAAAGCCTAGGTTGAAGCAGGCAAACTTATAGTGGATATAACAAGAGTGTCCCGACTCCCGATCTAGATATACGGCTAGTATATGGATTTTGTCTAAATAGGTAGCATTAAGTCAAACGTCATGTTTATTCCCGCAAAAAATAACTAATTTGCAGCTATAAGTAACCACGCGTAGAAAACCTAATGATTCAAGTGTCATTTAACGTGGTGGAGACATGCTGCAGTTATATGTGTTAGTAGTTGTAGCACAAATGGGCCTACTCGTCCAGGGAAGGACCACGCACTCACAGAATACTAGCGTAAAATAGTAGCTTAATGTTGCTGTGTTTCGTATGGTGAGTATAGAGAACTGGAGACCCTTTTTTACTGGAAACGAGGCATTCCATCTTAGTCCTCACGGGTGACAACACTTCTGCGTTGGGATTCGTAATCGAGGATAGATGTAGATGTCTATGGGCCACAACAACCACTTACCATCAGGTGCACTGTGTGCTCGTTTGTCACCCTATCCTATAAAAAAATCGCACCCCGATACGTATAATGCAGAGGCTTATTTTATAATGATTGAATCAGACAAGTACAACTGAATCTAGGTAGGCAGGTAATGTTCTTTACAATTAACTACAGATTTACGTGACACTAAAATGCTATAAAAATATTTACAATGATATTATTTTCCTTGACTTGTTTGCCTCCGTCATTCTAAGAACATTTTTTTTTTCAAATTGCTCTTTACTTTTTCTCCTATATATTTTTCTTAGTATTTCCCATTAAAAAGTAAAAGTAAAGTAAATTTACGGTCTATATACGTTCCACTGCTGGTCACAGGCCTCCCCTCATTTCTGAGAGGGTTTTAGGGCAAGGAAGGGTCCGCCGCGCAGCCCCAATGCGTGTTGGCGAACTTTACATGTCTTCGAAATATTTTTCCCTTATTCCTGAGACATGCAAGTTTCCTCACGATGTTTTCCTTCACCGCCGAGCACGTGGTAAACCAGCACCTAAAATTGCAATTAATAATTTAATTGGTGCCGGTGGGGATCGAACCCGCGTTACTCGCGTTCTGTTATATTTACGGCGAGCGTTAACCATCTGATTTTTATTTCCCATTACCACAAACAAATTGTTTAAGTACCTACTTATACTAATAATGATTTCCTATTATAATAATAAACCTATTCTACAACTGTAGCTATTTATAATAATAAAGGTATATCTATAAGAATAGAGAGTACAAGCGAACGACTTGCGCAGCCTCTCGCCGCACTGGCCCGTGTGAGTATATAATTTCTATAAAACTTTAAAACACCGTCATAAGGTCTAAAATTGTGTAGCATCCGCGACGACTAACACGCTTAGAAATTGTCAGAATCTTAAAATATTTAAAAAAAATATTAAATCAAATAAAAAATAATAAGTAATCATAATAGTGCGCAACTAAATTATAAATATTGACGTGACGAATATATTTTAGTGATTCCCAAGCATATAGATTAAGTAATTTTGTTGTAATTTCAACTATAGTGATTTTTAGAGGTGTTTTCGCAAATAATTATGATCGAGTCAAAATTATAAAATCATGTTTTTGAGCAAGCAAATTCAAGATAAAGACATGAATTTACCTATATCAAAATTTCAGTTTCGTTAGTCGTGTCATAGACACATACTATTCGATTAAAGGAGGTGCATTTTCTCAGGGTGTCGCCTTTAAATTTCACGAAATATTTAATCTTAAATATTGTTTCACATTAATTGTGTTGCGGTGGTGTAAAAATATCCACTATCCCATATTGACACGTTGGTGATGAGGACAGGGAAATGAACTAGTAGATGGTTAGCATGATCTACCATTTTTTTATAGAATGAGGGTGATAAACGAGCACACAGCCCGCCTGATGGTAAGGGGATGCTGTGTTCAATTAAGAATCAAAATGCATATGCGTTGCCAGCCCTGAGAACTGAGATGGAATTCCTAGTTTCCAGTAAAAAGTGTCTAGGGTTCTCTACACTCATTATACGAAACACAGCCTTACGTATTAAGCATTAAGCTGCTATTTTACGTTGGTAATATGTGAGAGCGTTATCCTGCCCCGTTCAATCCGACCCATTCGTGCTGCAACTACAATATAGCTGCAGCATAGCTCTACCACGTAAATACTAACTAGAAAAAAATACAGCGGTTGCCAATGCACCTGCCAATCGTGGCAACTATGGAAAATATTCCCCTTATTATATTTAAAATGTCGTCACTTAATCAGACTTTACGTGTTAGAGCCACGCTGCATATATAATGGTTGTAAAATGAACGGGGCAACCGGGGAAGGACCACGCTTTCACAGAATACCAGCGTACAATAGCTGCTTAATACTGCTATGTTCCGTATGATAAATGTAGAGTAACGGAGGCCCTTATTACTGCAAAAGACGCCTTTTATCTTAGTCCTCAATAGTGGCAACGCATCTGCATTACGATTCTTAATTAAAAATAGATGTAGATGGCTATGGACCACATTATCTACTTACCAACAGGTGGATTGTGCGCTCATTTGTTACCTATATTGTATTGTATAAGTTTTATGTAGTTAACTATTTACGTGGTCATGTAATAAAGTGAGAAAAAAGGAGAGAGATAGAAAGAGAATTTCTAAATTTTAAAACTTGAAAAGTACTCTGTCATCTGTTGTGATACCCACGGGTAGATGATATAGGGTAGTGGTATTTCTCAACACTACCCACTAGCTACTACACGACAGTAAAATATAGAAAACATTTTGCATGTGGTTTTATTGGGATAAATGTTCATTTACGTGTTCTAGGTTATTACCAGCTTACAGTCTTAAATCAATTAAAAAAAAAAACTTTTCTCTTATGAAAATAATCACTTAATTCTATTTCGTTTACTGAGATGACACACATAAAATAATTATAACGTTTGACAGTAGTCTTCTTTGTTCTAATAACCTATTTAGCAAATTACATTTCATATTCAGGCTATTTCATTGATTAATATCGAAGATATTTTACTATAGAAGTAAATCTGATCATTACTTTTTATAGGGAAATAAAGTTTTATCTCTTACATTACAAGAACATTCTTATAGACAGTATAAAATGAAACTACCGGGTTCAAAATACTTTCCTAATGGACATGGTTTATATTCTAATAAATATAAAAACAATATAAAAAATAACAATAATATGCTGTAATTCGGTGCCGGCATAGTGTCCTCCTGATCGAAATTCAGTCACGGCGGCCAGCCTTAATAATTGATTTTTTGGCCCGACCCGGGATTCGAATCCGGGACCTCATGATCAGCAGTCACACTACTACAAATACTAGACCAACGATGCAGTAATAAGGCACCCCATGTCACTCATATATTCGTAATAGGCGACTTTAAGCATGCAGGAAAAATGCTATGGACTTCCAATAGATGGTACACCATCAGGATAATGCAGACAAAAATATTCACACTGGTGATAGACAGCAGCGTTTAGGTGCGAGTTGTCAATAGTTAATCCGCCTGTTAAGTGAGGCAAATTCTCGCTATGTCCAGCATAAAAAAGGTCATTATGATAAGTTCATATGACTTTGTTATTTTGAAATTCCCCTTCAATATCACGTTATCTCTTATGTTATTATTTGTAGCGTAGGGTTAGGTTTACGTTTGGGAAATTGTTTTAACTACCGTGTCATTCTAGCTCATGAATAGCAGAATATTCTATGGCGTTAGTTAAAGACGTGATCCGGCTGCTATTATTGGTAAAGGGACATCGCAGGGGTGGCAACAATGAGAAGAATTGATGTAGCCGTCTTTTTTTTATAGGATAGGGTGACAAACGAGAACACAGTCCACCTGATGGTAAGTTAAATTATTTATATATATATATATATATATATATATATATATATATATATATATATATATATTAAATTTGTAGTATTTGCGTAAATATAATAAATAGCAATTAATTTATTATTGTGCAAAATTAAATAGGCACTTTTATATAATACAAAAACTACCATAATAATATAACAATAAACTTAAAAAGTGAACTTGTTTTCACTTCATTTTATTTGGTGGACAACTTCTGCTAAATTTTCTTTACCAATTTTCTCTCAACTTTCACTACTTTCTCGAATCTTATCCTCAATGTACAAAACCAAGTCCAAAGAATTCTTAATTTCACTAATTGAGAAAGCGTCGTCCAATATTAATCAGTTTATAACATAAGATATTTTATGCTTACACTATTGATCGATCAAATACTACATATTATTTATATATACTTGTACCAGTTAATAAGTAGAAATCATAAAATTTTATGTGATTCAAAACTTACTAACTCCCAAAACTTTCGTTTGCACATAAACACTTTAAAAATTGCTATCATATTTCAATACTATAAAAGCTAAACTATGCATTTTACTAGAAATAAACATTTTATAATATTGATGAATGTCTTCACTTATAACATGTAAACATATTTAACTAAAATTAGTTTGATAAAATATATTCATATCACTATAGTAAAAATATGTATATTATTTCAAATTCTCAAAGATTTCTATGTCGAGGCAAATATATTTTTCTTGGCTTGCTGAAGTTACAAGATTTGCTAGCTAGTTGAGACTAGCAATAAAAGGGCGAGTGAAATGAGTGGGGTCGAGTGTAACACTCGAAAAATAAATTGCGCTCTTTATTCACAACAAAAAGACGAATTGATCTTTTTTATATTTACGCTTTTTTAACTTGTAAGTTCTTATGCTGCGACATATTACTATTATATATTTTGCTATGAAACGAAGTTCTTATTTGTAGAATATTTAATGAAATATTTCCAAATGAACGCTTACTTTGAATTTTAAATACATCGAATATTAAGTTAGTACTTCTAAGTTGATATGCCGTATGACCCGCTTTTTTGGATATGTTATTTTGTAAAAGACGACAACAGGAAAAGCCGGAAATATCTTAACCTGATAAATGACGATATTACCAACCCGTTAACGTCGGGCGTAAAAAACCAGACCGGTCACGAAGAACAGTGTCAAATGTGCCAATCCGCCTGCCTGCAATCTTGAGGGCTAAGGTGCCTATTACAAAGTAGGTTTTGTTGTTTTACAACAATCACGGTTGTGATTGACGAATAACCCACCGTGTAATGCAGTGATGGACGCCTGCATGAGCTCATGCAGGCGATCCCGAATGAAAGAACAATTTCCAGCAGTAGATTTCTACAAGCTGATGAAGAATAAAAAAATAAAAGTTATTATAGTTTATTGCCGTTACAGCCTACTAAATTCCACAGCTTAACATAGGTTTCCCCATAGATTGCCTCATAGGGGGCCAATTGTCGTAGTTGTCACGTTTGGCAGGTTTTATTTTTATTTTTAGTCGTTATTGGGAAGAGCTGCTAACCATCTCCTAATTTGTTCCTCTATAACTCCTCTTACGACACCCATGGGATGATATGGGGTAGTGGATATTCTTTCACCGCTACTACGCGGCGGATAAGCAATTTAAAATGTTCTTTTAGATAAGGAGTCACAGTAGAGGGCAGAAAGAATGCGCGTATTCTGACGGATGATATAGGTAGAAGACATTCTTAAACTAGTTAAGTTATAAAAATCTTTCATAGTTGCATGATATTTGCATCTGTTTGAAGAGGATGGTAAAACATAAATGGAACATGCACATAATGTGTTCGTTTTTAAACCAGATAATTTAACATATTTTGAAGTTGTAAATATGATCCGACATTCATATGTTTTAAATTTATCATTGGCAAAATCAATCAATATTCATCAAAACAAACTTTTCAGAAGAGTAGTACATGAATTCCAATCCCATGTAGTGGCGGTGTAAAATATCTACTACCCCATATCGTCCCGTGGGTGTTGAAAACGGCGACAGAGGAAAACAAACCAAGACAAGGGCAGTGTCTTACTGATAACAACTCAAATATATAAAAAACTGCGACCAACCCGATTGACAAACGTGGCAACTATAGAAAAATCTTCTCTATCAGGCAATATATGGGGGAGGCCTATGTTCAGCAGTGGACTATTATAGGCTGTAATGGGTGGTAGGTACATGGTATTAACTAGCTCTAAAAATTATTCAACGAGGCACTCGTATCTTTAGACGACTTCACTTTAATTAAATTCATTTTTAAATTGAACCCAAATGCAAACTTATTTTATACAAAAACAGTACTTACTCTAAACATTTAAAAAGAAGTAGAATTCAGTGTTACTGGAAACGTTTCGCAAAATCACTTGTTAAATAACCCGTGAAACTGAAATAACACCTGTGCATCCTTAGTAGTTTTTATTTTATATTTGGGCTCATACTACTCTAAAGTGATGTTAACGTTTGCTAAATAATACATGTTTGCCTATTTATGATGCGATCAGTCAATAGGTATATAAATATGAAGTTCAGAATAATCTTTATTTTTTATACTATTTTAAGCATTCCTTAATTTCCTAGTAGTCATCTTTTCATTCATTTATCACTTTTTAGAGTCAACCAAAACCCCTCTGCTGAACATTGTCCCCCACATATTACTTTTTGAAGCAATTTGACATAATTGCCACACTTGGCAAGCTAGTTGGTAATTAATCGATTTAATTTTTATCGAGTTATTTTAAGAATGAATCTACTGTCCATCTAAAATTTCAGTTTCTTAAGTTGGTATAGGTATATAATCCTATAACGTCCTCACTAACATCACGCACATGGCACACTTTTCTTTCAGCCTTGTAGTCCATAACAATTTCATAGTTGTCAGTTAGTTTTTTTTTCTTGTAATAGCCATATTTAGTAGGCGAATATAGGATCATTTGCATTTGGCTAATTATTATTCTTATTTATCAGTCTGTATGAATCTATCACTGGGAATAGGTAAACGAATTGTTGATACAGTAGTCGAAAATTATTTGTTAACTGATGAAAAGTAATTCTATTAATATTTAAATAGAATATAGCAAACACTAGTCCAATGTTTTACCACTAACACTCATTATAGAAAGTGACGCAAATGTTTGTACGTATAGGTTTGCCTAACGAAAGATTCATTTCGATGAGACTGAATTTCTTAAAGTTAAAGGAAATATAGTAGGAAGTAGCAGACCTAATTCTTATTTAGAAGAGTTTGAAATGGAACTTAAACATGGTAACTCAATGCTTTAATTCTTGCACCACCTAGAATGTGGTTAATTAGCATTTGAAATTGCAATTAACAATTACATTTGTGTCTTCGGGATTAAACTCGATTAGCGCGCGTATATGAAATTCTAAGTTGACATGTATCGCTTCAAGAAGAGAAACTTCTTCGTAAAAAGCCGTGGTAGTTCAGATGGTTAGCGCTCGCTATAAATTTCACAGTACGCGAGCAAACCGGGTTCGATCACCGCCGCCAATACCTTGCAGTAAAACCCTCTCAGAAATGAGCGGAGGCCCGTGCCCCGGAGTGGAACGTATATAGACTGTAACTTTTCGTATCGCTTGAGTTACCACTGCTCTACAATAATTATAGCAAGTACATGCGAAGGTATTTAAAAACAGTAGTCTTGGCAAATTGATCATTTTTCACAGGTGCATGCAGTAGCAACACGTGTTTGCTATGTTTGCTTTGCATTTATTCCTAATAGCGTCTTTCGAACTTTCAATCGCTAGTGTAGGATTCAATCGCCTTTCAATCTTATAATGAAAGCACCTTTGTCTTTGTAATGCATCAGAAGTATTACTTCTGAGGAGCCAAAAGAGCATTCTCAACATCAACCTAGCACAAACATTTGAAATGTCCTGACGATCATACAGATTATTCAAAATGATTATATCTGACGCTTCTAGTGAAATTTTTTAAACGGGCATAATCTCCACCTATTTTTTTTCAATACTCTCCACATTTTCCACAGAGGTTGATCGACAGACCGTCCCACAATTATCTGAGATCGTCTTTAAGCGAGTTTCAAGCGAGCTCCTTGATTAAAGAGATTGTGTATCCAAGATCAAGAATATCTCCTCCTCACATATCCACTCCTAAAACGGTTTGAAGAGGTTTTTTTTTCCGAACGTACTAAACAACCTAATCGCGGTGTTATACTAGATTTTTCCATTTATTGTCATACAAAATTTAAAAATACGTAAATCACTTATTTAATTCACGATAGCTCTATTAAGTAAAGACACAATTGTTTTGTTACTTAGTATTTATAATTTAACGAGTATTTTAACTAGTACAGGTGTAACGAGTAAGAAATCCCCTCCTCTCTTAATTTTTTCATAGCATTGGGTGTCAAACGAGCACACAGTCCACCTTATGGTATGGTATGCTGTGGCTCTTAGACATCCACATTTATCCTCAACAAAGGATCAAAATGCAAAATGCGTTGTCACCCCTCAGGACTAAGGCGGAGTGGTTTTAGGTTCTCTTTACACACCATACGAAACACAGCCGCATTACGCTGGCATTCTGTGAGAGTGTCGTCCTGCCCCAGTCGAGCCGACCAATTAGTGCTACAACTATACTACTAACTCACTTGATATCCATTTCAAGAATAATCTAAAATTGTTTACATATTAATGTTTGTAGTCACTGATAATGTTACATTGCACATTGCATAACTACCTCGTAAATTTAATATTTAAAATTGAAGAGAAAAGTTTACAATTATCAAGCGTGAAACAAAAACAGCACGTAAAGGCAGCCGGTCATATCGTTTGAGTCCTCCGCAGGTCAGTTTTGAAAACTAAGTTAGAATTAAACTAGCCCAGTAAACTGTTTAGGAACTTTACAAACACGACGAGGGTGAAAATTCATAAGTGGTTTACTGACTCTCAAACTCTTCAACCATTAATTCTGTATGAATCAACAGAAACGCTGGCCTTTTTATTGGATACTATATATGTATCTGGTCACGCGTTTAATTCTCAAATGTTTTTCAAAAAAAGTATATAAAACACGCGCGTATTTAAAGAAAATGAAGAGCCAAAATCCCAAAGCAATTAATAAAATATTGTTCGGTATTAATTATTGATTAAAGGAACATTTACATTTTCACTTCTATAGAAATTGGATATTAGCAAATTCAATGACAACAGTATGGCTTAGTGTTTATAGTTTCTAACTGCTACGATACTGGTACTTTGTTTGAATCCTAGCTTTTTTGTTCAAAGGAAATTTCCATGGATACCTGCCTATCGCGGGGTCGGCATAACTCCGAGTGTCGTATCCTTTACAGGCTCCTCCTCGTTGAGAAAGTGCTCCATATTTTCCTTGCATGGGAAATACACCGTACGCGCCATCTCGCGGCGTTGTGTATAACATGATGGATAACCCAATTGTCTGCAGCCTAGGCCTCAATTATGGGGTGCCGAGTCTGGGATATAATTTGCTGTTCCTTCTCCACAACTAAGCCATTATTTGGGCAATAATACTAATCGTTCGGAGAATTTAATAATTTCATCGTTATTAACGTGTATGAAAGGACCCTACCTACCTCAAATTAGATTTCAAAAACATTACTTCAGCCATGAGAAAGTTAGGACGATCATTGAGTGGTCTGTTAAGGACTTAACACTGCCTATTTACTTGTGGCTACTATAATAGCTATAAATACCATAAAGTTGACGCCTTCTAAAAATTCGATTTATCGATGTCACTGTAGTTTAAATCAACACAATTAATATGATCTTCATCCAAAGTTCAAAAGTTTTTGAAATTAAAAAGATAACAAGTCGTAGTCAAGAAGTACATCACACATTAAATTTAGCGTAAATCTAAATTCTTTGGATTTTATTTAAATACATGTAAAGAGAACTAACGAGCAGACAGTTAACGTGATGGTCGGTGGATGCCGAGGCCGATAAAACAACATCTATCTTCGATTATAAAACAAAATGGCAATGCCTATCACCCTCGGATGACTAAAACGGAGCGCCTTGTTACAAGTAAAATGATTATCTCGTTCTCTAGTTAGGGTAATCATCATACGAAAAACAACAGCATAATGCTAAAGTTTTACGCTGGTATTCGTTTTGTAGTGACGGCGTAAGAGAATCCACTATTACATTATGGCATCCCGTGGTTGCGTAAGAGGCGAGAGAAGGAAAATAAAACAGGAGATGGGCAGCAGCATCTTTCTGATATCAGCTATAAATAATATTATCTGCTTTTGCCAACCCGTCTGCTAAACGAGGCAACTTGGTCAAAATTCCTTCTATGACACATACTCAAATCAACAAAGGGGAATGTCTTCGCTGCTTGCATTTTTAAATTTACTAAGATACAAATGTCAGATTTATATAAAATTTATCTCAAGAAGTTCGTCGAATTTCGTTAATGTCTCGTAAGTAATAAAGATTTCGTTAAGGAATTTCATTTGAGATTATCCAAGGAACAAATAGAAACTTTTTGTAAGATAGTTTAGTTGATTAATTAACTCAGTCACTGGTGGCAATTTTAATACGCATATCATAGACAAACTAATTTATTTTATAGAATAAGGGTGACAAACGTGCACACAGTCCATATGATGGTAAGTGGATTCTGTGGCCTACAGACATCCGAATTTATCTTCAAATAAGGATAAAAATGAAGATGCGTTGATAAATCTGAGTACTGAGATGAAATACCTCGTTTCCAGTTAAAAGGTTATCCGGTTCCCTACACTAACCATACGAAACACAGCCGCATTAAGCTGCTATTTTACGTCGGTTTCTGTAGTAATTTTCTGTAATTGTTTTGAAATAAAAATTAACTTTTAGTAAAAAAAATGGACAACTTCAAAAAACTTAAAACCATAAAATAATTTCACAGTGTAAACAATACACAGTGCTAAGACAGTGTATAGAGCCCCACCTTCAGAACGTGAATTTGTGTAATTATTTTTAGTTCTTTGAATTCTGCTTTTCACGTAATATTACCACATTAATTATTTTTTTTATTAATATATCTTACTAGGTGGTAAGTTAAATAATTATTTATTCTTATGTATTTGATGCTAAACATCTTCAATCATATCTAAAGCGTTTGCAGGATTACATGTTCAGGTCAAGGAGCATTTTATAATTAATAAATGATTCGATTCCTTTATTTCTACATAAAAAAAAAACATTGAAACATAACGATCCAGCTTATTTAAAGTCACTGATCTCTATATTTACAAGTACTTTGGACTGGCTATACCATACAAAATGACTGTGACAATTTGAAGCGCCGCTAAAGGATGTCTTGAAAAATAAAATTGATATAATATGTCAAAGTATGTTGTCTTATTCATATTGTCATATTTAATAAGTCTGTATTTTGAACTTTTAAACTAAAAAATGAAAGTATTTTATGTTGTTTGATTGTGTATAATATTAGTTACATAATAAGAATTATTTTTATTAATAATGAGAGGGTGCGTAATCTGTAAAACTCGTTACCAAAAGGAAAGTGGTATAGCATTTCACAAGTAAGTGAATTTGCAATAAATATTAAACAAATTAAAACTATTTGATAATATAAGTACTTAGAAATTTCGTTCTAATCTTAATATCATATATACCAACATGTTTGGCTGTCGAGTTCCTTGTTTATAATACTTATCGATGTTCTTTCCTACCATATCAGTTAACAAATAAAGTCACCAACAACACATATCAAATGTTTATTAATTAACAGGTTTCCAACTGAACCTAGACTAAAATTAGGGCTTAAAATCATAAATATTGTGAATTAGAATCCGAAAGAAAATGATCATATTTGTTCCAAACATTTCACAAACGACTGTTTTATTAGACATGAGAACTGCACCACTTCGAAAAAGTGCAGTATACTGACAATATTTTCTGGTAGTACCAGTACCAAGTACTACCAACTACCAAGTTCTATGTTTTAGATTATTATTTCGAATGTTTTTTTATTTCTTCTTTCCTAATTTTCTACCAAACTCATGGCCAAGTGTCGAAAGGTCGCCTGATGATGTCGAGCCACGTTGGATGTGTGTTAGTGGGCTGCGGCTAGAGGAAATTCCTCTCCCTGTACCGCTGTAGTCGAGGTGGAGTCGTAAGGGAAGAGAAGTGTCGGTATGGCGATTGGCGATGCGCCACTCGACTGTTTTTCGCGACTTTGGTGAGGCTGCACCACTTGATGCTTCCAAGTGCTCGTTTTTCCCTGGCTCCATTCACATATCGGGCCCGGTAATTGATAATTTCAGTTTTTTTTTTTTAATATTGTAATTTTAATTTTGAAAATAACGTTGTAGATAACTGATAACTATGTAATTTGACGTTTATATTTTTTTTATATTATATTGCTAGCTCATACCCAGCGCATTGCTGCCGCAGAAGAAATAATTGTGGAAATATCGTTAAAAATGTGGAACAGTTATATTGTATAATTAGGAACGATAATACAATCATTGAAATAGAATGATATATAACTTTCTATAACTTTCAAATAAATGGTCCTAGTGTCAGCTAATTGTACCATGCGTGTAACCTTCGCACAAGTGCAACCAATAAGTTGACCAAATTTTTACCGCAATCTGATAAACGGTATGGCATTGTAGAAAGTACGAACAAACATAAATTTTTATATAGTAAAAAATATTTTACTGTCGTTTTTCTGTATTTGATTAGAATAGGCGTTATTATAGCAGCTGATTTGTTTTTTTTATAATAATAAAACAAAATGAACGGCTGACAATAAATTACTCTAGAAATTATGTTTTTATTTTTATTTTGTGTACTTAGTTTAATCTTAATAATTTTTAGTTGAATGGTTAAGGGCTATGATGGCTATCCGAGTACAGAACCAGAGTACAAAACTAATCCAACTGTAGAGATGTGTAAGACAGGGTGACGTAATATCCCCGGAAAAACTTTACCGCTGCATTGGAAAACGTTTTCAACCTACTGGACTGGAAAGGATACGGTATTAACGTCAATGTCGTGTACGTCACTCACCTTCGATTTGCCGACAATATAGTCCTTATGGCACAATCGCTGGAGGACCTACGCACTATGTTCAATGACCTCAATAGTGCCTTTCAACGGATAGGTCTTAAGATAAACATGGACAAAACAAAAGTCATGTGTAATGTCCATATCACACTTATGCCGGTGGTTTTTGGGAGCACTTAGCTGAAGTTGTTGATGAGTATTTTTTTGGGACAAATAGTCCGACTAAGTAGGTCCGTCGATTGACATTGAAGTTCAACTTCGACCGACAGGTCAATCGACGGATTCAACTCGGCTGGGCAGCGTTCGGGAGATTACTTCACATCTTCTCGTCAGGAATACCTGAAAACTAGATTGTACAACCAATGCGTGTTGCCAGTGATGAAATATTGATCTGAGA